>BSBM01000799.1:11105357-11759642 GCA_027924585.1 Larix kaempferi
TAAAAAATAAGTGAAAAAGTTATATAAGGACTAGGTAAATATGGAAAGTTACCATTTCACTTGTGCATTTGCCAAAAGAGGAGATTTTACCCATTGAGGAGCAAAAAATTCAAGAGTTCATATCTGGAAATCTGGAGCACCATTTCAGCGGTCGTCTGCGCCAGGTAAGAGCTTTCAAGCCCCTCTTTCATTTCATAGATAAATAACTTGATTTCAGTAGGGAAAAATAATTTTTCGAGCAAGCCCTAATGGGAAATTTTCACCATTAACAATACCGTGCGGCAGCTGTATCAGGAAATGCGGTACTGTGTAACAGTACCGCGTTGTAGGGTTAAACAGGGGCGTGGTACTGTGCAGTACCACGCAGTCGCGTTGCCCCCAGGTGCGGTAGTGGCGATTTTTAAGATGAAAAAATTGGTTTTTCTCTAATTTTTAGTTGAGATCAAGTTGTTAAATGATTAATGAATGTTTCCCATGACCTTTTGCAGGTGTTTGCAACTTGTTTGGAGCAAAATGGTCAGTTGGAAAGAAAGAGAGCATGAGGTAGATGATTTGTTGGCCGAAGATGACTAAGAAACCTTGACTACATTGCGGGAATGTGGTTTGTTGAAATTCTTCAAGACCAAAAGTATTCGTAAGCAGGAAAAACTTCTCACCCACATTATTCAAATGTGGGACCCCAACATTCAAGCTTTTCGAGTTGGAGAACACACCCTCGAGATTGAACTCGAGGACATTTATTTCCTCACGGGCCTCTCAAAGAGAGGAGCTCGGGTGAGTTTTACTGGTTTCACGGCCTCGGAGGTGAGCACTGATGCTTTAATTGCTCATTATTTCCGTCAAGGTTCAGGGAAGAAAAGTAGCAAGGTGGTCATTAAGGACATTGTATAACTTCCTTTAAAAACCATGTTGTTCACCATCACACACGCAGCAGGGAGTACGGGTCCCCATCAGGCATCCCGTACACAGATGAATCTTGCAGTGGATTGCATGGCAGGAACAGTATTCAACTGGTGTGAGGCAGTATTGACCAACCTCAAAGAGCAAGTGAACAAGTGTAGGTTTGGAGAGAACTCTCAATTTGGGTACGGGAGCATCTTGGTCACCTTCTTCTTGGTGAGGGTGCCGTTGTTGCGTCCACAGTTGACCATGCCCCCCCGTCCACCCACCGAGCCATGGATGGCTCAATGGAGCGAGTATGCAAGATGACTTGGAGGGCCATAGCGTTTGGCTTTCGGTGAGGATTTCTTCTCGTGGCTCGAGGAACAGATTGTGATGATCGATGACTACCCCTATGCAGGGGTGGACTTCCACGAGGACATAGACTTGGCACTACCGGAAGATGACGATTGGGACAATTCAGGTATGACCTTCATAAATGTGTTTTTTAATTTTTTGAATATATAATTTTTATTGTTTTTTAGAATGTGTAAAAAATATTTTAATATATATACGTGTGCATGTCGCAGATTGTAGACCACGGAGACCGGCAGGGTACTCACTGTTACGCCGAGCCGCTCCGGATGAGGAAGAAGATGAGGATGAGGCAGGAGGGGTCCAAGATATAGAGAGGAACCTACAAGGTTTAACCCATGGTGTCCCCGCTATGAGGATGGACGACATCCCTTTGCATCTCCAGCAGCATACTGTAGGTGTGCCTAAGCATATTGGCCAACTCCTCCGTAGGGTGGCTTGGGCTATAGTGTGTTATCACCAACAGCGTGAGGAATCTGAGGAGGAACATGATAGATCTCCTCAGATGGTAGTTTTTCTCTTTTTGCGGCATGTATACGATATGTAGGCTTTGAGAGCCAAATTTTTGTATGGGACTAGGTCCCAAATTTTATCTTTAAAACACAAACTTTATGTATTTGAAGAAACACTTTTATATACAATGATATATACATGGACCTACTTTTATGACCTATTTATTTACAATGACTTGTATACTCATTTTATGATGTGTTTTTATGTATGGGAAAGATGCCAATCCAAAATGTAATTAGCTAATGAATCAGCTATACAATTGAATTCTCTTGGTATGTGTTGATATGAAATAAAATTAAAAGATCGTTCCAAGAGGCGTACCCTTCGAAATAAGTGAAGTAGGATAGGATCGTGAACTATGTAAACACGATTCAGATGAGAAACCACGAGTTGGGAGTCTAGAAAGACTGATAGGGAGTCAAATAGGATCGCGAACTGTGTAAACATGATTCAGATGAGAAACCACGAGTTGGGAGTCTAGAAAGACTGATAGGGAGTCAATTCCAAGGGAAGCAACCTCCGTCAAGAGTCTGATGACTGCATGGTACTCTACGATATTGTTGGTTGTGGGACCCAAACAATTGGCTCCTGAAGATAGCAACTTTCCAGTGGGAGAATAGATTACCCATGCTACAGAAGCAAGGTTCCGGGTATGTCGGCTCGCACCGTCAGCGAATCCAAAGTAGGCAGACATCTACACATAAAAGCACAAGTCAAGGTAAGAATGGATACATGAGGTCCGTGTGTGCACACAAAAATATAAGTGAAAACAAGTTAGGTACATTATGTACAAAAAAGTATCTCGTGCAGGATAACCCTACGCGTAGAATCGTTTGAGGTACAGCCCATTGCGGGGCTATGCCAATGGTGTGCCATCACAATCGACAAGTTCATAGGCTCCTTTCTCCAAGACACATTTTACAACAAAGGGGTCGTACCACATAGATTCTAGCTTTCCTTTTCCAAGTTTATCATGCATTTGATCATATGTGAGTACGAGGTCACCTTCATTGAAAACCCAAGGTTGAACGGATTTATCATACTGTGCTTTGACGCATTTTTTATGAGCTTCGTTGGCTAAAGCAGCGTCTTGGCGAGTTTCGTCTAGCTTGGCTAGGCATAAAAATTGTTCCTCTTCCGAAGTGGTGTGGGGAAGTAGCTCTATGGCTATCTTAAGTGATGGAATTTCACATTCAATCGGTAAAATGGCTTCCAGGCCGTACACCAGTTGAAATGGTGTGAACCCGGTAGCACTTTTTACTAAGGTTCGGTATGCCCATAGTGCTGAAAATAGAGCTGAGTGCCAGTTGGACTTATGAGTACCCAGAATACGCTGAATCATTCGTTTCAGAACTTTGTTAATGGCTTCAACTTGGCCATTAGCTTGCGGGTAGTATGGGGTTGAGTTTTCAAGGCGAAAACCCAACTTGGCACTCAGTTCCTCAATCATATGGTTCCTAAAATGGGAGCCATGATCGGTCACAATGGATTGTGGGACACCAAATCTAGCTATAATGTGACTGAATATGAATTGTGCTGTTGTTTTTCCATCCTCAGCATAAGCAGGCATCACTTCAGCCCATTTTGTGAAATAATCCATAGCTACTATGACATAGCTATGCCCCCCGGCTGAAGTGGGCTTACAGTGCATGAAATCTATGCCCCATTTGGAAAAGGGGTCGACGACAATAACAGGATGGAGTGGAGCAGGATGCGAGCGTGTATTAATATGAAAGAATTGATAGGTGGACATTTCTTAACCGTTTCAATGAAGTCTTTGAAGATCGAGGGCCAAAAATATCCCGCTCACAGTATCTTCTAGGCCATAGCCATCCCAGAGAGATGACCACCACATGCTCTAGCGTGGCAGTCATTAAGAACGCGTTCTGATTCATCTAAAGTCAAACAGCATCAAAGAATAGTGTCAACACCACGTCGATAAAGGGTATCGTTGACTATGAGGTAGTACTTGGTGTGATGTCGGATACGTCGACGTTCATCACGAGTGAGGTCAGGGCGGAAACGTTGGGTTTGGAGATATAATAAAATATCCCCATACCATGGATCAGACATGCTAATGAGGAACAACGATTCATCAGGAAGAGAATCGATGGGCTCGGATTGCTTGGTAGCATGGGGCAAGTTACAAATCAACTCAGCAAAGACCAAAGACTTCTTGGACTTGGCTTTGGCAAATTCCAAGTCAAACTCTTATAGGATGACGATCCAACAAGAATATTTTCCCCCAAGCACTTGACGCATGAGGATATAATACATTGGATTGAAATCTGCTATAACAGTGGTCCGGTGGAGTAGAATGTAATGACGGAACCTCTGGACAGCGAAAACTGTTGCCAGAGCTAGCTTTTCAACATGTGAATAACAAGTTTCAGAGTCGAGGAGACTCTTACTAAGATAGTATACCACATGTTCTATGCTGTTATTGTCTTCTTGGACTAGCACCATACCGATTGTGGAAATCGAAGCGGCGAGATAAAGAATGTAATCCCGTGTGTAATTGGGAGGTTGAATCACAGGATCTTTAGTTAATGTCGCCTTTAGATTATCAAAGGAGCATTGGGCTTCGTCGTCCCAGATGAAGGGAGTGTTCTTCTTGAGAAGCCTCATATAGCCTTTTGTTATCTCGGAAAAATTACAAATGAAACGGCATAGAAATTTTGCGTGCCCTTGCAAACTTTGAAGTTCTGGGATGTTCGTGGGGGAAGGCAGGGCTAAGATAGCTTCTGCCTTCACAGGATCTAAGCGTATCCCGCTTTTGGAGATTATGAATCCCAAAAGTTTTCCAGCTTCAATGCAAAAGATGCAGTTATGTGGATTCAAACGGATATTGTAGCCAGGGCACCTTTCAAAAATGGCACCTAAGTGATCCGAATGGTCTTCCTGGGTCTGAGAATGAGCGAGAAGATCATCAAGATACAGTTCTACAATATTTTTGATATTGTGAAATGCGTATGACATCGCCCGTTGGAAATTTGCCTCGGTATTTTTAAGGCCAAAAGGTAACTTTTGATATGCAAAAATTCCCCAAGGGCAGATAAAGGTTGTTTTATGCTGGTCGGCTGGGAGGATATCGATCTGATTATAGCCAGAAAAGCCATCCATAAATGAAAAGATGGCACTCCCGACGCAGTTATCGATGAACGGAGTTGGGTAGTTGTCCTTTGGACAAGCTTTGTTCAAGTTGCGGTAATCGACACAGACTCTAATCGTTCCCTGTTTCCTGGCTACAGGAACGATGTTAGATACCCATTTTGTCAATGGGACAGGATAGATAAAACCAGCACGCAAAAGTTTTTCAACTTCTGCTTTAATAGCGGTTTCCTTACGAGGATGGATGGGTCGAATTTTCTGCCGAATAGCTCGGGCGCCAGGAAAGGTTGGAATCTCATGGACCACAATCGAGGGGTCTATTCCTGGCATTTCTTCATAACTCCAAGCAAAAACATCGTGAAAGGTTTTTAAGTAGGCAGTGTAGAACTCCATTTCGAGGGGAGTGCATGTTTTGCCAATATGAATGTTTTCCACGATACGAGGCTTCACTGAAATGTCAATGGGAGTGGTTTCCATAAGGTTGGCCAAGTTTCCTTCGAAAAATACTTCGTCAAGGGAAGTGGGAAACTTGGTTTGAACCATTCCAAGTGAAGGACTAGATTTTGTATCGGGCTCAATCGTCTGAATGGTGGGGAATGAAGATCGATGATGAAAATCTCCCCATGGTGGCTCATCACCGCACATAACCTCCATAATTGATTCGTCAGTGGGAAAAATCAAAGTGAGAGGATCGATAAGTGGTGGGGATGAATGAGTCTCAGATGAAAGCTATGCCACTATGTGATGGGTAGAACAATCGACCCAATCGGTGGCTGACTGGATGGCTTCGTACGTTGCGAGGTTTCTATTCAATGGCATGGAGTTGCCGTAGTTTTCAACCTCAGTGGGACTCAGGATCACCCATGAATCATTGGAAGGGGTGACATTCGATGATATCATGTTGACTGGTTGAAAGTGGGACCCCAGCTCTGGGAAAACTCCAATAAGGGAAGAATCCTTCATAAGACCAACGCCAACATCTTGGAACCGGTACCGAGGCTGATCCAATAACGGGACGGTGTTGGCAGAGTTCGGATGAGAGTCTGGGATACAGTAATCAAGTTGTTCTATGGTGACTGTTGACTGCTTTTCTGGGCAGACCCGGGTTTTAATGAAGCGCAGCAACAAAACCCCTTGGCGCACTGGCCCTTTCGGCAACGAGCTGCGCAGCAGCTCGAGGTCTCACCCGAAGTGGCTATGGGGGGGTTAAGGAATCAGGTTTCCTTAACCTGGGTGACGCGGAGGTAGCTCTTCCTTGACAGGTTCCTGTGAAATCGGCGGTCGGACCTTCCCGCAGGCCGCTCGGCGCAGCTGCGTGGATTCCTTCCTTGGCAGTTCTACTGCGCAGTTTCTCCTCTCTAACGCCGCAGGCAACTATCCCTTGGGTCGACGCGCTAGACACTTCCTCGCCCTTCACATCCAGCACAGTAACGCAGTCTGCCCTCGCCGCAGCGACCGTGCGTTACTACTTCTTTAGTACTTAAGACACTTATAGTTATCAAGGGATCCTTCCAACTCGCTCAAACAGTCACAAAGATAAGACAGAAGTCTTGCATACACAAATAATGAACTCTAAATAGTTATCATTCACGCAAACATTATAACAAGAAGATATAAGTGAAGCTCATCTCCTCGAGGAAAACCACGTCCACGGGAGCGTTATATTAACCAGAAAATGATAGAGTTATACAATATGCTGCGCACACAGCTGCAGCCTTAGATTCTTTCAGGAAACTCCATGCACACAGCTGGGAGCCCTTCTCTCAATCAAGTCTCCTCTCTATGGAGATTACAAAGGCACAGACGTCGACTCAGACTGTCTGGCAACTCAGGGATTAGCTCCTCGGCTATCCGATTTCCTCTCTAGTTCTACGCACTGGGTAGAAAATACAGTGAAGGATAATCAACACATGATCTATCCTTTAGACTGGCTATCTGACAGTCTAGTATCGAACTCTCTAACTCTCCAAAAGGAAGGAACTGAAGGAACCTCTACCCATTACAATGATTCATATATATAGGTGGCCATGACGGTCACACCTTTACAAAACTGTGGGCCTTTCCCAACAGTGATTCCCAAAAACCCTAACCACGCACATGGCTAGGTGTACTGTAGGCGCCGCTTGCAGTCACGTCGCCGCTTCCTGCAGGCTCCATGAATTCCGGCGCAGATTGTGGGTATGGGCGATCGTCCTTCGCCTTCAATGCTCTGGTCCGTTGCTCCTCCTTGATCCGAGCAACCATAACTTCTGTACTAAGCCTTTAAATGAGGGTAGCTGAGCCCTCTACTCCATCGCCTTATTTATTATGGTAGCTGAGCCACCTTCATTCTTCGATGACGTGCGCGCGAGCTCCGCAATTTCCGGTCCGTGATCTGCGCTGAGATCATCCATCTGGCACCGTACTGCACACCGTCTCCTTCTTACCCAAACTTAGTGCTTGTCCCAAAATTAGCACTTTCCTTCCATACTCGTGCTTTTTCCCAAAATTCGCAGCTTTTACTATAGCTGCGACCTTGGCCCCAACAGGCCCCCAACACTCACTTGTGGCTCGCCCTCGAGCCACTCGCACTAGCGCGTAGTTGTTTGATTTGCGCATCTGCGTTTGCTTGAATCTCCACGAATGTTTTCTGCCATTTCGCAATAGCGGAGTCCAATTCCTCGATACACTCATCAGCTGTTTGCACTGTTTCTGCGGTCGTTTCATCTTTAGTGAGTGTATCAATGAGCTCCTGAGACTCGGTAATCTCTTTGATTTTTGTCTCAACCTGGCCAACGATTTCAGCATACTCATCCATGAATGGCTGAATGCTGTTGGTGAGCTTCTCATCTTCAGTTCTGAGCTTGTGCAGTTGCTGCTGCATTTTGCGCACTTCGCCCATTTTCTTCATCTTTGGCAAGCCTGTTAAGGACTTAGCTTCTTCATTCAGAACAGTGAGAGACTGTTCTGCAGCTTGCACCTGTTCTGATAGTCCCACTTTAAAAGGGAGGTTCACAAGCTCTGACCATGCTTCCATAGCCTGGTCCATCAGGTTCTTGGCTTCCTGTACTCGATCTTTCATTCGTGTGGAAGCTCTGCTCAATGCTTCAAATTGTACCTGCGCATCATCCGTAAGATGCGCAGCAACGCGAGCTTCTAGCTCAGCAATCTGGGTTTTATGGCCTTCTGCCATAGCAACTATTTCTTGCTCCAGGGTTTTCGCCCTTTCGCCAATAATTTGAACTTTGGCAACCAGAGGGAGGTCTGGTTGAATCTCGCAAGCCGGCAATTCCTGGGCAATCTCTTCTATTGCGTTTCTGATGCCGGTGTCTTGCGCCTCATAGAGTGCAAGCTTCGCAGAGATATTCTTATGACTTTCCTTCAGCTCTATCTCCTGCGATTGCAGTCGTTGGTTTGCCTGGAAAGTAGAGAGCTCTCTAGCTCTCAACTCAAGAGAAACTTTCTCCTGTACAAGCTGTAGGGTTTCTATAGGAATCATAGACAAATTAATTTCTACAGGTCCAACTGTGCTTACCTGTAGTTCAGCTAGAGGATCTGGAAGTGTCATGCTGGTAGGCGGAATATGCACGACAGTGTGCCTTTCTGTGAGTTCTTCAACTCGCTCATCAGTTGGAATTTCTTGTGGCGCCTGCGAAGTAGATGCTGGCGCATGGGTCTGCGCAATCCTTCCTGCGAGACCTTTTAGTTCTACAAATTGTAAGTCTAGAGCACTTCGGATGTGAGCATGCATGTTCCTCATCTCACGAAATTGCTCTTTCAAGTATTTGTCGACCTCCGAGGGAATGGCCTCAGTGGGATGCGACACTTTCTGCTTCTTTGTGGCTGGTTCTGTTGAGCCTTCATCGCTTCTTTGCTCAGGGGCTTCCTTGCCCTTATCCTTTTCTTGCGCAGCGGCGGGTGGCATCGCAGGTGCGATGTCAGCTGCTGCTCTCCATTCGTCCGACCACGACTTAATGGTTTCTTCGACATCTTCTGTGGTCATCCTGTAAAGACCTAGCGCCCAGTCACCTGGAATGTCGCAAGGCCGAAGGTAGAGCTGATGGATGTCGGCAGTAAAAGCCAACTTGCCTTCATACAATGTGGCTGTCTCCTCAGTCAGCCTTGGCATATCTTGTATGGTATCTCGGAGGAGATAGTAGTACTCACAAAAGACAGCGCGATTCATCTTGCGCTTCGCGGGATTAGGGGAATCCCAGAGGTTGATGTAGCGCATGCCGGCAACCTCTCCTGCGCGGCGTGGACGGAACTGAGTATTCAGGGGCTCCTTCCACCCGACGAGAGCGCATAGAATTAGAAGCCACGAAAAATGGAATGATTGGCCTGCATTGTCCTGCACATTCAGGCAATCAGCCAAAAAAGAATTCAGCAGGAAGAGAGACCAGTTGTACTGTTCTCCCTCCGCAGCTGCGATAGCGAGCTCGACGACAGCTCCAGTAACTTCTTTCGGTCGGCACTTTGTGAGAAGTCTGCCTGCAAGCAGAATTCCTGTGAAGCGAAGTGCCTCATCTTCTACGGTCGTGAGGTCATAAGCCCGACCTCCTCTTGTCAAGTTATATTTCTGGACCAGCTTTGCAGCTAATTTTCGGTCCTTCTCCTTTCCCACAAAATGGATATTGGGATCCTTACCCACCTTAGATAGACCGGTGATACGGTGTATCAAATCAACATTTAGATCAATTGGCCTCCCGAGCCAAAGGTAACCTCCATGAACGCAGGATAGCAGTGTTTTAACGACTGCGTTCACTTCATTGCTACGCCCAAAGTGCGGTAGCTTCAACAAATTCAAGAGTCCAGGGCGCTCAAGATTTGCTGCAAATCCCTTCGGGATAAACTCGTCAACCTGCCTGGTGGGATTATGGACGATATCCAGATATCGGTCCAACTGAAACTGAGGATATGTCTTATAGTCTCCGAGGTTGAAATCAGAGAATTTAACCAATGGAATGTTTCCCAATAGTTGGCCTTCTACCCGCACACTAGCCGGTAGTGGCGGTAGTGGAATTGGATACTTTGCATTCTTCGGAATCTGTACATCCGGCGCATCATCTGGACGCGGCGGAATGTAGTTCACCATAGACGCGAGCGGCTCTGGAACAGGTTCCTCCGGCTGCTGCTGAGATGCTCGTGTGCCTGGAGATGTTCTGGGATCAGTAGCACCAGGGTGTATGTAGGTCGACGGCGTCACCGGAGTGGCCATGCCGAAATCTAAGCCTCGGCGCAGAAATTGACGAACAACTTCTTCAGTTGATAAGTTCTCCGTTGTGAACCAATGTAAATAAAAAAACTCTGGACAGCAAATGGAGGAACTGCGTAGGGTATAGACTCTGAAAACAAGGGGAAATACTCTGCACACTCGGCTCTGAAAACAATACTTTGGGTCTTCAAACACAACTATGCAACTCGAGATAGTAACCCGAAATTGATACAAGTGTGAGGTATTTATAGCCAGCGGGGTTAGTAAATGCGACCAAGTGGGGTAACGTAGCTATAGGCGGCTACAGATGTGTTGACAACACGCTATCCTCCTTGCCGTAGCGGTGCATTTAGTGTGATTGACGGGGTCTAACAGCCTTCCGGGAGAAGCTAATGCTTTCGGCGCCTGGGTTAAATGCAAATCTTTCGGAGATTAAGCCGAATCCGTCAGAACGGGTAGAATTAAATAGCGGCCTTATCCTTCATTTATTCAAACGCGGCTACATAACTGCTGTAATTCAAAATTTCCGGCGGGTCATTTCAACTTAGGAAACCGTGCCTCTATGGGTCCACAACAAAACTCTTTTCAGTGGCAAATTATGAAAGGGGACTTCGCAAGAGCGATAGTCCAATGGTCCACAAAGCAAAACTTCGCCAGAGCGGACCGCTAAGCTTTGTTCAAGCAATTTTTTTTCAGGATGCGCGGATATTTCAAGGAACTGCGCAGGAAGCTGGAAACTGAGGGTGTGTCGCAGCTTCCGTGTAGACTAAATGCGATGTCTCTTTCAACTACACTGGGCATCTGCATTCTTGAGTAATATATTATGTCGACAGGGCGGAGTGGCCGTCGCAATAAAGCTTAAGCCGACTCCCGTTTATCATTGTAGGTAGTAGTTCTCCATTCAGCTTTGCAAGCTGAACTGCGCCTCCGTCTGTTATTTTTATTATCTGAAAAGGACCTAACCAATGCACACGAAACTTGCCTAGAAACTTGATGAATTTACTATCATAAAGGAGTACCAAGTCTCCTTCTTCAAAGTGCTTATGCTTAATGTGCCTGTCATGCCAAGCTTTCTGTCTTGCCTTCTGTACCTGTTGATGAAATCCGGCCAAAAGTCTGTCTTCTTCTAAGGAGAGCAGTTGCGAAAGTCTTTCATTCATAGTATCAGGGTCTGCCATTTCTGTAATTTGCGCAATTCGGAGACTGGGGACAATGTATTCCATGGGCATAACTGCTTCTTGTCCATACACCAAGCTGAAAGGTGTGTGACCTGTTAGTTTCTTGCAAGTAGTTCTGTAAGCCCATAATACAGCTGTGACTCTAAGGTCCCAATCATCTCTTTGTTGATTACAGATTTTTGTCAGGGCATTCTCAAGAATCTTATTGAATGCTTCCACCGTACCATTAGCTTGAGGATGGTAGGGTGTACTCTTATGGTGATTAATTTGAAATTCTTGAGTAAGGGCCTCTATAGTCTCATTGAGGAAATGTGTACCTTGATCACTCATGAGGATCACCGGGCATCCAAACCTAGTGATAATGTTCTCGAAAATGAACTACGCGGCAGTAGCAGCGTCGCAGTTCTTAACCGGCTTCGCCTCAGCCCATCTGGTGAGGTATTCAGTAGCTGTAATGATATATCTTGCACCAGTTCTTTTTCCTGGTGGGTTAATAGGTCCTACAAAGTCAATGGCCCATTTATCAAAAGCACGCAGTGTGATCTGGGGTCTTAGTGGCATTTCATCTCTCCTTGAGGGTTTTCCTGTGCGCTGGCACACATCGCAACATTTACAGAATTCCTTAGTATCCTTGTGCAATGTCGGCCACCAAAGTCCTGCGGCTAATATCTTCTGCGCAGTCGGCTTTCCTGCGAAATGGCCTCCTGCGGTACCTGAATGCGCTTCTGCGATGATAGAGCTCTTTTCATGTGGTAAGATACATCTGCGCAAAATTTCGTCAGGGCCCAACTTATAAAGCTGGCCTGCTATCAAAGTGAAATCTGCGGCTCTAACAACAAGTTGCTTTTTCTGCTGGATTGTAAGCTCAGCCGGCGCTTGTCCGGTAGTGAGAAACTTAAGAATATCAGAATAATATTCGTCTGCTGCTTGGATATAAAACAACTGTGCGTCAGGCAGATTGTCCTCCAGACTCGTAGGTTCCTCTCCTGACTCTATTCTGGATAGATGGTCAGGCCCTGCATTCAATCTGCCTGGCTTTACAATAACCTCAAAATCATACTCTTGAAAGAGCAGTAGCCATCTGCAAATTCTTCCTCCCAAAACTGGTTTATTGACCAAATATTTCAAAGCAGAATGGTCAGTATACATTTTAAAGTGAGCTCCTAACAGGTAGTGTCTGAATTTCTGTAAGGCATACACCATAGCTAGTCCTTCCCGTTCTGTAGTGGTGTAGTTCTTCTCAGCTGTAGATAGCTTTCTGCTGGAGTAAGCAATTGGGTGGTCAATACTTCCTTCTCCAGACTGTGTAAGCACGATTCCTAATGCTATGGAAGAAGCATCAACATGAACATGAAAAGGTTTTCTCCAATCCGGGAAAACTAGAATAGGCGCTGTGATCATCTTTTCTTTAAGTGTGTCCAAGCTCTGTTGGCATTCTTCTGTCCATTGGAACTTCGAATCCTTCTTCAGCAATCTTTCCATAGGCGCTGTGATCCTTGCATATCCTTTGATGAATTTTCTGTAGTATCCTGTATGTCCCAATGTAGTGCGCAATTGCTTAACTGAGTTGGGCGCAGGTAAATTAGCAATGATGGCAACCTTCGCAGGATCCATCAGAAGTCCTTGTCTGCATACAATATGTCCCAACAAAATACCAAAGGGCGCACAAAATATACATTTTTTCAAGTTAAGGGAAATCTGATGCTGTCTACATTTTTCTAGCATCATGCGCAGATTCGCAATATGGTTCTTTAGTAAACCAAATACAGTCCAGTCATCAAAATAGACTTCTAAAAACTTGTGGATAAATTCTTTAAAAACAGCAACAACGACTCTAGAGAAGATAGCAGGTGCGTTTTTAAGACCAAAGGGCATTACCGTATACTGGAATGAGCCCCATTCTGTTGCAAAAGTAGTCTTGTGGCGGTCATCCGGATGGATTCTGATCTGATGATATCCCGAGAATCCATCAGTGAAGGAGTAAGCCTCTTGTCCTCCAACATTATCAAGTACTTCATCTGTGAAAGGAGTGGGAAATGGATCATGCGCTGATGCATCATTGAGTTTGCGCAAGTCGACACAAATTCTTATTTCACCTTTCGTTTTCTTTTCTTGGACCACCATAGGACTAATCCAATCGCTTTCCTCTACTGGCTCAATAATACCTGCTGCAAGCATCTTATCAATTTCTTCTTTGACTTTTTCTTT
The DNA here is from genome assembly GCA_027924585.1 of Larix kaempferi. Classification (NCBI taxonomy): domain Eukaryota; kingdom Viridiplantae; phylum Streptophyta; class Pinopsida; order Pinales; family Pinaceae; genus Larix; species Larix kaempferi. The sequence continues at coordinate 11,118,816 of BSBM01000799.1, forward strand.
GTAGCGCGGGTTCAACCTGTATGGGCGCTGCTTTACTGGCTTGGCGTCTGGTTTCAGAGGTATGCGCATCACTCCTAAGTCTCCTAGGATGCCTTTCATTTCTGTGAACTTGGTAGGAAAGATATCCTGGTAGTCACGTAATAAATCTGAAACATGCGCAACAGTTTCATCATCCCAATAGTCTCCTATAGAAGCAAACTTTGGGTCAGCTTCTGTGCCAATGTTAACTTTCTTGAGCTTGACGTGTTCTGTGATGGCAGGAATATCAAGCTCAGGACCTTCAATATTGCACGTCCCTTCTGATTCTGGGATATTGATGTTGCGAGGATCGTCCTCCTCGTCTTCAGCGGTGAAGTTATAGCATTCCAGGGCATGTTCTATCTGGACAGCCCAATCTGGTTGGGAATATTCTGTTACTAGACCTGGTTCAAATACCTTCTTTTTAATACACTTCAGAGCCTGATCAAGACTTGGATGCTCTGACTCAAAGCTGAATGTAAGTTGAAAACTTTCTATCATAAGAGCCCAAGTAAGAGTGCCTTTGCGCAATTCTATTTCAGTATACCAATTCCTTGGAATTGTATCCAATGTGTGGATGAATTGGTGAACCCACTCATCTTCCGGAATATCTGACCATTGCTGAATACATGCTTCAATGTGTGACCTGGGGTCACTCTGTCCTTCATATTTGCGTAGCGCTTCGGCTGTGGTGTCCTGAAATCTGCGCAGTATCAATCTGCGACAGTCTGTCCATGTATGAATATTCTCCTTGTGCGCAATCCACCATCTTGCGGGTGTAGCGCGCAATGCTATATCCAGTGCCTGTATGCGCTGCAGTTCTGGAAGCTTTTGTTCATATTCCTGTATGAATTTAGTTACTTCAGTTAAGCCATCAAAAGTTGGAGTATCAATTAATTCTGTGCCAATCCATCGAATGGATTTAGTCATCATGGCGCAACGTCTTGCAGAAACCTCATGTAGACAATTCTGCCAATTTTCCAATCCTGCATCTGAATCTGATGTGCACGAGCTATCACATCGCCAGCTGATATGGCCGTCTGCTGTGGGGTTGACATAGTCACTGTGGTTAGTGGTCATCTGATACAAGCTTTCCATGTGGCGCGCTTCCTCTTCTGCGCGAATGGGTTCTATATATCTTGGTCCTTGAAGAGGATCAAGAGGTGCGATGACCCTGATCTGGTCATCCTCAAAGGTCATCTGTCTTTTCTTCAGGTTAATGACAGCCAAATTATCAAGTGCCCAGTCTATTCCTAACAGCGCTGGGTATGGTCTACTATCATCCATAATTTTGATTACTTCAAAATCTGCAGAGCTTCTTACTCCTTCAATATCAATAGGTACATTGGGTAATCTGCCCAATGGAGAGACTCATTGCTGATTTGCGAGTCTTAGCTGGATAGGGGATCTTGTAAGCTGAGGGCTTCCCATCTGTTCCCATGTCTGCATAGTGAGAACATTGGCTTCTGAGCCCAAATCTAACATGACTTCGTCCATTTCAAATGCTCCAATCTGCGCTGTAAGCCTCATCTCTTTTCCAGTTCTAATGTGACTCCTAATCTGGTGAACAGCACGCTGTGGTGTGTTCGTCGAAGCAGAGTGTTGGCACTGATCCAACAGGTGTTGGAGTTCTAGAGTTGCTTGTTCATTGCGCAACAATTTTAAACATTGTCGCAGGAACGCATGAACACTGCCTAGTGCATGCTCCTTATCGTCATCAGGTCTTCCAGCTGTAGTGGCTTGTTCTTGTACCAGGTTGTCTTGTCTTAGCACTTGCGATCTACTAATGGTCTGCGGAATTGCGGCAGAACTTGAAGCTCTCTGATCTGAGAAATACTCTTGAGCTTGCTTAAATGCTTCTTTTTGCTTCTGTAGGTTAAGTGGGGCTGGTTTAATGTTAGCGCGGCGCACCCATTGCGTCGCTTGCTTTCCCGTTCCCATCTCTTGCGCACCAGTGGTAGCTCCACTGCGTGTCACTATATTAACTGTAGGGTCTGGTTCTTTTTTTTCTGCTCCAATCAACTGGATATTCTGATTGACCTGGGGTGTCTTTGCTTGCATCTTAGCCTGTAACTGAGGGCATTCTTCAATGATATGGTCAGAAGATTTACAATACCTGCAGAGGGTTGTAGGATTTTGGCAATCCCTAGCAAAATGACCTTGTGTTCCGCAATTATAACAAGTGATCTGTCCTCTTCCGCGACCAAAATTTGTTGTGCGTCCGCGTCCTCTGTAATTTGCTGCTCGGGCGTCCCGAGTTTGGTCATAAGGTGGTCCTGCTGTGGGTCCTTGTGTCTCTGCTTGTACCCTATAAACATCATGCTTTCTTTCTATCATAAGATCATATGCTCTACAATTGTTCTCATCATGACCTACTGATTTACAGAAATTACAATATAGATTCTTTGGAGTTTGTACATATTTCTGAAGTAAGTGGCATTCTTGTGGTCTATGACCTCTAGTTCTGCAGATTTCACACCAAGGCCCTTGTGCCTGTGGTAAAGGATTAGGTGCTCCATTTGCAATATAGTCTATGAAAACGGGACAATGGTCCTTTGAATGACCTTGGGCTTTACATTTTGTACACCAAATTTCTTCCTTAATCTCCTTGCCTTTCTTAATATCATGCACTTGCAAGGTTAAGTTTGCTAATTGGTTCTGTAAATGCGCAACATCGTTGCTTGTTCCTGCAATTGGTGCAGCTTCTAGTTTCATAGCCATTTCTAGGGCTTGTTCCTGAGTATTGAGATTCTGTTGCATAAGGGGAAGTCTAATGTGTGGAAGCAGTGCAGCAATAAACCATTCTTTATGTTGCTGTGGTGCAAACTCGAAGCTTACTTGATCTATCAAGGCTTTGAACTTCTGGTCAAAGTCCCATACTGATTCTGTAGGTAACTGTTTGATGTCTTTGAGCTCTGTTATACACTGTGATTCTGATTTAGGTTTCTTGAATTCTCTAATCATGGCATTTCTTACCTCAGCAAGCGTCCTATTCTGTGCTGCTGAGTATTTCATGAACCAAGTCAAGGCTCTTTCTCTTAGTGTGGTTGCTAACTGAACCAGTTTAACAGCATCGTCATTAATTTGCTTGATTGTCCAAATGGCTTCACATAAGAACCAGTGCTGCTCAGGGTCCTCTATCCCTGTTCCTCTAAAGGTTGGTAGTTTCATGTCATCACCCATCCTTCTTGCACGGGTTTGAGGTGGAGGTACCGTAGCAGTGCCTCTGGGATGGTTAAACAAAGGTGGTACAGAGGTACTAGAAGTAGCGTGTGGGCTACTAGAAGGTGTTACTGTAGGATTATACTGAGCTCCGTCTGGTTTTTGCGGTGTAAAGGGGTAATACGGGATATGAGCACTCCCTTGTCTTTCTATATGGCTTGCTCTAGGGACTTGGCTATTGTCGGGGCTAGACTCAAAAGGATATTGGTCAAGGCCTACTTTATATCGTTTTCCACTACGAGTGCAACCAATAACTTCAGGATCACTATCAGAATCTACGGACATTACTTGACTATGCTATTCATCAGAAGCAATACATAGCTTTCCTTTTTCATACAGAAGCATTTTAATCCATAAGTTCAGAGAATTTAAGAACTTACCTCTGTGTACTTGGAAGAAACTCCTCTCAGCTTCACTGAAACTCTTTCTTGTATCGACTGCAAATTCGGTAATGAAACCTTCCAGTAGACTATTCAACCAAAAGTCTACTGCGCGGGACACAGGATTGTCTATCTGCTTCACAATACTGACTAGCTCAGGCGTCCACGTGACGGGTCGATCAACATGCAGCGTAGGTCTAGAATCTGCTAACTTGGCTATCCAAGCGTGTAACTCCAATGCAAACGTAACAAAGAAAATTTCGTAAAGGTCAGCATAAATATACTTCTGTAACCAATCTTCTGTTTGAAGCGTAGGGCTTCTATTTTCTTGTTCAGCAAACTCTTTAGCCTTTAAATCAAACCAATCTCCAATTTCTTTAGCTGTAGGATGCCAGTAACACATTTGTTAGCTGAGCAAGTCTCAGTGTAACAGAACCTTATGTTGTCTTCAGCAACAGTCTCAGATGTCGCGTGACTAGTAAGTCTTACAGCAACAAGTCGCAAGGCAAAGGAATCATTTGTTGGCTCAATCAACAGGGTTCAAAGCCATGGAAGTAATGTGATCAAAAAGTCATAAGACAACAGAACCATTTGTTGGTCACTAGGCAACGGAACCATTTGTTGACTCCTCAATCTCGCGCGTCGCCAAAATAACAAGTCTCATTCGCGCGGCAACGGAACCATTTGTTGACTCCTCAATCTCGCGCGTCGCCAAAATAACAAGTCTCATTCGCGCGGCAACGGAACCATTTGTTGACTGCTTTTCTGGGAAGACCCGGGTTTTAATGAAGCGCAGCAACAAAACCCCTTGGCGCACTGGCCCTTTCGGCAACGAGCTGCGCAGCAGCTCGAGGTCTCACCCGAAGTGGCTATGGGGGGGTTAAGGAATCAGGTTTCCTTAACCTGGGTGACGCGGAGGTAGCTCTTCCTTGACAGGTTCCTGTGAAATCGGCGGTCGGACCTTCCCGCAGGCCGCTCGGCGCAGCTGCGTGGATTCCTTCCTTGGCAGTTCTACTGCGCAGTTTCTCCTCTCTAACGCCGCAGGCAACTATCCCTTGGGTCGACGCGCTAGACACTTCCTCGCCCTTCACATCCAGCACAGTAACGCAGTCTGCCCTCGCCGCAGCGACCGTGCGTTACTACTTCTTTAGTACTTAAGACACTTATAGTTATCAAGGGATCCTTCCAACTCGCTCAAACAGTCACAAAGATAAGACAGAAGTCTTGCATACACAAATAATGAACTCTAAATAGTTATCATTCACGCAAACATTATAACAAGAAGATATAAGTGAAGCTCATCTCCTCGAGGAAAACCACATCCACGGGAGCGTTATATTAACCAGAAAATGATAGAGTTATACAATATGCTACGCACACAGCTGCAGCCTTAGATTCTTTCAGGAAACTCCATGCACACAGCTGGGAGCCCTTCTCTCAATCAAGTCTCCTCTCTATGGAGATTACAAAGGCACAGACGTCGACTCAGACTGTCTGGCAACTCAGGGATTAGCTCCTCGGCTATCCGATTTCCTCTCTAGTTCTACGCACTGGGTAGAAAATACAGTGAAGGATAATCAACACATGATCTATCCTTTAGACTGGCTATCTGACAGTCTAGTATCGAACTCTCTAACTCTCCAAAAGGAAGGAACTGAAGGAACCTCTACCCATTACAATGATTCATATATATAGGTGGCCATGACGGTCACACCTTTACAAAACTGTGGGCCTTTCCCAACAGTGATTCCCAAAAACCCTAACCACGCACATGGCTAGGTGTACTGTAGGCGCCGCTTGCAGTCACGTCGCCGCTTCCTGCAGGCTCCATGAATTCCGGCGCAGATTGTGGGTATGGGCGATCGTCCTTCGCCTTCAATGCTCTAGTCCGTTGCTCCTCCTTGATCCGAGCAACCATAACTTCTGTACTAAGCCTTTAAATGAGGGTAGCTGAGCCCTCTACTCCATCGCCTTATTTATTATGGTAGCTGAGCCACCTTCATTCTTCGATGACGTGCGCGCGAGCTCCGCAATTTCCGGTCCGTGATCTGCGCTGAGATCATCCATTTGGCACCGTACTGCGCACCGTCTCCTTCTTACCCAAACTTAGTGCTTGTCCCAAAATTAGCACTTTCCTTCCATACTCGTGCTTTTTCCCAAAATTCGCAGCTTTTACTATAGCTGCGACCTTGGCCCCAACAGTGACAATTTTCCCTTCATGAGGAAATTGCACGATCCGAAAGACAGTAGATGCTATGGCGGTCATGGCGTAAAACGAGTTCCGACCAAGTAGAAGATTGTAATCCAATGGTGCATCCACGACTTCGATGTGTACGGATACTATTTTTCCCCCCAGTTCAACACCAATTGCAGGAATGAGTCCATAAGGTTGAAAACCGTGTCCATCAAATATCCTAAGAGTGTTGGGAGACGTCGTGACTTTGGGTGAGCCTAAGGCTCTCCAACAATTCAAAGACATGATAGACGTGGAGGCACCTTCATCTAAAACAACGATGGATGCTATTTCCATGGATTTTGTATGAACCTGGAAGGCTAACTGGTGGGAAAGCCGAGGTTTGGCATACTCCAAGTTAAACATAATAGTGTTTGAAGTATCTGGGTCCACTGCCCCCAATGTTGAAAGTAAGGTTCTACGCTGCGTAGGGCAGTGTTGAAGAACCTCGAGAGTCGACATGGTGCAAGGTGCTTGAGCTAAATCCTCAACAATGTTGTAATTTTGGGAAGCTCACGCATTGGGATTAAAAGTCGCCTTTCATATGGTTCCCTTGGGTGGGCGTAGCACTGTGTCTGTAAGAGGTCTCTCGATATGGAGATGGTCATTAGGGGGAGGGGTAGGGGTCGGATCTTCGACAGGAGACTTGCCCTTGGCTGTCTCTGACTGTTTGTTTGAACTTGGGGGGTTCTCATATGTCTTTGAACGAGTGGTTATATGAATATCCTCATTACTCGTCATCGTGATTTCATGATTTGCGGACGTCTCTCTACGATTTGGGTTGCTCGGGTTGCCCCCTTGTGGGGTTTCTTGGGCAACCATCTGTTGTTGTTGCTGAGGGAAAGGGTCAGTTAACACTACCGAGTGAGAGGATCCTTTAACGAATTTGTTGACTTCATCCTTGTAGGGACAGTCGCGCGTGTAGTGATCTTCTTGACAAATGAGGTAGGGAAACTTAGCCTTCTGACATGGTTTGGGGTCATTGTGGGTAGGTTGTGGCTTGGGATTCTCCTATTGGTTTTTCTTGGATTTACCACGATTGTTCTTCTTCTTTCCTCCAGATGGTTGTGACATAGATTGAACTGCGTTCACTTCGAAGGAGACAACAGGAGAGGGAGAAGCTTTTGAAGCAGCCTGAGGTAGAACGGGGGAAGCGAAAGCTGGTTACCTCGTCGAGTTGGTGGCAAGCTAGGCCTTGACTGAACCGACAATACCATCAATGGGGGGTTCAGTGGCAGGTTTCATTGGATCAGTGGTAACGCAGGCGGCATGGGGAAGAAGTTCGTGTAAAGTGTTGGATTGGGTATATACCAAATCCATGTACTGGGCTTCCGAGATGGCTTGTTCCTCCGTGACCGGCCCACGCATAGCGATATCCCTAGCTATGGGAGGCAAGAATGACTTTGTGAACCAATCAGCGAGTAGCTGATCTGGAATGGGTGCCTTGATTAGCCTACGGTGTCGACGCCACTCATGGATGTGATCCGAAATGTGCATAGAAGTGGTTTGACGCAACAAGGTTAACAGTTCTGTTCCAGTCTCATACCGAATGGGGAGCTGGAAATGGGTCAGAAACTACATAGCCAAGGTGTTGAAATCATGGAAAGAGTGTTGTGGCAGCTCGATGTATCATTTTGTTGTCGTGCCGGTAAGCGTACACTGGAAGAGCCGTAGTTGAATGGAATCGTCCATCAATGAGTTCGATGAACACCAAAGATGGAAGGTCATCACATGGTTCTTGGGGTCTTCCCCAGGCTTAGCATCAAACTTAGGAATGTCCGATGGAAGTTTGGCTGGAATGGGTGGCCAGTGAGGTTCATGCCATATAGGATCGTTAATGAGCCTCGACAAATCGAGAAAATCTAGCGTGGCCAAAAAGGGAAGTTGACGATTGGTCTACGGGTATGAGTAATAACCGTATGGTGCAGAGAAACCTGGGGGCCCTGCATAGCATACTGCTGCGTGTTATACCCATATGTGTTTCCCGCAGGGTACTGCTGGAATTTTTGTGGGTAGTAGGCCATCTGGTTAACCGGTTGAGTGTTGGAAGTCATTACCTGACTGGGAATCACAGTGGTAACCGGTTGTTGGATGTTCTGCTGAGTGGGAATGGTAGGTATGGTACCCTGGGGTTGTTGTATCCCAGGAATGGTTGCTTCTCCTAGTTGGGGAAAGGTTCCCTGGAGTTGTTGTGTTCCAGGAATGTTACCACTATGCTGAGTAAGTGGAGGGTTTCCCGTAGCAGGGTTGGGGGGGTGGCTGCGACAGTGGTGTCCATGGAATGTTGGTTCCACCTTGATGAATATGTGGGAATTGAAGGGATGGGTTCCATGGAGTTGTTGCAGCCGAAGGATAGGGGAGGCCGGAATTCAAGTTGGGGGGAATCTGAGATTGCCCCCCAGCTTGGTTCCAGTTTCCAAACAATGAGTACCCCCACTCTGTGGGATTTGAGATCCCCAAGAAGGAAGCGTGCCTGACAAGGGATGTTGAAGATGAGGCCTGGTTGGGAAACCGGTATAAGGTTGTCCGTTACCAGGTGTGTTGTACATAACATACTGAGCAGATGCTGCTGGTTGGGAGGGCTGTTGGATGGTGTCGATGGTTTTCCCTCCAACATATGGGTTGGATGGCCCTATAGGAGGAGGTTGTTGACTAGGAACGGGGTTCCCAACAAAGGATTGTCCTCCAGTAGGTTGGTTTGATGGCCCGATAGGAGGCGGTTGGTGACTAGGAGCGGGGTTTCCAACAAAGGATTGTCCTCTAGTAGGATGGGTTGATGGCCTGCCAAGAGGGGTTTGGTTGTTGGGATTGCGGGTCGCAGCAGTTGGTTGTCCACCTCCTGAGATAGTGTAGATAGTGGCTGAAGGTGAACCTCCGGTCAATATGGATGATCCAGTGGTATAACTTGGTGTTCTTCCGACACTAGCACGGTAAGATAGTGTCGATTGGCCAACGGCGCCAAAGGTGTCGATTTGTGGAGGGGATCTTCCAAATGTGACGAGTGGGGACGGAGAAAAAACTGGGTTATCCCTCTTAGAATGTGCACCAAACATGGATGATGGCAACAAATGTGTGGAATTTAACCGAGGGGTATCGGGGGTTTCGTCCATAGCATGTTCAATAATAGGAGGACCATCGAAGACTGGGTCTGGGTTCGTATTCTGCAAAAGGTTTTTGGGGTCTAGCGGGAATAGAGGTATAGTAACGTTTGAAGGTTCGGAGCCGTCTTCATAGGAGTGATGAAACTCTATGCTAGACGAAACATTTGGATCCCGATAGTCGGGAGGACGGGTAACAGGGGGATATCTAGAATCCATCGAGAGAATTTGCTTTGTATCACGTTTAAACTGTGCCGATGCTAACGAGGAATTAGCTAGACTAACCATACTAGACTGAATGGAGGCCATGATCTCATGTCCTGAAGGGAGGTTGGGGAGAGATACAGTACGAGGTATGTTGCTGGAAGAACCGGTTTCCTATGGATGAACACTAGATGGAGTGGTGGTAACAGGCGGAGGCTCCGCCTGGGAAGTGATAAAGCCATAGTCAGGTTCAAAAGGTGTATCAGGAAGTTGGGTTTCTTCGATAACTTTGATGTACCCGCATGGGACTGGAATCAATCCAGATATATCCTGGTCAAATCCTTCGGTGGTGCCAACAAATCCTTCCGTGTCATCGTAGAATGTTTCTGGTGGAAGGGAAGTGTTGACATCAGGGAGGAGGATGGCCTCCGGTCTAGTATCTTGGGCTGTACTAGATTCAGCCGCTGTAATGTTGTCCACTGTGGAAGATATATCTGGAATAACAGTGGGTGAAGTGACGGTGAGAGTCTCAGATGTACTAGTGATTGCAGAAACTATAAGAGGTTCAGAGACCATGCTGTGAGTAACAGTTACAGGCATAACTAAAGATGTAGTGTGTGTCGGTGGTGGAATGTTCCCTCGATCGGCACCACGGCCAGGAAGGGCGAGAATACATGATGCAGGTGGACCGAAGGTCCATGGCGGTGGTGGTGGTGGAGGGCTTTTTCCCTGTACTCTTTGTGATCTCCGTGGTGGTTCTGACATAATGAAAGGAATACGGAATCCAGAGACAGTTTCATAACAAAGAACTCAAAAACTCTAATTGTTAACACCCAAAAGTGTTCACTACCTCATCTACCTCATTACATGGCTCATTTGTCCATTTTCCTACCATATTTCTCTTTAAAACCCAAAAAATCCCACTAAAAAGCCTCCAAAAGGCCACAAAACCATCAAAATAGCCTCAAAAAGGCTTAAAAACCCCTTTTTCCTCCAAAAATATCCAAAATTCCTCTAAAATAGCCTCTAAAAAGGGAATATAAAATATAAAATAATGAGGAAAAGGAGGAAAAAACCCTATACAGCTGCCCTAAACCATATGGTTCCCAAAACCATGGGTCAGCACTCCACCACCAAAAAACTATAAATAGGTGATGGAGATCCCTTATTTCACATCCACAATCAAGTATACCCTTACTCTGCCAAAATCTCTCTCGAAACCCTAGTTCACCATTGAACTACTTTCACCTTGAGAGCCCCTTTTGGCCGATTCCCACCATTGGAGAAAGAGAAGGAGCAAGTTGGAGCTTGGAGCAACCCTCTTGGAGCATTGCAAGAGCTTCACCAACCTTCACATTGGAGGTAAAATTAATACAAAAATCATTATTTACATTTTGTTGTTTCTGTTTCATGCACATGTTTTAGAGTAGTTTACATTTCTGTTTTAGCATAATAATTTCCATTTACTAAACTGCTACTAAGGAGTCCATTCTCCTTAGTAGGTGCTCATTTGCACAAGCTAGGGGTAAAACCCTAGCTACAGTTTAGTAAATGGAAATTATTATGCTAAAACAAAAATGCAAACTACTCTAAAACATGTGCATGAAACAGAAACAACAAAATATAAATAATGATTTTTGTTAGGTGTCTGACTTATGTACCCTGTCCCACGATAACCAAACACCTAAAAATCAACCACCCTTGTTGCCTAAACCACCACTGGTACCTAGCTACATTGGTGTTACACCTATCCATACAATCCCCTTCCTAGTCCCTCCATCAGGAGTAGTAAGCGCCCCGGTTATGGCTACCCTTAGCCTCCCTGGGTTAACCTTGGGATTACCCGTCTGGTACCTTACGCCTCCCGTTCCCCCACCGACACCAAGCGTCATCCTCCAACCGGTGCAACCCATGGCTACTACCAATCAACCACCCCCCGGTGTCACTACCCCTTCGCCCTCCATGAATCCCCCTCCTACTCCTAAAGCCACTGGGGGCAGAGGACCCCAACCTTACACTGCTGTACCACCTCCCAAGACAGTCAAAAACCCCCCAGTGTTTCGTGCTCCTCCCAAATGCTCGTTGTGCGATGAGTTAGGCCATGCGACTCATCAATGTCCACAGTTACCGGCATTACAGGAACACATGCAGATGCTCGACGATGACCCCAGTTTCTCGGTTGTCAAACTAGACCCCACCCCCAAGCCTAAAGATAAATCACTGCGCACTAACCACCCCTGTGCCATATGCGGTATTTACGGGCACTACTCACATCACTGTCCCGATCTCCCGGATTACAGAGCGGCTCTCTATGAGATGAACAATCTGGGTCTTGAGACGACACCACCCACCATTGAGGAGATCCACCCCCTGGTCTCCTCCCCTTCAGGAGAGGTTAATACCATTTATATGATCTCTTCAACCACTACCCCCTCGTCAACCGATTTGACAACGCAAACTTTTCGTACTGATGAGGAGATTCTTGAGGCCCTCACTGCCCCGGATTACCCCTGGGATGATATGCATCATCGTTCCTACTTCATTCCAAAAGAACCCTCCTCTAGCACAGCTACCCAATTCACGGTTGAGTCCAAAGACTTCCTTCCCACCAAGGTCGACTAGTTCAAGGACCCTATTCCTGCTCCTGATGCCTTCGAGGAGGGTAACATGGCCAACATCTCACCTGTCATCCAAATTGATATCGCTGCCCCAGGACGCGCCCTGAACTCATCACTTTAGGAGCCTTCTGCAGTAAGCAAGAGATTGAAGAATACCAAAACCTCTTCCAAGAATTCTGTGATGTCTTTGCCTGGTCCTATACCGCAGTGCCCGGTCTTGACCCTGCTATCATGGAGCACCACCTTGACACCTCTGAGTTAAGGGACAAAATAGATTACCTCGACCCTGGGATAGGGGGCATGATCAATCATTTTGAACCTCCCCCATCACATCTATCTCAGCACGTCAATGAACCCATCGTTCAAACCTCCACATATGTGATCCACAATCACAAACCCCATGCACATAGCATGGGGGCAAGTCATTAACCCTGCTCACTTTTTCACACTTGTGATCTCAACCATTTTTGAGGTCACATATCACTTGAATATTTGATTTGATTTGATACGCATAGTTCTTTCCTTTGACCATTCCGGAGTCCTTATGACCTCCATTTTTTCGCACATTTTATATCATCAGATTCTTTTTTCCGAGCCGGTGATGATGCTTGAGATCATTTCTCGCTCTCACCCCCAAATTTTTTGGGTATTTTTTCCAAAATGCCCTCGTCGCCTCGGTTTACGTGCCACATCAGCCGTTATCCATTTTTGACACTCTTTATATTGTCGGATTCATTTTTCCGCGCTCGTGATGATGCTTGAGATCATTTCTCGCTCTCACCTGGTACAATTTTCACATTGTGTCCCGACACCTTGCTGCCTCGATTTGCGTGCCACATCGTCCGCCATCGAATTGTTCCACATTTTTACATGAGCCATTCACTCCTGTCATACTGCAAATGTCTCGTTATTTTGCCACCATTTCATTAACCCTGCAAGGAGGCCCACTAGTGTTCCCCCCCACCCTCTTTCTTGGTCATCATAAATGTTCCTTGATTGAGCACTTCCTCCTTGCCTGGCCATTCCTTTTGTTCGGTATAATTTTATCCCTTTTTCAGGCCGGACAAGTCCTTTACGAAAAAGGCACTTAGGGAGTTTCTGTTAAGCTCTTTTTTGACTCCTAAAACAATGAAAAGATCGTCGAGCAATCTTGCTTCCTTTCATGCTCGTTAAAGTACCTGAAAGGGCGTCTATCTGGTATAAGTTTAACCCTTTTCCGGACCTGGTAGACTAATTACGAAAAAGGAATACTCTAGCCACACCGGCTAGAAGAGTTCTTCATTGCATCCTTTTATGCTTCTTCGGGCCTTGGAGACTAACACACAAAAAAGCAACCCCCTGGAGTCTTCTTATTTTCTTTCAGACTCTCTAAAATTGAAAGCAACCACAAGCATGAACTGTCCTGGGCTCGTATAAATCCACATGACAGTACCATTCCATTACTTCAGAGTCTTCTTATCGCTTTCAGACTCCTTAAAATTGAAAGCAACAACGAGCATGAACTGTCCTGGGCTCGTATAAATCCACACGATAGTACCATTTTGTACACACTTTTTCTAGTTCCCTAACCCATGAAGAAGTCCCCTCCCGTGCCTCCTGGCACTATGATCGATCATCTCGGCAGCACCCCCAATCAGGTTGCCTTTGTTCAGAGTATTTTGCAGTCTCCTGCCATTTTACCACAGCTTGAGTCTCCCTCAGCCCAGTCCCCCTCCCAGATCCAATACAGCTACGATCCCTTTCCCATCAGTCAGTTTCATATGTTGCCCGATCATCCCCGTCATCATACGCTGAGCAAAGCAAGTTTGAGTCCACCCACTCTACTTGCCCAGTTGTCCCCCCACAGTTTGTCAATCCTGCCATCGGTACTCTCACACTTCGGTTCTCCACCTCATGCTTCTGTCAAGGAAACATCATTGCCTTTATAGTTGCAGGTCTCCCTCTGTCGATGAAAACCCCTCTATTCCAGGGTATAGGCCCAGAGGTCCCTACGCCTTGGACTTATCACCATCTGTTGTAAGTGGCTACGGACTATTCTGATAGGAGTCATCATTGTCTCTCTGAGTGGTTGTTTCTCACATGCTCGACTTCAACACCTTGATCGCATCGTCGAGAATCGCATAGGGTTATATCCCTTCAGTTTTTAGTCGAAGACCCTGGATTTCCCCCGACTCTAGCACATTGGTGAGTCACTTCAAAACGCCCAGTTATATGTTCCTCTGGATGTCCGGGATACGTTGGCGATTGTATTCAGAAGCCATCCATCTATATGCTTCCTTGAGTACCCAGTTCCGTTCCAATTCAGTGTACCATTGAGAGCATGCCCATTGTCACTATGATCCAGCAGCTCATCAGTTCCTTTGGTACCACACTCAGTAGCATTGATGTTATTCCAGTACACCAGTTCTTCAGCTTACACATGGTCAGCCCAGCAGTATGTCCCAGATTTGTGTCCCCTCTAGACCCTTATGATGTACACAGTGGTTCTCTATGTATCTTAGAGGTCCCCCTTTTTGGGCCTCACAGTTCTTTTATGTATCTTGATACGAGCATGGGTATGCCCGCCTCGTCCATATATTGATATTCTTCCTCATTCAGTTTTTGAGGTCATGTATATGTCAGGTCCCCATTTTTTGGACCCCATTGTTATTATTATGTTATATCCTGATACGAGCATGGGTATGCCCGCCTCGTCCATATGATCAGATGATTCCTCATCCCTTTTTGAGGTTATGTACTTTGAGTTTTTGCAGTTTGTTCGGGATCGTTGTTCCGGGCTTCAGTTTGTTTCTTCTCTTCTCTATACCCCAGGAAAACGATACATGAATTATGATGTCCATCGGCCATACGATGAGCTCCTGCCCTCGCACATCAGGGGGCAATCTGTTAACACCCAAAAAGTGTTCACTACCTCATCTACCTCATTACATGGCTCATTTGTCCATTTTCCTACCATATTTTCCTTTAAAACCCAAAAAATCCCACTAAAAAGCCTCCAAAAGGCCTAAAATGCCTCCAAAAGGCCACAAAACCATCAAAATAGCCTCAAAAAGGCTAAAAAACCCCCTTTTCCTCCAAAAATATCTAAAATTCCTCTAAAATAGCAAAAATCCCCTAAAAAGGGAATAAAAAATATAAAATAATGAGGAAAAGGAGGAAAAAACCCTATACAGCTGCCCTAAACCATATGGTTCCCAAAACCATGGGTCATCACTCCACCACCAAAAAACTATAAATAGGTGATGGAGATCCCTTATTTCACATCCACAATCAAGTATACCCTTACTCTGCCAAAATCTCTCTCGAAACCCTAGTTCACCATTGAACTACTTTCACCTTGAGAGCCCCTTTTGGCCGATTCACACCATTGGAGAAAGAGAAGGAGCAAGTTGGAGCTTGGAGCAACCCTCTTGGAGCATTGCAAGAGCTTCACCAACCTTCACATTGGAGGTAAAATTAATACAAAAATCATTATTTACATTTTGTTGTTTCTGTTTCATGCACATGTTTTAGAGTAGTTTACATTTCTGTTTTAGCATAATAGTTTCCATTTACTGAACTGCTACTAAGGAGTCCATTCTCCTTAGTAGGTGTTCATTTGCACAAGCTAGGGGTAAAACCCTAGCTACACTAATGCAGCCAAGTGTGCAAAAGAGGAGCTAGAAAAAGCAAGGCTCGCAGGCCAAAAAAGCAAGCTCTAAAATCTATACTGAGACTAGCGTCCCAGTAAGCGAGTTGATAAAAACAATGGCGAGAATGCCAACAAGCAATCACTAAAAAAGAAAAATGACCCTCTACTAAGATGAGATAACAAGCAAACTCTTAACTAAGAGCTGAAGACCTCAACAAGTTGTATCCTTCGCAAGGTGATGAAATCCAAGTCAAACAATACAATGTGAGAGACCAATATGAGAAGGATATCCCTCTACCGAAAGGGATCCTGGGTAAAAGAGCCCTAGTAGAAAAGTCACTAAGCTACCTCGTTCATGACACGTTGGAAAAGGTTTTCGGTGCTTCTGCCTTATCACCCTTGCATTACTATGAATACAAGGAAGACAATGATCGATGTTGCCTCAGGGCTAAGTGGAGTGCGGCATTCCACAGAGTCCGTCCGATTCTCAATCTCGCGGCGGTTTAACCCCTGAAAGTTAAAAACAGTCAGGAGGCCCCTCCACAAACTAGTCTATAACCATGTCAATAAATAATAGAGGATTTCAGTTCCCTAGAGGACAACAGCTATGTCTCAGATGAAGATGGCAAGGGGGAATTATTTTGATGCTTATCCCCGGTGTCCTACCTAACTACCAAATTCTTTTGATTTCCTCAAGTGAGGTTAATGTTGGTTTAGTTAAGGGGATTAATTTTAGTGATTGTATTACTCAATCGGGTAAATGGACGTGAAACTTGGTGGTGTTGTGACAACCCAAACCATACAAGTGAGAATGAATCGAAATAAGCCTTGTATTCAATGAAAACTAGCTATGTAAAAGAGAGAGTTCTTCGATCATAAATGCATGATACTTTCACAAACAATGAAAAACCACTTCAAAACAAAAAAAAAATTGTTTTGTTTTTCTAAGTAAAGCCAAACTGAAATAAACACTTCTTTCCAATTCACTGATCTTGAAACTAGAATGCTTCAAAAAATGAGATTTTATGTGGCAAATTGAATGATTCACTTCCTAATGCACCATAATACTGCTAGATCATTTCAATCCAAACAACACAAATGTTCTGCAATAACAATTTCCAATATAGATTTTAATGATAATAATGGAAAAGATGATAATTATAAGAACAATGTGATTATGAAAATGCACAATCCTGTAAGAGAGGATAGTAGTAACAGTTTGGTTGTGATGGGAAGATCAAGCCAATGCAATCAGACTGAATGGGTGACCCAATGTGCAAATAATGCCACTAACTCATAAAATAATCAAGCTCACAAGAGAAATAAACAAACCACAAAGACTGTGCAATGAACGGGATAGTAATAAGCAACAGAAAACACCAAACTAAAGCAGAGAAAATCAAAAATGACTCGGGAAACCGAACAGGCAAGAAAAAATTGAAAAAATGCAGATGCTACCGCGTGGCAGAAACAGGCTAGAGCGCGGTACTGGTACACTACCGCTCTGGTAAGAGTGCTGGGTACGCGGTACTGCCGCGCTATAGACAGTAGTGGGGGCGCGGTACTGTTTTAAAGGATGGAAAAATGCAACTTTTGAAAAGGAGATTGAATTTTTCAAGGTTGCTGCAGACCCAGAGGACTCACTGATCACAGATAGAGGAAAGAAGTAGAGAGGAGGGGTGAATAAAGGTCAAAGAGACCAAGATTCAGTATTGGTTTGAAGAGAAAGAAGAATCACAATCAAAAATGACTGAAAGTGAGGTAAATCAATTAAATGGGGTTCAAACCAGCGGAGTCGCCATTTTTTGTTGTAGAAATTTCTCCCTACGGATAGGTAGAAACTCTCTTAGGTTAAAGTAGACTTTAACTAACTCTAAACTAAGACAAAAAGATAACAAATGCTACCTTGAATTCCTAGATCTAAACAAATATCTCAAGATTATATTGCTGTAAGAAATGGAAGAGATCTAACTGACCTTCGATTCAATTGCTTGTCCTAGTAGTTGCTCCAATCTCCAAGTCCTCACAAATGAACCTGTCAAAGTGAAACCAAGATACAAGCATATACGATTCTCTAGCAACTTGAAATATGAGTTAGGACCTAAATCTATAAAAGATACAAATCATATGATTGAAACAAGATCAACATACATGATTTGGGAAACAAGACAAGTTATGTTTTATTACTAACTTGAAGTCACTTACAATGGTTGCTTGATGTCCAAGCCAACTCCTAGCTCCAAGTGCTTTCTCCTCTAGCTATCTCCACAAAGATTCAAGATCATAAGTTTGATGTCTCCAAGAGTCCTCCCCCTTTGATCATGGAAGGCCTCTCTCTTATAGTGTGTAGTAAGGTTAACCAACAAAAGAGAAGGATGGATCTTGGGAGTGTTTAGTGGATCAAGCCCACTAATCTGAGAAAGTGAGTTAGGATCGAATCAGGGATACCAATCCTCAAAAATCTCTCGAAAATCAAGATCCCACAAGACATGGCAAAAAGGCTAAAAAAGGAGTACCGCGCCCCTTGAACTGAGCATAGCGCGGTAGTACCGCATGGTAGAGAAGAAGAATAGTGTAGTAGTGGGGACTACCGCTCCCTCAATGCTGAGCAAGGCACAATAGTGTAGGTATATGAAGTCTTAGGTGGGTTGATTCTTGACCGGATAGGTTTGTCTTCAAGGATCATTCATCATATTTCTCTTCTGGGTGTTTTAAGTAGTAGGGGAAGTGTCGTCAACTATTTTTGTGGTGAAGATGTGACACTGTGAAATATGGAGGTATAACACAAATCATCAATACAAGTATCCACATCATCAATACAAGTATCCTCATCATCGATACAAGTATCCACATCATCAATACAAGTATCCACATCATCGACCTTACCTTCGATATAGGCAATCTCATCATCAACGACCATATCACTCCCCCTTTCGAGGAGGGTCCTTCTGAACTACACCAAGCTTGTCTCAGAAATACTCAAACTTTTCTCGAGATAGAGGTTTGGTCAATACATCAGAAACTTGTTCATTAGTGCCCACATATTCAAGCTTTATAGCTCCTTTCTACACCATATACCGTATATATAAATATCGTATCTCTATGTGCTTTGACTTATCATGGAACACTGGATTCTTATTCATCTTGATACAACTCTGATTGTCACACAAGATCACAGTGGGGTCCATCTCCAAGTCAAACAATCTTGATAACAAATTCTGAAGCCATATCGCTTCACAACTAGCAGATCAAGCAACAATATATTCCGCTTCAATTGTGCTGAGAGCCACACTAGACTACTTCCTGCTAAACCATGAGATCATGGCAGATCCCAGACAATAACATCCACCTATTGTGCTCTTCCTTTCTAATACACTTCCAGCCCAATCATCATTTGTGTAGCCATACAATCTGAAGTCATGATCTCCAAGATAAGATAGACCTAAGTCCATCGTACCCTTTAGGTACCTCATCACATGCTTTACAGCTATCAGGTGAACACACCTAGGTTCCATTAGATACTGACTCATGGTGTTCACAGCAAAGCATATATCTGGCCTGGTATTCGTCAGATACATCAATGACCCAATAATCTGTTTGTACAGAGTCACATCCACTAACTCTGATGAGTCATCAGCTAATAGCTTCAAGTTGGAATCCATGGGAGTGGCCATGGATTTGCATTCCAACATATCAAATATTTTCAAGATTTCCACAACATACTTTCCCTGATTGAGAAAGATTCCTTCTGGGCCTTTCCATACTTCCAAACCTAGGAAGTAATGCATCAATCTGAGATCTTTCATCTCAAATCCTGTAGCTAGATTCTTCTTGCTTTCCATGATCTATTTCTCATTCCCTATCAGAAAGAGATCATCCACATACAGTAATAGTATGATAGGTTCATCATCCATAACCTTAAGTTAAAGGTTAGAATCAGCTTTACTTATGGTAAATCCCAAGCTTGTCAAGAAGCTATCAATTCTCCCTCTGTGACTGAACATCATTCACATTCTACATTGAGTGATCTTCTGCATATCTATCCATGCCATCTCTTGTCGGATGGGTCTACTAATATGAGCCTCAAGATCATTCGAACTCTGTGGTGAGCTCCTTCTTGCATCCATTTAAGAGAATAATTTCATCTGTATATAGACACCATTTTCAACCTTGTAGCAAAGGTTGAAATCCGCATCACCCATGGTGATCATTAAGCTTATCAAATGACTATCGATCCTAGGTACCTGTACAGATCTTTCTTCAATTACACCATTAAGAGAATGGTCTTATCTAGCCACATGGAGCAAACATCTTGGCATGATCCTCTTCCTCTTTCTAAGAGAATATTCTAGCCACGATCCTTCTATAGTATGTTTGATTTGTAAGTCTTCTTGTTGAACATCCATCACTCGTTCTTTGGAACAGGTGTTCATCATCCTTCTTGTGTAGATCATATCCCATGATCTTCTCTACAAATCAAAGTTAATCACATGATTAGTAATACTTCATAATCATCAAATTATGTTGACATGACAACCTACTATGCATACTGATATGATTCACATAGTCATGCAACTATCTTTGACCAATACTTTGGCACAACACTTTTCCATATCCTGTATGCATACAGTGGTTATCTAGATGCCTTCCATCTCTACCCGAACATACTGTCAAGAGCGTGCACGGCTCTCAACATGTCAGCAAAGAGGTTTCATTCTAGATAAACAACAATGGAATGTTTGTCCAACTTACCCATCATATTCATATTAGTAGTATAATGTTCAATGCTATATGAATTCTTACACTATGCATGATATATTCTCGGAATACAAATATGCATAAGCAATATCATTTACTATTTCAGAGATTCAACTCAAATACTTATCTTTTATGTTTGTGTGGTTGCCTCCCGCTTGATCTCTATATGTCTTTGAACTTCTATTCATTCTGTACCACTATGCATGCTTAAGTGTGCACTAGTGCGATCCTCATGATCTCATACATAATCATACATTCATTAGTATAATCTCAATACTATCAAAACATTATGTATGGTCATGATCATTTTATACATAGGTATACTTACCTAAGATCCTAACACAAGGTAGGATTCTAACTTGATATAGGAAAACATACCTGGATTATTATGCCCAAACAATATCTTCTTTGTTCTCTGCAATGATTTAGAGACCTTGTGCTAGAACCTGCATATCTCATGGGTTAAGCATAGTATAAAAAAGTCATACATACCTCATAAGTAGAGATTCTATGTGGTCAAAGACTATGGATGAGTCTTTGTCTCCATGTCATCATGGTCATAGAACTTGATTTGTCTTTCTTGATGTACCTTTCATGTTAGCAGACAACATCATCCTCATACAACACCACAAGTGCATTAGTACAATCATAAGTGTCATAAATTTAATCAATGAATGTCTTATGTAATTCACATGCATTCATTATCAGACAAGAATAATTGTACTAACCTCAATAACATGAAGACAAACATATTATGAACTTAATCAAGAATCAGATTTCAAAACATACCTGTGTCTTCTCAAGTCATACCTGTTGAGCAGTATTCTCTATAAGGGTAAAACCCTAACCATCCAATGTAGAACAATTGTAAACATCTTATGTATGTTCATGGTGCTAGGATTATAGGATA
Source organism: Larix kaempferi (assembly GCA_027924585.1). Taxonomy (NCBI): domain Eukaryota; kingdom Viridiplantae; phylum Streptophyta; class Pinopsida; order Pinales; family Pinaceae; genus Larix; species Larix kaempferi. The sequence continues at coordinate 11,139,888 of BSBM01000799.1, forward strand.
TCAGTGCCATTTAAACCTTCTTCATCGCTGCCCTATGAGTCTCCCAACTTTGCTAGGGTTTAATTGAAAACCCTAATCTTCAATCTCCTTCCTCCCACAACAATTTTGATGGAGGATTAATATCTATGATGAATGGATTCCAAATCCATTATCAAAGCTTCCAATTTTGTATCAGGTGTCTCCAAAATTGTATCAGGTCCTTCCATACCTAAGAACTGAAAACTCTAAGTGAGAGCTTCTTCCTCCTCATCTTAGATTTCCTCTGTTTAGCCATTTCAGATGGGCCGTATTGTTTCTGGTGCAACTCTGAAATTGTGAATCTGCAAGGTTTGAAACTTCATCCTGTGATAGCCTGACCTATCATATTTCCAACCCCATATGTCTGAACTCAAATGGATTTTCTTAGAGAGAGTTATGCCAAATATCGCAACGTGACCTGTTTATGGGATGAAACCATATAGAGAACTTGTACGAAGCGCCACGTGTCACTGTTTCATCTTCGGCCTCTAAAAAGTGGACCTGTGAAACTACAGTCCATTCCCTACCTATCACATTTTACGAAATTTCATTTGGAGCTTCCTATCATGAGATATGAGCTTTTTTCCTAGGTCACCTGTTTATGACTGAGATCTGGAAGAGGCAGAAACCCTAAATTGTATGGATCATAAATCACAAAGTAAAATGAATATGAGGTTTTCCTTTGGACACAAGGTATAGAGGGATGTTATCTACGACCTGTAGAAGTTTCAAATCCTGAACCTTTTCCAAAATGGATTTATAGTGAAAGTGCCACGATGACTAGTTTTTGCTATACAAAACCCTAACTTGCAAATTGTCGCAAGTGAGACAAGTGTCGTAAGTGCCATGCATTGCCTTCCTTCAGGATAGCTCTGATACCATGTTAATATTTAATATGATAAGATATAAAATATCAGTATCACATTCCATTTCACAACAATAGCATATACAGGATCACTAAAAGAAAGAACAACAAGCACAACAAAAACACAAGAGACACAGATTTATCCTGGGAAACCCTCATGGGGTAGAAAACCCAGCAAAGCTTCCTCAATATAGATGACCAGAAAATACAAAGATGTAATCCCAAAACATGAGCTCCTTCTCCTCCATAGCAGATATATCTCTCACCTATGCGCTAATCACAAGTGAGTGAATGTGTGTTAAATGAGGAACACACCTCCTCTTTTTATACACAACTCCGACTTGACTTTTATACTAACTAGGTCGGCCCAATATTTAACCACTGGGTTAAACACCCCATTACAACTGAATCTGGGCCTACCCCACTAGGGAAGTCTAATAACCCAAGTTACCACATTCCATCGGAGGAATAACCATCTTTGGATATACAATAATTTCTTCACGGAGGAATGAAACATCTCCGGAATAATAAAGTACAAATATAATATTCTTAGAAGTTACAAGATTTCAACACAGAACAGGGTTGTTGAACCTACCTGTCGACAGCGGAGTGGCTTACTGAGCGAGTGGTGAGTCCTCTGACTAATGGAAACTTGGATTTCTCCCTTTGACATGCGAACGGTGGTCCTCTAACTTCACAAATGGTGGGGGAAAAGGCCAAAACCCCATTACATATATACACTTGAGCATTTAATACGTAGGGTATCAGTGGTTGGGAACTTAAAGTGCATGGGGCTTGATGAATTAGAAATAAATGCACACAGGTCTTCATTAACATCCCCACCAGTCCATAGTCGTGTTTTCCGAAATAAACTGCGTCGGCGGCGAACTAGTCGATGATATACACCTAGTTCTTGCGCAACGGTCGGCTCAAAAAGATAAAAAACTACAGCAATGGGAGAGACAAGGATCTCGACAAAGGCATCCGGTCGATGAAACATAAGCCGATTGTTAGCGCAATGGTCGACACATTTAATCCTTAAGATTGCAACTCGAACGCAGTGATGAGGATCGGAGAAGAGACAAACAAAACTACGCAATGGTCGGCGGGGTTGGTGTTTAACACTGCGACCAGTCGGCAGGACCAAGCTCAAAGGCAAGCGATCGATCGCCAAGAAAATAAGCCAAATAATGGCGCAACGTTCGAAAAAGATAAGATCATGATTTGTGTAATTGGTCGTTGAAAGGTGTTGGAGCATAGGCCGCAGCTATGGTAAAGCTGTCAAGTTTTGGGAAAAAGCACTAAGTTTGAAGGAAAAGTGCTAATTTTGAGGAAAAGCACCATTTTTAGCAGAAATGAACAGTGCGCGGTACGGCGCCAAATGGACGAGCTCACCGTAGAGTGCGGACCGGAAATCACGGAGATCGCGCGCACAAGCCAAAGAAGAGTAAATGTGTCCAAGTAGAAAGCTCAACCACCACAATAAATGAAGCGACGGAATAGAGGGCTCAACTACCCTCATTAAGGCTAAGTACAGAAGTTATGGTTGCTCGAACCAAGGAAGAGCAACGGGACGAAGCATTGAAGGCGAAGGACAAGGAGCAAAGAATGATGAAGCGGCGCCCATACCCGTGATCTGCGCTGGAAATCACAGAGCATGCAGGAAGCTGTGACGCAACTGCAAGAGGCATCTAAAGTACACCTAGCCGTGTCAGTGGTTAGGGTTTTTGGGGATCACTATTGGGGAAAGGCCCACAGTTTTGTAAATGTGCGACCCTCAGGGCCACCTATATATATGTGTAATTGTAAAGGGAAAAGGGTTAGATGGGTTGGTTAGAAGGGTTAAGGAGTTAGAGAATTGGATAGCTGTAGAGCTAGTCACTGAGTTTACAGACAGTCTAAGTTGATGTCTGAGTCATTGTAATCTCTGTAGAAGAAGAGAATAGATCTAGAGAAGGGCTCCCAGCTGTGTGTGTGGAGTTTCCCAGAAAGATCTAAGGCTGCAGCTGTGTGCGCAGCGGAACTGTGTAATCCCCATCTCAAGATAATATAAGATACAACTCCCGTGGACGTGATTTCCCTGAGGAGGCGAACCACATAATTCTTCTTCTTATGGTGATGTTTTACGTGAATGCATGTCTATGTTTCCCTGTCTATGTTTACATGAATGTTTCGCTATCTTTATGAATGAGTATGTAAAGTAAGTCCTTGAAGCTCCCTTAGAAGTTATACTCGTGCACTGTCGAAGGAGTCTATAAGAACACTATCGCCGCAGTGCTTGAGGAGTGTGTTACTGCACTATGGCACGAGGGAAAAGATGATACATAGTGTATCGGCGTAGCGGGTAAATGCCTCATGCGCAGGTGCGGAGATACCGCGCACCTAGGCTAGTAAGAGTGAGTCCCAGCGCTGAAGCGCTGAGAGGTCTGCGGAAGAGTAAGACGTTCCACTCCAAGGTATCCTCCCGGAAGGGAAGGGAGAAGATTATAGTCTCCACATCGCCTAGGTTAAGGAAACCTGATTCCTTAGCCCCCCCATAGCCACTTCGGGTGAGACTTCGGGCTGCTGCGCAGCTCGTCGCCGAAAGGGCCAGTGCACCAAAGGCGTGTTTGTTGCTGCACCTCCTGAAAACTTGGGTCTGTCCAGAAAGTAGCCAACAAATGGTTCCGTTGCCTTGAGACTTGTTATTCCGGCAACGTGCGAGATTGATGCAAAACCTAGAGAAAAGGGGAGCCAACAAATGGTTCCGTCGTCGACTTTAACCCTATTATCCTGAAGGCAATGTGGTGCTGGAATCCTACAGCTAGAGAAATCCAAGAGTGGTTTGATTCAAAGGATAGAGAGTTCGCTGAATGTGAAAATAGAAGCTCTAGGCTTCAGACAGAAGACTGGTTGCAGAAGCATATGTATACTGACCATTCTGCTTTGAAGTACTTGGTCAATAAGCCAGTGTTAGGGGGAAGAATTTGCAAATGGCTACTCCTCTTCCAGGAGTATGATTTTGAGATTATTGTGAAGCCAGGAAGATTGAATGCAGGACCTAACCATTTATCTAGGATAGAGTCAGGGGAGGAACCTACAAATTTGGAGGACAATCTGCCTGATGCGCAGCTTTTCTCTATTCAAGCAGCAGATGGATATTATTCCGATATTCTTGAGTTTCTCACTACAGGGCAAGCACCAGTTGCGTTCACAATACAGCAGAAGAAACAACTTGTTGTCAAAGCCGCAGACTTCACTTTGATAGCAGGCCAGCTCTATAAGTTGGGCCCTGATGAAGTCTTGCGCAGATGCATTTTACCGCATGAGAAAAACTCCATAATCACAAAAGCGCACTCAGGAACCGCAGGAGGCCATTTCGCAGGAAAGCCGACTGCGCAGAAGATCTTAGCCGCAGGTCTTTGGTGGCCAACATTGCACAAGGATACTAAGGAATTCTGCAAGTGTTGCGATGTGTGCCAGCGAACAGGAAAACCTTCAAGAAGAGATGAAATGCCGCTCAGACCCCAGATAACAGTGCGTGCTTTTGATAAATGGGCTATTGATTTTGTGGGACCTATCAACCCACCAGGAAAGAGAACCGGTGCAAGATACATCATCACAGCTACTGAATACCTCACCAGATGGGCTGAGGCGAAGCCAGTTAAGAATTGCGATGCTGTCACTGCCGCGCAGTTCATTTTTGAGAATATTGTCACTAGATTTGGATGTCCACTAATTCTAATGAGTGATCAGGGCACACATTTCCTGAACGAGACTATAGAGGCCCTTACTGAAGAATTCCACATTAGTCACCATAAGAGTACACCCTACCACCCTCAAGCTAATGGTACGGTGGAGGCATTCAATAAGATTCTGGAGAATGCCTTGACCAAGATCTGTAACCAACAAAGAGACGATTGGGATCTTAGAGTCACAGCTGTGTTATGGGCTTACAGAACCACATGCAAGAAATTAACAGGTCACACACCTTTCAGTTTGGTGTATGGACAAGAAGCAGTTATGCCCATGGAATACATTGTTCCCAGTCTCAGAATTGCTCAAATTATAGAAATGGCAGATACTGATACTATGAGTGAAAGGCTGTCACAATTGGTTGCCTTAGAAGAACACAGGCTTTTAGATGGATTCCATCAACAAGTGTAGAAGGCAAGACAGAAGGCTTGGCATGACAGGCATATTAAGAATAAAATCTTTCAGGAAGGAGACTTGGTACTCCTCTATGATAGTAAATTCATCAAGTCTCCAGGCAAGTTTCGTGTACATTGGTTAGGCCCTTTTCAAGTGATGAAGATAACCGAAGGTGGAGCAGTTCAGCTTGCAAAGCTTAATGGAGAGTTGCTGCCCACAATGATCAACGGGAGTTGGCTCAAGCTTTATCGCGACGGCCACTCCGCCCTGTCGACCTGATCAGTTGCTAAAGTCATGTAGATGTCCAGTGTAGTTGAAAGAGGCATTGCACTTATCGCAGTCTACATGAAAGTCGCGATACATGTTTCAGTCTCTAGCTTCCCGCGCAGTTCCTTGAAGCATCCGCGTAGTCAATAAAGCTTGTTTTGAGCGAGCCTGTTTTCGCTCTTGTGGAGTTCCCTGTTGTCTAGTTGTCACTTGAGGAGTTCTCCTCACCGTGGAGCCCTCCATGTGCACAGTTACCCATGCTAAAGTTACCCGCTGAAAATTTGAATTACGAAAGTTCCGTAGCCGCGTCTGAGTCTTAATGAAGGATGAGACCGCCATTTAATTGTATTTGCTCTGGCAGATTTGGCTTGATTTCCCTAAGATTCGCATTTAATTAAGGAGCTGAAGGCCTTAGCTCATCTCCCAAAAGGCTGTCAGAGCCCGTCCATCGCATTTAATGCACCACAGAGGTGCGGGGGTAGGGGGGTTGTCAACTCATCCGAATAGGTGCTTACGGTTATTAGTGCCCCTTATCCGCATCTACTACCACCTTCAGCTATAAATACCCCTCATTTGTATATGCTTGGGTTACGTTTCCTTGCTATTACGTTGTCTATTTCTCCTGTTTGAGAGTCTAAGTCATTGTTTTCAGAGCCGTGTTGTGCAGACTGCTGCCCTTTGTTTTCAGAGTTCGTATCCTACGTTGTTCCGCCCTTGTCTGTTCAGTGTTAAGTCGTGTATGTAAGTTCATGATGGAGAACCTGTCAACTGAAGAATTTGTCCGTCAGTTTAGACGCAGAGGTTTAGATTTCGGAATGGGTACCCCGATCAAGATTGTCGAGCTTCCTGATCCCAGACAGTCCCCGGGCACGCGGGCGTCTCAGCAACACCAGCAACAGCAGCAGCCGGAGGAACCCGTTCCAGAGCCCTTTGCCACTCTGGTTAACTACATTCCTGTGCGGCCAGATGATGCACCCGAGGTGCGTATTCCCAAGAATGCCAAGTATTCGATTCCGTTGCCACCAATGGCAAAAATCGTGCACGAAGAAGGATCCCTGCTTGGAAATCTCCCGCTGGTTAAGTTTTTTGACTTTAACTTGGGAGATTATAGAACATATCCACAGTTCGCGCTGGATCACTATCTAACAGTGGTCCATAATCCCACTAAGAAAGTTGACGAATTCGTCCCGCAGCAATTTGCAGTAAATCTGGAGAGGCCTCGACTGTTGAACCTGTTGAAGCTACCGCACTTCGAGCATAGCAATGAAGTTAATGCGGTTGTTAAGGTCATGTTATCCTGTGTTCATGGTGGTTATCTTTGGCTAGGGAGGCCAATTGATTTGAATGTGGACCTGATTCATCGAATTACCGACTTATCTAAGGTTGGTAAGGACCCCAACGTCCATTTTGTTGGAAAAGACAAGGACCGAAAGCTCGCTGCACAGGTGGTGCAGAAATACAAATTGTCGAGGGGAGGTCGGGCTTATGACCTCACGACAATTGAAGATGAAGCACTCAGATTCACAGGTAGTCTGCTCGCAGACATACTTTTAATGAAGTGCCGACCCAAAGAAGTCCCTGGAGCTGTTGTAGAGCTCGCAGTCGCAGCTGCGGAAGGAGAGCAGTATAACTGGTCTCTCTTCCTCCTGAATACATTCTTGGATGACTGCCGCAACATTCAGGACACCGCCAATCAGCTACTCCATTTCTCTTGGCTCCTAATCTTGTGTGCCTTTGTCGGGTGGAAGGAACCGCCCAACACTCAGTTTCTTCCGCGTCGTTCAGGAGAGGTTACAGGGATGCGTTATGTCAACCTCTGGGATTCTAATAATCCCGTGAAGCACAAGATGAACCGCACCGTATTCTTTGAGTACTACAATATCCTCAGGGATACCATCCTGCAGATGCCGAGGCTTACTGAGGAGACGGCAGAAATTTATGGAGCGAAGTTGGTCTTTTCTACCAACTTGCATGAAATCTATTTCTGCCCTCGCAAAATTCAGTCAAAAGAATGGGCCGTAGGGCTCTACCAAATGACTACCCAGGATGTGGAGGACACTATGAAGTCCTAGCCAGAAGAATGGAAGTAGGCCACTGACATCGCTGCCACGATGCCGCCCCCTGAGGTGCCAAAAAAAGACAAGGGAAAGGAGAAGGTCGCACAAAAGAATGATGAAGGTCCATCAGGACCGCCTCCCAAGAAGCAGAAGTTGTAGCACCCCGCAGAAGCGACTGGAGATCCCTCTAAGACCCTTTCCGCGGGGATCGACCAGTACTTGAAGGAGCAATTTCGCGAGCTGCGGACCTCTCACGCCAAGATCAGAAGTGCTTTGGACCTGCAGCTCATGGAGTTGAAAGGTCTCGCAGGACAAGTTGCACAGACCCATGCGCCAACATCCGGCTCGCAGGCACCGCAAGCATATACAATCACCGAGCGGGTTGAAGTACCTACAGAGAGGCACACTATTGTACATATCCCTCCTACAAGCATGACACTCCTGAATCCTTTGGCTGCACTGCAGGTAAGCGCGGTTGGCCCTGTTGAAATAAATTTGTCACTAATTCCGTTGGAAACGCTGCAGTTGGTTCATGAGCAGGTTTCTACTGAGCTGAGAGCTAGGGAGCTCTCCACATTCCATGCCAATCAAAGACTGCAGATGCAGGAAGCAAAGCTAAGGGAAGGCTACAAGGAGATCTCTGCACAGCTTGAACTTCACGAAGCGCAAGACACTGGGCTAAGAAATGCTGTGGATGAAATCGCCAAGGAGCTGCCAGCCTGCCAGATTCAACCAAACCTTCCGTTAGTTGAGAAAGTGCAATGCATTAGTAGAAGGGCACAAGCCCTAGAACAGTAAATAGTTTCTATGGCTGAGGACGATAGAAAGCAGCTCACCGAGTTGGAAGCTCGTGTCTTAGTGCCTCCCGTAGATGAGACGCAAGAACGACTTGAAGCATTGCGCATAACTTCTACCCAGATGAAGAGCAGAACAGAAGAAGCCCAGCAGTTAATGACGCAAGATATGGAGGCTTGGGTGGAGCCCGAGAAGCTCCCTTCTAAAGTTGCCCTGGTGGAACAAGTGGAAGCAGTAGAACAGTCCCTAACTGTTCTGAATGAAGAAGCTAAGTCCTTGGAAGGCTTCGCAAAAATGAGAAAGATGAGCGAAGTGCACAAAGTCCAGCAAGAACTGCACAGGCTCAGAAACAAAGATGCTACTCTCACCAACATCATTCAACCATTTATGGATGAGTATGCTGAACTTGCTACCCAAGAAGAGGCCAAGGTCAAAGCATTTTCCAAGTCTCAAGAGTTGGTCGATGTTGTAGAAGGAGAAGAAGCCACTTCAGACTTGGTGCAGACAGCCATGGAATGCGTGCAAGACATGGACATCGTTATTGCGCAGTGGAAGCAAGCTTTCGTTGTGACCCAAGCCAAGTCAGATGCACAACTAAAACGACCACAAGCTAGTGCAGGTGGCTCAGGGATGAGCCACAAGTAAGTGTTAGGGGCCTGTTGGAGCATAGGCCACAGCTATGGTAAAGCTGTCAAGTTTTGGGAAAAAGCACTAAGTTTGAAGGAAAAGTGCTAATTTTGAGGAAAAGCACCATTTTTGGCGAAAATGAATAGTGCGCAGTACGGCGCCAGATGGACGAGCTCACCGCAAAGTGCGAACCGAAAATCGCGGAGCTCACGCGCACAAGCCAAAGAAGAGTAAATGTGGCCGAGTAGAAAGCTCAACCACCACAATAAATGAAGTGGCAGAATAGAGGGCTCAGCTACCCTCATTAAGGCTAAGTACAGAAGTTATGGTTGCTCGGACCAAGGAAGAGCAACAGGATGAAGCATTGAAGGCGAAGAACAAGGAGCAAAGAACGATGAAGCGGCGCCCATACCCGCGATCTGTGCCGAAAATCACAGAGCCTGCAGGAAGCTACGACGCGACTGCAAGAGGCGTCTAAAGTACACCTAGCCGTGTCAGTGGTTAGGGTTTTGGGGATCACTGTTGGGGAAAGGCCCACAGTTTTGTAAAGGTGCGACCCTCAGGGCCACTTATATATATGTGTAATTGTAAAGGGAAAAGGGTTAGATGGGTTGGTTAGAAGGGTTAAGGATTTAGAGAATTGGATAGTTGTAGAGCTAGTCACTGAGTTTACAGACAGTCTAAGTTGATGTCTGAGTCATTGTAATCTCTGTAGAAGAAGAGAATAGATCTAGAGAAGGGCTCCCAGCTGTGTGCGTGCAGTTTCCCAGAAAGATCTAAGGCTACAGCTGTGTGCACAGCGGAACTGTGTAATTCCCATCTCAAGATAATATAAGATACAACTCCCATGGACGTGATTTCCCTGAGGAGGCGAACCACATAATTCTTCTTCTTATGGTGATGTTTTACGTGAATGCATGTCTATGTTTCCCTGTCTATGTTTACATGAATGTTTCGCTATCTTTATGAATGAGTATGTAAAGTAAGTCCTTGAAGCTCCCTTAGAAGTTATACTCGTGCACTGTCGAAGGAGTCTGTAAGAACACTATCGCCGCAGTACTTGAGGAGTGTGTTACTGCGCTGTGGCGCGAGGGCAGAGACGATACATAGTGTATTGGCGTAGTGGGTAAACACCTCATGCGCAGGTGCGGAGATACCGCGCAGCTAGGCTGGTAAGAGTGAGTCCCAGCGCTAACGCGCTGAGAGGTCTGCGGAAGAGTAAGACGTTCCGCTCCAAGGTATCCTCCCGGAAGGGAAAGGAGAAGATTATAGTCTCCACATCACCTAGGTTAAGGAAACCTAATTCCTTAGCCCCCCCATAGCCACTTCGGGTGAGACTTCGGGCTGCTGCGCAGCTCATCACCGAAAGGGCCAGTGCGCCAAAGGGGTGTTTGTTGCTGCGCCTCCTGAAAACCCAGGTCTATCCAGAAAGCAGCCAACAAAAGGTAAGTTAAAGACTGTGACCGATCAGCGTGAATAATCCTAAAGGTTGTGATTACTTCAAAGATGGAGACCAGTTGGCGGGACCAAGTTGGAAAACAGTGCAATGGTCAGCGAGAGAGAGACTAAAATATTGCGACCAGTCAGCGAATTTTAAGTCTAAAGGCTGCGACCAAAAAAGTGATTGCTCTGGAAAAAAAAAAAAAAAAAGATTCAAACTTTTGGAAAAAATAAAAGGAGGGGCCCTATAATTTTCAGAAAATTATGGGGATCAAGTTGCAGCAGCAACAAATTCCTGAAACCAACTAAGCTAACCATTTGGCCATCTTGGCAGAGCAATACACCGAGAATATCACTCGAGGAGCTACTACGCACGTACTATCAGGTAATCAGGTTATATGGTCAGGGGTAAGGTCCTAATCCTCCTTGATTAGTGCTCTGAAATATTGGGCCGAGTTTAACTGTTGGACTCTGGAGTATATCGCGAGTTGTAAAGCCTTGACTATCCCGTGAGGTTCCAAACTTTTGAATCCACACCTATCACATAAGTTTGGTTGCGGCCTTAGTTTGAGTATATCTTTTCTGGATTTCTTTTCTTTTGTATAGAATACCCTTAGGATAAATTCTGGTTCGGTCATTCGAGCTGAGCAACCTTTGATAAGTTCCCACAGAATTTTAAACTTACCACCTGAATATCCCCTTAATCAGGAGTTAATTTTGAGGGTAAGCATGGATGCACAAGTTACGGTCGTGTCACGTAAAGTAGAAAGCTCCACTATGGATTCAGGAGCGAATATGTTTCCTCCTGATTCACCAAAATCTAACCCATCAAGGGATAAAGAGGCAAAACCTTCCACTTCACAAGACACATCCTTCCATCGCGTGATGCCAGGAGAGCCTGGATATTTAGAATGGTTAAATCCATCCCAGGAGGACCCTGTATCCACAGCATTTGGTCCATCTACATCCTTTTGGGACACCTCTCTTGGGAAAACAATGGGCCCACTTGGCTATCAATTTGAGCACTGAAACTTCCCCTCTATGAGCTCCTCATGCCCAGCATATGGATCTAGTCTATGAACTCATGGACCAACTACGCCAACGTGGTGATGAACTTCATCGCCAAATTTTATCACAGAGAAGAAACATCCTAGAGACACCCATGTTTCAATACACTCCCATTTTCTCATTATCTCTTACTTCACTGGAAACACCCACACACAATGTGACCACTTACGAATATGGTCAACATTCATTTCCTGCGAGTAGACCTCTCAATCAGGGGACCAATTTTGCACCTCAAATGACTCATCATGTTGAGGGACAATAGTCCAACACCCCTCATACTACTACTGGAACACTACCCATCCCTCCCCCACCCCAAAACTCACGGGGAGGATACTCTTTACCCCCTAATTTTATTACGAGTAGTGTTTCTCCAATAGTAAGTAGTCAACAACCCATTATCATTCAACCATCCACTAGTGGTCAACATGTTGTTACTGGGGGAAAAACCTTGTTTTCTAGCCATAATTTGAGTGGAGGACTACCAATTGGTCATTCCCTTGGCATCCCTTTACCTGTTGTGGGATCCACCATGGGATTACCTCATGGTGGGGCACCGTCCAACCCAACTCAACCATCATGGAGTTAAGCGTATCCAGGTTATCTTAATCCTATGTCGGGACAATTCCATCCCGGAAACGTACTCCAAGGGACACCTTATCCCAAAAACTCATACACTCCATGGGGACATTTTAATGTTACCCCGATTGGACCCCCACCAACTTTTCCTCATGCCCCACATCCCCCACCACCATTTGGTCCACCTCCTTTTGGAGGGGGTGGACCTCCACCTTCTAGTAGAGGTGGAGGCCCTCCCCACTATGGTGGTGGAGGGCCACCCAATTCCGATGGAGGTGGAGGACCACCACCTTCTGGTAGTGGCGGGCCCCCACCCTATGGAGGAGGCCCACCTTATTCTGGAGGAGGTGTCCCACCCTATTCTAGCGATTGAGGGATTGGCCCACCACCTTCTAGCAGAGGTGGAGGACCACCACCTTCTCATGGTGGCAGACCTCCACCTTATGGAGGAGGCCCCCCTCCTTCCGGAGGTGGTGGTCCACCCTATTCTAGCAGTGGACCCCCTTATTCTAGTGGCGGTGGAGGACCCCCATCTTCTGGAGGAAGTCCACCTTATACCGGCGGTGGAGGACCCCCACCTTCTGGCGGCGGACCTACATATGGTCCACCACCCAACCCTGGAGGCCCACCTCCTTATGGCCAATTTCCGTCAGTAACACCTTATAATCAGTCGATTCAAGGTCCTACTGGTCCATATATGCCATATCAATACTATCAGTATCCGCAGCCCAACCAACAGCTCCCATTTTTGGCTACTTTGGACCTACCCGACCTATCTCGTCTAACCAACAATCCCATCTTCCACAGTTATAATTGGCCACTCATTTCGGTCAAGCTACCCTCTAATATTCCCAAATTTGATGGCAAACCCGGTGAGGACCCAAAAAACCATGTGATGACATACCGCTTGTGGTGCTCATCCAATTCCTTGATGGATGACTCGATCCGTCTAAGGTTGTTTCAAAGGACCCTCACCAGCCCAGCTGCCAAGTGGTATATTGAATTGCCACCGCACTCATTTCCTGATTTCTGCTATGTCTTTTCTGACTCATTTCCAATTACCCATACGCTACGAAACTGGTACGGACCTTCTGACTTCGCTCCGTCAAACCACTGCAACTCATATTTCTGATCATATCCATGAGTGGCGGAGGAGACGACGTCTCATTAAGGCTCCCATTCCAGACCAAATCTTAGCTGGCTGGTTCACAAAGTCTCTTTTACCTATCGTAGCTTGAGACCTGGCCATGGGAGGGGCCATCATTGAAGAACAAATTATTTCTTGTGCCCACTACTTAGACCTTGTTTACACTCAGTCCGACACGTTGTATGACATTGTTCCTGACACACCCTATCCTACATATGACCCTGCAAAGCCACCCAAGGGACCTCAGGCCGGCGGCATTATTGATTCCTTTAACTCCTAGCCTTCTTCTCAAACTGGTGGACCGTCAAACCCCCAAGGTTCTTCCCCATCCACACCACAGGCTGGAAACACCACCACCAAGTCACCTACTCCTGCCTCTACCGAGGAGGTGAATTCTGTTCAATCATCTTCACTTCAGAAATCCGGTGGTAAGAAGAAAAACAAAGGTAAACCCAAGAAATATTCTACCTAGCAGGAGCACAAGACCACCCCTGAAGACACTAAACAGAAGAGGAAGCTAAAGTATCCTTGTTTACTGTGTGGTGGGGACCATTTCTCCAAAGAATGTCCCCACCGAGACGAAGTGCAGAAGTTTCTTAAGGGAAACCCCACACCCGTAGTTCTCAATGATCCCTTCCCCACTAAGAACAAACAACTAATTTTTCAACCCTCTCCTTCTCACGGAGATACATCTTCCACCGCACATGTTATCATGATGCATAGTGAGACGGTTAACTTGAACACACGCTCGTGCTCGTACAACTCAATCCCTCTGAAGGAACCCATTGGAAGTAATACTGAAAAAAGCTTCCACTTCTATTCCCGATGTCACCATACCACAGGCTCCCCTCACCATTGAGAATCCTTCATTAGAGTCAGTGTTGCATCCACCTAAGAGAACGATTCGAAAAGAAATTTTCAATCCTAATGCTCGGGTAGATAAGAACTACAACATTGTAGAGGACTTGGCGCAAGCTCCTTGTGCCATGTCGACTCTAGAGGTCTTGCAAAATTGTCACAACCAATGCAAGACTCTTCTCGCTGCCATTGGCGTGGTAGATCTGGATTCCTCGAACACGATCATGTTTCGACTTGAGTACTTTAAACCAAGGCTTTCCGACCAACTATCATTTCAAGTTTCCACGAATATTGTTGGGAAGATGATACATCGTACTGTACTAGACGAAGGCACTTCTACCTTGGTCATGTCGATATCGTGTTGGAGAGCCATTGGCTCTCCTAGGTTAAACCATTCTCCCACTACCCTGAAAGAATTCGACGGTCGTGGCTTTCAACCCCATGTGCTATTACAAGCCTTAGCCGTAGATTTGGGGGGTAATACTGCAACCATTAACGTGGAAGTGGTCGCAACACCTTTGGATTATAATCTTTTACTTGGTCGTAATTGGTTTTATGCCATGACTGCAGTCGCGTCATTTGTCTTTCGCATTGTGCAATTGCCCCACCAAGGCCGAATTGTCACTGTCCACCAACTGGACTTCTGTACACCGGACACCGCTACTCATACTGGAGATAATGTCCTTTTACTCGAAAAATATTCGCATCCATATGAGAGTGTTGACCAATGTGACCTCAATCGATAGGGGTTTGCCTCACTGTCGACACATACCGCAGTCTCCCTGGGTACCGGCCCGGGCAGGTTTGAACCCACCCAGCAACACTCGCAGAGCGAATGAGGTCTCACCTGAGGCGTCCAAGAAGAGCAGACGGAACCATGTTTCCACCGAGGGAGGAGGATAGTTGTGGTTGCACAGGATAATTCTATTGCGGTACTTAAACAGAAACTTTAAACATTCGACAAGGAGTTATACCATATTACTTCATCGCAGCAATTATCATCACATTCTTAATCACAGCATTTATCATTATAGCAATAGTAAGCAGACATTGCATCAAACAACATTCATACATCGCACATTGCACAAATTTCATACCAAAACATCATCATTATATTACTGTCGCGATCATATACCAGAAGCAAAACACAGATCTCGCACATAATTGGTCTTCTCTCTCTATCTTCCTCTATGCTTCTCTTTTTTCTAACACTTACAGCTCTATTTATAGGCTTCCTCCATTACAATACTTGTCCACTTACAAATGACTTCCTAACCGACATTGTGGACAATTGACCCAATATCTAACTAACTCGATCCAAATGACCCCAAAAACCCGCATACCGCAGTACACTGACTCACTATTACATAATATGTGGTCCAAGTGACCCAAAACCCGCCAACTGCGGTATTCTTTAGCACAAAATACTCCTTTTGCACCCTCATCCGATGTCGCAGCGTCGACAGTGCCGCGACATTTCCCCATCAACCCTCCTGCCAACAGGCCCCCAACACAATCTTGTGGCTCGTCCTCGAGCCACGTCAACTGCTGGACATAGTGCCTTCGAACTGAACTATGTTCCGGTAACTATTCTTGCTGTCTGGATCACGCAGTGTTGTCACGCTCCTTCTTCTACATTGATCGTTGACTCATTGTGTTGTATGTTTGAACCCAAAATCGTCATCGCCCGACTTGCCATCATGCACTTTGCAAATTCATCCTTGAGTCTCTTGGAAAGGTACGTACGGGAAGAAAAAGAGGAGGAAGTACCAAGGCACGAAACTAGCAGATGGCTCTAGCACATCTGTTTTGCGTCGACAACCGGTTCCTACTGTGGGTGGGGAGCTACTGCCCCGACCAGCTCAGGGGTCGATAAGAGAACCATCCTTCGAACAACTACTGCGTACTTAACCATGTTGGATCGGCCCTCAGCTCGGGCATAACACAGTGTCAGCACACCCGTTGTATCAAGGCGCTCAGGGATACCCATTGTTCGAGCTTGCAGGTCCCCTAGGGTGCTACCATGGGAAACGAAGTGAAGCATTTCCATGGCCTCCTTGGAATTTCTCACAACTCAACTCACAAACTGATCAGCCAGCATAACCACCCTATTTCAGAACAAGTGTCGTTGTAGCGAACTACCAGCTGCCTCAGCTACTTATAGCCAGATCATTCATGGGTCACGACAGTGGGAATGACTCCCCACTACCTCTCATCTGCGTGTGTGAACCCACCGAATTACACAATGGGGGGTGACCATGCTGTCATCGAAGATCCCACATGCCAACATGTGATCAATCTCCTGACATCATGCTGATCGTACCGGCCCCTCATGCCATGTGCAAAACATGCCGTCGTCTTGTGGTAATCCGGCTGAATCTGTTAGGTGCAATCATGTATAGGGATGATGGGAAGCGATGACAAGATGGTAGTGGAATAGTAGTCACAACGCTGCCCTGTACCTCCCAAATCCTCCGTAATGATCGCAAAAATCCTTCAACGAGAGCTGTCATCAGTCCTGGTCGCAATACTACCATGAGTCTCCAAACTAGCGGCACAAGCCTCTCTGCTTCTGCATACCTTCTTCTACTGGTGCAACATCGACCAACAAGCAACCTACAACACACTTTTTTTTTTCATCGATGCGACTCAGACATCGCACTGCTCCAATCCCGAACGATAGGACTTCAACCTGTGACCATTTACTAGCTTGGGGAGCATCGCCCCATCCAACCGCTGCAACTGAATCGCTCCTCCTGAAGTAATACTATTGATGTGATAGGGACCCAGCCAATGCATCTGCAACTTTCCTGGCTGTTTCATAAACTTGCTGTTGTATAATAACACTAAGTCGCCTTGCTAAAACTGTTTAATTTTGATGTGGCGATCATGCCATGCCTTCTGGAAATCCTTCTCCACCCCTTGGTGAAATCCAGCGATAAATCGATCCTCTTCCAGCTCCACCAATTGTACTAGACGTTCATCTAATGCTGCAACATCATCCATGCTCGTAACAGCTACAATTCGTAGACTTGGAACAATGTACTCCATAGGCATAATTTCTTCCTTCCCATATACTAGCTTGAAAGGTGTTTGACCAGTCAACCTTTTACATGTGGTGCGATAGGCCCACAACACTGCTGGGACTTTCAAATCCTAGTCATCGTGGTTCGCATTGCACACCTTTGTCAACGCATGCTCCAACACCTTGTTAAAAACCTCCACCGTTCCATTCACTTGTGGGTAATAGGGTGTACTCTTCTTATGCTGTATCTGCAATTCTTTCATCAATGGGCTGATAGTGCAATTAAGAAAGTGGTTTCCTTGATCACTCAGCAATATCTTGGAGCAGCCGAAATGGGTGATAATGTGATCAAACAAAAATCGAGCAGCTGTTGCGGCGAAGCAGTCAACCACAGGTGCTGCTTCCGCCTATTGGGTCAAGTACTCTGTTGCCGTGACAATATACCGTGCACCTGTGCGTTTCCCTAGTGGATGGACCGGTCCTACGAAATCCACAGCCCATTTTTTGAACGGTTGCAATGTCACTTGAGGTAGCAATGGCATCTCGTCGCGTCTGGACGGCTTGCCAGTTCCCTGACAAACATCACAAGACCACGCATAGTGTGTCGCATCATTATGTAATGTGGGCCACCAAAGTCCTGCACGCAGTACCTTCCAAGCAGTCACCCAACCGCCATAATGTCCTCCCGCTACTCCACCATGTGCCTCAGCCAATATCTGCGCTTGCTCATGCAGTAAGACACATCTGCGTAAGATCTCATCAGCACCCAATTTATACAACTCTCCCGAGATTAGCTGAAAGTCAGCAACCTTGAAAACCAATTGCTTCTTCTGAGTAGTGGTAAAGTCAGCAGGCGCGGTGCTGGTCACCAAAAACGGAAGGATGTCATCAAAATATTGATCAACGGTGGCAACATGAAATAGTTGGGCATTGGGAAACCCATCTTCGATATTAGTCGGTTCCTCCCCTGTGTCAATCCATGATAGATGATCTAGTCCAGCATTCAACCACCCTGGTTTCAAAATGACTTCAAAATCAAACTCCTAGAACAAAAGTAGCCACCGATAGATCTTCCCCCCCAACACAGTTTTATTGACCAAGTATTTCAATGCAGAATGATCAGTGAACATTTTAAAGTGGCCACCCAACAAATAGTGCCTGAATTTCTGCAGCGCATAAACCATGGCCAGACCTTCACGTTCTGTGGTAGTGTAATTGCGTTCTGCAGAGGACAGCTTCCGACTGGCAAAAGCAATGGGATGATCAAGGTCACCTTCTCCAGGTTGAGCCAACACAACCCCTAATGAAATCGAGGAAGCATCAACATGAACATGGAATTCCTTACTCCAGTCCGGAAAGACCAAGATTCGGGCTGACGCCATCTTCGCTTTGAGCGTTTTGAAGCTATCCTAACATTCCGGGCTGCACTGGAATGTCGCATCCTTCTTCAACAACTTTTCCATAGGGACAGTAATCGCAGCATACCCCCTGATAAACTTGCAATAATATCCCGTATGACCCAAGGTCGCGCGCAACTGCTTAACAGTGGTTGGCAGTTGCAACCCCAAAATGAGTGCAATTTTGGCTGGATCGACCAGCAATCCCTACTTACACACGATATGACCCAGCAATATCCCAAACGGTGCACATAAAATACATTTCTTCAAGTTCAGCGATATTTGGTGCTGTCGGCACCGCTCAAGCATTAACCGCAAATTGGCCAGATGATCATGAATCAATCCATAAACGGTCCAATCATCCATATATACCTGTAAAAACTTCTAAATAAAATCTTTGAATGCGGCAAGAACAACCCGGGAGAATATCGCAGGTGCATTCTTCAAACCAAACCGCATTACCGTGTACTGAAAGCAACCCCATTTAGTCACGAAAGTTGTCTTATGGCGATCTTCCTTGGCAATGCGAATCTGATGGTAGCCAGAGAATCGATCAGTGAAAGAGTACATCTCCTGGCCACCCACTCCTTCAAGTACTTCATCAATAAACAGGGTCGGAAAAGGGTCATGCAAGCAGGCATCGTTCAACTTCTGCAAGTCGACACAAATGCACACTTCACCTATTTTCTTGTCCTGCACCACCATAGGACTGATCCATTTGGACTCTTCCACAGGTTCGATAATACCAGCATCCAACATGCGATCAAGTTCCGCCTTGACCTTTTCTTTATGTCACGGATTCAGCCGATAAGGTTGCTATCGGACTGGCTTAGCATCTGGTTTCAATGGAATCTTCATCTCTCCTAAATCACCTAGGATTCCCTTCATTTTAGAAAACTTCGTGGGAAACACGTCTTGAAACTCATGAAGTAACTCAGTAACCTTACTCATCATCTCATCGTCCCAATAATCCCCAACATTATCAAACTTGGGAGTAGCCTCGGTGCCAATATTCATCTTGCGAAGCTGCAATGGTTGACTGAATGGATTACTTGGCACAATAAGTGGGACCACATCGCGACTTCCTTCAGATTCAGGAATGTTAACATTCCGAGGATCGTCATCGTCCTCCGGGCCACCACTGATGTTGAAGCACTCCATGAGAGACTGCATCTGACACAGTGTGTGCGGGTCGATAGGGTAGGCCGCTGGAACAACCTGAAGTACCACGTCGCGGATGAGCTATAGGGCATTGTGGATGTCAAGGTTGGCATCCGCAAAAGTGAACATATGAGTGAAACAAATCGTCAACTCCCCCCATGTTGTAATGTCACGGTGCAACTCAGTTGCAGTGTACCATGAGCATGGTATCTCATCCAAAGTATGGACAAAAGCATGGACCCACTCATCTTTTGGTCGCGCTATCCATAAGTGTTGGCACTCCATCACATGATCACTAGGATCAATCCAGCCATCATACTTTCCAGTGTGATAAACTTCAGTATCGCCGAACCGAACCATCATCAACCTTCGACACTGTGACCAACCTTTAATGAACTTCTTATGTGTCGCCCACCATCGTGCTGGAGCAGCCTTCAGTGCTTCCTCCAAGGCTAGCAATCGCTTTGGTTCTGGGATGCGGTCTTCAAATTCTACTAAAAGGGTGTTTAGGCCAGGAAACCCCTCATAGACAGGCAATGTGATTGTTTCTGTCGCAACACAACATAAGGATTGCGTAACTAAACCATATTTCCAGGCTGATACTTCATGCATTCGATTCTGCCAATATTCCAATGCATCATCAGAGTCGGAAAACGTAGAGCTCTCATTGCGCCACTCCAACTCACCGTAGGTGGTAGGATGAATATAATCTTTAGAAATATTGAATGCATGGTCCCATCTAGCGGGATCGTCATCTTTTACAGGCTCCACGTAGCGGTGTCCTTCAGCCGGATCCAATGGGGCTATAACTCTGCAATCGTGATTCTCAAAGGTCATCATGCGCTTCTTGAAGTTGATTACATCTCCACTATCGTTAGCCCATCCAATCCCCAAGAGCGCCGAATAAGGGCTTCCTCCCTCAACCACTTCAATAACATCAAAGTCAGCATAAGTCTTCATGCCCTCAATATCAATTGTGAGCCGTGAAACTCGCCCAATGGGTGTTACCTTTGCATGGTTAGCCAATTGGAGCTGCACAGGAGACCAGCTCAATGGGGGACTCCCCATCTTCTGCCACGCCTACTTGGTTAAGATGTTAACATCCGAACCAAGGTCAAGAATCACAGAGTCAACATCATAGTCACCAATCTGAATATTCATTTGCATCTCCTTTCCAGTCTTCCGTCGCTGTAGGGAGTTTACTACTGACTCTTGCCGTCATTTCGGAAATCATTGCAACCATCCCTTAATATCAACCAAGGCATTCAGGTCTTGTGCCAATGACAGACAGCTTTCAAGGAACTTTTGCAATGTCCCCGGTGGTGGTGGTCGATCAGCGTCTGATGTAGCATCAAAGACAGGCGGCATATCGCAAACAACAGCCTTACCGCGCTCTTCTCCAAAGTGCGACGTGCCTCCAGGAATGTCTCTCACTCTGTATCAATGTCGAAGGGTACTGTCTTCTGACCCACCAACCAAATCAGTGGTCATGAACCATCTTCTTCAGTCATCTTGCCTCCACGAGTGACAATAGCCACCGAAGCATCTTGTGGTCATGGTTCTACAGAAATGGTCGCAATATTTGGACTCTGCGTCTGGTTCTGCTACAAATTCCCTGGTCGATTGATATTTTGATTGGCGTTCGACAGTGGTCGCGGGGGCTGGTTCTGTACTGGTTGTTGTACCAGATTCTATACTAGTTGTTGTGGTTGGGCCTGATTCTGTAGCTGCGGAGCGTTCCCATCCTACCATCCTGTAATCAACTGCGGACAATTCTCAACTGTATGATCATTACCAAAGCAAAACATACACTAATTATATAGCAGTGGGCAGTCGTGCTGATAATGCCCCCATACCGTACAGTGGTAACATTGAACAGGTCCACGGCCACCTCAGCCTCCTGCACGACCAAATCCGCCACCACGCCTGCCCATGTAGCCGCCCTGCTACTGGTATTGTTGCTGCATTGGTGCTGGTGGAATCCCTTGCCCTTGTGGTGCATACTGCGGTTGCTGTACATATTGTGGTTGTGGGGGAGTCTTCTGCATTGGGGTGTATTATGGCATGAACTGCTGCAGTTTTTGTTGTTGTGGTGCAAACTGAATCTGCGGCTGCGGTAGCGGTTGGACTACCTACGGTTGCAGTTGTGGTTGTTGCACCGCGCGCTGATCATCCTTGACATAGAATGCATCACACATCCTCTCCTGTAGCAACCCATATGCACGGCAATCCTTGTCATCGTGACCCACCGACTTGCAGAATGTGCAGTAGGGATTTCGCGGGGTTGTGACCATTTTCTGCATATATGGGAAATTATCGTGACTGTGCCCAAACACGTGACAAACACGACACCACAGCATACTGCCGCCATTCAATGGGTTTGGCGCACCTGACACCAAATAATTATGGAAATCCGGGCAATTATCTTTCGTATGCCCTTCTCCTCAGCATCGCGTACACCATAATTCATCATGTTGTTCCTTTTTCTTCTTCAAATCTTGCAACTGCATAGTCAAGTTAGCTAGTTGTGTCTCTATCTATGACATCCTGGCTGCATTATCTCCAATCGGTGATGCCTCCAATCGCGTTGCAATCTCTAGAGCTTCACTAGGCGTCAATATGTTTTGCTGCATCAACAGCAGCCGAATGTGGGGTAACAGTGCTGCAATGAACCATTCTTTATGTTGGACAGCACTCATATCGAAACTAAACTTTTCCATCAGCGTCTTGAATCGCTGGCCAAAATCCCATACTGTCTCATTGGGATACTGCTTAATTTCCTTCAATTCAATAATATATTGAGCCTTTGACTTAGGCCGTCTAAATTCAATAATCATCCCATCCCAAATCTCATCCAATGACTTCTCTGGGGCCCCTGTAGGGACTAAAATAAACTTCATAAACCAATCTAAGGCATGACCTCGCAAAGTCATGGCTAACTGTCCTTTCTTAGCATTGGCATCAGTGATCTGTTTCAAGGTCCAAACTGCTTCACACAAAAACCAATACTGTTCTAGGTTGTCTATCACATTTCCATGGAACAACGGTAACTTAGCATCATCGTTCGCCATCCTGGGCTTCCTTCCTCCTGTCATTGTGCTACTACCAATTAACTTCTGCGGTATTGACGAACTTGGCAGTGTTGAAGTAGTATTTCTTATTGTTTGAGAGTCAGTGAGCGGAGTTGTGGGTACATTGGTGCCGGGGTTTGGTCCTGCCTCTATCCTGGGTGTAGCCTGGTCTTCCCTATCATTACTACGAGGTTGCTTCATCCCGTGTGGTCTTCCTTCGCGGTTTTGCAGTTAAATCGCAGCAGGACCTTCTCCCGTCCTCTGCCTCTTCTCCTGTCGAAACCTTGCTCCTCCTCTTGTAAGACCACTTTCTTCCTCGGCTTCGCTCACAGTCTCCTCATGGTCTGCACCCATCTACCCCTTTACCATTCCATGTACCATTTCCCAGCAGTCACGATACCCACGGCCTCTGCACACCAGGCTGTCTACTGATCAAGGTGCATATTTAATATACCCTTTTCGCAGATTAGCATCTTAATCGACAGTTGGAGCGATAGCAAAAACCTTCCCCTCGGTCCTTGGAAGAAGTATCTTTCAGCTTCACCATAGTATTTCTTCTTGTCGACCACAAATCCTTCCAAGATGCTATCAAGCCAAACTTCGACAGCCCGCGATGCCTTATTATCGACTTCCTACAGCTCCTGAATCAACTCCGGGGTCGAAGCCGTCGGCTCACCACCCTGGAAGTTCCTCTTCTGGAAGGTCAGCTTTGACAACCATTCATACAGAATAACTGGGAATTCACTGAAAAACCATTTGTGTAGACCGTCATGGATATATCTTCCCAGCCAGTGATCTACTGTTAGTCGCGTGTTCCGGCTTTCTTCTTCAGCAAAATCCTACAACTTCTGATCGAACCATGTCTGTATCTCTGGCTTCGTCGGATGCCACAACATGACCTCCTTCTACTCTGCACACGGTCCCAGAAACGGAACCATTTGTTGACCAACATGACCTCAGTCGACAGGGGTTCGCCTCACTCTCGACACATACCACAGTCTCCCTGGGCACCGGCCCAGGCAGGTTTGAGCCCACCCAGCAACACCCGCAGAGTGGATGAGGTCTCACTCGAGGTGTCCAGGAAGAGCAGACGGAACCATGTTTTTTCCGAGGGAGGAGGAGAGTTGTGGTTTCACGGGATAACTCTATTGCGGTACTTAAATGGAAACTTTAAACATTCAACAAGGATTTATACCATATTACTTCATCACAGCAATTATCATCACATTCTTAATCACAGCATTTATCATTATAGCAACAATAAGCAGACATTGCATCAAACAACATTCATACATCACACATTGCACAAAGTTCATACCAAAACATCATCATTATATTACTGTCGCGATCATATACTAGAAGCAAAACACAGATCTCACACATAATTGGTCTTCTCTCTCTATCTTCCTCTATGCTTCTCTTTTTTCTAACACTTACAGCTCTATTTATAGGCTTTCGCCATTACAATACTTGTTCACATACAAACGACTTCCTAACCGACATTGTGGACAATTGACCCAATATCTAATTGACTCGGTCCAAATGACCCCAAAAACCCGCATACCGCGGTACACTGACTCACTATTACATAATATGTGGTCCAAGTGACCCAAAACCCACCAACTACAGTATTCTTTAGCACAAAATACTCCTTTCGTGCCCTCATCTGATGTGTCACAGCGTCGGTGGTGCCGCGACATTTCCCCATCAACCCGCCTGCCAACAGAGAGCGTGGGGGTTGTCCTCATAAAATATTCATCTCTTATGGGTGTCTTTCCAACCTCGGATCCCCCTAACCATGTTGCCATGGTGAACATGATATCCTCCAAAACTCCATATTTTCCTTACTCTACTGATCAATGGCTTGTACCTGATGAAGCCACCATGCATTTGATTGGAGACAGAATGCCTCTTTCACCCACTGAAGATACTTACGAGGCTATCCACTCAGCACCCGAGGACCACTTAGTTGTGGCCTCTACGTCTTTTTCTCCATAGCGTACATAATTTTTACCAAATCCTTTGCTCTGGAATTTTCATTCCAACGAGTCCATTATGGATATTATGAGTGTGGATGACCCTCCGTGGGAAGACCTCCACCATCGATCGTCTTTCCTACCCCCATTGGATTCTGTGGAGAATAGAATCACCACCCTTTTCACACCGGATGTCTATCCTTGCCCCCAGTCACCGATACTTACATGTCATACAGTCACTAAGGGTAACCTGGCGAACATCGAGCCCACCATTCCAGTTGACATTTCGGTTACCCCTGGTGTTGTGGAACACATTCGTTTAGGCCAGAACTGTTCTCCTGAAGAGATCACCATTTTTTACGGCCTTATTCAAGCAATTCTACGACGTGTTTGCTTGGACCTATGAGGAGATGCCCGGGATATATCCTTCCATCATTTCACATGAGATCAAAACCTATCCCGACGCTAAACCAGTCCGTCAAAAGTTATGACCGGTACACCCTCGAAAAATTGCGGTGATTAAGGCATAAATTGAAAATCTCTTGAAGGCCGGATTCATCTACCATATTTCGTTAATAGAATGGGTCTCAAATGTCATCCTTGTGGCTAAGAAGCAGGGCACCATCTAGGTCTGTGTCGATTATCGGGATCTATACAAGGCTTTTCCTAAGGACAACTACCCCACTCCCTTCATCGATCATATCATAGACAATTGTGTCAGGAGTGTCATATTCTCATTCATGGATGGCTTTTCCGGCTACAACCAGATTGAGATCCATCTAGCCGACCAACATAAGACCGCTTTCATATGCCCGTGGGGCACGTTTTCGTATCGCAAACTCCCTTGTGGTCTTAAAAATGCTGGTGCTACATTCCAGCGGGCCATGTTGTACGCTTTTCATGATGTGAAGGACTTTTTGGAACCCTATCTTGACGATCTACCTACCCATTCGCAGCACCGTGAGTTCTACATCGATCATCTAACGGTCGTATTCCTCAGATGTAGGCGATATAACATCCATCTAAACCCTCACAAGTTTATTTTCTGCGTCAAGGCTGGACGCCTCCTAGGTTTTATTATTTCAAAAGACAGGATCCACATTGATCCCTTCAAAGTGGAATTCATTGTCTCTCTCCCACCTTCTACTGACATTACAGAACTACAAAGTTTGCAAGGGAAGGCAACTTACCTACGGCATTTTGTCTGTAATTTTGCTCAGAATACACAGGGCTATATGAGATTACTGAAGAAGGACGTCTCGTTCATTTGGGATGATCAAGCACAACAATTTTTTGACAGTCTCAAGCATGCCATTACCCATGCCCCTATGCTCTAGTCACCCAATTGTTAAATTTTCTGAATTTACTTCAATATGATCTAGGATCTTAACTGAGAGAACAACATGTACAGCATATCTACAGCATATCAATCATGGAGACAATAATGCAAGCACACAAGAGACACAAAGATTTACTTGGGGAAAACCATAAGGGTGAAAAACCCCAATAACTTCCTCAGAGATAGATAGAGCAATGATACAACCAACCAAGAGAGATAGCCATAACCTAGCAGCAGATCCTCCTCCTCCATAAGTGAGCCACTCCTCCTTGAGTGCATGTGTGAGAAGTGAGTGAGCAAATAGAGTGCCTCCCGCACTCTATTTATACTTGACTTGACTTGCCTTTTTACCTAACTCATGTAGGCTCGAACTTAACCACATAACATAATGCTGAGTGGGCCGACCCCCAATAGGGTGGTCTAATAACCCTTTGACCCACATGGCCGACCCCCAATAGGGTGGTCTAATAACCCTTCGACCCACATGACTTATACAGGGCCGACCCCAAATAAGGTGGTCTAATAACCCATCAAGTATAAGTTACGACACTTACAATATAAATGACGACACTTCCTTATAGAGGAATAATACCATCTCTATAGGAATACAATATACATATATGTGAAATACATTCCGAAGTTACATATACATCAACACCAATTACTACAAGGATTACATCCTCTATCTTGTCGCTTCTGCCACCACGATCACCATGGTCTTGGTCCAAGAGAACAACAATGCCCAGGAACATGTGATCTATTACCTCAGTAAGGGTCTTATTAACTCTGAAACTCGTTACTCACATGTCGAGAATCTCGCTCTCGTGGCAGTAATTACCTTCCAAAATTTATGTGATTATATACTGCTCAGCATCACCACCATTATCTCCGACTTGAACCCCATGTACCATGTTTTGACACGTCAAGTACTTTGGGGAAAGTATTCACACTGGATCATGATACTTCGGGAATTCGATCTCCTCTTTAAGAAGGCCAAGTCTAAGAAGTATTTGGTGTTTGCAGAACTCATTTGTGATCTTCCCCATGTTGATTTAGGATCTGATCCCAACAATTCTCTCCCAGATGAGTCTTTGTTCCTTATCAGCACGTCAGACCCATGGTATGGATATATCACCTTATATCTTCAAACCCAATGCTTCAACCCCCAACTGCCTCATGATGATCGTCGTCGTATCCGCCACCATGCCAAGTATTACTTGATCATCAACGATACCTTGTATCGACGTGGTGTTGATTATGTTCTTCAATGTTGTCTGACACATGAGGAGGTTGAACACTACTTGAATGACTGACACACTGGGGCTTGTGGCGGTCATCTCTCTAGGATGACTACAACCCAGAAGATACTACGCATGGGATATTACTGGCCATCCATCTTCAAAGATTGCATTGAGGCCGTTAAGAAATGTCCCCCATGCCAGCATTTTCAAATGAAAAAGTGCTCCCACCCAGCCGCTTTACACCCGGTTATTTTCGTTGGCCCCTTTGCAAAATGGGGCATAGATTTCATGCACTGTAAGCCTACCTAGGTCAGGGGGCATGGTTACGTCATAGTAGCCATGGATTATTTTACTAAATGGGCCTAGGCTATGCCTACGTATAACGAAGACAGCAAAACCGCCGCTCTTCATGTTCAACCATGTTATTGCACGGTTCGGAGTCCCAGAGGCCATAGTCACCGACCATGGATCTCACTTCCAGAACCATATGGTAGACAAATTGAGCACCAGATTGGGTTTTTGTCATGAAAACTCAACCCCTTACTACCCACAGTTCAATGGAAAATTAGAGGCCATTAACAAGGTCTTGAAAACCATGATCCAACGCATGGTGGGTACACACAAGTCAAACTAACATAACATGCTCTTTTCCGCACTATGGGCATACCGGACCTCCATCAAGACTGCCACCGAATTTACACCATTCCAATTAGTTTATGGATTGGAGGCAGTCCTACCAATAGAGTGCAAGATTCCATCTCTCAAACTCGCAGTTGAACTTCTTTTGAACACCACTGCCGAGGAAGAACGCTTCCTCCACCTAGAGAAACTCGACGAGACCCACCGCGATGTTGCTCTTGCCAACGAGGCACATAAGAAACGCATCAAATCACAGTATGATAGGTTGGTTAAACCTCGTGTCTTCAATGAGGTTTATTTGGTCCTCACATATGACCAAAAGCACGATAAGTTGGGGGCAGGTAAGTTTGAGTCCATGTGGCATGGGCCCTACATTGTGAAACATGTTCTGGATAAGGGAGAATACGAAATAGAGGATTATGATGGGATATATTTGGGAGAGCCTCACAATGAGATCTACTTGAAGAGGTACTATGCCTGAGTCTTTCACACATAGGTATATTGTGTATATTGTACATATCATGTGTTTTTTGTGGTGTGACGCTTTGCTTTAGTGTGTCTAGATTTTGTTTCCCTACTTATACCATGTTTTTTCTGCATGTGCAAATGGAAACCGGCTATGGATTTGCAAATGGTACCAACTAGCATACCCGTAACCTTGCTTCGGAAGCCTGGGTACTTTATTCCCCTACCGGTGAGCTTATCATCTCAGGAGGAAGTTGTCTAGGATACGCAACCAATAACGCCGTAGAATACCAGGCAGTGATTGGGACCCTAATCGACGCTCTTTCCTTGGGTATGAGGCACATTGTTACCCATTTGGATTTTCAACTAGTGGTTTCTCATCTTAACTGGATCTACGCCATTCATGACCCTACTTTACTCAGTCTCTTCCGACGATTTCATCTCCTGGAAAGGTCCTTTGAATCCGTTCAATACCTGTACATTCCACGATATATGAACACGGTTGCTAACTCCATGGCCAATTTCATTTGAGATTGGTACATTGCACACACATAATATATTCATAAAATATAAAAGCAGACATAGCATGTCAATTATCCATTGTAGAATCAAAGCATGTAAACAAGATCCCATTAATCACCAATAGAACACAAGATGTATAAAAACTGCCAATAGTGTCTGTATATATAAATCGATACAAGATACAAAAATGGTAGTGCTGATACAAAAGTCTGAAGCATACTAGATTTTAGTAAGAGTCATCTCTACAAAATATGAATCTCATAAGCTTTCACTATACATATAACACATGCGCCTAATCCCTAGGATGTGCATGGAAGCAGACCACGGCCCTCGCTACTTTCCGGAGCAGCGTTGCGAAACGTAATGATACCCCGACCGTCAGCTTCTAGTAGCAACAGGGTAATTCATGGACACCCGGCTCCGTAATATCGAAAGTCATCCTGTGGAGGTTCTCCTAGAGATCCTCCAACTCCTCGAGAGAAACCTGGACTGCGGGGCCCATCTCGGGTACCACCCCTCTCCACGTAAGATGAGAGACTCCAAGCAGTCGCACCGAACCCACGTCTGCAAGAAACATGTAAAATCCATCAACACTACTCCAAAAAAATCATAAATACATAAAATGAAAAAGCACAAACAGTTTTCATTATCGATATTGTCCCAATGCGCTCCCTCAGGAAGCACCAAGTCAAGGTCCCCTCTGAAGTCTGTACCATGGTATGGGTAGTCCTCCACCATGAGGATCTGTCCCCTCAACCACGTGAAGAAACCTGTGCCAAAGCTTATGATAGGACCCCTACCACCATGGCGAGCCATCACCTCTGCCCACCTGGTCGTGTGAGGATCTCGTGCATCCTGTTCCTCAAGTTCTACTTGTAGGTGTAAGTGTGGCACCCGCTCCAACATGAAAGATACCACTACCGAACCGTAACCAAATTGCTTCAGCACCCCGCGCTGGAATTTGGTCAACTAATCACGAAGACTGGTGAGGAGCCCCTCACACCAGTTGAACATAGTGGGAGTCATGCACTCCTCGGTGTACATCATCTACGATTTGCTTGCCAGATGAGCAGATCGGCTACTAGCTACCCTCACAATGGTAAAGAGTACGGTACGAAGGGCCCGGTCCTAGACCTCCTTGATGGGAATCTTCCCACCAGTCATTGACGTACTTGGAGTACACCACTCCTCGATCATGTCCTCTACAAAGTGCTCACCACCTTGTGATCCAGTCAAGGACACAGGGTTTCCTTGTCGGGACAACCCTGTCAAAAATATATGTCCTCGACATCTATGGTCGGCGTGTGCTCACCAATATGGAAATGTTGTTGTATTAGGTCCCAGCATTGGACCAGGTGTGTCAACAAGGGTACTTGGGACCTCATCCCTGGCGCTCGAAAATATTTAAGCAAACCACAGTTTCTCAATGCGGTAATACATTGCGGATCATTTTCTGCTTGTGCATCATTGATCTCATGCTCGCGTTCTCTCCACTCAAGAACCATTGTGACCATTGCAAACCTGTCAAAAAGGGCATTTCAACACCATTAGAACTTTTCCTAACCATCAAAATATTTTTTATTTGGGTAGGTTTTGAGTTTGAGTTGGCGGTTTGCACTAGCGCAGACCGTCCTTTTGGACAATGCATTGTCGGTGCATAACACCCTTTCAGGTTCTGCATCGGCGCAGATCCCAAAAGGAAAACCTGCGTCGGCCAGTGAGTGCAAATCCCCCAACTCAACAAGCTCAAAAATTACATAAATGAAAGAAAAAACAAATTCTAATCCACTGAAAAGTTAAAGCGTCCAGTTTAGGGTTACCTATCGTTGATGGCGTCCGAAATGATTGACAACAGCTCCCAGAATCGGAAAAAGAAAAACATCTCCAAATAGCACTTTTCACCTCTCCAATTTGGTAAAAAACAAATAGTAATTCTTTTTACTATTTACCCCTTTTTATATTGAAAAAGAGCATATTATTTTTTTAATTTATTCAAAATGTGGGTTATTTTGCTATAGTTGGAATCATTTATACTTGGTTAATCACTTTGACCTAGTTTCGAAGTTTGCAACTGAAGTTAAGTACCACATCGATCCTGTTTTTCGCAATTGTGGTCTTTTCACACGTATTTTCAAGTATGAACAACTCATAGAGTGTCTTTTTGTCATTATTTCACTCATTAAATTCAATTTTTAATGACACCGAGCTAACTCTTTGTTCTTTCTCGTGCTCGTAAAACGATGAGAATAAGTTACCAAGTTATAGTTTATCACTTTTTCGGGATCGTTAAACTCCCACAAAAAAGGAATCCCCTAGAGTCTTTTCCTTAAGCTCTTTTCAGGCTCTCTAAATACGAAAAGATCGCCAAGCGAACTTGATGCATTCATGCTTGTAAAATTATTTGAATGATCGTCTTCCTGGTGATAGTTTATCCCTTTTTCAGACCAGAGGGGCACTACTTATGAAAAAGGAATACTCCAACCAATCATGACTGGAAGAGTCCTCTCTCGCGTTGTTTTACCCTTTTCCGAGCGAAGAGGCTAAATTTATGAAAAAGGGCCTTTGGAGTCTTCTTCAGTTCTTTTCAGACTCTCTAAATATGAAATGACATTGATTTTACCTTCTAGGGACTCGTTAAAATCTGACATTGAAGGGCCCGTCATGGGACAAACCCCTCCTTTCCCAGGTTCATAAAAAGTTGGGATTGGATTCATTTATGAGATGAGATATACCGAGCATCTGGTTACCCTCCTCAAGCTCATTAAAAAAAAACATGAGGCACTCATCAGTCATGATGGGGAAAAAGGAAAGGTTTTTTGTTACGCTTTATTCATGGAAGTACATCGTCGCTCTTGAACATGGCACTCATTTGCATTTGCATTCAGTACTTGGGTCATCCATTTGTCCTTGAGTCATACTAATTTCATGATTCATGTCACTCCTTTGGGTCATCCGAAGAATTTTTCCACTATCAGTTGCATTAGGAGTCATTATCATTCTTGTCGTGTCAATACCGCCAAGTCATGCCATGCCCATGTTCAAGAGATGTTCATTACTCATTATCTGTAGTCAGTACACCTTCCATCATGTCGGTTTACCTTGAGTCAGTCTTGCACATTACTCTACCGTCCGATCCACTCCAAACATCTGTTATTGAGTTTCGTGTCATTGATGGGGGATTCATCATGGCCCTCCTTCGACGAGTTCATCCTTGTCGACTTCAACACATCATCTAAGGATTGAATCTAGAAACTAATCAGGTACCTTGGGCCTGCATGCCTCAATGGAAGGTTACCTCGCTTTCAACATGAATTTACATCATTGACTCTTGATTGAAAGATTTCATCGAGCGTTCGACCTCAACTCATTTATTCACGCTTGGTGATATGTACTGTGATACCTTAGGGATCATCGACATGACTGGTGATTTCCCTCGCACTTGTTAACGGTATACATTAATGATCGGTAATCAAGTGGTTTCTACCATGTTCGACTCCAAAACATTGTAATCACATGGATAGATTCGTATCATTGCAAGTTTGTCTTGAAGACCTTGGGAAGTCATATTCTACCCAGGTTGCGATGGATATTGTTTGAGTAATATTACACAGATCCATTTTTGTATTGGTCGTGGTTGTGTTATCATCTCATCATGGATCTACAATTGTGTGCAGTAGTCATGATTGTGTTCAGTCGGTCTTTACTACCATGGATCACCAATGTATTGGTCGATAGCCATGTTGTGAGTCATGTGACACTTGTATCTCAGAGTCAATTATACTGCAGCAGCAGCATTCGGCCAGCATGTCCTTGCCATTCATCTTTCAAAGTACTTCACCTGTCTTGTTTTTCTAGCTTCATTCTTTGGGGGGCATTCTATTACACCTAAATCTCGTCATCATGAGTCCCTTTTCAACTTAATGCCTTGATCCTTGAAGTCTCCATGATCAAGAATTTAGTTAGAGAAATTTGATGCCCTTTTTCCACCGTTTCTAGTTGGGTTGGCGGATGTTGTCTTTGAGCAAGGAGCACCCAACTAGGTCCGCCGCAGAGTGTATTCTTCCAGACTGCACCGGTGGCTCAGATTGTCTTGGTTCATTCTGTGCTTCCCCTCTCAGACACTGGTTTTATTCATGCAACTTGTGCCAGAGTTGGTTTATTTTGATAAAGGTGGCTTTCAAACGATTTCTAGAAGTTGGATGATGTGGATCTATATCCCTAACTCCTAGG
The DNA here is from genome assembly GCA_027924585.1 of Larix kaempferi. Taxonomy (NCBI): domain Eukaryota; kingdom Viridiplantae; phylum Streptophyta; class Pinopsida; order Pinales; family Pinaceae; genus Larix; species Larix kaempferi. The sequence continues at coordinate 11,172,803 of BSBM01000799.1, forward strand.
TGAGTTGTCCTATGATTCCCAACCTCAAGGGAGGATCCCTTAGCCCTCTCCCCATAATCCTCAACCTACTATATCCACTTGGTCCTATAAATACAAGGCCCCTCTCCATTCCAAAGGGAGGAAATCTATAGCACTTACATGCTGATGGAATTAGCTTAGGTGATTCCTATCCATCTCTTGGGAGGCTTACATTTCCTTTGGAGGCTTTGGCTTGGCTTGTTGGAGGAGGATTGCAGCGTTAAGGCTTGGGTTGTAATCATCTCTCTACTTTGTATTTCCCTCTTTTATACAGTAATATAAACTCTTTCCATAAATGTTATTGTGTTGATAATGTTTGTAGTTTACTTCCTTAACTGTTTACTTAGATCAATTAGTGTTTAGACATGTTTTACTGCGTGTATTGTTTCCACATGTTTTGACAGGTCTTGCAGATAAAGATCTGACGACCGCGGAGCTTGGAGCAACAACGAGGCTAAAGGTCTAGAACCTAAAGGTAAGATGTCTAATTAATCAATCTCTAACTAGATATAGGAAAGAAGCTTTATGTTTTGTCTTTATTTGTTCTAGATTTGCATTGAACTAGGGAGATCTGGCTCACGTCCGCTAGAGTAGATTGTCCAATAACAGGGTTGCAGTCTCAGATTTGCAGTTAAACGTAGGCATGGCCTTAGCCCATTTGGTGAAATAGTCAACAGCCATAATGATGTATTTATGGCCATTCGTCGATGAGGAGTTGCACTCCACAAAATAAATGGCCCACTTAGAGAAGGGGCCCATGGTGATAACTAGATGGAGAGGAGCGGGAGGGGTCCTCGCCTTGGGAGCAAAGAGCTGGAAATTTCGGTAATGTTTTACTACGGTAATGCAATCAGTAAAGAGGGTGGGCCAAAAATACCCAACACGGATAACCTTTTGATCAGTAGCCATCCTGAAGAAATTGTCGCCGCAGGATCCACTATGACAATCGTTTAGGACTTGTTTAGCCTCATCACGTGTAATGAATCGACGTAGAATGGTGTCGACACCGCGACAATAAAGGACATCGCCAAGGAGGAGATAAAGCGAGGCATGATGCCATATGCGACGGTGCTCATCGCGGCCGATATCGGATCAAAACTTCTATGTGCATAGATACACTAGGATGTTGTACCAGGCGTCATCCGACAAAATGATAAACAAGTGGTCGTCAAGTAAGCTGGTAGTGATTGGTATTGACATAGATGAGTATGGTAAATCCATCATGAGTTGTGCCAACGCAAGGGCTTTGGTTCTCTTGGGAGTAGTAAATGTTAGGTCATATTCTTGAAGTATGATGACCCATTTAGCCATGCGGCCTTGAAGAAGGCGGTGACTCAAGAGATAGACCATTGGGTTGGAGTCTCCCACAACTGTAGTTCGGCTTAATAGGATATAGTGACAAACCTTTTGGACTGAGAAGACAACGGCAAGGGCCAACTTCTCCTCGTGGGGGTAATGTAGTTGTGGGACGGATAAGGGTTGGCTCACATAATAAATGACGTGTTCATGTCGTGCACTCTCTTCTTGAACCAACACCCCCGAAACGGCATAGTCAAATGCCGAAACGTAAAGGATAAAATCCTTTGAGAATCAGGAGGTGAAATCAGCGGGGTGGAAGTCAAGGCTTGTTTGAGGGCTTCAAAATCCGCTTGTGCTTGTTCATCCCAAACGAAAGGAATGTGGGTGCGAAGAAAGCGAAGGAAACCATGAACTTTCTTAGCATATTCCAAAATGAAGCGACAAATAAAGTTGGATTTCCCTTGAAGGCTTTGTAGTTGGAGTAATGTACGTGGGGATGGGAGGTCCAGGATGGCTTGAACTTTCAAAGTGTCTACAGAAATTCCTTTTTGGGAAATGATGAAACCTAATAACCGGCCTGTGGGGACGCAAAATACACACTTGAGGGGGTTCAGGAGGATTCTATACTTGCAACAACGCAGAAAAACTTGCCAGAGGTCGTTTAGATGGTCGGACCATTTCTTAGATTGAGCCGTGAGGTCGTCTAGGTAGACCAAGATAATATGGGTCAAATCATGAAAACAAAATGTCATGGCCCGCTGAAATGTGGCACTTGCATTTTTAAGACCGAAAAGCATGACGGGATAGGCAAAGGTGCCCCATGGTGTAGTGAAAGCAGTCTTGTACTGGTCTCCCTTGCGAATGTGGATTTGATTATACCCAAAGAAACTGTCCATGAAGGAAAGAATCTCGTGTCCTGCACATGCATCAATAAGTTGGTCAATGAAAGGTGTGGGGAAGTTTTCTTTGGGACAAGCGCGGTTCAAATCGCGAAAATCAGTACAGACGTGAATGGTGCCATGTTTTTTGTTAACTGGCACAGGATTGGAAACCCAGGTGGTGTATGTGATGGGATAAATGAACCCAGCTTTACGTAGTTTCTCAATCTCAACTTTTACTGCGGGGAGTTTGGATGGGTGAATGGGTCAGTGCTTTTGGCGAACAGGTGGGACATCCGTCCAAGTATCAATATGGTGTTCAACAATTGCAAGGTAAAGACCCGGCATCTCGGTATAGGACCAAGAAAAAACATCACGAAACTCTTGGAAGAGCTTCTTATAGGTATTGATTTCACATTCAGTACAAGAAGCACCTAATGTAATGATTTCAGGTGCACCGGGTGGGATGGAAATATGAACATGTATGGTAGGTGAGATGTTGGCCATATTACCATCCTCGAAGGAATCGGGGGCTGGGATGGGGTTCTTAAACCAATCCACCTTATCTATGAGGAAGTCCTTTGACTCGACTGAAAATTGGTTGGCCGCAGTAGTTGTAGACTCATCAGGGATGAAGTAGGATCGATGGTGCATATCATCCCAATGGTAGTCATGTGCGGTTAGTGCCTCGATGATTTCTCCGTCGCTACGAAAGCACTTTCATGTTGTCAAATCAGTGGAAGGGAGGCTAGATGATGGGGGTGAGATGGGTTCACCGCCTGTGGAAATCATGTAAATGGTGTTAATTTCTCTTGAGGAGGAGGATTTAGGGGGATGAATCTCCTCTATAGTGGTGATGGGAAACTCTAAAGAAGATTGATTCAACTCATGGAGGACCAATCTGTACTCGAGGAGATCTGTGCAATGATGTGATTAATGACCGTAGAATCCACATATGGTGCAAGATTGGTTGGTGCACAATGATTTGTTGCGTGGTTTATGGGTGGTGTCCCGCTCAACAACTAAAATATTGGGATCATCATCCAACGTTTTCATGTGCTATTGAAGGTTTGGAAATTATGGACAGTTATGGGTAGCATGGCCCAATTCATCACATAAACAGCACTTAAGAGGTGCGTGGAATGTAGGGGGAAGTTTCACGGTCTTCATTGTCTGTGGGGCAGTATAAGTTTGTAGGCCTATGCTCCCAGCGTTCTTGGGAAGTGGAGGGGCAGGGTGGACTTCAGATGTGCTCACCACACCAGGAGGTGGGTGGTTAGTAGTGTTAATTGGTTGGACCAGTTGTAGAACAACATTCGGTGTCAAGGGAAGATTCAGAGCAAGCAAGTACCACACCGGTAGTCCTAGTGTTAACCCGGGGAGATTCAGCGTAGCCATAACTAGTGCACTTACTACTCTGGATGGTGGGAACAAGAACGGGATAGTGTGGATTGGTGTAGCTCCAACATGACTAGGGACTGATGGTGGTTGCGGAAGCAAAGGTGGTTGTGAGTTAGGCATCGTTTGTTTGGATGAAATGGTGCATAGATCAGATATCTCCACTGTCGGCGGAGGGGGTGGGATGGACCTAAAAGCAGAGGTCATGGGAGTCCCTAAGTAAATTCCAGGTCCAACGGTTGAAACCAAATAGGTGGGTGCACCGATAACAGGTTGTTCAACCATGGGGAGAATTTTTTTTGGTGCAGCGGGAGCATTAGGGTCATAATATGTAAGTTGGTCGATCTTAACAACCCATCCCTCTTGGGGGAACATCATAATGCGGAAGACTAATGAAGCAACAACCTTCATGGCGTACATGTAACTGCATCCAAGTAGGAGGTTATAGTCAAGCTGAGTGTTGATGACCTCAATGTCGATAAGGATAGTTTTACCAGCTAAGTTGGACTGGAATGTTGGCCAGGAGGCCGTGGGGTTGAGTTGAACGGCCATCGTCAGCTCGTAAGGCAGTTGTGGATGGATGTAGAGTAGGGGATCCGAGATTCTGCCAAATGAATGTAGACATAACGCATGTAGAGGCACCCTCATCGATGATACATCGATGGATAACAAGATTTTGGATTGACACAGAAACTTGAAATGTTAATGTGGAAGGCATACGTGGTTCAGATTGGGCTAAATCGAATGCCATCATCCGTGAGTCGGAAGGGTCTATTGCACCGATGGTGGATAACAATGTTTTGCGTGGTGCAGGACAGTTTTTCAAAACTTTGAGGGATGACATAGTAGCAAGAGATTGGGCTAAGTCATCCACAATATTATAATTGGGGGTAGCGTGCGCATTGGGATTGTTATTAATGCGACGCAAAGGGAAGCGAGGAGCTTTGGGGGCCCCATCGCACTGTGATGCGGGTATGCGTAACGGCTGATCAATGGGAAGAGAGTTAGCAGCCTTATTGGTGGGAATGGTTTCGGTGGTGGAACCATACTGATTTTGGTGTGTTTGTAGGTTGATGTCAGTCGATGACATCATGAGAAGGTGATGGGTACTCGATTCACTAGGTTGACTAGCAGGTGCAGCATAAGTGATTTGTTGTTGTGGTACTATAGCCCCTTGAGGGGGAGCCAACTGTTGGGTGTTCACTACTCCTTGTGTGGGTAAGGGATTCTGTAACACCATGGGTTGTGCATTAGGTTGCGGGTATTTGGGGGGTGCCAGCGGGGTTGCATGTCCTTGGTGCTGAGTATGATCATTCCAAAGTTGGAGAGCTTGCTCTAAGTGGGTACAATTGTGCGTATAATGGCCATATACCCCGCAGATTGAACACGGGTGGTTCGTACGTAGGTTGGGATTTTTTCCTTGAAGAGGTGGTCGATCAGGGTTAAGATTAGTTGGGGCGGCATCGTTATTATTTGGGGGATTGGGTTGTTGGTTGTCGTGATCCAGGGGTTGGTTGTTCCATCGGTTACATCCTCTTCCCCAATTTTGTTGGCCTTCCTAGTTTCTTTGGGCAGGATGGTTTTGTTTTTGGTTCTGTTGGGCATAAACTTTCCCTTGGGGGGTAGGAGGATTATGTGGTTGGGTGGGTTCTGGTGCTTCCTGTGGTGGATAGTAAGCTTGAGGGTTTGGGGGTTGTGCAGGTGCTTCCTGCAGGGGATAGTAAGCTAGAGGGGCTTGAGGTTGTGCCGGTGCAGGTGTAGCCTATTGACGGTAATAGGAAGGAGGTGCGGTGGGAGGAGTGTATGTTGGCGGTGTGTGACCGTAGCAATGTGTTGGACATGAAGGTCCATGGATGTCAGGGGCTTGGGCTGGGGGAGCATACAAAGATGTTTCTCCTGAATGTGCGGTGGGGCGCGAAATTTTGGGACCACTCATAGTGGAATTGGGTGTAAGATTATAATTCGGTCGATTAGCAAGAGGCATAGTAGTATAAGGCTAACTATGAGAGGAAACATGTCCAATAATGTCATCAACAACGTGGGATTCCCCCGGTGCATCCTTCCTGGAGGAATCACCAAGGGGAGCATCAAGTAAAATGGATTATAGGTAGCCTGACTGAGCATAGATGAGGTCAAATTGTTGGGATTTAAGATGGCTTCTTCTTCGTATTGGGCCACATCCTTTGCAATAGCCAGTATAAGAGATTTCAAAAACCAATCTAGGAAGATGCGGTCGTCTAACTTGATCTTGCATAAAATTCAACGTTTACACCACTCATGAATATGGTCAGTGATGTGGGTAGTCGTGTTCTGTTTGCAAGATAGTAGGATCTCTACACCAGCGTTGTAATGAACGGGTAACTGAAAGAACTGCAGGAAAGTCAAAGTAAGGGATGTAAAGGTGGAATGTGTCCCATGAGGTTGTTCGATGTACCACTTAGCTGCAGAGCCAGTGAGGGTCCGTTGTAAAAGGCGGAGGCGAATGGAGTCATCCACTATGGAGTTGGAGGAACACCACAAGTGAAAGGACATGATGTGGTTTTGGGGGTCCTCTCCCGCCTTCCCTTCAAACTCTGGGATGTCCGAAGGGAGTTTGGTAGGCATGGGAGGCCATGTGGGTTCATGTTGGATAGGGTCATTGGTCAATCTGGCTAGATCAAGGAGGTTGAGGCTAGCCATGAATGGAAAACTAGTAGAAGGATGTGACATGATCGCAGGGGCCTGTGTGCTAGTCATAGTGGCAGAAGTGGGGCCACTGCCCCCAATGTGGGGAGCAATGGTATGAGTCATGATGGGGATTGTGAGACCTCCAGTCAAAGGTGGGGGAATCATGTAGGAAGGGACCATGCCCCCAAGTGTACTACTAGTCACCAACGGGACTGTATTTGTAACAAACCCACTAACCATAGGGATGGATGTAGTGACAGGAATGCTAGGTGTAGGTCATAGAGATGGTTATATGATGGGGATGGATGTTGAAGTAGTAGCTAGTATAGTGTTGGATCCACCACCAACAATCCTGCTATAAAAGGGGTTGGAAGTCATGCTATCCATGGGGCTAGACGAAGTTGTGTAAGTGGGTATCTCTGACTCAGAATCAGAAGTAAAATAAGGTTCGTCTGGATATGTATTCGGTGACAAAACTGTTCATCTATGATGTGTGGCACCAAGGGAACCATACTGCGGGGAATGGCCTCATAGGCACCGAGACTGTCTCGATGAATCAATGGTGACAGGTTTAAAAAGTGTTAAATGGCTGTGGGAGAGAAAATGCTCAAAAATACAAGTGCAACTGTGTGTGCAAAAGGAGAGCTCTCAAAAAATGAGGCTCTCAAGCCAACAACAAGCTCAAAACACTTGCTGCAACAGTTGTGCTACAACAAGCGGAGCGGCAATAAAAATGGTCAGAATACCAACAAGCAGCACTCTTAAAAATAAAAAGGTAGACTCACTAATCCAATGGGGGTATAGGAGCAAGTAAACACCTATCTAAGAGATATGAAAGCTTGCACAAATTGTATCCCATGTAGGGTGATGAAATCCACAGTCAAGAGATACGAAATGGAGAACCAAATGGCTAAGGATATCCCTCTACCAAGAGGGAGTCCGAGTAAAAGATCCCTAGAAGAATGGAAACTAAGCCACCCCATTCATGGTACGTCCGGAAAGGTGTCCTGTAGCTTCATTTCTTTGGTCGTCACACACCCACTATGGAATGTATGACGAGAACAACAAGTAGGTGTCCTTCGGTATAGAGTGGAGAGCGGAAATCCACTCAGACCTCCAGAACTAGTCTTGATACTTGCCCTCCTAAGGGAGAGGCCTCCGACAAATCGGTGTTAACCGTACCAACAAGTAATAGGGGATTTTGGATCCCTAGATGACAACAACTATGTCTCAAGTGTAAGTCACAAAGGGGTGTTATTTTGATACCTATCCCCAGTGTCCTACCTAACTACAAAATTCATTTGTGTTCCCCAAGTGGGTTTAAAATTTGGTTGAGTAAAGTATATTTTAAGGCTCACTTGAATTATGGTGACAGAGTGTGTGCACAAGTGGTGTGTACCCAAGATTTCCCAGCCATGCAAATAAAATAACTAAAACTTGAAATAAAAGTATTAACTTCTATGTAAAATAAAATGACTAGCTGGAATGTAAATGCTGAAATGAAATACTAGAAATGTTGCATCAAGTAAATACCAAAAATGTATAGCTAGCAAAAATGGATGCAAGAAAACAGGTGGTTGTTAAGGCAGAAAAAACTAGAAAAAGTGACTGCAGGGTGCGGGAAACTGCAGAAAAATCGGGCTGGAAATAGCTGACAGAAACAGAAAACAGGGTGCAGCTTCAGGGCTGGACAGCACGATGCAGAGCGCAGATTTCAGGTTGTTTCACATGCTGCAAAGCGTGGCTAAGGGGCCAGAACCGGCACTTTAGGGCACGGATGTGGGTCTAGAACCCGCGCTGCAAAGCGCGGCTATGGGTCTAGAACGCATGCTCCAGAGCGCGGCTGTGGGTCTGAAACCCACGCTTCAAGGCACAACTGTGGGTCTGAAACTCGCGCTGCAGAGCACGGCTGTGGGTCTGGAACCCATGCTTCAGGTCATGGTTGTGGGTCCGGAACCCACGCTGCAGGGTGCGGCTGTGGGTCTGGAACCCACGCTTCAGGGTGCATTTCTAGGAAAAAAAGATGCACTACGAAAGCACGGCTGTCACGATGACAGTCGCGATCCGCGGCACAAAAATAGGCTGCGAAAAGTGCAGGCCAAACCGAAAAAAATAGAAATTTTGAGGCTTAAGATGAGGGAAAGGGCTAGATCTGCAAATATTGGGGTCTAAGGGTGAACCGGAGCTACAAAAAACAAGTAAAAGACAAGTACAAACTAAAAAATAACCAAAGATTCTAAGGGAATCAAGCCAGTGGAGTCACCAAAACTGTAGCTAGGGTTTTCACCCCAGCTCATGCTAAAGACCACCTACTAAGGATTCAGGAACCCTTAGTAGCAGTTCAATAATGGGTAAAAAACGATATGTGAAACAAGTAAAAACTAAATATTAATATGTGACATGTGCAAGTGATAACATAAAAATAAATCTAAACTACAATAGTAAAAAGTAAACAACCATGAGGAACTCAATAAATAGAATTTGAAATTTTTTTGTATTAATGGGCAAACAAGGGTTTGCAATGGTTTTACCTCAAATGGTGAGGTTGTTGGAGTCCTTGCAGCAGTACAAGAGTAGTGCACCAGTTCTCAAGGGCTCTTATCCCTTCTCCAAATGCTCAATGGTAGCCAAAACTCAACTAAAATGGTGAACTCAAGCTCAAAGTGATAGGCTAGGGTTCAATAGGAATTTCGGCAGCATAAGGGTGTGAAGAGTGATTGATGGATGTGAAATGGGGGGCCTCCATCGCCTTTTTATATAGATTTTGGATGGTGGATTATTGGCCCATGGTTTTAGGCAACCAATAGTATTGGTAAATGGTTTTAGGGTTTTTCCCTCTTTTTGAAATTATTTTAGACTTTTTTTCCCTTTTTATTTTATTTTGGGGAATTTTGGACCCTTTTTGAGGTTTTTTGACCTTTTTTGAAGGAATTTCATTAATTGAGGAGGAAATAATGATTTTTTGCCTTTTTGGTAACCATTTGAGGGTTTTTTAGGGTTTTGGATGCCAAAATGATAGGAAAAGTAGACAAATGGGTTATGTGACTAAGGAGATGAGCTAGTGAACAATTTTTTAGTGTTAACACTCCCTATGTTGATCCACGTACTTTTTTTGTTGGTTTTGGGCAACCTGCAAATTGTCTTTTAGAAGCTTCAAGATCTCTTGACTTTCCTCAATCCAATCCTTGGCTTTTGGAGCTCTACTATCACCAAAAATGTGCTCAACAAAGGTGAGTGCTTCATAACCATAAAGTTCTTTGAAAGGAGACATGCCAATGGACATATGAAAGGCAGTGTTGTAGCAAAACTCACCCAAATGTAGCCATTTTACCCATGCTTTATGCTGCTCACCCACATAGTTCCTCAAGTACCCCTCCAACCATTGGTTCACTCTTTCTATTTGGCCATCAGTTTGAGGATGATAGCTTGTGCTTGGATTCAATTGAGTTCCCACCATCTTGAAGAGTTCTTGCCAAAAAGCACTCATAAATATGTTATCCCTGTCACTCACAATGTTCTTGGGAAGTCCATGCAATTTGAAAATTTATCGAAAGAATAGATCAGCCACTTGTGCAGTAGTATAAGATGATGTAATAGCAAATAAATGAGCAAATTTGGTGAGTCTATCCACCACAACATAAATACAATCCTTACCCAAAGCCTTGGGAAAACCTATGATAAAATCCATTGAGATGTTTTCCCATTTTTGTTCTGGAATGGGAAATGGTTGTAATATACCAGCAGGATGTGTATGTTCAGATTTGTTTTGTTGACATAACTTGCATTCATTCACATATTTTATAACATCTTCTTTCATCCCTTTCCAAAAGAACCTTTCCCTTAATTTCCTATATGTTTTGAAAAAGCCAGGAAGGCCTGCTAAAGGAGAATCATGAGCTTCCTTCAAAATGTTCTGCTTGAGATTCGAACCATGAACCAAGTATATTCTGTCATTATAGTATATTATACCATTTAAAATATTGTACCTATCATCACCTTTGACCCCATCTAACACATCACAAGCAAAACTATCTGTGGCATATTCAACTATTAGCATATTTTTCCAATCTTTCGAAATGTCCATAAGAGAAAATGATGGTCTTCTAGATAATGCATCTGCTACAATATTATTCTTCCCCTTTACATATTCAATTTAAAAATCAAAAGCTTAGACTTTTCTTACCCGCTTTTGTTTCCTTTCATTGAGGTCCTTTTGTGTGAGAAAATGCTTCAAACTATTATGATCAGTTTTGACCACAAACTTGTTTCCCACCAAGTATTGTCTAAAATTGGCCAAGGAATGCACGATGGCTAACATTTCTTTGTCATAAATGGAGTAGAGCTTCTCATGTGGCTGCAACTTTCTACTCTCAAAAGCTATGAGGTGTTGATTTTGCTTTAGGACCGCCCCTATTCCTTCTCCTGATGCATCACATTCCAAGACAAATGGTTTAGAAAAATCAGGTAATGCAAGTATTGGACAACTACTCATTACCTCTTTCATTCTTTGGAAAGCCTTTTTAGCCTCTTCATCCCATTTGAAAGCATCCTTCCTTGTCAAATCGGTAAGTGGATAATTCAATTTGGAGAACCCCTTCACACACTTTCTATAGTAAGTGCATATTCCAATGAAGCCTCTCAATTCTGTGATGTTTTTGGGTGATGGCCATTCAAGGATAGCTCTTAGTTTTTCCAAATGTACCTTCACTCCATATTTCCTAATGATGTTCCCAAGATATAAAACTTCTTTCAACCCAAATTCACACTTGTACAACTTAGCAAACAAATATTGTTCATGCAAAATTTTCAAGACAACTTCTAGATGATGCAAGTGTTCCTCCCATGTTTTATTGTAAATCAAAATGTCATCACAGAAAACCAAAACAAACTTACGGAGCTACTTGCAAAATATTTGGTTCATGCATGATTGAAACGTGGTTGGAGCATTGGTCAAACCAAAAGGCATGACAAGAAACTTGAAATGGCCATAGTGACATCTGAAAGTTGTTTTCTACACATCCTCCTCCTTCATTTGAATTTAATGGTAACCAGATCTAAGATCAATTTTGGAGAAGAATTTTTCTCCATGTAGCTCATCCATGAGCTCATCTATTCTAGGTATGGGATATCTATTCTTAATTGTCTTCTTGTTTAGATCTCTAAAATCAATCCACATTCTCAAGGTCCCATCTTTTTTCTTCACCAAAACAACTAAAGAAGCATAGGGACTAGAGCTTGGTCTAATGAGTCCCAATTCCAAGAACTCTTGAACAGACTTCTCAATCTCATCTCTAAACTTTTTGGGATGTCTATATGGTGTTATTTCTATAGTTTAATTTCCCACCTCCAATACAATGTTGTGCTCAACTCCTCTATCAGGTGGCCTTCCAGGAGGGAGGTCTCCAAAAACCTCTTCATATTTGTGTAGTAGCTGCCCTATCTCCCTTGGATGTTCTGCAATATTTATTTTTGGCTTGGGGGAAGTGATTCAACATTCAGCATCCCATTCAATATCCCCATGCCTCAATATAGACCTCATACTATGGGAGGACACTACTTGATTCGGATAGGTATGCATTCCTCTCACTACGCTTTGTTTTCCTTCTAAATCTTTGAATCTCATTTCAGGGATTTGATAGTTCACTGTATGTTCCCCTATAGAGTACAGCCATTTCACTCCCAATACCACATTAGTATCAACAACATCAACCATATAAAAGCTATCAAAAAATGTGTAATTACCTATGGTGAGTTGTAGCTTTGGAATCCATGTCTTGCACTCCATAGTATTGTGACCTGGAATGATGACTATGAAGGCATCGAATGGTTCAGTAGGTAGATTTATCCTCTCCACCATGGCTGCATCAATGAATTTATGTGTGTCTCCTCCATCTACCAATACTGAAACCCTTTGTCCGTGTACCACTCCCTTGCATCGAATGGTGTGAAAACGAGGCACTCCTGAAAGCACTGTCATTCTCCCTTTGTGAGGTGAAGGATGATATTCTTCTTGTTTCCCTTCTTCTATTGTGTCATATACCTCTTATTGGTCTGAAATATTTCCTTCTTCCTCCATACCCCCTTCATACTCATCATCATCATCATAAAATACTTCAATGTATTGTGCTTTCCCCTTAGCACATTTATGCCCTGGTACCCATGGTTGGAAGCATGTGTAACATAGTTTCTTTCTTCTGAGTTCTTCCTTGCTTGGTCCCTCTTTCTTATCCTTTCCAAATGCATCTTTTTTCCATGTCTTCTTTTTAAATCTAAACTTGGAAGGAAAGTTGGGCTTGGGAGGAAACCATGTCTTAGGTAGCACATTTTGTAGATCTCTTGCCAAGTTCATGGCATCTTTCAATGAAGTAGGTTTATGGGAATTAACTAAACCCTTCAAAGGTTCATCCAAACCTTCAGTAAAGAGCAATACTAATCTGACCATAGATATATCATCCACTTTAACTGATAGTTTTTGGAATTCCAACATGTACTCATCAGGGGTTCCAATTTGCTTCAATTGTGTTAGTTCTTTGAAAGGAATTTATGGGTCTTTTTGCTCAAATATTTCCAAACCCTATTAAAAAATTATTCATATGTTGTAACATGATCATGTCCCAAATTTTTAATTCCATGGAACCACCAATTATTGGCTTCTCCTTCAAGATGCAAAATAGCCATTTTTAGAGCATCCTCTTCAACCATTGGTTTCAGCTGAAAATACACATCTAGTTTTTCTATCCAAGTATTTGGAGAACTTTGAGGTGAGAAATCAAAATTAGGAAGGGAAAATTTACCTATGGCATAATTCAATTCTTTATTTTTAAAGGGAGTCCTATTACATCCCCTCATTTTGAGCTTGTTTGCAACAGTAAAGTATTGATCAAATGGTAGGGTTCTTCTACAATCTTCACTCAACTACTGCCATTCTGTTATAACTTCCTACATATCATATTGGGTGTTAGGATCTTCTTTGGAATCAAGAAATTTAGGTGTATTAGGTATTATTGAACTCTAAAATTCATGAGGTCGATTATGAGGCCCTGTATTTGAGAAAATATTTTCACCCATTGCCTTCTTTTCCTTGGAAGGAGAACTACTGCTGCCTCCTACCGCCACTTTCCTTCCAATTTGACTAGCCAACAATTCGAACCCTTTCATGATCTGCTTTGGCATATATTCAAAGAATGGTTTCATGAATTTCCTAAAATCCTCATTCTCCTCTGAGGTTCCTTTCTCATCTTTAGTCATGGTTTCAAAAGAATGCACTTCTTCTCCTTCTTCTTCTCCTTCTTCTTCTCTTTCACCAAAAAGACTTTCAGTTTCAGTTTCTAAGGGTGGGAGATTATTTTTCTTACTTCTTGTCCTCATTAATGGTAATCCACATTAGGTTCAAGTACCATGTTTTGATACCTCTTGTAGTGTCCCTTTTTAGTAAATTTGGAAAAAAAAATGGAGAAATTGCAATTTTTGGTCAATTCGACCCTTAGACTAGTTATGACTCAAATGCTTCCAAATGGCTCCAAATTCTTCCAAACTGGATCTGAAGGTATTTGAAAGGTATTAATACATAAAAATGAGTTTGATAGATGTCTGGACACTCTCAAAATACTTATGCAACATTCATTTAACTTCAAGAGAAATTGGGGAATTTTACTAGCAATTTCAAGGTTCGAACCCCCAAGGGTAGAGGTCACTAATGGCTTCCCAAATGCAATACGACCCTCCAAAATTTCAGAATAGAGAAATTTTTTAGTTAAAGGACTTCAATGGTCATCCAAATGCATAATTAATCAGTTTCTAAAGGCTGCTGAAACTCCCATAAATCAGAGGTTTGTGGACATGTCTTCACATAGGGGGAAATGATAGGAAACTTCACCACTTGATATGAAATTCGAGATTTATGTTCCAAATTCTTATGTAATGTAAATGAAAATTCTTTAGGACATTAATGACTCTCCATAAATCATAAAAATCATATATATGAATTGATACAAGTCGAAATAAAGCAACTTCAAGCTCTCACAACAAGATGTAGGGAAAATGGCACCATTTATGCATTGTTTGGTATTTTCACATAGTTTCACTTGGTATTTCAACCTGAGAGTATTCTAAGAATTAAATATAGAGTATATATATCAGAATACAAATAAATGGTGAATCTTGTACTCTCACAAAGAGATCATCATCTCACAAAAGGCGCCCTTCCTCCAAGAGCCAAAATATGCATAGAAATGTGAGATAGAGATGGGAACAAGTTGAAGAAGAAAGAATCACGAGATTCCCTATAGCTTCAACCTGCAACAAATAAATACATTTTATATCCAAATGAAATTTTTGAATGGCCTCTCCAATTTCCAATTAGGATGGGAATCTTTCACCCTCGAAATTAGTACTAAGGCAAGTAGAATAGCACTCTACTAGCTTGGACAAACTATGCTCTCCAATTTGCAAAATTAGAAATGATAAAAATCCACTCTCCTTCTTGGTTCTTGTATTTTATTACCTTCCCAATCCTTCCATGGTTTGAATTCCCTCCATGAGATTCATGCCAACTCGAATTGGAAAGAGATTCCAATGTGTGCCACTTGTTCATCAATTCCTAGCATCCTCCTTCACTCATTTCGAATGGGTGACTCTTTGGATGCCCTAAATCCCTTGTGCGGCTTCTTGGAGGCTATTTTTAGCCCTAAAATTTCATATATGTCAGATTTCAGCATTGAGGTCTTATTTGTGTCATAAGTGTCATAGCATTTTCATCATTGTTGTCATAGAAGCTAGGGAATCTAGCCCAAGTGTCCCAATAACTCCAAGATGCCTCTTCCTCTTCCATGGGAGTTAATATTCCTTTCAAATTCTACCTCATTGATTCATTCCAAGTATTATTCCCTTCCAACTCCCCCAAGAATGTTGTACTCCACCTAGGATTTGAATGGGAGAGAGTGGAATGCCATGTGGCATGGGGAATCTTGCTTAATTGGGCCCCACACCTCCAATGTGCCCTCATGACCAAGTGCCACCTTATTTTCATATATTAATTATTTAGTTATTCCACATTTAATATATTTGGTCAAGCTAATGTCCATTTGGGGTTTTATAGTGCCCTTATTCCAAATTTAATGTTTCCATCCCAACCTAGGAAACTAGTATATTGGTGAAATTTTCTCTTTTTGAGATTTATTTGAATGGCGATATTACACTATCTTACTTCGATCTTAGGATTATTTTCTATTAAAATTTGTGTTTATATTTATAGATGCCTATGGTGGTTACAAAATGGTCCAAATGACCAAATCTAACTAACATGGACCAAAACTTATGCTTTTGTTGGCTTCTTATCCTTCGTGAATGGTCCTTTTCCTTCGCTAATGACCCCTTCGTCGTTGTCAGCTCCGCATATTCTGTGCTCTAACCCCGTGCCAACAAGAACCCAACACAAACTTGTGGCTCACCCTCAATCCACCTCAATTGGACACCTATGGTGCATTTACCTGGGACTTGAAATCATCGTATGCAACTCTAATCTGGTCGACAGCTTCCTTTGCCGATACTTTGAGTACTACACAATGTTCTACCTGTTGTTTTGTTGGGTGCTCGCCACTCATCTGTTGCACCTTTTCCAGATCTTGATTGACCTATGCCATCCCTTCCATTGCCTGCATGACCAACTGTTCTTCCTTTGTTTGTAACTCATCTAGGTGCGTTGTTCTCCTTTGCTGCCTTGCCCTCGCCTCATTCACTTGATGTTGGTTTCTTTCATCTCTGTATCCTTTGTCATTTGTGTGAGTAGGGGCATCTCCTTAATCGATCCCCTCAGCGATTCTAGATGTGTCTCTACCTTATTTAGTTGCGTGTTCAACTGATGCAACTTCTCATCTTGTACTAAACTTCCCCAGAACTCGGTGACCTCTTCAGCAATTTTCTGGGTTTCCTTTTCCATCTCTGCGATATCTGTCGCAGCTTCTTCTATCGCATCTTGGCGATTCTAAATTTGTTCTGGTGGTGTGTTGGGCACGGCCCTTTCCTACAATGCTTCGTTTTCTTTTTGCATATCTACGATAACTACTCCTAATAGGATGGCTTTTGCTTCTGGTAACATATCCTGGTCTACTTCAGGGGCTTTCTCGCATGCCTTGGATATTGCATTCTCCTACCTCTTTCTATCTTTCATGGACTTTGCTTTCTCATCCAAGGTTGAGGCTTTCTCTTCTTAGAGATGGCATGCCTACGCCTCACTATTCCATGCCTGTTGTTTATATCTTACCATCTGGTCATGTATTGCATCCTTGAGGTCGTTGATTTCTTCACTTGTTGCAGTGTGAATTCGATGCAGTGACAGTATCAGCGATATATTGAAATCTACCATGATTTGATCATGCTTTCTTAATTCTGTGTCCAACTCTTCATCGCCTGTTGTCATTGCATTTGGTAGAATTTGTACTAACCTTGGGTTTGTGCCGATCTCCACCTTGATCCTTCTTGTCGATAAACTGGGTGGGACTTCCCCCTGTGGTACCCTTGTCTCTATAACTACATTGCTTAATGTTGATAGTAGTTTATTTACCTGGTGAAAATATTATGTTTCATGTTGGGTCACCTTTGCACAGTTTTCTTCTACCACCGCTGTTATTTTTTTCATGAACTTGTTAACTTGCTCCTTAGGAATACCACCACTTGTGCTTCCTTCGCTGTGATCCATCCTATGCTTTGTTCTTGTTTCTTCTCGTTGTGCTTCTAGTTTTGAACCCGTGGGGGTGGTCGATGAGGACCCATCATGACTTAGTGTATGCGACTGTTCTTCTGCAGGATCGCATTCTCATGTGCCCTCTTGTCAACTATATGAGTCCTTATCTTCCTCTGGTGGCTTTGGGCCAGTTTCCAACTGCCCATTCTCTGGATCCGATAGGTCCTCCTCTGCTACTGGAATTTTCCATTCCACTGTCCATCCTTCAATAATTTCATCCAATTCCCCCTCACTGATTTTGTACTATGATGGAAGCCACTGCCTTTACTTATATGCCCATGCCTGAATGTAAATTGTTTGAGATGCGACCGATAGCCTTGCAATCTGTCGATACTTCTTTGTTTCTTGTTTGGTTATCCACGGTATCGCTTGCGTATCTATCTGCATAATATCTAGGAAAATATAGAATTGCACAATGTTATATTCTTGGATTTCTTTGTCAATTTCCGCCCACAAGTTTTGGTACCACGCACCTTCTTGTATCTTGGCATCTGTTGTTTCCATGCCTTGATAATGCGACGATTCTCTCCATCCTACTAGTGTGACTAGCAGCAAAATCCACAAATATGTAAATGGCTTCCCTTTTTCCTACGCTGCAACGGCATCCTCCATCAACTCATTTAACAGGAAGAGCGACCAGTTCATGTGCACCCCTGATGCACATTGTTCTATGGATGCAATGATGCCCGATGTACATTCTTTCGGTCTGTTCTTCCAGACCAACTTGACTGCTTTTATATTTGCAGCAACCCTGACAGCTTGGTCCTTAATCATGTCAATTAAGTATCCTCTTGATTTTTTCTCCATGCCATCCTTCGTTTTCAACTTTGCGGCAAAAATGTTGTCGTTGTCCTTCCCCTAAAAGAATTGGGAAGGGTCTTCCCCAGCCTTGGGTAGTCTAGTGATTCTTGAAATCAACTCGATTGTGACCGAGATATTTTCATGCAACCATAAATACCCACCATGAAAACAGGCCAGTAATTGCTTGACACATGCGTTCACCTACGCTGATCTCCCAAAGTGCGGTATTTGGATGAGGCCTAGTAGTCCTGATCGCCCCAACCACAACTCCCACTTTGTTGGTTCTTTCGTGATCGGGCCTCCTTCTCCATGCATGACATTGATGTAGGTGGCTTATGTGCATTTTGGGTAGGCCATGAGGTCATGGTCATTGTACTGTAACTTTTGTAGTTTGTCCATAATGTTCCCGGTGTGATTAACTCCTTTGGGTATCGTCGGCATCTTGATTACATATCTTGCATTCTTTCCTACTCGAAATGCTGGTGCCCCTTCCTTGCTTGGTGGTACATATCCTGGTATTCTTGGGCTAGGGTGCCCTCCTCGCGGTGTTGTTTCCTTTATAGCAGTGCCCAAAGTGCCTGCTTCTCCCTCTACAAGTCCCACTGAACTACGGGTCTCTCTCTTCAGCTTACGACCGGTGTCTGCAGGCCGACTGGCACTCCTCTTCTTCCTGAATGATATTCCAAACACAATCTTTGGTTGCTCAGGCATGATCAGTGTTGGTTGTGATCGTTCTTCAGTACTTGTGCTCGAAATGTAATGTTCCATGCGCTATCTTTCAGTTTCTTGGCTACCTTGCTTAATACACAGTGCGTCAAACTGTCCCCTTTCCCTGCATTTATAGTTTCGATTTATCGAGTCCTATCCATCTTGTTGATTTTGGACAATTATTACCAAATCAAGCGTCGATTTACCGAATCCTCTGCATGCTTTGGAAATTAATTGTACCATTACCCGTTTGTGCCACCGTCCGTCGTGGCTTAACTCCTGCATTTATGACTGGATTTGACCCATTCACGTCGTGGAGGCCATCAATAGTCACCTAACCTTGTCTCTTCTTCTGTACTCTGCGTTTGTTTTGTCGACAGACTCAATGTTGTCGACATATTTCCAACCTTTAGTTGCTTTTTTTTTATTTACACATAGTCCTTTGCCGCACTAGCCAACTCCGACACCTTCTGATACTTCGCTAGTGGATGGTGTCGGGAGTGGATCATGCAAACATGCGTCATTTAGTTTCCTTGGGTCGACGCAAATCCTGACTTCGCCAGTCTTCTTATCTTGGACCACCATCGGACTAATCCATTCAAATTCTTCTATCGGCTCTATGATGCCTACATCCAACATTCGCTCTATTTTGGCTTTCACTCACTCCTTGTACCTTGGATTCAACCTATATGGTCGCTGCTTGATCGATTTCGCATCAGGTTTCAGTGGAATCTTCATTTCGCCCAATTCCCTAGAAATGCCTTTCATTTTTGAAAATTTCATTGGGAACAGATCTTGAAACTCGTGTAGTAGATCAATGACTTTTGAAATTGTCACATCATCCCAATAATATCATATGCTCATGAACTTAGGTTCTTCCTCTGACCCAATATTAACCTTCTTGATGCATAACGGTTGTTGAAATTTGTCACAGGGAATATCTGGTGCGCCTTCGACATCCTGGCTTCCTTTCGACTCTAGTATATAAACAGCTCGTGATCCTCATCATCTGGTCCTCCCATCATGTTGTAACACTCCAACAACATCTCTGGTGTTGCATTCCACTGTAATCCCATTTGTTTTTCCTTCGGGACTGCTTCAAGTACCTTCTCCCGAATCTCCTGCAGTGCACTATTGATGAAGGGGTTTTCATCCGAGAAGCTGAAATTATGGCTAAAGTTAATAGTTAGCTCCTCCCACGTAGTCGTTCTGTGTCACAATTCTGTTGCAACATACTAGTTCAGCGGTACCTCATCCAATGTATGGATGGACGCATGGACCCATTCTTTTTGTGGTCTCACTCTCCATGCGCTCTGACATTCCTCCAAGTGATCCCTTGGTCACTCCTTCCATTGTATTTCCTTGCACAGTACCCTTCAGTTTCGTCAAACCTGATCTCCATTAGTTGTCGACATAGCAGCTAACTTGTTATCTTTGACTTGTTCGTTTCCCACCATCGCATTATTGTAGCCTTCAGTGCTTATTCTAATGCCAGCAACCTCTGCGGTTCTAATATTATTTCTTCAAATTCAGTGATGAATTTAGTCAGATTGGGAAAACATTCATATGTTGGTAGTTCGCAGACTTCTGTCGCCACCCATCTCAACGACTGGGTGATGCGTGCGCAACTCCTGAATGATGCTTCATGTAGTTGATTCTGCCAATTCTCTAGTGCTTCATTAGAATATGACGATGTCGAGCTAACGCTTCGCCACCCCAATTCTCCGTCGGCGGTAGGATTAATATAGTCCTCCGATATGTTGTACACATTGTCCCATCCTTCTGTGAATTCGTCCTGCATTGGCTCGACATACCTCTGCCCTTCTGATGGATCTAGTAGAGCGAAAAACCCTCATGTCGCGGTTCTCAAACGACATTGTTTGTTTCCTGAAGTTGATCATAGCTTTATTCTCCATTGCCCAGTCTATCCCTAACAACACCGGATAGGGGATCGTCTTATCAACTATTTCTATCACGTCGAAATCTGCATAGGTATTTAGTCCCTCTATCCCAACTGGGATGTGACATAATTGATTGATGTGTGACCTTGTGTTGACACAGTTCTGTCAACAAGGGTTCACTTCGCACCGTCGTCAACAAACACCAACCAAACACCCTTAAGCACCAGCCTAGAAATGTTTTTCCCTTTCCAGCAACACCCGCGAATCGAGTGAAGTCTCACCCAAGATGGTTAAGGGGGATGCAGGAACTAGGTTTCCGCAATGGGGAAAAGGACATGCAACTACTCCAATTCTATCGAACCATAAACCAGAGATTCATCATTTGCATACATTCATACATTCATCATTCGCACATTAACCATGTATCTACCATTCACATATTCAATACAGAGTTGACATTCACATTAATAAGGAAATACCAAATATTACATCAATTGAAACTTTACCACAAGAATCATAATGCAGCATTCACCATTCAACATAAACAGAGACAAAAGAACAAATATGAACATCTTCATGCATTAACTCATCAAAACCTATGGTACAACCTTCGCAGAAACAATTCAGAACATCTTATCGCAGATCCATACAAAATTGCGAAATCTTAGCAAAACACAATCGAGATCGCACAGTCACAATGATCATGCCAATTGATTCTAGAATCGGATGCCCTTAGGCTTACATTCATATTCTTATTTATAGCCAACTATGGCAATTACAAAATGGTCCAAATGACCCTTTCTAACAACCTAAGCTAATCTTGCGCTTCCTCATTCTCCGCGAATGACCCTTTCTTCTGCGGATGGTCCTTCTTCACAGTTGTTGGCTTCCGCACTTCATGCGGACTAATCCTGCGCCAACAGGCCCCCAACACAAACTTGTGGCTCTCCATCGAGCCACCTCAGCTGGACACCTCTGGTGCGTTCACCTGCTGTTGGAAATCGTCGTATGCATTCTTGATCTGGTCGACCACTTCCTTTGCCGACATTTTGAGTTGCATACATTCTTCCACTTGCTGGTCTATTGGGTGTTCGTATTTTTTTTGTTGTACTTCCTCCAGTTGTTGCTTAACTCATTTCATTGCTTCCATTACCCGTACTGCGAGAAATTCAGCTTTTGTTTGGAGCTCATCCAAATGTGTGGCCCTTCATTCTGCCTTTCGCATCCCTTTGTTACGTGCTTCTACATGCTTTTTAGTTTTGTTGCCTTCGTCATTCATATCAGTGAGGGCATCACTTTGATCGATCCCTTGAAGGATTCTAGCTGTGCTTCCGCTTCGCTGAGTTGTTCCTTCAGCGCGGTCAGCTGGTCATCCTAGACTACACTTCCCCAAAACTTTGTGATGCCCTCTGTGACTTCCTGGGATACCTTTTCCATCCCTATGATCTTCGTCACAGCTTCCTCAATCATGTTTTTTCTTCCGTGAATCTAGTCTGGTGGTGTGCTCAGTACCACCCTTGCTTGCAACTCTGCATTCTCCTTCCGCAAGTTAGTGATAAGTACACCTAACAAAATTTCCTTCACCTCTAGTAGTATATCCTGGTCTACCTCGGGAGTTTTCTCACATACTGTGGATAGTTCTTCTTCCAGTCGCTTTCTATCCTCCAGGGCCTTCTCTTTTTTCGCTACTGTTTGGGCCTTCTCTGCCTGAAGGCATTGTGCCTCTGTCTTGCTGATGTGCGTCAACTGCTTGTACCGCACCATCTTGTCATGCATTGCGTCCTCAAGGTCGTTAAGTTCTTTCATTTCTACAATTTGGATTCTCTGATGTGTCAATAGTGGTTGTAGGTTGAAATCTACCACGACTGAGTCGTACTTCCTTAGTTCTGCATCCAGCTCTTTGTTTCTTGTTGTCATTGCATTTGGAAAAAATTGAACTAACCTTAGGGTTGTGCCGACCTCCACTTCAACCCTCCTTGTCGATGCACTCAATCGAATCTCCCCATGTGGTACACTGGAATCTACAACTGCATTCAATAGTGTGGATAGCAATTTGGTTACCTGGTGGAAGTATTCGCTTGAGTGTTGCGTGACTCTCACATTGTTTTCCTCTATGACCTCGGTTAATTTCTCCAGGAGCCTATTAACCTACTTCTCTGGAAGACCACCACTTGTGCTTCCTTCATCGTGGTCCATCCTATGATTTGTCCTTCTTTTGTCGTACTACATGTCTAAGTCAAAATCTTTTGGGGTGGCTGTTGAGGCTCCACCATGGCTCGACGCCTCTGACTGCTCTTTCACAGGGTCATCTTTTCCTGCGCCTTCCTTCCGACTAGCTGAGCCTTTGTCTTCCTCGGTCGGGTTCAATCAATTTGTTTCCTTCCCATTTTCTAAGTTTGACAGGTCCTTCTCATCGGCTGGGACTCTCTGCTTTATGGGTCATCTTCTGATGATGGCATCTAGCTCCTCCTCAGTCAGCTTGTACTGCGTTGGAAACCACTGTCGCAACTTATCTGCTCGCGCTTGAAGGTAAATTGTCTGGGATTCGATCGATATCCACGCAATCGGTCGGTACTTCCTAGTTTCTTACTCCATTATCTGTGGTATCACTTGTGCAATGATCTATAGCATCTCTAAGAACAAGTAAAATTGCATAATGTTGTCTTCTTGCCACTCTTTATTAGTTGTGGCCCATAGGTTCTGGTACCGTGCTCCTTCGTGTACTCGGGCTTCTACTGTGTCCATGCCCTAATAGTGCTTAGGTTCCCTCCATCCTGCTAATGCGACCAGCATTATGAGCCATGAGTAGGTAAACGCATTTCCATGCTCCTGCGCATCGTATGCATCTTCAACCAATTGGTGCAATAGGAATTTTGACCAGTTCATCCGCACACCTGCGGAACATAGTTCTGCGGAGGTGATGATGCCCGAAGTACATTCCTTGGGCCTTTTCATCCGTGCCACCTTAACTGCTAAGATCTTTGCCCCGAACCTGATGGCATGGTTCTTAATTGTGTGGATTAGTTATCCTCTGGAATTTTTCTCCACGTCGTACTTCGTCTTCAGGCTCACTGGGAACATCTTGTCGTGGTCCTTTTCCTGGAAGAATTGGAACAGATCATCTTCATCTTTACGTAGCCTGATGATTCTTGCGATCAAGTCAACTATGACTGGAATCTTCTCGTGCAACCATAGGTACCCACCATGAAAGCAAACCAACAATTGCTTGACGCATGTATTGACCTGCAGTAACCACCCAAAGTGCAGTATCTAAGTGAGGCCTGACAGCCCTGAATGCTCCAATCCCAATTCCCATCCTGTAGGTTCTTTTGTGGTTGGGAATCCTTCGCCATGGCTGACATCAACATATCCTTATATACTCTCCAGGAAATTCACAAGGTCGTGGTCGGTATACTGTAGTTTCTGCAAATTTTCCACAATGTTCACGGCTTGAGGAACTCCTTGCGGTATCGACAGCATCACAATAGTATACTGTTCGTTCTTATTTATATGCACCACTGGTGCCCCTTTCTGGTGTGTTGGAACATACCCTAGTATTGTTGGGCCGTAATGCCCTTCTTGCGGTGTTGTCGCCTGCTAGGAAACACCTGAGGTGCCTGCGTCTTATTCAGTGAACTGTGTTGAGGTCCGGGTTCCTTTCTTCAAGGCTCAGTTGATTCTTGGAGGTTGATTAGCGCCCCTCTTCTTCCTGATTACTATTTCGGACATGACTTTTGGCTGCTCCTGCGTAATTGGCGTTGGTTCTGGACATTCGGTACTTGTGCTCGAAATATAAACTGCCATGCACTTCTCTGCATATTCTTGCTTAACACACAATGCGTCGAGCTGCTCCCCTGCCCCATATTTATAGTGGTGAATTGCCCCATCCTTCCGATATTGGACAATAATTTCCAAATCCATCACTGATTTCCCAAATCCATCGCATGCATCGGGCATTAATTGTGTCATTTTTTCATTTTTGTCACTGTTTGTCATGGTTTAACTACTTCATTTATGGTCGGATTGGACCCTTCCTCATCGTGGCAGCTTCCAACTCGCCGAAGCGTATCGCAACAGGTTTTTTTTATCAAGCTGCAATACCAGGCCTTCAATGGATTCACTCCCTGTTACACTTTTCACGCTCCTGGGACCTCAAGTTCAACTGATACAGTTATTGCACTCTTAAGTCGACACCGATTCTGACTTGGATGGTTTTCTTATCTTGGACCATCATTGAGATGATCCACTCGGATTCCTTTACTGGTTCTATAATGCCTGCTTCCAGCATTATCTCAATCTCAGCCTTCACCCTTTCCTTGTACTGCAAATTCAGCCTATAAGTCCACCGCTTCACTGGTTTCGCATTAGGTTTCAGTGGGATCTTCATCTCGCCTAGGTCCCCTGAAATCCCTTTCATTTTTGAGAATTTCATTGGAAACAACTCCTGAAACTCATGCAATAGGTCTGTCATCTTCGCAATAGTCGAGTCATCCCAGTAGTCTCCAATGCTTGCGAACTTGGTATTTTCTTCCGGCCCAATGTTCACTTTCTTGATTCGCAGTGGTTGTTGAAACTTGTCGAAAGGTATATCTAGTGCCTCCACGCTGCGACTTCCTTCTGGATCTAGGATATACGTAGCCCATGGATCATCCTCATCATTTGGTTCCCTGTGATGTTGTATCATTCCATTAACATTTCGGGTGTCGCAGTCCACTGAAGCGCCATAGGTTTCTGTGTCGGTACTGTGTCAAACACTTTTTGTCGGACCTCCTGTAAAACACTATGGATGAAGGGGTTTTCGTCCGAGAAACTCAACATTTGGCTAAAGCCAATTGTTATCTGGTCCCATGAGATTGTTTCACGTTGCAGTTCTGCTGCGATATACCAACTTCGCGGTACTTCATACAGTGTGTGAATAAACGCATGGACCCATTCTTTTTTCGCTCGTGGTCCCTATTTGATTTCACATTCATCCAAATGCGTCTTTGGATCTCCTCTACCATCAAAATTTCTTTCTCCATATCCTTCTGTGTCTCCAAAACTAACCGTCAGTAGGTGTCGACATAGTGGCCAGTTAGTTATGGCGGACTTGTGCATTTCCCACCACCGCGTTGGTGTAGCCTTCAGGGCTTATTCCAAGGCCAAGAGCCACTGTGGCTCAACCACTTTCTCTTCAAATTCAGTGAGAAATGTAGCCAAATTGGGAAATCCCTCATATGTTGGTAGCTCACACTCTTTTGTTGCTACCCTTCGCAATGACTGAGTGATCCTTGCACACCTCCTAAATGACACTTCATGTAGCTGATTCTACCAATTTTCAAGTGCTTCATTCGAATCTGGTGACGCCGAACTGCTACTGCGCCACCCTAACTCTCCATCTGCGGTAGTCCTCAGAAATGTTGTAGATATTGTCCCATCCCTTAGTGAATTCATCCCTTATTGGTTCAACATACCTTTTCCCTTCCACGGGATCAAGAGGTGCGACTACCCTTATCTCATGGTTCTCAAACAACATAGTTCTCTTCTTGAAGTTGATAATAGCCTGGTTCTCCATCACCCATTCTATCCCTAGAAGCACTAGGTTGGGGCTTGTATTGTCCACAATTTCGATCACATTGAAATCTACGTATGTTTTGAGTCCCTCAATCTCAACAGGGACCTGGCATAATTAACCAATCGGGGTGACTTTACTTTGGTTTGCTAGTCGCAGTTGCACTAGGGACCAAGCCAGCTGTGGTTTCCCCATTGTTTCCCAGGTCTGTTTTGTCAGGATGTTTACGTCCAACCCCAAGTCCAAGATAATGGAGTCGACATCGAATTCTCTGACTTTCATAGACATCTGCATCTCTCGTCCTGTTTTTCTCTTATGTATGCAATTTACCGTCCGCTCCTATCGTGCACCCTATCGTCGATGCAGTAGGTTCGATATCTCCTCCAATGCATCTTGATATCTTTCAAGCTCTAGGAAACTCTCCAGGAAGGCTCGTAAGGTGTTCTCCTTTTTCTGCAAACTCATCATGTCAAATGTCAGCGGCATGTCATAGGTAACTTCTTTCTTCTAAAGAGGTGGCTGCCTCAACTACCTTATTGCCTCCTATGCTTTCAAAAAAAAGTCCCTTTCTACTTCCGCATCAAATGTGACTTGCTTCCTTGCTGTTGTTCGGATGCTAGCCTGTGACCTGTCAGCCCCTGTCATAGCTCCTCCTTGAGTCACTGTTCCAACAGTCGCACTTTGACTTCTAACCTCTACTAATATTTTCTGTACCACTGGCAGATTTTGATTTTGATTTTGATTTTGTGGAGGTGGGGGCAGGTTCTTAGTTTTCCACTTTGCGATGAGCTAAGGACAATCTTCGACACCATGGTCCACAGCACTGCAGTAAGTGCACTGTGGTGTTGGATTCGGTAAATCCCTCTGATAATGCCCCTGCTAACCACAATTGTAATTGTTGGGCCTAGCCCAAGTGCAAAATTTTTTAGTAAGTAAGATTTTGGAACTGCGGAGTTAAGCACAATTCAGCTGAAGGAGTTTTGGGGATGCTGCGAAGTGGAGTGTAGCACAGTGTCGGAAGAGCTGCGAAGTACAATGCTGCAAGGAGAACAGCACTGTGATGTGGCCAGTCTACGGAGGTATGGCAAAGAAGAGTGTTGCATGAAAGGTGGCACAGATTCCGGATAGACCATCGGTGGTCTATTTTTGGTAAAGATGCTCCATGATTTCCAGGCGATGGGTAAGGAGCAAAGCGGAAGGAAAGCGACTGGTCACACATGTGAAAGAACCACTACACATGCCAGTTGCATGAGATCGTTAGAGGAAGAATGGCTCGGTGAAAGCGACCTATTGGCGTGTGCACAACAGGGAGGCCAATAGCGACGTGAGAATGCGCTGAAGGCCGCCACGATGGAAGATTCACTACCAGAAACCAGCAGTCCGATTAGGGGAAAACCGTGATAGTTTTGTAAACCTAAGGGTTTTTTCCTTCAAATTATAAAGATATGACCTATGGGCATGATCTATAAATAAGGAATATTTTGTATGGGAAAGGGTTTTCATTTTGGTTACTCTTCGTTGTTGATTGAATAGATCTCTGTTGAGAGACATTTTGTAAAGCCTTTACAAGCTGTGTGCGCAAAGGCCTATTGAGAGAGAAGAGAGTCTGCAGCTGAGTGCGCAGACAAGAACTGTTGTACCCTTCCCAAAGACTAATACAGCAACAGTTCTTGTGGATGTAGCTCCCATCCTGGGGGTGAACCACATTAAATATTGTGTAGTGTGATTGTTTATGTTTTACACTTGTCTATTTGAATACAATGGATGCTTGGATTCGCATTTTCCAGTTGTTATGTTCATGCTTTTATTTGTATTCGCCATGGGGATGAAATAGGAATAATATGTTAAGTAGTACATGAATGGATGAATGTTGAATGCATAGTATTCTAAGTCTGTGAAGATATCGGTCCGTCAAATAATCACATATGTATGTAGAGCTTGTGTTGTGTAACTGATTGACGCGCAGTACCGGAAGTACGCGGTATTGTGTGTTTCATCTGTTTACATTGGTTATAAGGCTAATCGTCTAAGGCAGTAGATGAATGAATAAGTACTAAGTAAAATCATCAATATCGGTTAAGTCTGAAGAGGAAGCGTATAAGTCAGTTGCGTTGTCCTGTTGAGTGAATTCTACCTGAACCGCGCAGTCCCTGGGTGTGCTGGTTATGTCAGTATTTTAACTTGTAGAAGTGTCGATCGCGACGCAGGCTATCGTCGCGCAGTCTTTAGTCTGCATCGTGAGCCCTGAAGCACGTTACGCAGTAGTTATGTCCGAACAACTCAACACATCGTTGTCGAAATGTGATTCCGCAGTACCCCCATAGCTACACCTCGGGTGAGACCTCAGCCTATTTGCAGGATGTTGCCAAAAGGGCCGATGAGAAGGGGTTTTGTTGTTTCCTTGAAACCGCGAAGAACCTGGGTCTACATTGGAAACCTCTAGATCAATATTTAATCCAACAATAACATATGATGGGTCCTAGACCTCGTCTAGCAACTCCAACTCGGTTGGCACCGGTACCTCAGCTGCCGCGGAACCCCCCTCTGAATCCTCCTCGCAGTGACCCGTATGGAGGGTACTGCGGTTGACCATACTGCAACTGCGGATATTGCGGTGGACTGTATTGTGGTTGTTGAAATTGTGGTTGAGGATATTGCAGTTGGCCAAACTACGACTAACCATACTGCAGTTTCTCATACTGCAGTTGCGGATTACAATGCGGTTGTGGTTGATTATATTTTTGTTGCTGCTGTATCAGTGGTTGTTCCTCCCCTTTCATAAAGAAAGTGTCTGCAGTCCTTTCTTGGAGTAGGTCATAAGCTCTGTAGTATTTCTCATTATGGCCAACAGATCAACAGAATTTGCAATACAAGTTCACTGGTTTCAACACCATCTTTTGCATGTACACACATCCTTCTGGCCGATGTCCTCTCATGTGACAGACGAGACAGCAAGGAAACCCTCCCTAACTGAGTGGATTCAGTGCACCTAATTGCAAATATTCTCAAAATTCTGGGCATTGATCCTTGTGATGTCCTTCTATCCTACATCTAGTGCACCATATGTCTTCGCGGGCCTCTTTTCGTTTCTTCATGTCTTGTAGCTGGATCATCAAGTTTTCCATTTGCGCTTGTTTTCAATCCATGCCCAAGCCTGTTTCGTTGATTGGTGAAGCTTCCAGCTTCATCGTGATCTCCAGCGCTTCTGCCTGAGTCGCTACCTTTTGTTGCATCAATGGCCCACGAATGTGCGGCACCAACCCAACAATAAACCATTCATTATGTTACATATCGTTCATCCTGAAACTCACTTTTGCCATTAGCGTTTTGTATCGTTGGTCAAATTCCCATACTGACTCATTGGGAAACTGTTTGATTTCTTTGAGGTCAATAATGTACTGCGACTCAGATTTTGGTTTTCTAAATTCATCAATCATCCCCACCTTAATCTGTAGCAATGTTTTACCTGGAGTTCCCATCAGTACCTTAGTAAACTTCATATACCAATCTAGCACACGGCCCCTAAGGGTCGTCGCTAACTGTCCCTTTTTTATGTCTTCATCCTGTATTTGCTTCACAGTCCATACTGCTTCGCACAAAACCCAGTATTGTTCGGGATCCTCGGTCCCGTTACCCTGGAAGGTTGGCATATTTGCATCGTCACCCGCCATTCTTGTACTTCTACTATTATTATTTACTGATGCACTACTCTTACTACTATTCTTACATGTAGGACAGCTCTGCGAATAACTTGTATTTCCTCTTATCAAGTTCTGAGTAGTGCATGGAGCTGAAGGTACGTTGTGACTTAGGGTCTGTCCTTCTGCGGCTTCTGGGGTAGCTTGTTCACTCTCTTCTTCGTCGTAATAAGGTCGCTTCATCCCTTGTGATCCTGTTTCGCAGTCTTTCATTCTGGTCCCCTCAGGATACTCTCTCTCATTCCTCCTCTTCTTCTCGGGACGCTGTAATATCACCCCACTCCTCAAGGTACCACACCCTTCTTCAGCTTCCCTTAAAAATTCATCGTCACTCATGTCCATCTACCATGCATCTTTCTACCAGACCCGCATTCACGCGGAACCCACAACTTCTGCACACTGATCTTCTACTCTTCTAAATTCATCCTCAATATGCCCTTTTCACAAATGAGCATCTTAATCCACAACATCAGCGATAGCAGGAATCTCCCCCTAGGACCTTTGAAAATTTTCCTTTCTACGTCACTATACGATTTGATCATGTCCACAGCAAACTCAGTGATGTACCCGGATACTATCTACCCAGAAGTCAACAGTCCTTTATACCTTGTTGTCAACCCGTTTTAGCTGTTGGATCAGTTCTGGAGTCCAGTGATCAGGCTCACTCATTTGGCAATGGTTCTTCTGAAACGTCAGCTGCGCCAACCACTCGTGCAGTAATACCAGGAATTCGCAAAAGAATATCTCATGGATATCTGAATAAATATGCTTTTCCAACCAACTACTTGTCGTCTATCCGGGGATCTGATTTTCTCCCTCCGTGAATTCTTCTGCTTTCTTGTCAAACTAGTCCTGAATCTCTGGTTTCATTGGGTGCCACAGCATGTCCTTATCTTTCTTCTTCAGGGTCCAGGAAACGGAACGTTGACATAGTCCTGTCGATAGGGGTTCACTTCGCACTGTCGTCAACAAACACCAACCAAACACCCTTAAGCACTGGCCCAGAAAGGTTTTACCCTTTCCAACAATACTCATGAAGCAAGTGAAGTCTCACCTGAGATGGTTAATGGGGCTGCAGGAACCAGGTTTCCGCAGTGGGGAAAAGTACATGCAACTACTCCAATTCTATCGCGCCATAAACTAGAGATTCATCATTCGCATACATTCATACATTCATCATTCGCACATTAACCATGTATCTACCATTCGCATATTCAATACAGAGTTGACATTCACATTAACAGGGAAATACCAAAGATTACATCAATTGAAACTTTACCACAAGAATCATAACGCAGCATTTACCATTCAACATAAACATAGACAAAAGAACAGATTCGAACATCTTCATGCATTAACTCATCAAAACCTGCGGTATAACCTTCGCAGAAACAGTTCAGAACATCTTATCGCGGATCCATACAAAACTGCGAAATCAGAGCAAAACACAATCGAGATCGCACAGTCGCAATGATCATGCCAATTGATTCTAGCATCGAATTCCCTTAGGATTACATTCATATTCTTATTTATAGCCAACTACGGCGGTTACAAAATGGTCCAAATGACCCTTTCTAACTGTTGGGCATGGCCCAAGTAGGCACAATTTTGATAAGGATACAGTTTGGGGAGCTGCGCAGCTTTTGGGCTACGAAGTCAGAAGACACAATTTTGGGGAATGCGCAGCTCGGAGTACAGATGCAGTTTTGACGCAGCAATGCAAGTGCGCAGGGCTTGCGCAACAGCTACTTTTGGTAAAGAAGTATAGAAGAAGGTCTAGCTGAGTAAGCAACCCATTTTGGGTAAGAAGCAGAATGAAGGATGAGGAAAGCGACTTGTCTAAGAGAGTGGCAGCAAGCAGTTGAGAAGCTAGACCACTAAGTCGACGATGATAGGCAGGCTTAAGGAATGGAAAGTGACAGACCACGATGCAGTTGTAACCATTTTGCTGAGGACTGCAGCTATCAGGAGGGTGTCAGAGCCACGAGTGGTCCAGTAAGGCATCCAAAGCGAGTGAAGCAAGCTATCGACGGCGATAGGTAGGGTGGTGGATATCCGCACCAATTTTGGGAACCTTAGGGTTTATTGCCATGCATTGTAAAGACATGACCTACGGGCATGATCTATAAATAAGGCATATTTTGTAAGGGAAAGGGTTGTTGGTTCTCTATTGTTGAATGTTATTTAGAAATATTCGGTAAGAGATAATTTTGTAAAGGCTCTGCAAGCTGAGTGCACAGAGGTCGATTGATAGAGAAGAGAGTCTGCAGCTGAGTGTGCAAACAAAGAACTGTTGTACCCTTCCCAAAGACTAATATAACAACAGTTCTTGTGGACGTAGCCTCCATCCTGGGGGTGAACTACATTAAATCCTGTGTAGTATGATTGATTATGCGGTTGCGTTTGCTTATTTGCTTACCATGGATGTCTAGATTCTCATTTATCAGTTTTTATGTTAATGCTTTTATATGTATTCTCCATAGGAGAAAGATGGGAGTAATATGCTAAGTATTACATGTATGGATGAATGTTGAATGCATAGTATTCTAAGTTTGTGAAAGTATCATTTTGTTGAATAATCACATACGTGGGTTAGAGCTCGAGTTGTGTAAGTCTCTTAATGTGCAGCACCAGAAGTGTGCAGTATTGTGTGTTCATCTTTTTACGTTGGTTATAAGGTTAATCGTACCAAGCAATAGACGAAGGGATAAACACTAAGTAAAGTTGTCAATATGAGTTAAGTCTGTGCAGGAAGCATATAAGTCAATTACGTTGTCCTATTGACTGCATCTTTCCTGTGCCGCATAGTTCGTAGATGCGCTGGTTGCGTAAGTATCATAGCTTGTAGAAGTGAGGACTGCGACGCAGCCTATCATCACGCAGGCTCTACGCTGCATTGTTATTGAATCTGTGTTAAGAAATTCATCACATAGCTGTGGAAACCTGATTCCACATCTCCCCATACCTTCGCCTTGGGTGAGACTTCATTCTGCTTGCATATCGTTGCCGAAAGGGCCAGTGAAAAGGGGTTTTGTTGGTTCCTTGAACCACCAAGAACCTGGGTCTATATTGCAAACCTCTAGAACACTGACTCAAGCCAACAAATGGTTTTGTTGTCGCGCTAAGAATCCGTGATGAGTTGAAGTCGTGATGTGCAAAGTAGAAGAAGTTGAGATGGGCGTCGACTTTTGGCATCCAGACGAGAAAGAAATATGGGCTTGGTGTGACAAGACAGAGAGAGACTTCGCAAGGAAAGAAAACAGACACCCACATCTCTCTGACATTGAGTGGTTGAATAAATACCCATCGAAAGATGTTCACAAAGTTTTATAGGCATCTTTTGGAAACGATCTACACAAGTGGTTGTCAAGGCTCGTAGAACACAGAAACTGTACCCCACGAGATGTACCAACTGAGTGGAATCTAGAGCTCATTGAAAGGCTCCAAGCACTAGATAGTCCATTCACGAGAGCAGCCGACTTCTAGGTCAATAGTACACTACAAAGCTTTGTGACGGAGTTCGTTGTGGACATGCTAAAGTCCTACAGCGCATCCGAAAGAGAGTTTTTCAAGGGATTTAGAGGTAAGTACTTGAACAACCTCAGTTTATACATTAAAATGTTTTTGGCAGAGAAAGGTGTTTTTAGAATGCAGTGAAATTTTGTTTAAAATTTGTCATGGTAGATAGTACATATAGTGTTTCTTACGAAGAAAACCATAACTTGAGAAGTGGGAAAAGATACAAGTTCGTTGTTGAGACAAATCCTGAACCACATGGAATCTGCATAGATACCCAGATACCATGTGAGCTCGATAATCAAATTGCACCTCTATTAGCCATGTATCATCCTATTACGCCACAGAACTCGTCGTTTGCACATACCACACCTCCCTTGTCTCAGAATCCGTCAGTTCAGAACCTGTCAGTTGCAAGCACCACGCAACCCACACTGCAGAACATCAGTACTAGTAACACCGTAAGAGCATGTGCCCAAGCTGTACCACTTCAGAACGCCCAACCTCATGTCATTCCTCAAACTATTATCCCTAGCACTACTCAAAAAACTGTGCCACCTAGAAGGATGGCTAATGATATCAAACTGCCGATATTCAAAGTAACGGGTCTAGAAGACCCTGATCAGAATTGGTTCATGAAATATTTGCAAGGACATAATAGAACCCTGATAGAAATCAAGGTTCCTCTCTTAGCAGAATTTAAGAAGCTGAAGTCAGAGTCGCATGTTAGGATATCTCATTATTCAATTTTGTACTTTGCATGCATCCCAGTCACCAGTTTGATGCCTCCAGCACTTTATCCCCAGTTTGCCAGCACCCGGGAGCTTCTTTCCATGTAGTTATAGCCCTCCTAGTCAGTAAGGTGCCCACTTCTCACCTACCACCTGAGAAAGGCGCACTTCTTCACCTACCACTCAGTTCACTTCAGTTAGTTAGTTGTCTTTCCTTGATTTAAGGCTAGATTGAGTCCTAACTGATTATATCACTCCGTTGGACCCCCAATGAGACTAGACTGCCTATTCTAACTCCAGATAGCTCCTCATGCACCCTCCACTGAGCCTCCTTCATTCAGTTAGTGCCTACATGTGCCAGTTACACCTACCACACTCAGTTAGACTCAGTTTGACACCTGGTTGACCGTTACTTGTGCATTGATGACTCCACTGATCTGATGAGGAGGACTCCTAGTTGGAGCCAAGCTATTCCATGCAGTATATTCGAATGACCTCCTTGGTTAATTCATATTGCTTAGTCATCGTTACTGTATTGTATTGTATTCTACCATTCTGAGTTCAATAGAGCACTGCTGCAATCCTTTTGCATAGTTTTACACATATTTTCTGAGTTTCATCTATTGTAATTGATTTACTTGTTCATTAGATCTATTGTGCTTAATTTCACATGGTATCAAAGCCATGGCAGAGACAAGACTTCTTTTCAGCAGGTATTATTCATGAAGATTGAGCAATGTTTGCTCACTTTGCAGTAGTTTTTTGCAGTTGCAGCTCTTTCTGCAGTTGCAGCTATTACTCCATGTTAATTTTTAAGAATTAATTCAATATACTCTAGGATCTTTACTGAGAGAATAACATGTACAGCATATAAAGTATAACAATGCATATCAATCACACCAAGCAATCACATGAGACAATTGACACACAGAGTTTCACTGGGGAAAACCATAAAGGTGAAAAACCCCACAACTTCCTCAGAGATAGAAAGAGCAATGATACAACCCAAGTACACAGAGATAGTCCTCCTAGCAGCTAAACCTCCTCCTCCACTAGTGCGCCACTTTTCGAGTAGTGTAGAAGTGAATAATGAGATGATCAAATAGAGTGCTCCCGCACTCTATTTATACTTGACCTTACCTTCCTAAAAACCTAGCAAGGCTGACTTGTCTAACTCAGTCTAATAACCCATGGTTATACTAATCAGGGCCGACCCCACACTTGGTGGTCTAATAACCCATCACTTGCAAGTTGCAACACTTGTGACACTTGTCAATACAAATGACGACACTTCCGTATAGAGGAATAATAACATATCTATAGGAGTACAATATACATAGGTGAAATACATTCCGAAGTTAGAATTACATCAACACTCCCTCTTAACTAGGAAGGTATTTCTCGACACAGATCTGCTAGCACAAGTCTTCTTCTCTGGATCATTGTCATTGGATCATTGTCATTGAATCATCGTCATCGTCACTGCTGATGTTATCTCAATCAATATCCAATCTACTCATCATAGGAAGTTCTACAGAGCCAGTCCTTTTTCATACTGGATGTAGGCTCACTACTTGTAGGTCTTCATCATCTGCGCGAACGGTCTGATAGAGGTGGTCTCTCAGGAGTGATTTATGTGCTGATGCAATACCTGACAAGAGCATCCCAGGAACATTTATGTGCCTAAGCATGACCGGCAAGATCTCCCAGGACTGATTACATGCATCCCTTTCACAATACCTTTAAAGAGCATCCCAGGAACATTTATGTGCTGTAGCACAACCGACAAGATCTCTAAAGAGAATCCCAGGACTTATTATGAGCACACAGCTCAACCTCTCAGATCTCCAGGACTGATTACATGTGAATAGACAATACCTTTAAAGAGCATCCCAAGAACATTTATGTGCCGCAGCACGACCGACAAGATCTCTAAAGAGCATCCCAGGACTTATTACGAGCACACAGCTCAACCTCTCAGATCTCCAGGACTGATTACATGTATCCATAGCAATACCTCATCCCAGGACTGATTACGAGCACACAGCTCAATCTATCAGATCTCTGAGGACTAATTACATGCTACTTGCACAACCTGCCACATATCATCTCTGACCTCCAAGTATCAACCTGATACTCATGATCCAACTGATCATCATCGCACAAAGCATCATCCTGATGCTCATGATCATACTGATCATCATCACACTGTACATCATCCTGATGTGCATCATCCAAAGTATCATCCTGATACTCATCATACATGATCATCCTAATCATCGTCATTGCACCGTCCTGATGCATATCATCTAGAGCAACATCCTGAAGCTCGTCATCTATGATCATCCTGATCAAACAATATATCCATTTGATGCATACAAAGTATCTATCTGATACATATCATCATACATGATCATCCTGATCATACAATGCATCCACCTGATACATACATCAGTACGTGATCTACCTGATCATACAATGTATCCACCTGATACATACATCAATACAATGTATCCACCTGATACATATACAAAAATACATGATCCACCTGATCATACAATGTATCCACTTGATACATACATAAATACATGATCCACCTGATCATATCAAGCATCCAACATGATGCATATACAAATATATGATCCAACCGATCATATCAAGCATCCAACATGATGCATATACAAATATATCAAGCATCCAACATGATGCATATACAAATACATGATCCAACTGATCAAGGCATCCAACTGATACATATACAGAGCAGTAACTGGAGCATCGTCCTGATGCTCATCATCCAACTCTTACATCCACAACCATGGGAAGGATCCTCCTCTCACCATGTGTTAGCTCTCCAGGAAACTCTTCTAGGTTGCAAATTGAAGATGCCTAGTAACTCTAATGATTTCTTAATTGTGATCAAGTCAGATGACTAACATGGATTTTACTCAATCAAGAACATGCATAATATATCAATTGACAAGGCTTTTAGCAATCTCTGTTCAGGAATTTTGAATAAGATATAAGAGTGGACAATTCTCATAACATCAACAGAAACATATACAGACTATGCATATGAATGGTCAATGGCATAATAGGATGATACTTGTATATCCTAATCAACTGGTGAAGTGAAAAGATGACAATTTCCAGGCACCGAATTAAGCTTTAATGAAATGAGACAGTCATTCAAAATACAAGCACAGAAAAATGATTAAGTGGAACTAAACATTAAAGGCAAAAGAAGCTTGAAGGCTAATATATTATGAGAAGTATGAAAGACACAATATAAGTGCTAATCTCCAAAAATCGATCCCCTTAGTTTATCAAATGCTCTTGGCTTTATAGCCTTTACAAACAGATATCCAGATCCTAGAAATCTGGATCAAATTTACTTAAAATGGAAAGTCAAAAACTGATATATAGAAAATAGGAAAAGATCCTATTTACATGGACAAACTCCTTATCTCAAATCTTCATATCCTCATAGTCTTCAACAGCTGCAACAAGCCTCCAAAGGCTGATGAATCAGGTCGAAAATGCCACCTGGAGGACTGACAAGTCATCTCTTGCCACAAAAATTGGGGCAAACTGCTGAAAACTGGGGCTCAGAGATGGATTTGTTTCTCCAAACCTATACCACTTGTGTATAAACCGAAAGAGGTTTTTGTGAATTGTTTTATTTTGAGAAAAAACCTCTCTCATTTCTTTAAAATTCGTTTTCATTTTCCCGAGATCAGCATTTCAAAAACATGTGTCAAATAGATCAATTATGAGATCCAAAAATTAGGGTTCAGAGATGGATTCGATTCTCCCAATCTGTAATACCTGTAGGAAAATTGAGAGATTTTATTATTCTTTGATGTGTTAGGAACAAAAACCTCTTCCCGTTTCATAAAATGATCTTCCAGCCGCTCAGAATCATTATTTGAAAATGATGACTCGAGATAGTAAAAAACGCCATATTTCTTCATTATTTCCATCTTGCTGGCAACTTCAGAATTGGAACAACACATTGAAACAGATCCTATTAATTATAACCTTCACTTAGAAACCATCCTTATAGCCTTTAAAATGATCAAACTTGGATCTGTGAAAAAAATGGTGCCATTCTGCCCTTCTCTGCGCTTTCGGTGGCTTTGAACAATTTTGCCTTTGAACTGTAAGCTGCCATAAACTTGCTTTTCGGTGGCTAACGAACAACTTTTATAACCGCTAGAAACTATTCCACGATACATGACACGTGTCTTTCCTTTCAGTAGCTTGAAGAGTTTTGTCTTCCATACTGTAAGCTGTCGAAGGTTTTTGATAGCTAATGAACAATCGTCAGGTCCGCGTAAGCCACCGAAACCTGTTTTTCCTTTTTGAAAAGAGAAAAAGCTCTAAAAATGTTTCAAACTTTATTACATACTTAAAAATAACTTAAGAAAGGACCATCAATGAATATGATGAATAAAATTTATGAATACCTCCTATCACCTAGAAAAAATAAATTGACTATGTTATTTTGGGAGATAACATCTGGCTCCTACTCGGGGATGGAATCCTCCCTGCGAGGTTCCAAGAACCATAGATAAAATGCATTTCCTGTAAAATAAAAAACTCAAACCTATTTTCTAGCGTTTCCTTGGGCATGGAGTCAACAGTACAATATTTTTCTGAACACCTTTCAAGAGATGCCTCTTATTCAAGCAACTAACTGATCAACCTGCTGCAAACATGAAGGAAAGTAGATGCTCGAGAGGTGAGCTTATTTTCTATGATACCCTGCCTCTAACCAAATCTGCAATTGATCAAGTGAAAGAAAAATTCCACAGCAACCACTCAAGAAACTTCAGGACTGGGATGATCTTGTCCATACCACTAATTGATAGATAATATTTGAAATATAACAGCAGTGATAAAAATTTCTTCAAGAAACAAAACTCACCGGGAAGTGTTGGTGAGTACTTTGAAATTTTCAAGTGATATGGAACATAAGAATCCATCAAGGATGCAAATGGATCTTTGAAATGAAATCAGAAGCATGTTGATCCATGAAAGCTTCATTTATGAATATCTCTTTGCTTGAAAACTGCTGACCTTCTACTTTCCTTATGATCAAATCTTGATCATCGGTAGCAACAATCATTTCTTCATAATGATGCTCATTAGATAATGAAAAAATAGTGTTTACATCATATGAATGATGATCAACTAAGAACATATAGTTGTCAATACAATCATTGGTTACCATAGGCTCAACTTGGTTTGCAAACTGATCATAAAACTCACATGCATACTTGTCTCTGGAACTACAAGAGTTGAAGAATTATGATCCAAATCTGAAATGAGCTCATATGTTTGCTGATGTTCCAAAACTAGTTCATACTCATTACCTTTTTGCTCTAAATTTGAATCATACTGATATTCTGTTTGCTCATGTGCATGCAGATCTTCTAAGTCAATCTGCACTTGGATCTTTCTGGAAACACAAATGTTCTCCTCTACTTCGTGAGCATCTTCAAACAACTGTCTTAAGGATGATGACTTCCTTTCTAATAGGAGAAGGGAAAGTTCTGAATGCAAACCCATAACATAATATATCATGGCAGCCGTCTCTGTAGGCCGGATCTCAAAAGGCATATCATGATAAGTGTTGTAGAATCTTCGATTGAAGATAGGCAAAGCTTCGTCCTCCTCTCTTTTCAAAGCATAAAATTTAGCAAGATACAAATCAAGAGATTTGTTCTCACCCCAATGCTTCAAAAAGGCATTAGATGACTCAATCCAAGAGCCAATAGAATCATTTCTCAGACCTTTAAACCATACACCAGCGTCTCTGATCAAAGTTTTGGAAAACAATCTCATGATCACATCATCATGAACAATCTCAAATCGATCAAGAAAGTTCTCAAAGGATTGCAAGTGCCTCTCAGTTGAAACTTGGTTCTCTCCAGGAAACCAGGGAAGATATTCAAAGCAGTCAAGTGGATAATGATGAAGAATATAGGGAAGCCTCAAAGGCTTGAACATTCTTATTCTGACTTTAACTGGAAAAGCAGTGGTCTGATCATATATGGGATGAACATTAGAGTTAACAGCTTGATGACAGGATTCATTAGTAATGTCAAAAGGTATTGATTTCTGGATAGGTTTGGAATCAATTTCAATCTGCTGAAGGTTAAATGGCCGATAAGATTCAGAAGGAGTTTGAATACAATGATCATCTTTATGAATAGGCTGAGGTAAAGCTACTAAATTGACATCTATAATACAAGTAGGCTGCAAATATTCTTCTAAATATGGAAATATGAAAGAAGGATGATGATTTTTTGAATATAAAAAACAGAAAATGATTCTCTTTACATGCGAAGGAAAAAGCAAGAAAGAGCTGATAAAGAAATACAACAGTTCATGAAGCAGACTAATGAACTGATACCTAGAGTTGAAATTCAGCCTCTTCATCTTTTTGTTAACCAAATCCTCCCCAGTGGAGTCTTTAAACGTGGATTCGCCAGATATATGCTTACAACCAATATAATGCCTAGCCTTTGTCTATCATCAAAAACTGAAACTATGTCATCTCCCAGGGAAGCTCGCTTCGAACTCCTCTCCTCGGAAACGGCGCCAAAATGTTAGCTCTCTAGGAAAATCTTCTAGGTTGCAAATTGAAGATGCCTGGTAACTCTAATGAGTTCTTAATTGTGATTAAGTTAGATGACTAACACATATTTTACTCAGTCAAAAACATGCATAGTATATCAATTGACAAGGCTTTTAGCAATCTCTGTTCAGGAATTTTGAATAAGATATAAGAGTGGACAATTCTCATAACATCAACAGAAACATATACAGACTGTGCATATGAATGGTCAATGTCATAATAGGATGATACTTGTACAGCCTAATAAACTGGTGAAGTGAAAAGATGATAATTTCCAGGCACCGAATTTAACTTTAATGAAATGAGACAGTCATTCAAAATACAAGCACAGAAAAATGATTAAGTGGAACTGAACATTAAAGGCAAAAGAAGCTTCAAGGATAATATATTATGAGAAGTATGAGAGACACAATATAAGTGCTAATCTCCAAAAATCGATTCCCTCATTTCATCAAATGCTCTTGGCTTTATAGCCTTTACAAACAGTTATCCAGATTCTAGAAATCTGGATCAAATTTACTTAAAATAGAAAGTCAAAAACTGATATATAGAAAATAGGAAAAGATCCTATTTACATGGTCAAACTCCTTATCTCAAATCTTCATATCCTCATATTCTTCAACATATGCAGCAAGCCTCCAAAGGCTGATGAATCAGGTCGAAAATGCCACCTGGAGGACTGGTCATCTCTTGCCACAAAAATTGGGGCAAACTACTGAAAACTGGGGCTCAGAGATGGATTTGGATCTCCAAACCTATGACACATGTGTATAAACCAAAATACTTTTTTGTGGATTGGTTTATTGTGAGAAAAAACCTCTTCCCATTTCGCAAAATGATCTTCCAGCCACTCAGAATCATCATTTGAAAATGATGACTCGAGACAGTAAAAAACGCCATATTTATTCATTATTTCCATCTTGCTGGCACCTTCAGAACTGGAACAGCACATTGAAATAGATCCTATTAATTATAAACTTCACTTAGAAACCATCCTTATACCCTTTAAAATGATCAAACTTGGATCTATGAAAAAAATGGTGCCATTTTGCCCTTCTCTGCGCTTTCGGTGGCTTTGAACAATTTTGCCTTTGAACTGTAAGCTGCCAGAAACTTGCTTTTCGGTGGCTAACGAACAACTATCATAACCGCCGAAAATTGTTCCATGATACATGACACGTGCCTTTCCTTTCGGTAGCTTGAAGAGTTTTTTCTTCCATACTGTAAGCTGTCAAAATCCGAGTTTTCGATAGCTAATGAACAATCATCAAGTCTGCCTAAGCCACCAAAACTTGTTTTTCCTTTTTAAAGAGAGAACAAGCTCTAAAAATGTTTCAAACTTTATAACATACTTTAAAATAATTGAATAAAGGACCATCAATGAATATGATGAATAAAATTTATGAATACCTCCTATCACCTAGAAAAATAAAATTGACTATGCTATTTTGGGAGATAACACCATGCTTGGAATGGCTCCTACAAATGTTTCCATCACTTCTTCCTCGAAGTGTCCTCAATCTGAAGAACACCAAGCCTCTCTCTGAAGTACTCAAACTTCACTCTGGCTAGTGGTTTCATCAACACATCTGCAACCTGCTCATCCATTGCAACATACAGGAGCTTCACTACTCTTCTCTGCACCATGTCCCTGATATAGTGATATTTGACCTTAATGTGCTTCGACCTGTCGTGGAACACCAGATTCTCAGACAGCTTGACACAACTCTGGTTGCCACAAAAGATACCAGTAGCATCCAACAGGAGATCAAATAAATCAGACAGTAGCTTCTGGAGCCATACTGCCTCACAACTAACCGAACAGGCTGCAACATACTCTGCCTCAGCTGTACTCAGTGCTACGTAAGAATGCTTCCTACTAAACCAAGAGATCACACCTGATCCCATACTGAAGCAGCACCCAAAACTGCTCATCCTATCTGCAGCATTTCCTGCCCAGTCCAAATCAACATAACCCTGCAGGTTAAACTTTTTATTCACATCATACTTGAGCCCATAGTCAATTGTACCCTTCAGGTACCTCAGAATATGCTTTACATCAATCAGGTGAACACCTCTGGGATCCGTCAAGAACTGGCTCAATGTGTTCACTGCAAAGCAAATATATGGTCTTGTGTTCGTTGGGTACATCAAGGACCCAATCATCTGACGATACACAGTGACATCAACCATATCAAATGAAGCATCACACAGAAGCTTCAGGTTCAATGCCATAGGTGTGGCCATGGCCTTGCAGTCCATCATTCTGAATCTCTTCAGGATCTCTACTGCATACTTCCCTTGTCCAAGGAAGATCCCATCTATACTCTGCCACACCTCCATGCCTAGAAAATAGTGCATCATCCCCAAGTCCTTCATCTCGAACTCGGCTGCAAGCTTCCTCTTGGTGTCGGCAATCAACCAATCATCTCTTGTAACAAACAGGTCATCCACATATAGGAGTAGTATCACAGGATTGCCTTCCTCAACCTTGTAGTAGAGGTTGGAATCTGCTTTACTCTTGGTAAAGCCCAAGTTGGATAGAAAACTGTCCATCCTACCATACCAAGTCCTAGGAGCTTGCTTCAAGCCATACAAGGATTTCTTCAACCTGCACCATATGACTCTCTGTCATGTGTCTCAAAACCAAGTGGCTGCTCCACATACACTTCCTCCTCGACTACACCATTCAAGAAAGCTATCTTGACATCCATCTGGTGTATCTTCCATTTCATCACTGCAGGCAGGGAAAGTACTGATCTGATGGAAGTGTACCTGGCTACAGGAGCAAAAGTTTCTTCATAGTCTATCCCTTCTTTCTGGGAGAAGCCATGAAATACAAATCTTGCTTTGTATTTCCCTATGCTGCCATCTGCAGCATGCTTGATCTTGTAGATCCACTTGGAAGTCACAACATACTTCCCTTCAGGTCTTGGGACTACATCCCAAACATCATTCTTCATGATTGATTGGTATTCCTCAACCATGGCATCCTTCCATTCTTTCTTTTCTGCTGCTTCTTCATAACTGGAAGGTTCTTTGTTCATAATGTCACAGAGTAAGGCAACATAACTGGTATGTGATCTAGTCCTCTTCCTCTCTCTGTGTTCTTCTTCTGGAATTCCATATCTTTCTGCATCTTGAATGAGCTCTCTAGCCCATGCAGGTTTCCTCTTGTGAGAGTTCTTCTCACGGGGTAGATCTACAGGTTCTTGCGGATCTTCTATTTCACGATCTGCATCTGGAATTGCTTCAATCATAGTGGTGTCTTGAAATCTGGTTTCCTTTGGTTCTTCATGATCTTCAACAGGTGTCTTCCTTGATTTGATGAAGGCTGAGTTTTCATCAAATGTTACATCCCTGTTGACATCAATCTTCTTGAACCCTGGAAAGTATATTCTATAAGCTTTAGAGCTTTCACTGTACCCCACAAAGATGCCCTTCTTTCCTGAAGGATCCAGCTTTGTCCTCTTTTCCTTTGGAACATGTGTATATACTAGACAACCAAATATTCTGAGATGGCTGACTTCAATTTTCTTACCCGAGAATACCTCTTTCGGTGTCTTGTTGTCCAATATCTTGTGAGGTGTTCTATTCTGCACATATACAGCTGTCCTAGCTTCTTCTGCCCAAAGATGCATAGGAAGATCCTGGTCATGCAACATTGCTCATGCTGCTTCCATGATTATTCTATTTTTCCTTTCTGCAACTCCATTCTGTTGTGGATTGTAGGGAGCAGTCAACTCCCTCTTAATCCCTGAATCACTGCATAACTTCTTGAAATCACCTGAAGTGAATTCTCCACCATTGTCGGATCTGAAGGTCTTGATCTTCTTATCAATTTGATTTTCCATCAAGGCCTTGAATTCCTTGAACTTATCAAACACTTCATCTTTGTTCTTCAAGAAATAAACCCAAGTCTTCCTAGAGAAATCATCAATGAAGGAGACATATTATACATACCCACTCAGAGAATAGGATGACATCAGACCGCATACATCAGAGTGGATAATCTCCAAGATTCCTTTTGCTTTGCTTTCACTGCTTGGAAATGCCTTCTTAATGTTCTTTCCTTTTGCACATCCTTTGCAAACACCTTCATGCTTTTTCTTGATTTCAAGAAGACCCCCTATGTCTTTACTTGCAATTGGTAGTGCACATGTGCAAGCCTTCTATGCCAAAGTTCACT
The DNA here is from genome assembly GCA_027924585.1 of Larix kaempferi. Lineage (NCBI taxonomy): Eukaryota > Viridiplantae > Streptophyta > Pinopsida > Pinales > Pinaceae > Larix > Larix kaempferi. The sequence continues at coordinate 11,217,545 of BSBM01000799.1, forward strand.
TGGCTCCATGGATTCAAGTACCATGGCATGTTCAGGTTGTCCCTTCAATTTGTACAATCCTCCCTCTTGCTCTCCAATCACTACTACATCATCTATAGTTTTACCCTTTGGCCACATTAGGACTTGGCCATCTACAAATGCAACCCTCATGCCTTTTGCATCTAATGCAGATATAGAGAGTAGGTTCTTCTTGAGCTCAGGTACATATAGAAAATATTTCATCTTCAAAGACTTTCCAGATTCTAAGTTGTAGGAGGCTTCACCAATTCCTTTGATAGGATATTGATAGTCATCCCCAAGTTTCACTTTATGGGGTGACTCATGTTCAGATAGATTTAAAAAAGATTCTTTAAATCCAGTCATGTGTTTGGAAGCCCCACTATTAATGAGCCAATCATTACATCCATGAGAGATAGTACCTGTGAGAGCAGATATTAGAACATATTCATCTTCACTATATGAGTCATCACTTTCTACTCTAGCTTTATTCTTGGGAGGTTCATCATCCTCAGCAGCATGAGCATGAAATCTCCTTTTGTTGTTCTTCTTCTTCTTGGAGTTTTTAGTACCTTCTTTTCTCTTCTGGGGACATTCTGAGGCAAAGTGTCCTTTCTCATTACAATTGAATTACTTTAGGTCTTTCTTTTCTCTGTGGTATGGGTGGGAAGATTTCTTCTTGTGATGGGATGGCTCCCTCTTGAACTTGCCTTTCTTGGTGTGAGTTGTGAGAGCTTGATCTTCATTTCCCATATTTTCTTCTTGGGCTACGAGCCTAGCCTCTTCTTGTGAACATTCCTCCCATAGTCTACTAAAGGAGACCAACTTCTTTCTTGCACAGATTCCTTGGATAAAGGAATCCCATGACCTAGGAAGGCCATTCAATGTGGTCATAGCAACTTCACCATTATCCACTACTTCATCCACAACTTCAAGTTGTTCCTTGATCTGAGAGACCTTAGAGAAATAGGATTGAATGGTCTCTCCATTCTGAAGCTTTACCCCTTTCAATTGGTTCCACAGAGTCATCTTCCGATTTATGTCCTTCCCTTCAAATAGCTTGGTCAGGGAATCAAACATCTCCTTGGGTGTCTTTAGAGATGACACATGTGGTATGACATGGTCTTTGATAGAATCAGCAATGATTCTCTTTGCCTTGACCAAGTTTTTCTTATGTAGGGCTTTAGCCTCTTCTTCCTCTGGGACAGGGACCTCAGAGCTTATGTAAGTATCCAATTCATTTTCTTCCAGGATTAACCCAATCCTATACTTCCATTCTCGGCAGTTATCATCCCCTTCAAGCTTATCCTCAAGCTTGGTGTGGTGAGACATCTTAAAGAGTACTTCAAATGGAAATAGAAAAGATTTAGGTCTTACCACTTGATTTGCAGAAATTTGGATCTAGTGCTGGATTAGGGTTTGTCAGAGAAACCCTAAAAATTAAAAATGTGAATTTCAACTTTCTGAAAGGATAGAAAGATGCGCTTTGATGAGCTGATCAGCCTGCTATATTCATAAATTGAAAACTGCAAAATTTCACCCTTCAGAAATGTCTTTTAGTCTTCCTGGATTCACTAGGGAGGACCCTAAATTAGGGTTTGAGTTTCCCGGAGCTTCACCCAACCAAAAAGTTCGATCCAAAGCTCTAAACTTCGATTTTTCCAAGGAGCTTCCAGCTATGTCCTCAAATTTCAGAAATTCCTATTTTTGTGGAAACCCTAATTTTTAGGGCCAAAAATAAAAGTGCCCAGAATTGAATTCTGATTGGACAAAAAGATTCACCTTGATGATTAGAGTCAATCTACCTTACTGCATTTCCAAAATTTGTGGAGAGAAAGCCAATAAACAAGAAACCCTATTTTCTGCAACTACACAGTGTCTTCTTCTCAAGTTAGCTTTGATACCATGTTAATTTTTTAGCATTAATTCAATATACTCTAGGATCTTTACTGAGAGAATAACATGTACATCATATCAAGTATAAAAATGCATATCAATCACACCAAGAAATCACATGAGACAATAGACACACAGAGTTTCACTGGGAAAAACCATAAAGGTGAAAAACCCCACAACTTCCTCAGAGATAGAAAGAGCAATGATACAACCCAAGTACATAGAGATAGTCCTCCTAACAGCTGAACCTCCTCCTCCACTAGTGCGCCACTTTTCGAGAGTAGTGTAGAAGTGAATAATGAGATGATCAAATAGAGTGCTCCCGCGCTCTATTTATACTTGACCTGACCTGCCTAAAAACCTAGCAGGGCCGACTTGTCTAACTCAGTCTAATAACCCATGGTTATACTAATCAGGGCCGACCCCACATTTGGTGGTCTAATAACCCATCACTTGCACATTGCGACACTTGTCAATACAAATTATGACACTTTTGTATAGAGGAATAATAACATCTCTATAGGAGTACAATATACATAGGTGAAATACATTCCGAAGTTACAATTACCTCAACACTCCATAATGGTTCTTGTTTGCTTGTGATTTGCAGGTTTCTTACTTCCTCCATTTGCATTCGCTATTACAGAGATGAAATCTTCTTCTTCACAAAATCTTCTTACACCATTCAACTATGATGAATGGAAACCAAAGATGATTGCATGTTTGAAGAGACAATGTCTTTTTGATGTGTGTATTGGTATTACAAGAGATTTTGATTCCGATGAAGAGGAGAATGATTGGCTTAATGATTGTGACAGAGATTTTGCGAGTATATGTCTTGCTATGTCTCCTTGTATGCACTGCCTCAGTAATACTGCTGAAAATCCAAGAGATATATGGGCCCAACTCAATAAATAATTTGGAAAGCAGGGAGAAGAGAATCATGCTAGCCATTTGGAGAACAAGCCCAGTGAGACCTCCTTATGTGTTCTCTCTGATTATGTCTCGGCCTCAACCATTGTTCAAGATGAAGAAGAAACTATAGATTCAACACTCATTTTCTCACTATCTTCTATTTCAAATTATGAGCAGGAAAAACCAGCTCATACTCTAGATTCCGAAGAGGTTCTTGAATCCTCTCTTTCACATGAGTTTGCCGATGTGCAAAATAATGATCTACTTGATGTTTTGTAGGTAAAATCTGATTTTGGAGGTGAAGCATTCGCCCTTCTTGATTGCATGCCCCCTATATACTTTTGTTCTATCATTTGCACAATTTCTCAGAGTTTTACTAAAGATGAAGAGCACTACCATTCGCTTGAGTTCAATTCTCATGCAATTTTTGCTGATTTTGGTTTTGATCTCACCCCTGTTGGTTCAAAGGAGATCTCAAGAAACCATTTTTCAAATCTTGGAGCTGATTTAACTTCCACTAATAAGAAGTTCAAGTTTCAAGATCTATTTGATCCGATTGGAGCTATTCCTACCTCACTTGGTTCGAATCACAGGTTCCAGGATCATCCTCATATTTTTAGATTTGTTCTCACCATTTTCGGTATGAAGAGAAAGTTCATAAAGTCTCCACATTCGCTTACATCCACTGATGGAGAATTCAAGCACATGTTTTTGGAGCATGATCCATTTACTCCCAAGAGTAAGATACCTCCAGACATATCTACTTGAGTTTGGAGCAGTTAAATCTTTTGGTGTGTTACAGTCCATTTTGAGGGGGGGGTTTCCCATGAGGTTTTCTCCATTTCCTCGGTTCATGAACTCTTCTTTATTTGGATTATTATTGTATTGGGGTGACCTTTGGTCTCAGTTACCAGGGCCCTATCATTTATTTTTATACCATCATAGTATAGCTTGAGGGGGGGTGTTAGGATATCTCATCATTCAATTTTGTACTTTGCATGCATCCTAGTCACCAGCTTGATGCCTCCAGCACCTTATCCCCAGTTTGCCAACACCCGGGAGCTTCTTTCCATGTATTTATAGCCCTCCTAGTCAGTAAGGTGCCCACTTCTCACCTACCACCTGAGAAAAGCGCAATTCTTCACCTACCACTCAGTTCACTTCAGCTAGTTAGTTGTATTTCCTTGATTTAAGGCTAGATTGAATCCTAACTGATTGTATCACTCGGTTGGAACCCCATTGAGACTAGACTTCATATTCTGACTCCAGTTAGATCCTCATGTGCCCTCCACTGAGCCTCCTTCATTCAGTTAGTGCCTACATGTGGCAGTTACACCTACCACATTCATTTAGACACAGTTTGACACCTGGTTGACTGTTACTTGTGCATTGATGACTCCACTGATCTGATGATGAGGACTCCTAGTTGGAACCAAGCTATTCCATGCAATATATTTGAATGACCTCCTTTGTTAATTCAAATTGATCAGTCATTGTTATTGTATTGTATTGTATTCTACCATTATGAGTTCAATAGAGCACTGCTGTAAGCCTTTTGCACAGTTTTACACATATTTTCTAAGTTTCATCTATTGTAATTGATTTACTTGTTCATTAGATCTGTTGTGCTTAATTTCACATCACAATGTATAACAAAATTGAAAGAGATCAAGCAGAAACCTGATGAAACAGTTTGGGAGTTTGATCAGAAATTTAAGACTCTGTTGGACCAAGTAAGCTTCGTTATAGCACCACAACAGCACAAGGAATGGTTTATAGCTGCGTTGTTGCCCCATATCAGACAGCCTTTGATGCAGCAGAAAGTGGCTTCACAGGTAGAATCCTTGGAAATCGCGATGAAGTTGGAAGCTTCACCAATTGGAGAAAGTAGCACTGGGATGTCGCAGATACAGAACCAGTTGGCTACCCTGACACTACAGTTACAGGATATCAAGAAAGGAAAGCAAGAAAGACAGGAAGTCTAGTGTACAGGCTGTAAGGGCGAAGGACACACTAAGGATCACTATCCCTTATTCCAAGATTTCCTTAACATGGGTGGACCCAACCCATTAAATCTGAACCCAGGGACATGGTGTGAAATTTGCAGAACTAGAGGACACCAGCTAGAAGACTGCCACATGATACAGAAATATGTAAGAACACCTAAGAACCTATATTGTAATTTATGTAAGTCAGTTGGGCATGATGAATCCAATTGCCGCGCATATGAGCTCATGTTAGAAAGAAAGAAATATATTGAGCATATGTATGGAGGAATGTACAAAGTCCAAGCAGAGACTCTGAAGAAACAACATAATGCACGGCATGATCAGGGAGCGTACAGAGGCCGCGGAGGATACCGTGGGAGAGGAAGGAATAACGGCCCAGCACAAGGACAAGGCCGAGGTCAAGTAATTTGTTATAACTATGGCCAAGAAGGCCATGTATCTAGAGATTGTACCAACCCATGCACTACATGTAGTTATTGTAAATCATTTGATCATGTTATTGAAGATTGCCCAGTGTTAGAGGTAGAAATGCAGAAAAGGAAACGGCTAGAGGCGTCGAACCCAAACACTCAGTTGATCGCAGCAGAGAGGAGACCTGCGGATCCGAGTAACAACGTAGTGATGCGAAGTGGTGCTACGACAGGAAGAGATGGAGGAGCATAAGCTTCGACTTCTAGATATTTTAACCCAAAGCTGACTCCTCTTGAAACGATATGGATAAGAAAAGATGCTGGGAAAGCACCTGCTTTTGACTTGAAGAAAAATAGGGAATTCTTTGAAGAAGCACGGGATATCTTCAAATAATCAACACTTGAGTCACCGATAATCCCATTGCACAGTGAAAGACCGCATATGGAAGATATGTCGGCTGCTTATGACAGAACGAGCACCGCAGCAGAGACATGCACCTCTGTTGTGCAATTCCTCGGGAGCTGCATGAAGTTGCTGAAGAGCCCAAATGCTATAACAGAACTGCAGAAGTTGTTAGATCAGTATGAACCGTGCAGCGAAAGTGAAACAACTAATAGCGCAGTTCATCACATCAAGAAACACAAGAGAACAAGGAGAGAAATGAGACTAAGTGCACAGATAGGAGATTATGAAATGGATGAGATCATTCTTGATCTGGGATCAGAAGTAAATGTCTTAACCAAACAGACATGACAGCAGATGGGGAGACCAAAGCTGTTATGATCACCTATCCAGTTGAGAATGGCCAATCAGGATAAAGTCATACCTTTTGGACGGTTAGCTGATGTGGTTGTTGACATAGATGGAGTGCAAACTCATGCAGATTTCGAGGTTATAGAGATTGGGGATGATAGTCAGCCTTTTCCTGTGCTGTTAAGGATTGACTGGGCTATGGATAACCTCACTATTATAAACTTGAAAACAAAGAAGATGATATTCGAAGGAAGGAATCTCAGGGTCATCGCACCGTTGGACCCTTCAGACGGAGACAGATACAGTGAGCCAATTTAGGAGGAATCCAGAGCTCAAGATTTGGACCGACTTTACAAGATGATTGCAAACCAAGAAGATTATATTAATCCTACTGAAGATGGAACACTCAGCTGGAGATGCGATTGCTCTTGCATCTTAGACTCTGATGCAGGATTAAAAAATTGGCAAAGTCGTATGCACGAAGTATCAGCAAGGAGATGTGCGCAAGTTACAAAATCATTGCACTGGATTGGAAAGGAGGTAATCCCAATCCCCACTTATGATGGTATATCTAATGTTTATTCCTTTATCAAAGAATATACTACAGCAATTGTAGAGAATCATCGTTTACCAGCACTAGATATGGCACTACGCGAGACACCTGCCAGATGGTGGGCTGTGCATAAGCAAACATTGACCACATGGGATCAATGCAAAATCAAGATGCAGATCAGGTTTGTGGATAAGGTTACACTACCCTTTGAAAAATACAATGGACAGATAGATCCAAGACAACATATTGAGGAATGTTCACAAGCATGGGAGGAAAGACCACAAACAGAATGGGTGCATCTGTTTGTGCACACGTTGGAGGAAGAAATTCCAAAGAAATGGTACCTAGATATGGAGTTGCGCAGGGAGACTATAGATTGGCTTACCCTGACCGCGAACTTCCAGAAGAGTTTCAGTTTTGAGGACGAGAGTCCTACCATAAATGATGAGCTGCAAATTATATTAAGGAAAGAATATTCAAACCAGAATGTCCACATAAGAACATGACATTAGAGGAATTCTTCGGAGCTGACAACGTACCTGCAAGTCTACAGACAGAATGGAAGGAACAGGTAGAACATAAACATTCCTGAGTCCGAAGGAGTGCACGACGTAGAGGGACCTCCGCTGAAAATCCCAAACATGAGAGGACTTGTGAAAACAAGGAAAGTGAACATTGGCACCAACGAAGAGCCAAAGTTTGCAATTATTGGATACTATTGGGACGATAAGACTATCGCGGAGATCGCAGACTTGTTACATGATTATTAGGATTTATTCCCGACAAAGTTTACAGAGATGAAGGGCATCTTGGGAGACATAGGAGTTATGAAGATACCTCTTAAGCCAAGAGAAAATCCTGTTAAGCAGAGGCCCTATAGACTAAACCCATGATACAAAGAACGAGTCAGGGCAGAACTTGATAAAATGCTCGACGCAGGGATCATCAAGCCAGTCGAGCAGTCCTAGTGGATAATCCCTATGGTTGTCCAAGATAAGAAGACAAAAGGTGAGATCAGGATTTGTGTGGATCTCAGAAAATTGAACGATGCATCAATGCACAACTCATTTCCTACTCCTTTCACTGATGAGGTGCTTGATAATGTTGGACGAAATGAGACCTATTCCTTTACTGATGGTTTTTCGGGGTATCATCAGATAAGAATTGATCCTGCGGATAGACACAAGACCACTTTTGCCACTGAATGGGGGTCGTTCCAGTACATAGTAATTTCATTTGGTCTAAAGAACGCACCCGCCATCTTTTCCATAGTTGTGGTCGCAGCATTCAAAGATTTCATGCATAATTTTTTAGAAGCTTATTTCGATGATTGGACAGTATTTGGATTGTTGAAGGACCATTGCGAAAATATGAGATTGATGTTAGAAAAATGCAGACATCATCAAATGTCGCTCAACCTCAAGAAGTGTATTTTTTGTGTACCCTATGGAATTCTGTTAGGACATATTGTGTGCAAACGGGGCTTGATGGTTGATCCTGCGAAGATCACAATTATTGTAAACTTGCCAACACCAAATTCATTCAAGCAGCTGCGCACTACATTGGGGCATACCAGTTACTACAGGAAATTTATAAAGGGTTATGTGTAGATAACCGCAGCAATGGAGAAGCAGCTGAAGAAAGATGTGCCGTTCATTTGGAACGCAGAGTGTGAACAAGGGTTTGACACCTTGAAAGAAAAAATGGCAATTGCGTCGATCCTAATTTTCCCAGACTGGGAGAAGTCGTTTCATGTCCATGTTGATGCTTCATGTATAGCATTGGGAGTTGTATTAGCACAACCAGGAGAGGGAGGTATTGACCATCCCATCGCATTTTCGAGCAGGAAGCTCTCATTTGCAGAAAAGAATCATACCACCACTGAGAGAGAAGGCCTAGCTATGGTCTACATGCTGCAGAAGTTCAGGCACTATTTGTTGGGTGCGCACTTCTCTATGTTCACTGACCATTCTGCTTTGAAATACCTAGTCAACAAGCCAGTGTTAGGGGGGCGAATCTGCAGATGGTTATTACTCTTTCAGGAGTATGATTTTGAGATAATAGTTAAACCTGGCATATTGAACTTGGGACCTTATCATCTGTCAAGGATCGATTCAGGAGAAGAGCCAACGAACCTTGAAGACAATCTACCTAATGCGCAGTTGTTTGCCATCCAAATAGCTGATGAATATTACAAAGAAATCATAGAATTTATGACTACTGGGTTAGCACCCATAGAGCTTACTACGCAGCAAAAGAAACAGCTGGTAGTAAGAGCAGCAGACTTCACCATTATCGCAGGTCAGTTATATAAATTGGGACCGGATGAAGTACTGCGCAGGTGCATGTTAGAGCATGAGAAACCATTCATGTTGGTTGATGCACATTCAGGAGCAACATGAGGTCACTACACAGGAAGAGCCACTGCGCAAAAGATATTGAGGGAAGGGCTATGGTGGCCTACGATTCACAAAGATGCGAAGGAGCACTGCCAGAGCTGTGACGTCTGTCATAGGACAGGAAGGCCATCATGAAGAGACGAGATGCCATTAAATCCATAGTTGACATTACAGGCATTTGAGAAATGGGCAATTGATTTTGTGGGACCTATAAACCCACCAGGAAAAAGAACTTGTGCAAGGTACATTATTACTACAACTGATTACCTCACCAGATGGGCAGAAGCAAAACCAGTGAAGGACTGTAGCGTAGGTACTGCCACGCAGTTCATATTTGAAGACATCCTTACAAGGTTTGGATGCCCGAATATTTTGATGAGTGATCAAGGCACTCACTTTCCGAACATAACCATTGAGGCATTAACAGAAGAATTCCGCATTCATCATCAGCAAAGTACACCATATCACTCACAAGTGAATAGAACTGTTGAAGCGTTCAATAAAGTATTGGAGAATGCGCTAACCAAGGTATGCAATGTGAATAGGGATGATTGGGACCTACACATTCCAGCTTTTTTATGGGCATATAGAACTACTTGCAAAAAGTTGATGGGCCACACACCTTTTAGGCTGGCCTATGGACAGGAAGCAATAATGTCAATGGAATAAATTGTTCCCAGCTTAAGAATAGCTGCATTTACAAGCATGGAAGATCAAGAGGCACTGGAAGAAAGGATTCTACACTTGGTTGGGCTGGAGGAGGATCGCTTCATCGCAGGCTTTCACCAACAAGTGCAGATGGAAAGGGAAAAAGCATGGCATGATCGCCATATCAAAAACAAGACCTTTTAGGTAGGTGATCTAGTCCTCCTGTATGATAGCAAGTTTATGAAGTTTCCTGGAAAGTTCAAAATACATTGGCTTGGTCCATATACTATTGTGCATATTACTAATGGTGGTGTAGCTCAGTTAGGCACATTAGCAGGAGACAATTTACCTGGATTAGTCAACGGAAGTAGGCTAAAACCCTATCGGGATAGTCCTACTTCGCAGAACCCATGATGATCAGTAAGGAAGGAAATTTCTAAGTGCCAAGTACAGTTGGAATTGGGCACTAGAAAGGGGCAAGAGTCTATATGCAATGTATAATGAGGAAGTGTATATACCGCGTAGCACTTGTAAAGAAGTGAAGCAAAAAAAGAGAGAGAGAGAGAGAGAACTGCATAGCTCAACACTGGAAAGGTAGCTGCGCTAACCAATGAAGCAGAGAAAGTACAAACTTCACAGCCAAGTACCGCGCACTGCAAAGATGGAAAGGAATCTGCACCATTCAGAACAAAAAGGAAACCCATGGACTATGTATAGCTGCGACGAAAGGCATAAACTGTGGCATGGTTGTGCAGTTGAAGACACAGGGGCAAGAGATGCTACCAAAGTAAAATGTCAGAGCAGCCAATGCATTATGACAGAAGTAGGTGACCATGACAACTATCGGCCGATTAGTAAAGCCGTTATTCAAAAAAGGGCGGCACTGACACAACCCCGCATTAAAGGAATATCCCATCCATTCGACCGTAGTAAAAACTGAAATGATTAAGATCGTAACGGGATCCGAGAAACGGACTGAACATTTAATTGCCCGCTATCCTGTCATATGGCTACCATTACCATTACACCTCAGCATTTAAGGAAATTTAATCTAACTCGACATGTTTTACGGTGGAAAAAGATCGAGATGCCACCGAGATCTCGTCCAACACACCTAGCACTTAATGCCTAGTCTAGCCATGCTCGGTACATTGAATGTCACATAAGGTGCAGATCCAGCTGAGATTTTTGAAATGGATGCAACATTTAATATCTAAGTGTTCGACGAAGGAAAACCGTCAAGTAGTGGCTCTATAAATATTCACCAACTCTCCCTTATGCATGTTACTGTGAGTTTGAAATTTTATGAACTGTGAAGAGTGTAAGCACTTAGCCACCAGAGTATGAGTATTTGCTGAGTTTATGTCCGAAGAGCATACCTTAGAAGAGATTCTTAGCACTTTCAAACATTCTGGTATAAGCGGAGAATGAAGACATCATCGAAGCAGACAACACCAGAACAGGGCGTCCCGTCTAAGAGCCCGAAGCTGAACCAGCCGAAGCAGTAAAAGAAAGATAAGCACCTGGTTGCCGCACCAAAAAAATAAAAGGCACCAGATACTTCTAAGCGGGCGGCTCCACAAGGGAGCCCGCCACCACCGGTATGGCTCATTCCTGAATATATCAGTCCGCGGAAGAGTGATGCCCCGGAGAGGCACTTGGGAAAGAATGCGCAATATGAGATACCAATGCCTCCAATGTCAAATTACGTCTGGACGAAGGAGGATTTGCTTGGTAGAATCCCTACTTGCAAGTTTGTTGACCATAATTTAATGGATGTTGAGAAATTCCCACACCTACAGCCGGATAAGTTCATGTGTAGCAAAAGGGTATGACCAAAAACCATCTAGAGGTTGTTCCAATGGATTGGGCATTGCCATTGGCCCGATCTGGTCTGCTCAACCTGCTGAGAATCCCCCGTTTTCACCGCAGCAAGGAATGCAAAGTTGTGGTGCATACACTGTTATCTTGCACGCACCAAGGATACATATGGTTAGACTTCAAGGTCAATATCATTGTTGACCTAATAGCAAGGATTACTGGTTTAAGTAAGAAGGGTGACGACCCTGCCGCAGAATTCGTCAGCAAGAAAGACGACCAGGAACTAGTCGTAAAGATAAAGGCGGAGTTCAAGTTGAACAAAGGCCACCAGGGATACAAGACTGACTCGATCACAATTGAACCCCTGCGGTTCACTATTCAATTACTGGCAGGAAAGCTACTAAGGAAGTCAAGGCCAAAGGAAGTGAACGCATCAGTTGTGTCCCTAGAAGCCAAAGCCATGGACAGCCATGAGTATAATTGGGCAAACTTTCTGCTCAATGAGTTTTTGCTGGATATAGAGGATACCTGGGACAGGGGGTTATCCTTCCACTTTAGCTGGCTGCTAATACTTATTACTTTCGTAGGTTGGAAATCACCTGCACATCAGAACATCCTTCCAGTAGCAGTAGATGACTGTCGCGCAGTCCGCTTCGTGAACATGTGGGCGTCCACAAGCCCAGAGAAGCAGTGACCTAACGATCTACAATTTATGACGTATTTTGAGCAGTTATGCGTGGTTATAGAAAAGACCCCATGCATCACAGAGGAGGTGACATATATGTATCAGCCCAAGATTATTTTCAAGGCTATCTTACGTTGTATCCAGATACAGCCGTGCCTGACAACAGAGAAATGGTTCGACGGCCAGTATCAACTCAGTGCACGAATGATTGAGCTGATCACTGAGGACTGGACTGATGAATGGAAAGAGGATGCATCGGAGAGTGTTATCACTATGTCGTCAGAAGAAGAGGAGGAGGACCAAACAAATAAGAACCTAGAGGTCTAGAGAACACCAGTCCAAACACCTACGCCGTAGGTAAGAGAGAAAAGGAAGCAACCGGCTACCCAAACGCCCAAGAAGCCACAAAAGAAGAAGTCTAAAGCTAACAAATAGTCGCTTGATGCAATGGTTCATGATGATGACTATTAACAGATAGCATTGCAGGTGTCAGCGCACTTAGAAGATAAGGAAGAACCAGCGCAGGAAGAGGTCAGGGAAAATATCAATAAACTGACTAGTCTGGTCTTACGGATGGAGCAAGTCCATCGTAATTTAACCAAGGAGCCAGACCATGATGATCATTTGGGGGAGCCAAGTGAGATGTTGCATAGGTCAACTGCCTTCCCAACAGATGAGATGACAGAATCGGTGAGGTTTCTCAAGCAGCTGGAATTGAATGTAGCTATGCTACCAGCTGAAGGGTTGCACTAGTTGCACACCCAGATATCCCATGAAATGCATGAGCGAGAAATTATATCGCACAATAAGCGCCTTCAGTATGAGTAGAATTACAGGAAAGTACAAGGAGAATGTGAGCAGAAAGAAAGGGAGCTTCAACGCACTCAAGAAAAACAGCACAGGATAAAAGGAGCAGTGTCCGCAGTATATATGCGGCTCCCCGAAGTTGAAGAAGAATCAGAAGTTGAGGCGGCTATCTTACAGATTGGTGTTTCCGTTGATAGTTTGCATGAAAGAATGAAGGGATTGGAAATTTCCCACATGGAGAAGATAATGGATATGGAAGCCTCCCATCAGGCAGAAATCGCCGAACTAGCAGCATGACGGCTAGTCGATATGGCGTAGAAGGCGCAAGAAGATAGAGAAGAGGCACTGAGGGCCTCTACGCAGGGCATCTGCACAGCAGTCGCGCGATGCCAAATCCTATTAGATGATGTTTCAAAAATATGGATCATATTGCAGGATGAGTTGGAGATGCAAAATATTCATGATGACATACAACGAAAGCAGCAGGAATTGGACTCTACGGATGCTTCCATGAAGGACTTACCGGTCTGACAGAAGAGGCATGCCTTTGAGAAAACCAAAGCACTCAAGAAGGAGCTCAAGGCTTTAAGGGAAAAGGAGGCTGAAACCTCTGCGAGGTTACAGCCATTGTAGGAAGAAGCACTTACTTTGACAAATGAAATTGAACTAAGTTTCCAAGACCTTTAGGCAGCAGAGGCCAAATTGAAGGAACAAATTGAAGAGCCATCCACGGATGAAATGCTAAACATGGCTAAGGGATATGAGCAAGAAGTAAAGGAAGTAGTTGCAAGATTGAGTGCAATGGTTCAAGACTTCACCACCTGTTCAGGAATTTCAAAAGTAGCACAAATGGAGCAGCTGGACTGAAGTGGCTCGGTACAAGCCACAATTCAGTGTTAGGGGCCTGTTGGGCATGGCCCAAGTAGGCACAATTTTGATAAGGATACAGTTTTTGGGAGCTGCACAGCTTTTGGGCTGCGAAGTCAGAAGACACGACTTTGGGGAATGCGCAGCTTGGAGTATAGATGCAGTTTTGACGTAGTAGTGCAGGTGCGCAGGGCCTGTGCAACAGCTACTTTTGGTAAAGAAGTATAGAAGAAGGTCGAGCTGAGTAACCAACCCATTTTGGGTAAGAAGCATAATGAAGGAAGAGGAAAGCGACCTGTCTAAGAGAGTGGTGGCAAGCAGTTAGAAGCTAGGCCACTAAGTCGATAGCGATAGGCAGGCTTAAGGAATGGAAAGTGACAGACCATGATGCAGTTGTCACCATTTTGCTGAGGACTGCAGCTGTCAGGAGGACATCAAATCCACGAGTGGTCTAGTAAGGCGGCCAAAGTGATTCTAGCAAGCTGTCGACGGTGATAGGCAAGGTGGAGGATATCTGCACCAATTTTGGGAACCTTAGGGTTTATTGCCATGCATTGTAAAGACATGACCTACGAGCATGATCTATAAATAAGGCATATTTTGTAAGGGAAAGGGTTGTTGGTTCTCTATTGTTGAATGTTATTGAGAAATCTTCAGTAAGAGACAATTTTGTAAAGGCTTTGCAAGCTAAGTGCGCAGAGGTCGATTGATAGAGAAGAGAGTCTGTAGCTGAGTGCGTAGACAAAGAACTGTTGTACCCTTACCAAAGATTAATATAACAATAGTTCTTGTGGATGTAGCCTCCATCATGGGGGTGAACCATGTTAAATCCTGTGTAGTGTGATTGATTATGCGGTTGCGTTTGCTTATTTTCTTACCATGGATGTATGGATTCTCATTTATCAGTTGTTATGTTAATGCTTTTATATGTATTTGCCATCGGAGAAAGATGGGAGTAATATGCTAAGTATTACATGTATGGATGAATATTGAATGCGCAGCATTCTAAGTCTGTGAAAGTATCAGTTTGTTGAATAATCACATACGTGGGTAGAGCTCGAGTAGTGTAAGTCTCTTAATGCGCATCACCAGAAGTGCACAGTATTGTGTGTTCATCTGTTTATGTTGGTTATAAGGTTAAGTGTACCAGGCAATAGACGAAGGGATAAACACTATGTAAAGTTTTCAATATGAGTTAAGTTTGTGCAGGAAGCGTATAATTCAGTTACGATGTCCTATTGACTACATCTTTCTTGTGTTGCGCGGTCCGTAGATGCGCTGGTTGTGCAAGTATTTAGCTTGTAGAAGTGAGGACCGCAACGCAGCCTATCATCACGCAGTCTCCAGTCCACTGCGCAGGCTCTTCGCTGCGCTGTTATTGAATATGTGTTAAGCAACTCATCACATAACTGTGGAAACCTGATTCCACAGCTCCCCATACCTTTGTCTAGGGTGAGACTTCAGTCTACTTGCAGATTGTTGCCGAAAGGGCCGGTGAAAAGGGATTTTGTTGGTTCCTTGAATCGCCAAGAACCTGGGTCTATATTACAAACCTATAGAACATTGACTCAAGCCAACACTAACAACCTAAGCTAATCTTACGCTTCCTCATTCTCCGTGAATGACCCTTTCTTCCACGGATGGTCCTTCTTCGCATCTTTCGGAGTCTGCACTTCATGCGGACTAATCTCGTGCCAACACCTTGCTCTGGTTTTCTAGTCTAAGTTGTACTGGGGACCATACCAACTGTGGTTTCCCCATTGTCTCCCATGTCTGTTTCATCAAGATATTTAAATCTGAACCCAAGTCCAAAATAATGGATTCGACATCGAATGCAATCTATGCACTCATCCTCATTTCTCTTCTTGTCTTCTTTCTGTGTAGTCGATTCACTGTTCGAATATGTCATCCATCCTCCTGTCGATGTAGTAGGCTGGCTATTTCTGCTAGCGCGTCCTGATATTTTTCCAGTTCCTAACAACTTTCTAAGAAGGCCCTCAAGGTGTTGATCTTCTTATGTGAGTTCGTCGTATCGAATACTGGAGGCATCTCGTAGGTGGGTTCTTTCTGGCCAATAGGTGGCTACCTCATCTGTCTCATTGTCTCTTGCGCTTCTAAAAAGTTCTTCCTTTCCACTTCCACATCAAATTGGACTTGTTTAATTGATGTCGGTCGGACACTCGACTGTGGCATGTCTTCCCCTGTCGCAGCCCCCCCCTTTGTCACTACTGCAACGTTCACCGGTTGACTTCTTATCTCTGTCGAAACCTTCTGTATGTTTAGAGGTGGATTTTGACTATGATTTGGATTCGTTTGAGGTTGGCATGGATTTTTAGTCTGTCATTTCGCAATCAGCTGGGGAAAATCCTCAACACTGTGGTCCGATGCGCTTCAATAAGTACACTGCGGAACTGGGCTTGGGAAATCTCTTTTCTAATGTCTGACTTAACCATAATTATAACATACAATTGGCCCTCGACCTCATCCAAAATATCCTCCCCAACCAACACCTCCACCTCTACCTACGTGGAATCCTCCTTTGAATCCTCCTCCTCTGGCTATATTGCACAGGTTGGTACTGTGGTTGACCGTACTACGGCAGGGGTTGACTGTACACCAGTTGTGGTTGGCTATACTGGAGCTGCAGCTGGTCATACTGCTGATTTTAGTGTGGCTGTTGCTGACTATACAGTTGTTGCTGTTGTACCGGGGGTTGCTCTTCCCCTTTCATAAAATATGTATCGGCGACCCTTTCGTGGAGCAAGTCATACTCCCTACAATCCTTCTCTTCGTTCCCAACCGATCGACAAAAATTGCAGAAAAGACTAGTCGGTTTTGACACCATATTCTGTAAATATACGTATTCCTCCAACTAATGCCCCCTCGTCTAACAAATTCGACACCACGACATTCCTCCCTGACTAAGTGGATTCGGTGTGCCAGACTGTAGATATTCACGCAACTCTGGGCACTGGTCCTTATGATGCTCTTATGATTTGAAGCGGGTGCACCATATTTCCTCGCACACTTATTTTCCCTTCTTGATGTCTTGGAGCTAGATCCTCAGGTTTGCTAGCTGCGCTTGAATGTGATTCATTCCTAATCCTGATTCGCCAACTGATGAAGCCTCCAACTTCATTGTGATTTCTAGTGCTTCCTCCTGGGATGTGATTTTCTGTTGCATCAGTGGCATACGAATGTGTGGCACTAACCCTGCGATGAACCATTCCTTGTGTTGTATGTCGCTCATTCCAAATCTTACTTTTGCCATCATAGTTTTATATCTTTGGTCGAACTCCCACACTGATTCATTTGGAAATTGCTTGATCTCTTTTAGTTCTGTGATATATTGCGAATCAGATTTCGGCTTCATGAATTCATCAATCAATCTTTCCCTAATCTGCGGCAGTGTTTTCTCTAGGATCCCTGTAGGTACCTGTATGAATTTCATGAAGCAATCTAAGGCATGACCCCTAAAGTTCATCGCTAGTTGTCCCTTCTTGATGTCATCATCTTGGACCTACTTTACCGTCCATATTGCTTCGCATAAAAACCAATACTGCTCGGGATCCCTGGTCCCGTTACCCTGGAAAATCAGCATTTTAACGTCGTCACCCACCATTCTTGGTTTCCTACTATTATTTATAGACCCACTACTCCTACCATTGTTCTGACACTTCGAACAACACTGTGAAGAACTTATGTCGCTTCCTCCGAAATTGGGCGTAGTGCACAGAGTTGTGGGTACGTTGTAGCTTTGGGTATTTCTTTCTTCGGCTTCAGGGGTATCCTGGTCACTTCCTTTGTCATAGTAAGGTCTCTTAGACCCTTGTGGTCCCGTTTCGCAGTCCTCCGTTCCGGTCACTCTAGGAGACTCTCTCTCAATATCAGTCCTCCTCTTCTTCTCCGGTCGGAAGCTCACCCCACTTCGCAGGGTACCACACTCTTCTGCAACTTCCCTTAGAACTCCATTGTAGCTCAGATCCATCTACCCTGCATCATTCTACTAGGCCCGCATCCACTTTGTACCCACATCCTCCACACACTAAGCTTTACTCGTCGGAATTCATCATCAATATACCCTTTTCGCAGATAAGCATTTTAATCCATAGTTTCAGTGACAGTAGAAAACTCCCTCAGGATCCCTTGGAAAACTTCCTTTCCACGTCACTATACGACTTGATTTTGTCGACGGCGAATTCAGTAATGTATCCCTATAGAATACTATCTACCCAGACTTCAACATCTCTAAATGCCTTGTTATCCACTCGCTTCAATTGCTGGATCAATTCAGGTGTCCAATGTTCAGGTTCACCACCTTGGAAATTCTTCCTTTGGAATGTCAGTTGTGCCAACCACTCATGCAGTAGTATCGGGAATTCACAGAAAAATATCTCATGAATGTCGGAGTATATATATTTTTGTAACCAATCAGTCGTCAACCATCCGGGTTGGCGATTCTCTTCTTCAACAAATTCCTGTGCCTTCTTATCTAACCACTCCTCGATCTCTGGTTTCATCAAATGCCACAGCATGTCCTCTCTTTTTCTCTTCGCACTACGATCCCAGAAACGGAACCATTTGTTGACACAGTTCTGTCGATAGGGGTTCACTTTGCACTGTTGTCAACAAACACCAACCAGACACCCTCAAGCATCGGCCCAAAAAGGTTTTACCCTTTCCAGCAACACCCACAAAGCAAGTGAGGTCTCGCCCAATATGTTCAAGGGGGGCTGCAGGAACCAAATTTCCACAGTAGGGAGAAGACATGCATTAACTCTTACTCAGTCACTACAAAAACCAGAGATTTGTCTTCACATTATACTAGCAATTTGAATTTGCAATATAACCCATATCAATCAACATTGTCAATTAACAGAACAGCAAAATCACAAGATATCATTATAACATCGCAACAAATGGAAAGCACAGAGGATAACTCATGTTGACAAATGGAAAACGCAAAATAGATACATAGTCGAACATCTTCATTCATTAACTCATCAAAAAGGACTGCGGAATGAACTTCGTAGATAACAATTCCGAGCAACTTAACACAGATTCATATATCCCGAGCAAAACTGTCAAAGGCAGACAAAAATACATCAACTTATCCAATGAATCTTCTATCTTACTTCGATCTCAGGATGATTATCTATTACAATTTGTGTTTATATTTATAGACGCCTATGGCAGTTACAAAATGGTCCAAATGACCAAATCTAACTAACATGGACCAAAACTTCCGCTTTCGTCGGCTTCTTATCCTTCGTGAATGGTCCTTTTCCTTCACTGATGACCCCTTCGTCGTTGTCGGCTCCACATCTTCTGTACTCTAACCCCATGCCAACAAGAACAATAGTATACATACACATAGCAGGAAGTCAGATCTCAAACACCCTTATTGACTAGGAGAAGCAATAAATGTAATGACACCAGACACCATGATAAAACTTGGTATTCAACATATTCTAAGATAGACTACTACAATTATACAACTTACAGACACTTCTACAATCTGTCCAGATGGAATATTAGAAGGAATTATGGTTACCATAGACTCTTGCAAGTACCATGTTGATTACATTGTCATCCACACTAAAGCTAAACTCGATGGATACCCTCTCATCCTTGGGAGGTCATGACTCGCAACAGCTGATGCACACATAGGATGTAGGAAGGGAGATATGACCATCACAAATGGATTAGAAACAAAGACATTAATACTATACCCTCCTGCCAAACCTCATTTAGATATTAGGGAACTTTAGTTAAATATGAGAAAAATGATTATGATCAACCTATTCATCCCGTTCTGACCATAAATATTGCCCTAGAACTTAGATCACCACAGGAGGATACCGTCATTTCCAATTTCATCCAGAATATGTACGATAACCCAAACCCAATTTCCTTTGGAGACCATTTACCAGTCCAAGAATTGGAAATTTTAGGGATGAAGGAGCCCATATGGAAGAAAAATTGTCTCATGGAAGAAGCAGGAACAACCACCAAAACGGCATAAATTGCTCCTGACGGAACATTGAAAATCAGTGACCATTTACCACCTGATGAAGAAGAAAAAGTGATCCACCTCCTTAACATATACCAAGCAGCATTTGCATGGATATAGCCTGACATGAAGGCAATCAGTCCAACCATTTTCCAACACCACATATATATCAAAGAAGGTTCAACGCCTGTTAGGAAACTGCAGCAAAAAATGAACCCATCCTTAAGAGATATTGTTAAAAATGAATTACAAAAAGTCCTTGATGTTGGATTCATATACCCTATTTCAGACAGCAAATGGGTATCACCATTGATGATTGTCCCAAAGAAAGGAGGAAAATGGAGAGTCTGCATAGACTATAGAGAATTGAATAAATCTACAAAGAAAGACCACTTCCCCTTACCATTCATTGACCAAGTGCTATATACCCTACAGGGAACAATTTTTTCTCCTTTTTAGATGGTTTCAGTGGATATAATCATATCCAAATTCATCCAGCAAAAAAGGACAAGATCACATTCACTTGTCCATGGGGAACTTTTTCCTATAGGGTCCTTCCTTTTGGAATTTGTAATGCCCCAGCGACCTTCCAAAGGGTAGTCTTGATTATTTTCGTTGATTTTATCCACGACCGTATGGAGATATATATGGATGACTTTACTCCATATGGGAATTAATTTGAGGAGGCTCTCACCAACTTACAAAATGTTCTTAAAAGATGCATTGAAATGAACCTTTGCTTAATCAATGAAAAAGGTCAATTAATGATGGATGAAGGAGTAGTTTTAGGTCATTATGTCTCTACAAGAGGAATTACATTAGACCCTGCAAAAAATCAAGTACTAATCAACCTACCTCCTCTCAAAAAACTAAAAGATGTTAGAAGCTTCATATGGAAATCAGGATATTACAGGAGATTCATACATGATTATAGTAAAATATTTTCCCCAATGTTTTCATTAATGACCAAAGATGCAAAATTCCAGTGGGATAATAGCTGCCACCAAGCATTTGAACATATCAATCAGAATGTCATGAAAGCACATGTCTTGCAAGGACCAAATTGGGAGATCCATTTTCACATACATTTTGATGCTTCGGATAGAGCAATTGGTGCATTCCTAGGCCAAGAAGAGAATAAGGTTCTATATGTTATTTACTACATCAATAAGAACCTTGCAGGACTAGAGCTCAAATATACTATCACAGAGAAAGAATTTCTTGATGTCATATATTCCATAAACAAGTTTAGGCACTACATCACCGGGTATCAGGTATTCATCCATACTAACCACTTGGCAATCAAATATTTAGTGAATAAATCAAATGTCAGTTGTAGAGTAATAAGATGTATTTTATTATTGCAAGAATTTGACATAACCATTGTAGATAAACCGGTGAAACATAATGTTGTAGTATATTTCTTGTCCAAACTAACTCATGTTGTAGATAAAGAGCTAATAGATGACACATTTCTGGATGAACACATGTTTGTCATATCAACGCACACTCCATGGTTTTCTCACATTGTAAATTACTTGGCTATTGGGAGGTTCCCTCAACACTACACCTACAAAGAAAGATGCAACATAATCAAGAAGAGTGTTCCATTTTCATGGATCCAAGGTGTCAAATTCTATATGTGTCACAGGTGGATCTATATTACTAGAGAAAGCTTCACTAAGAATTTACTAAACAAGAAAATAGAAGAAATATGAAGAAAATATTCAGTAGAACAAAAGAGAAAAACACTCATGTCGATTCATCTTTCATTACATTATTGTTCAACAACATGTGTACAATATATATATGCTCTCAAGAGGAAAATTCGAGAGACTTAGTGGCAAGCTGAGTAGCTCACATTAATGCTAGGCTTAGTGGAGTAATTCCCCCAATCTATGACATTGTGCCAAGTTTAACTCCTATATTGGGCCATAATGAGTTAAAATGAACCTATGAGGACCATCAAGAAGTTAGGAAAGTCAATAAATGCATATGGAATCATTATGAGGGAAAATTAGGTGGTTTAGGTCTTTAATAGTGGCCATTAATGAGCAATTTGACCAAATCTAGTGCATAAGTGCACTCGGTCCAACCTTATCCCATAAAACAGGGAAGTGGGATGCCTCCTTCATTAAATGCATTAAGTAGGGCTCCTTTGACTCCCCATAATAAGGAAATGGGAACACTTGTGGACAAACTTGGCTATAATGACAAACCACTAGTCTAATATGTGGACAAACCCCCTAGACTAGGCACTATGAATACAAACCATGGAACAACTTACATTAAACACTTGGAACCTTATGCAAGGATTACTAACCAAGGTCTAGATGGGAATTATTTTCCAACACAAGGATAACTTTTTAGGAGGGAACTGGACCATATCTTGAGAAGATGCATTCGAGAAGAGGAAGTCCAAAACATTCTACATGCCCGCCATGATGAACCATGTGGTGGCCACTACGCATCTAAGAGGACATCATACAAGGTTTTACAAACATGATACTACTAGCCAACCTTGCAACGAGATGCAGCAGCTTACGTTTCCAGATGTGAAGATTGTCAAAGGATAAGAAAACCAACTTAGAGAGATGAAATGCTACTCCATCCTCAGGTAACATTAGAATCTTTCGAGAAATGGGGGATGGACTTTGTTAGACCCATTGATCCACCATCAAACATGAAACACTACATTCTGGTCTGCACCGACAACCTTACAAAATGGGTAGAAGTGAAAGCATTAAGATTGGCCAATGAAGACTCTTTAGCAAAGTTCTTAATTGAAGAAATTTTCACTAGATTTGGAGCACCCAAATAACTTTTTACCGACAGAGGGACACAGTTTGCATCAAACTTGATAGAATAAATCCTAAGTCTCAACAAACTAAAACACAGACAATCAACATCCTATCATCCTCGGGAAAATGTCCAAGCAGAAGTTACCAATAGAGAACAAGAAAAAATCCTGACCAAGATAGTACAAATTCACAGAAGGGTCTAGGAAAATAGACTTCAAGAAGCAGCATGGGCATACAATACCACCTAGAATACTACTACAAGTCTCACACCATATGAGTTGGTCTAAGGAAAGAGAATAATGTTTCCTATTGAGTTCAAGCTTAAAACATTAAGGATAGCACTAGAACTGAACATGGACCTATCTACAGCACAAAACGAAAGGCTAGGCTACTTCAAATTAATCAACTATATGAAATCAGACAACAAGCCCTACAATACACATAAATAATCCAATAGCAGAGAAAATTATGGCATGAAAAATTCATAAAGACAAAGGACTTCAAAGAAGGAGACTGGGCCATGCTCTATGATTCAAGGTTTAAATATTTTAAAGGCAAATTGAAAACCAGATGGTTAGGGCCCTATCAATTTGACGTCATCTACGACAATGGATATGTTAAAATCTCCACTATAGACGAAGATCAAATATCAATGCTATTCAATGGCCACAACCTAAAGCTGGACAAGATACCTCTAAACAAGGAAGAGTTCACTGAAACCCT
Source organism: Larix kaempferi (assembly GCA_027924585.1). Taxonomy (NCBI): domain Eukaryota; kingdom Viridiplantae; phylum Streptophyta; class Pinopsida; order Pinales; family Pinaceae; genus Larix; species Larix kaempferi. Next base: position 11,240,843 of record BSBM01000799.1, read on the forward strand.
CAAAACAGTAGAACTATATGTAATATCAGGGCAGAAATGCCATTGTCTGACTTAGTCATCATGCTAAATATATATAATAATAAAAAGAAAAAAATATCAGGTGAAAACTTCTTACGAAGCACCCGGGACAAACTGAAAGATTGAAAAAACCTTCAAAAAGATGCATCCTAGAAATCTGTATATAAACAAAAAGAAAAGAAAAAAAATAAAAAACAATTTTCCAAATAGTAACTATCTCTCTTTCAGGTACCGGAGCAACCCACCACAGAAGTGTCAGCTACAGAATTCTACAATCTGCAAAAATCCTACATCAGTCTATCAAAAATTTTACAACAACATTCTGCAAGCACATACTCTACAACAACCCTACAAAAGTAAGTTATTAATAAGATATGAGTTTCTCAACTAAGTAATTCTCTTTCCAATCTCATAAAAATCCTAGCTAAAGTTTCCTACCATCTTTATTTAATGTGACCATCCAACTTGAAGTTGGGGAGGCACATTATAAGCTATAGTGGGTTGTATAGAATATATAATGATAAAGCATGAAGCATGGGTTATGATTAAACGCCTTAAGTCACCATCAAAATTAATCATGACACAAAGAGGAGATGATCTGAGGATTCAAACCAAAATTTCATGAAGCCGAGATCTATGAAATCTATGATAGTGAATTTGTCAAGGTGCATGCATGAAAAGTCACTTTGCATGCATGAAGATCATCGCTGAAGTCTACCACCCAAAATTGGGATGACTGAATAGCCATAATCAATAAAGCAAGTGAAGACTGGACAACCGGTAATCATAACATAAGCACACAACCTCATATCAAGGTGACCCATTTATAACATGAAGGACCCGTTTATAACATGAAGGGGATGTCCAGTGCACTTTGCAGCAGAGTAAGAAGAGTCGAGGAATAGAGCAGTGGACCACACCAAAGAGCAGACCAGTGAATAGTTGAACAAGTATCCAGAAGGAAACCCTTACTTCTCTTTTTTTCTTCCCTTTTCTGCAAAAGAGGGTATATAATCTATAAAAATGACTGGAGGTTTTGTAAAACATGATCCCACAGACCATTCTAAGTTATATCAAAAATTGAAAGCATTAGAATACATTCAGGCTACAGGGTGGGTCCATTATTTCGAAAAACTTGATGGATACCACGAAGGGATGACCCAGGAATTCGCAAGGAATTTCAAAAAGATTGATGAGGACATTGGCACAACAAAGGTAAAAGGGGTTGAGATAAAACTAAATGAAGATGTGTTGAGCATGGTTACAGGCTTTCCTAAAAGGACTAAGTGGAACAAAGATGATAGAGAATTGGCCCAGAGGGATAAAAGGCAATTCTTCATATTCATAGAGAAATATGAGGAAGAAAAGGGGAGTGTGAAGAGAGAAACATTGCCAGATCCTTGGAGAAAGATATCCCTAATTATCATGAAGTACCTTACATGCGAATGGAAGTATGAGTTGGTGCATGCAGATCACCTTTGATTCCTTAACCTCCTCAGGAATTTGCAATGGAAAAGACCAACTAAGAGTATAAGACTCCCTCGGTTCCTATTTAATGTCGTCTTCTCCATGAGCACGAAATTTCAAATGGGGAAGCCAGACTCATTGTCCCACCATGGCATGGTTAAACTATTGATATGCCATACCCTAGAAACAAAATACTCTCCACTTTTATGGTCAACCTTCTTAAAGATAAACAACACTGACATACAAGTATTTTATAAAAAGGAACCACCTACTTCCCAGTCATCTCCTATGCAAAATTCATAAGCCATAACTACTCCTCCATCCACATAACCCTCTATAAAATGAGTAAAATCAATTTCTTCTACGGAACCCTCTATTAAAAAAGCCAAAACCTTGGTTGTAGCAAATAAAAATCAAACATCCAGGCGTGTTTCTTTGAAAACAAGGGTTGCTATCAAGCAGATGTTAGCGAAGGAGAAAGAAGAAAAAGAAAAAGAGGAAGATGATACCACTAAACGAGAAGAGAAATAAATTGCTGACACTTTGATGCAGTTGGGGATCAAAAGAAAACCTAAAAAGAAGAAAAAGATAGAAATACAAGACTTGGAAGAAGACGAGGTGCACCAAATTGAACATTCAAATACTCATGATAGTGGCCAAGGAATTGCAGATATAGGAGGGCATGAAAATTCACATGATGAGGCAATGGATAATTTTCCAAAAATCTCACCTAAAGGTATCACAAATAGGATTTATGTTGACTTGGCTAGTCATTTTTTGTTACAAAAGAAAGATCAGGAGATCATTAGACTAAAGAAGCGGATTGAAGAGCAAGATCAGGAAATCCTAAAATGGAGAATAATATCCCACACAGTGGAAGATTTGAAATATTCCCATAACACCGAAGCGTTGGGCTATGAAGAATGTGAGCTACATACTCTAGAGGAGAACCTCCAGGTTATTAAAATGCAAAACCAAAAAGACATGCAACAACTACTTACAGAAAACACTATTCTAAAAAGAAGATTTAGAGCACTATGAATCAAAGCTAAAAGATAGAGAGTAGGAAAAGGTAGAAATGGAAGAAAGGTTGGATAAATGTTTTAAAATCATGCAAGAACTCATTACTTGCAAGCCACCATCCCAATTGTACTCGGTATTACTGGTTGTGGCTATGGTACCAAATCAAAATATTGTAGCACAAAAAGTCTGAGAAATTGGAAACCCCAAAGAGTTTCATTGATACATGTCAAGGGGTAGGGGAGTTTGGAAAAGACCAACTTAGTGAATTCTATCTGCATAATTATGTATTGTCTCACCCTTTTAAATAGAATCCAAACCCCTATGTAGGGGACGTGAAATTTGTTATATTTTGAGCATTAATTCAACATACTCTAGGATCTTTACTGAGAGAATAACATGTACAGCATATCAATCATATCAAGCATGTATCAAGCATATCAAACAATCACATAAGACAATGGACACATAGAGCTTCATTGAGTAAAACCATAAAGGTGAAAAACCCCACAACTTCCTCGGAGATTGGAAGAGCAATGATACAACCAAAGTACAAGAGATAGTCTTCTACTAGCAGCTACTCCTCCTCCTCAACTAGTGCGCCACTTTCCAAGTGGTGTAGAAGTGAATAATGAGATGATCAAATAGAGAGCTCTCGCTCTCTATTTATACTTGTACTATCCTACCCAATAAACTAACAGGGCCAACTTGTCTAACTCAATCTAATAACCCATGGTTACATTAATCCGGGCCGACCCCACACTTGGTGGTCTAATAACCCATGGTTACATTAATCCAGGTTGACCCCACACTTGGTGATCTAATAACCCATCACAGCAAGTTACGACACTTGTCAATACAAATGACGACACTTCCGTATAGAGGAATAATACCATCTCTATAGGAGTACAATATACATAGGTGAAATACATTCTAAAGTTACATATACATCAACACTCCCTCTTAACTAAGAAGGTATTTCTCAACACAGATCTGCTAGCATAAGTCTTCTTCTCTGGATCATCGTCATTGGATCATCGTCATCGAATCATCATCATCATCGTCACTGCTGCTGCTATCTCAATCAATCTCCAATCTACTCATCATATGAAGTTCTACAAAGCCAGTCCTTTTTCATACTGGATGTAGGCCCGCCACCTGCAAGTCTTCATCATCTACAAAGCCATCCCTTTTTCATGCTAGATGTACATCATCAACATCTCTGCGAGCAAGCCATCAAGTAGGTACACCTCAGGACTGATTACACTGCCTCTGCAAAACCTGCAAGATCTCTCCGGACTGATTACACTTCCTCTGCAAAACCTACAAGAGCATCTCAGGACTGATCATATGCCTCTGCAAAACCTATGTACCATACTGTCACATCATCATCATCATCCAAGAAGCACAACCCAGATGCACACACACACAGCACTTACACTCACTGGCATGGAAGGACTTTCCTCTGACCATCTAGGAAAGGCTCGGCACTTACACTCACCAGCATGGAAGGACTTTCCTTTGACCATCTGGAACAGGCTCACAGCACTTACATCGACGACCATGGAAGGACTTTCCTCTAACCATGTCGAAATGGCTACAGCAATTACATCATGACCATGGAAGGACTTTCCTCTGACCATGTCAGAAAATATCAGCAATTACATCACGACCATGGAAGGACTTTCCTCTGACCATGTCGGAAAAGCCATGCCCAGCACTTACATCTCGCCATGGAAGGACTTTCCTCTGACCATGCGAGAATGGCCCAGCCCTTACATCTCACCATAGAAGGACTTTCCTCTAACTATGTGAGAATGGCTTCGCCCAGCTCTTACATTTCACCATGGAAGGACTTTCCTCTAACCATGTGAAAATGGCCCAGCCCTTACATCTCACCATGGAAGGACTTTCCTCTAACCATGTGAGAATGGCCCTATGTGCATATGTGTCTCCGGACTCTTCACTTCCCTTTGGAAGGTATCTCGATCTGAAGTACACCAAGTCTCCCTCTGAAGTATCCAAACTTCACTCTAGCCAGCGACTTGGTCAACACATCGGCTATCTTCTTGTTCGTCGCAACATACAGGAGCTTCACTGCTCCTCTCTGCACCATATCCCTAATATAGTGATACTTGATCTCAATGTGCTTCGACTTGTCATGGAACACTAGGTTCTCCGACAACTTCACACAACTCTGGTTGTCGCAATATATACAAGTAGCACTCAGTTGGAGATCAAACAAATTAGACAGTAGCTTCCTAAGCCATACTGCCTCACAACTAGCCGAACAAGCTGCGACATACTCTGCTTTGGCTATACTCAGTGCCACACGGGACTGCTTCCTGCTAAACCAAAAGATCATACTGGATCCCACACTGAAGCAGCACCCCAAAGTGCTCTTCCGATCAATGGCACTGCCTGCCCAATCTGAATCAACATAACCCTCTAGGTTAAACCTTTGATTCACATCATACTTGATCCCATAATCAATTGTACCTTTCAGGTACCTCAGAATATGCTTTACAACTATCAAGTGAACATGTCTCGGATCTGTCAAGTACTGGCTCAAGGTGTTCACCACAAAGCAAATGTCTGGTCTTCTATTCGTCAGGTACATCAAGGACCCAATCATCTGACGATACATCGTAGCATCAACCAGCTCAGATGAAGCATCACACAGAAGCTTCAAGTTCGATGCCATAGGTGTAGCCATGGCCTTGCAGTCCATCATCCCGAACCTCTTTAGTATCTCTACTGCACACTTCCCTTGTCCAAGGAAGATTCCATCTTCCCTATGCCACACCTCCATACCAATAAATTAGTGCATCATACCCAATTCCTTCATCTCGAACTCAGCAGCAAACTTCCTCTCCGTGTCGGCAATCAATCTATCCTCACCTGTTACAAACAGGTCATCCATATACAATAGTAGTATCACTAGATTGCCTTCCTAAACCTTGTAGTAAAGGTTGGAATCTGCTTTACTCTTGGTAAAGCCCAAATTGGATAGGAAGCCATCTATCCTACCATACCAGGTCATGGGTGCCTGTTTCAAACCATACAAGGCTTTCTTCAGTTTGCACACATGTGACTCTCGGTCATGTGTCTCAAACCCGAGTGGCTGCTCCACATACACTTCCTCTTCGACCACACCAATCAAGAAAGCTTTCTTGACATCCATCTGGTCTATCTTCCATTTCATCACTATAGCCAGAGCAAGTACTAATCTGATGGAAGTGTACCTAGCTATAGGTGCAAAAGTCTCTTCATAGTCAATCCCTCTTTCTGGGAGAAGCCACGAACTACAAACCTCGCTTTGTATTTTTCCATGCTACCATCTGCAGCATGCTTGATCTTATAGATCCACTTGGAAGTCACCACAGACTTCCCATCTGGTCTTGGGACCACATCCCAAACATCATTCTTCATGATCGACTGGTATTCCTTGACCATGGCATCCTTCCATTCTTTCTTTTCCGTTGCTTCTTCATAACTGGAAGGTTCTTTGTTCATTATGTCACAGAGTAAAGCAACATAGCTGGTATGTGATCTTGTTCTTTTCCTTTCTCTGTGTTCCTCTTATAGAATGCCAAACCTTTCTGCATCTTGGATGAGCTCTCTAGCCCATGTTGGTTTCCTCTTGTGAGATTCCTTCTCACGAGGTGGATCTACAGGTTGTTGTGGATCTTCTATTTCACGATCTTCTTCAGGAACTGCTTCATTCATGGTGGTGTCTTGAGTTCTAGATATTCTGGGTTGTTCATTATCTTCAACTGGTGTTTTCCTTGATTTGATGTATGTTGAGCTTTCATCAAATGTTACATCCCTACTGATATCAATCTTCTTGAATCTTGGGAAGTAGATTCTGTAAGCCTTCGAGCTTTCACTGTAACCCACAAATATGCCCTTCTTTCCTGAAGGATCTAGCTTTGTCCTCTTTTCTTTTGGGATGTGAGTGTATACTGGACAACCAAATATTCTGAGATGGCTAACTTCTGGTTTCTTACCAGTGAACACTTCTTCTAGAGTTTTGTTGTCAAGTATCTTATGAGGTGTTCTGTTCTGCACATATATAGTTGTCCTTGTTGTTTCAGCCCATAAGTGCATAGGTAGATCTTGGTCATGGAGCATTTCCCTAGCTGCTTCCATGATTGTTCTATTCTTTCTTTCGAAAACCCCATTCTGTTGTGGATTGTAAGGAGTAGTCAACTCCCTCTTAATTCCTGAACCACTGCATAGATTTTTGAAGTCACCTGAAGTGAATTCTCCGCCATTGTCGGATCTGAAGATCTTGATCTTCGTGTCAGTTTGATTTTCTATCAAGGCTTTGAATTCCTTGAACTTGTCAAACACTTCATCTTTGTTCTTCAAGAATTAAACCCAAGTCTTCCTAAAGAAATCAGCAATGAAGGAAACATAGTATACATACCCACTCAGAGAACTGGATGACATCGGACCGCATACATCAGAGTGGATGATTTCCAAGATTCTTTTTGCCTTGCTTTCACTGCTTGGAAATGTCTTCTTTGTGTTCTTTCCCTTTGCACAACCTTTGCAAATGCCTTCATGCTTTGTCTGGATTTCAGGAAGACCTTCTATAGCTTTGCTTGCAATTGGTAATTCCCTATAGTGCATGTGTGCAAGCCTTCTATGCCAAAGTTCACTTGGCTCTACTGAATCATGGACCATGGCTTGTTCTGGTTGGCCCTTAAATTTGTATAATCCTCCCTCTTGCTCTCCAATCACTACTGCATCATCTATAGTATTACCCTTTGGCCACATTAGGACTTGGCCATATACAAATGCAACCCTCATGCCTTTTGCATCTAATGCAGATATGGAGAGTAGATTCTTCTTGAGACCTGGAACATATAGCACATCTTTCATCTTCCTAGAATTTCTAGAGTCTAGTTTATAGGAGGCTTCACCACTCCCTTTTATTGGATACTGGTAGTCATCCCCAAGTTTCACCTGGTGGGGTGATTCATGTTCAGATAGGTTCATAAAGGATTCCTTGAATCATGTCATGTGTTTAGAAGCCCCACTATCTATAATCCAATCATTACTTCCGTGAGTAATGGTTCCAGTGAGAGCAGAGATCAAAACATATTCTTCATCACTAGAAGAATCTTCACTATCTTCTCTAGCCCTCTTCCTGGGAGGTTCATCATCCTCTATAGCATGAGCATGATGTCTTGTTTTGAAGTTCTTCTTCTTGTGAGAACCATCTTTCTTATTTCTGGGACAATCTTTGGAATAGTGTCCCTTCTTATCACATGTATAGCAACGGACATAGGACATGTTCCTTCGAGGTTTGGGACTACCTCTCTGATTCTGATGGTGATGCCTTTCTTTCTTGCCATGATGGTGAGCCTTCTTGTCACCATGTCTTTTGGAGTGTGCTGTGAGAGCTTGGTCTTCATTCCCCATCTTCTCTTCTCGAGCTACAATTCGAGCTTCTTCCTGTGAGCATTCTTCCCACAGTCTACTGAAAGTGATAAGTTTCTTCCTAGCACAAATTCCTTGGATGAAGGAATCCCATGACCTAGGAAGGCCATTAAGAGTGGTCATTACCACTTATCCATTTTCTATATCTTCTCCCACAGCTTCAAGTTGTTCTTTTATCTGGGAGACCCTTGAGAAATAAGATTGCATAGTCTCCGCATTTTGGATCTTGACATTCTTCAATTGATTCCTCAAGGTCATCTTCTGATTTATGTTCTTCCCTTCAAATAACTTGGTCAGGGAATCAAACATCTCCTTTGGTGTCTTTAGGGATGACACATGGGGTATGAGATGATCTTTGACAGAATCAGCAATGATCCTATTTGCCTTGACCAAGTTGTTCTTGTGAAGAGCTTTAGCCTCTTCTTCCTCTGGGACAAGGACCACTTCACTTATATAAGTGTCCAACTCATTTTCTTCCAGGATTAACCCAATCCTATACTTCCATGCTCGGAAGTTATCAACCCCTTCAAACTTATCCTCAAGCTTGGTGTGGTGAGACATCTTAAATAGTACTTCAAATGGAAATAGAAAAGATTTAGGTCTTACCACTTGTTTGTTGAAAACTGGATCTGGTCTCGGATTAGGGTTTGTCAGAGAAACCCTAAAAATTCAAGTTTTGAATTTCAAACTTCTGAAAGGATAGAAAGATGCCCCTTGATGAGCTGATCAGCCTGGTATACTCAGAATTTGAAAACTGCAAAGTTTCACCCTTCAGAAATGCTTTTCAATCTCCTGGATTCACTGGGGAGGACCCTGAATTAGGGTTTGAGTTTCCCGAAGCTTCACCCAACCAAAAAGTTCGATCCAAAGCTCTAACCTTCGATTTTTCCAAGGAGCTTCCAGCTATGTTTTCAGATTTTAGAAATTCCTATCTTTACTAAGAGAACAACATGTCCAGCATATCAATCATATCAAGCATATCAAGCAATCACATAAGACAATGGACACACAGAGTTTCACTGGGGAAAACCATAAAGGTGAAAAACCCCACAACTTACTCAGAGATAGAAAGAGCAATGATACAACCAAAGTACAAGAGATAGTCGTCTACTAGTAGCTACTCCTCCTCTTCAACTAGTGCACCACTTTCTGAGTGGTGTAGAAGTGAATAATGAGATGATCAAATAGAGAGCTCCCGCTCTCTATTTATACTTGTCATGTCCTGCCCAATAAACTAACAAGGCCGACTTGTCTAAATCAATCTAATAACCCATGGTTACATTAATCCGGGCCGACCCCACACTTGGTGGTCTAATAACCCATCACAGCAAGTTACGACACTTGCGACACTTGTCAATACAAATGACGACACTTTCGTATAGAGGAATAATACCATCTCTATAGGAGTACAATATACATAGGTGAAATACATTCCGAAGTTACATATACATCAACAAAATTAAGATCCTTATGCTCCAGGATCATGAATGTAGATATCAGGGCAACAGAAATGCACAAATATCATGAGGTTGAAAAGATTTCTCAGCTTTTTATTAAAGCAAAATCCCCTACTCTAGATACAGCCACTACCTCATACCAAATTTTGATATAGGATATTGAGTTAGCTCCAATCATCCAGGAAGGGCAAGCAGTTGTCATCACTCACTTCAGAGAGATAGCATCAGAGGAAAACATAAATAGGATCATTCGGATTAACACCTTCAGGTGGGATGACATATTTGACAAGTTTCTACCTATGGAAGTACACTCACCCTCTAACATGGAAAAAACACTCTTTATATCTTCTTTGCATGTCGCTACGATGGAGAATATGAGGATACATTGGATAGGTCTCGAGTTCAATCCCCCACTTCTCATCTCTACCACCAATTAGACCTGCAAACTCGAAGAGGAGGAAGAAAATTGGGAAACAATCATAAATCACAGGGGATACCATCCACCCGGAACAATGACCAAATGTTATACATGGAACATCAAGGATAACACACCTACAGAGGACTCTCCTAGTTCATTAGTTGCACAGGGATGTGCAAAATGGTAATTTGGGGAATGATGATGGCTCACACCTTTGGTGGCAAAAGCCATCCTTTTTCTTGATAAATTGGATCATTCTAAACCCCAACCATAGAAATAATGCACATAGATTAATATAAGGAAGGCACTTAGTTTGGATTATATGCAGATTTAGAAGTAATTGCTTTGTTGATTTATTTTTTCCTTTAAATAACTAATGTGCCAAAAATATACTAATAACTTGGTGATTTAGAAGAGTATCAAGGAACCAGGTTGCATCTAACACTACCTTTGACTCAACACCCAGAAGGAGCACCATTTTTTACTACTGAATTTCTAGCTATCTGAAGACGTAGGCAGATGATCAATGAAGCAATACCGGTTTTGTTAAATCACTTTCAGTTTTTTAATACAACCACGCTTACCAGGAGAACATCAGTAGTGGATTTGATCCTACTCACAAATCCATCAATTAGAGGCTTAGCCTGAATCCACAGAAGCACTTGGCAACCATTGAACATATCCAAGGCAGGACCATATCACTCTTTTGATATCGAGTGATCTTATCTACCCACACCAATACACTCGACATTAATTGCATGAAGATCTTTCAGATAGACTAGATGTTAGCAAACTAGAGTAGAAGATAAATTTTTATATTTAAATCATAAGGGAGCAACTACCAAAGCTAGTGCCCATTTTGTTATGAACTCATTTTTATTACAGTTGGAAAAAAGAAACTAAGTTTTTGATGTTAAACAGTTCTCTTTGAAGTAAATGAAGACTTGTATTCCTTCAACTTATTGAGTAATCTTATTGTTCCTATATCAACTTGGATCAGGGCCCATCCATAGGTGACTACAGGGACTTGTGTGTTAGAATAGATTTATTGTTTTCGAATGTATGTTAATAGAACAAAGCAGATAGCGTAGATTTGCTACAATTTGTAGAAGATTTCCAGTATCTCAATAAGAGTATATTTGATGAATTATTTCTACACTTTTAATTCGGCATAGATATATTTTTATTGTTTGTGCAATTTGTATTTGAATATTTATCTTTATATCACATGAGATCTTGTCATATGAGCTAGGTAAAGCATTAAAATTCTCTGTTTGTTTCATTACTTGCTCAGAATTTGATGTCATTGAAATAACTCTAATCGGTGCGTGGATGGTAGGATAAATTAGGGAGTCCTTCAAAAAGTTTGTCTAAATCTAGACGAAGATCTTTCTAAAACTTGTCTCTAAGACCATTAATAAAGGGATAGATGCCTAGTCAAATAATGGGATTCATGTCCCTTGCAACCCTTAGATCATAGATTAAATTCTTCTTTGATTTTTTACCAATAGTGCTTTCAATTGATTTGAAGTTGCATACTACTAGGCATCGTTAAGTTTCTTTGTAGGTTGCACATATTGTGCAAGACCCTCAAAAGTTTCTATGGATCCATGGGTTGATGATGAAAGGAAAGGTTTAGATACAACACTCTTGCTAGCATATTGTCCCAACAGGAATAGTATTAATGATGATTAATTAAGACCATCACGTTTTTTGGTACCGTTTCCAGGGAAGACATGCCAAACCACAAGGGAACTGACAATATTGACTAGTTGTTTTGATTTTGCATAAGTGATAAGTAGGTTACAGCCAGGGAGAACAAGCAAGAAAGAAGTAGACGTGTTATTATGAGTAAGTCTTTCAATTGACCAACTATCAGTTTTTTTCTTTTTTTGCAACTGGCGTAGTAATCCTACCCATTTATAAGCAAAAATCTTTAAAAAATTATAAAAACCAAAACCCCCCATAAAAATCCAAAACAAAAAAAATTCCTAGTTCTAAGTTAGCATGAATGCCTAGGGCTAGAGATGAATTCAAATGATTCTTAACAAACACATCTCCTCAACCCTATCTGAGTTCAATCCATAGAAGAACTGAAGAGGAAAATCCTAAAGGGTATAATCTATCACCTCGACAACATATGCCAAGATGGAGACAAGCTCTCTTCAGGTCAATAGACGATTCGTCTGACTCATCGGACAACAAAGGATCTAACACAATGGTATATGAGGAGAAATATACGGTAGATAGGGAAAATCCAGAACAACCCAACATTTATGATTTTCCCATTGTAGGAGGTCATGATAACGATCCCATAATGAAGAACATTAACCCTGCTACCTTTCCCAATTTCCATGGACTAACTTTAGAAGACCTTGATACCTTCCTGCCTGAATTTGAGGTAGTATGTTAGACCTACGATTACACCACGGATGCACAGAAACCGAAACTATTTCCCTCAACCTTAAAGGAATCTACACTAAGGTGGTTCATGAGTTTAGAGCTACATAGTATTTTCACCTGGGAGCAGATGAAAGACACTTTCACTTAAAATTATAGGGACTACTGCAAAGCAAGAGAAACAAGAGATGAGATTTTTAGAATGGTACAAGGACCAAACGAGTCATTGGAGGACTATGAGGAGCGGTTTCAACTTAGTTATAAAAGAGCTCACTCCTACACTTTAGATGATGAATCTCTTAAACTTGTCCTTCTTAGAGGGGTAAGAGAATTATTTCTAGAAACCCTAAACCTCTTGGACAATGGGGATATCTATCAGAAGAATTACGATCAGATCAAAAAAATATTTAGAATCCACTCTCGGTCCACAGGGAAGAAACCTAGGGGGAGAGACCTCTATTTTCAACCAGCTAGACCCTCTAGTTCCACCATCACCAAGTCAGACTTGGGGAATCTCCAAGATGACATGAAATAATATATTCACTATGGCGTTACAAATGGATTCTATGCAAGCCAAGTTCAAAAAGGAAGAATCAAATAAATCCTTAGCCATTTTCTTCCCTGACTGCAGAAAGAAACACAAAAATAATGAGTGTCTATTGAACCTGATGCAAGTCAGTGCCAAAAAAGATTAATGTTGTGCAATTTGTAATGATAAACACCCCACAGATGACTGTCCTTACCTAGGATCTTTGAAGGATAATCTCTATGAATCACAAGAGACTTCAGAACCTATATGTTACATAAATCCTAGGAGACGGGGATTACAAAGACCTTTTCAGTACCCTTATGGTCAAACTCAATATCAAAAATTCCAATGGAAACAACTGTATCAACCACATGTGCAACCTCCTTACCAGCAGGCATACAATCAACCACCATTTCAGCAGACTTATAGGAATCAACCTTGGATAAAACCCTATGGACAACAACCTTATCCTACACCGGATTGGGCACCAACTGTGCAAAGTCAATGGCAAAGCCTCAACCAATACCTCCTACATATGGAAAAAATATCCCTTCCACCAGATGGATACCAAACCAGTAGCTGCTTTCCCTTATGCCCCCTCCAATGACCAATACCACTCAACCACAAGTTCAAACTATTAACCCTTTAGCACCAAGTCCACCTCTTCCAGCTCAGCCCACTCCTAATCATAACAACAGACAAGTTCAACCTCTGTATACTACTGCGGTAAAAAACTACCCCGCATAATCTTTGGACACCATAGAAGTAAATCAGTAGAATTTGCTTTCTCGAAAAATTGTAACACACCCAATAAAGGAGCCAGAAGAACAAGCGGGTATGCATGTTTGTCCCACAGAACACCATACACCACAAGAGAAACATGTAGAGGAGGAACATCATATAGGGGATCCACCATCTCCTATTCCACTTTTCCCACAAATATTACAGTCCAAAAACCTGAAAACCCTATTTTGGAAAAACTAAAAAATTTGTGTGTCAAAATACCACTCCTACAAGATATTAAGAAAATTCCTATCTATAATCAATATATCAAGGATACCTGTATAAAGAAGCTATCTATAAAGAGGAAAGACCAGTCACCATCAATGTGGTAGGACAAGTGGCAGAATTAATGATGGGAAGGATCATTAACCCGAAATATGCCGACCCGGGGAGTCCAATAGTAGACGTACACATAGAAGGAAGTCTGGTATCAAACACCCTTATTGACTTAGGAGCAACAATAAATGTAATGACACAAGACACCATGATAAAACTTGGCATTCAACATCTTCTAATACATACTACTACAGCTCTACAACTTACAGACACTTTTATAGTCTGTCCAGATGTCATATTAAAAGACATTATGGTTACCATAGATTCTTGGCAGTACCTTGTTGATTTCATCATCATCCACACTAAAGCTAAACTCAGCGGATACCCTCTCATCCTTGGGAGGCCATGGTTCGCAACAGTTGATGCATGCATAGGATGTAGGTAGGGATATATGACCATCATAAATGGATTAGAAACAAAGATGTTAAGACTATACCCTTCTGCCATACCTCATTTAGATAAAAGGGAACTTTGGTGGCAATGTGAGAAAAATGATTTTGATCAACCTATTTGTCTTGTTATGATCGTAGATACTGCCCTAGCAGTTAGATCACCACACGAGGACACAGTCATTTCCAATTTCATCCACAATCTTTAGGATAACCCAATTTCCTTTGGAGACCATTTACCAGTCCAAGAATTGGAAATTTTATGGCTAGAGGAGCCCATATGGAAGAAACTTTGTCTCGTGGAAGAAGCAGGAACAACCACCAAAACAATAGAAATTGCTCCTGATAGAACATTGAAAATCAGTAACTATTTACCACCTGAAGAAGAATAAAAAGGGATACACCTCCTTAACATATACCAAGTACCCTTTGCATGGAGCTACCCTGACATGAAGGGAATCAGTCCAACCATTTGCCAACACCAAATATATATCAAAGATGGTTCAACACCTGTTAGGCATCCAAAGAGAAGAATGAACCCAACCTTAATAGATATTGTTAAAATTGAATTACAGAAACTCCTTGATGCTAGATTCATATGCCATATTTCAGACAGTGAGTGGGTATCACCATTGGTGATTGTCCCAAAGAAAGGAAGCAAATGGAGAGTCTGCATCGACTATAGAGAATTGAATAAAGCTAGAAATAAAGACCACTTCCCCTTACCATTCATTGACCAAGTGTTAGATACCCTAGCGGCGAATTTTTTTCTCCTTTTTATATGGTTTCAGTGGATATAATGAGATCCAAATTCATCCAGCAGATCAGGACAAGATCACCTTCGCTTGTCCATGGGGAACTTTTGCCTACAAAGGTTCTTCCTTTTGGACTTTGTAATGCCCCATCTACCTTTCAAAGGGAATTCTTGAGTATTTTAGCTTATTTTATCCACGATCGTATGGAAATATATATGGATGAATTTACTCCATATGGGAATGAATTTGAGGAGGTTCTCGCCAACTTAGAAAATGTTCTTAAAAGATGCATTGAAATGAACCTTTGCTTAAGCAGTGAAAAATGTCAATTAATGATGGACGAAGGAGTAGTTTTGGGTCATTATGTATTTGCAAGAGGAATTACATTGAGACCCTGCAAAAATTCAAGTAATAATCAACCTACCTCCTCCAAAGACACCAAAAGATGTTAGAAGCTTCATAGGGAAATCTGGATATTACAGGAGATTCATATAGGATTATAGTAAAATAGTTGCCCTAATGTTTTCATTAATGACCAAAGATGCATAATTATAGGGGGATAATAGTTTCCACCTAGCATTTGAACATATCAAGGAGAATATCATGGAAGCACCTGTCTTGCAAGGACCAAATTGGGAGATCCCTTTTCACATACATTCTCATGCTTCGAATAGAGCAATTGGTGCATCCCTTGGACAAGAAGAGAATAAGGTTCCATATGTTATTTACTACATCATTAAGAACCTTACAGGACCAGGGCTCAATTATACTGTCATAGAGAAAGAATTTATTGATGTCATCGACTACATCAACAAGTTCAAGCACTACACCACCGAGTATCAGGTATTCATCCATACTGACCAATCAACAATCAAATATTTAATGAATAAATCATATGTCAGTCGTAGAGTAATAAGATGGATTTTATTACTGTAAGAATTTGACATAACCATTGTACATAAACTGGGGAAACATAACGTTGTAGCAGAGTTCTTGTCTAGAATAACTCATATTGCAGATAAAGAGCTAATAGATGACACATTTCCGGATGAACACATGTTTGTCATTTCAACACACACTCCATGGTTTGCTGACATTGAAAATTACTTACCTACTAGGAGGTTCCCTCAACACTTTACCTACAAAGTAACATTCAACATAATCAGGAAGAGTGTTCCATTTTCATGGATCCAAGGATACCTTTTTAGGAGGGGACCAGACCACATCCTGAAAAGATGCATTCGAGAAGATGAAGTCCACAACATTCTTCATGCCTACCATGATGAACCTGTGGTGGACACTATGCAGCTAAGAGGAAAAAATACAAGGTTTTACAAACAAGATACTACTAGCCAACCTTACACCGAGACGTAGCAGCTTACATTTCCAGATGTGATGATTGTCAAAGGATAGGAAAACCAAATCAGAGAGATGAAATGCTACTCCATCCCCAAGTAACATTAGAAGCTTTCGAGAAATGGGGGGTGGACTTTTTTGGACCCATTGATCCAACATCAAACATGAAACATTACATTCTGGTCTGGACTAACAACCTTACAAAATGGGTAGAAGTGAAAGCATTAAGATAGGCCAATGAAGACTTAGTATCAAAGTTCTTAACTAAAGAAATTTTGACTAGATTTGGAGCACCTAGTTAACTTGTTACCAACAAAGGAACATAGTTTGCATCAAACTTGACAGAAGAAATCCTGAGGCTCAACAAGGTTAAACATAGACAATCAGCATCCTATCATCCTCGGGCAAATGGCCAAGCAGAAGTTACCAATAGAGAAATAGAAAATATCTAGACCAAACAATACCACATGGAAGACTACTACAAGTATCACACCATATGAGATAGTCTACATAAAGAGAATAATGTTTCCCATTGAGTTCAAGCTTAAAACATTAATGACAACACTGGAACTTAACATGGACATGTATACAACACAGAATGAAAGGCTATGTCAACTTAATCGGCTAGATGAAATCAGAAAACAATCCCTACAACACAGAGAAATAATCCAACAATAGAGAAAACTATGGCATGACAAATTCATAAAGACCAAGGACTTCAAATAAGGAGACTGGGCCCTGCTCTATGATTCAAGGTTTAAATATTTTAAAGGCAAATTGAAAACCAGATGGTTAGGGCCCTATCACGTTGATATCATCTACGACAATAGATATGTTAAAATATCTACTATAGACAAAGATCAAATACCAATGCTAGTTAATGGCCACAGACTAAAGCTGTACAATAGACCTCTCAACAAGGAAGAGTTCACCGAAACCCTCAAAACATCAAAACTACATGTACTATTAGGGCAGCAATGCCCTTCTCTAACTTAGCCATCAAGCTAAATATATATATATATATATAAAGAAGAAGAAAAAAATCTTAGGTGAAAACTTCTTACGAAGCACCCGGGATAGACTGAAAGATTGAAAACCTTCAAAAATAGGAAACCTATCATTATGTATATAAAAAAAAGAACAAAAAAATTTTTTCCAAATACTAAATATCTCTCTTTCAGGTACTGAAGCAACCCACCAAAGAAATTCCAGCTACATAATTCTACAATCTACAGAAATCCTACACCAATCTATCATAAATTTTACAACAACATTCTGCAAGCACATACTCTGCAAAAGTAAGTTATTAATGAGGTATGAATTTCTCAACTAAGTAATTCCCTTCCCAATCTCATAAAAATCCTAGCTAAAGTTGCCTACCATCTTGATTTAATGCGGACATCAAATTTGAAGTTGGGGAGGAACATTATAAGCTATAGTGGGTTGTATAGAAGATATAATGATAAATCATGAAGCATGGGTTATGATTAAACGCCTTACGTCACCACCAAAATTAATCATGACAAAGAGGAGATGATCTGAGGATTCAAACCAAAATTTCATGACACCAAGATGTAGAAAATCTATGATAGGGAATATGTCAATATGCATGCATGAAAAGTCACTTCGTAGTCATGAAGATCATCGTTGAAGTCTACCACTCGAAATTGGGATGATTGAACGGCCATAATCAATAAAGCAAGTGAATACAGGACAACCGATAATCACAACATAAGCACATAGCCTCATATCAAAGTGACCCATTTAGAACATCAAGGGGAGGTCGATTGTACTTTGTAGAAGAGTAAGAAGAGTTGAGGAATAGAGCAGTGGGCCACACCAAAGAGCGAACCAGGGAATACTGGAACATGTATTCAAAAGGAAAACCTTATTTTTCTTTTTTTCTTCCCTTTTATGCGAAAGAGGGTAGATAATATGTAAAAATGACTGGAGATTTTGTAAAACGTGATCCCACAGACCATTCTAAGCTATATTAAAACTCGAAAGCATTAGAATACTTCCAGGCTGCAGGGTGGGTCCATTATTTCCAAAAAATTGATGGATACCACAAAGGGATGACCAAGGAATTCGCAAGGAATTTCAGGAAGATTGACAAGGACGCTGGCAGCACAAAGGTAAAAGGGGTTGAGATAAAACTAAATTAAGATGTATGGAGCATGGTTACAAGCTTTCCTAAAGGTATTAGGTGGAACAAAGATGACAAAGAATAGGCCCGAAAGGATAAAAGGCAATTCTTTAGATTCACGGAGAAATATGAGGAAGAAAAGGGGAGTGTGAATATAGAAGCATTTCCAGTGCCTTGGGGAGAGATAGCCCTACTTATCATGAAGTACGTTACATGCGAAGGGAGGTATGCTCTGGTACATGCATATCACTTATGGTTCCTTAACCTCCTTAGGAATTTACAATGGCAAAGACCAGGTAAGAATATAAGCCTCCCCTGGTTCTTATTTAATGCCCTCTACTCCATGAGCATGAAATTCCAAATGGGAAAGCAAGACTCATTGTCCCATCATGGCCTAGTTAAATTGTTTATATGCCATACCCTAGAAACACACTACTCTCCACTTCCATGGCCAACCTTCTTAAAGATCAGCAACGCTGACATACAAGTGTTTTATAGAAAGGAACCACTTACTTCCTAGTCAGCTCCTCTGCAAAATTAACCAACAAAAACTCCTCCTCCATCCACATAACCCTCTGTAAAACGAGTAAAATCAATTTCTTATGTGGAACCCTCTATTAAAAATGCCAAAACCTTGGTTGTAGAAAATAAAATGCAAGCATCTAGACGTGTTTCTTTGAAAACAAGGGATGCTATTAAGCGGATGTTAGCAGAGGAGAAAGAAGCAGTAGAAAAAGAGGAAGATGATACCACTAAAGGAGAAAAGAAAGAAATTGCTGACACTTTGATGCAGTTGGGGGACAAAAGAAAACCTAAAAACAAGAAAAAAGATAGAAATACAAGACTTGGAAGAAGAGGAGGTGCACCAAATTGAAGATTCATATACTTAGGATAGTGAGCAAGGAATTGCAGATATAGGAGGGCATGAAAATTCACATGATGAGGCAATGGATAATTTTCTAGAAAACTCACCTAAAGGTGTCACAAATAGGACTTCTATTGACCTTTCTATTCATTTGGTGTTACAAGAGAAAGATCAGGAGATCATTAGACTAAAGAAGCAAATTGAAGAGGAAGATCAAGAAATCCTGAAATGGAGAAGAATATCCCACACGATGGAAGCTTTGAAAGCTTCCCAGAACACCGAAGCTCCAAGACATAAAGAATATGAGATACATCCTATGGAGGAGAAGCTCCAGATTATTAAAATGCAAACCCAACAAGACAAGCAAAAACTACTTGCATAAAACACTGTTCTAAAAAAAGGATTTAGAGCACTGTGAATCAGAGCTAAAAGATAGAGAGTAGGAAAAGGTAGAAATGGAAGAAAGGTTGGATAAATGTTTTAAAATCATACAATAACTCATTACTTGTAGGCCACCATCCCGATTGTACTCGATATTCCTGAAAGAGCGGTGGCTATGGTACCAAATCAAAATATTGCAGCACAAAAAGTCTAAGAAATTGGAAACCCCAAATAGTTTCATTGATACATATCAAGAGGTAGGGGAGTTTGGAAAAGACCAACTTAGTGAATTATATCTGCATAATTATGTATTGTTTTAAATGGAATCCAAAACCTTATGTAGGGTACGTGCAATTAAGGTCCTTCTTATCCTTGCTCATGAATGAAGATATCAGGGCAACAAAAATTCACAAATATCACGAGGTTGAAAAGAGTTCTCAGCTTTTTATTAGAGAAGAAGCCCCTACTCCAGATGCAATCACTACCTCATAACAACTTTTGATACATGATACTGAGTTAGCTCTAGCAATCCAGGAAGGGAAAGTAGTTGTCATCACTCACTTCAGAGATATAACATCGGAGAAAAAAAATAGGATCATTCGGCTTAACACCGCCAGGTGGGATGACATATCTAACAAGTTTTGACCTATGGAGGTACACCCACCCTCTAACCTAGAAAAAGCACTATTTAGGTATTCTTTGCATGTCGCTACAATGGAGAAGATGAGGTTACAGTTGATAGCTCTCAGGTTCAGTCCCCCGCTTCCCATCTCTACCACCAATCAGACCTGGACACGGGAAGAGGAGGAAGCAAATTGGGAAACAATCAGAAAGCACAGGGGATACCATCCACCCGGAACCATGACCAAATTTTATGCATGGAACATCATGGATAGCACACCTACATAGACTATCCTAGTTCATTAGTTGCACAGGGATGTGTACAATGGTAAGTTGGGGAGTGATGATGGCTCCCACCTTTAGTTGCAAAAGCCATCATTTTTTTTATAAATTGGAGCATTCTAAACCCCAACAATGGAAATAATACTCATAGATTAAGACAAGGAATGCACTTAGTTTAGATTATATGCATATTTAGAAAGAATTGCTTTGTTGATTAATTCTTTCATTTTAATAACTATTGTGCCAAAAATATACTAATAACTTGGTGATTTAGTAGAGTATGGAGGAACCAGGTTCCATCTGACATTGTCTTTGAATCAACACCCAATGGGAGTGCCATTTTTTACTACTGAAGTTCCAGTTATCTAAAGACGTAGGCAGATGATAAATGAAGCACTACCAGTTTTGTTAAAGCACTTTCAATTTTTTAATACAGCCACGTTTACAAGGAGAACATCAGCAGTGGATTCGATGCTACTCACAGATCCATCAATTAGAGGCCTAGCCCGAATCGACAGAAGCACTTGGCAACCATTGAACATATCCAAGGAAACGCCATATCACTCTTTTGATATCGAGTGATCTTACCTAACCACACCAGTACACTCGACATTAATTGCATGAAGATCTTTCAGATATACTAGATGTTAGCAAACTAGAGTAGAAGGTACATTTTTATATTTAAATCGGAAGGGAGCAAGTAGCAAATCTAGCTCCCATTTTGTTATGAACTCAATTTTATTACAGTTGGAAAAAAGAAACTAAGTTTTTTATGTTAAACAATTCTCTTCGAAGTAAATGAAGACTTTTATTCCTTCGGCTTTTTGACTTTTATTCCTTCGGCTTTTTGAGTAATCTTACTGTTCATGTATCACCTTGGATCAAAGCCCATCCATAGGTGAATACAGGGACTTGTGTGTTAGAATAGATTTACTATTTTCGAATGTATGTTAATAGAATAGAGCAGATAGCATAGATTTGCTACAATTTGTAGAAGAATTCCAGTATTTCAATAAGAGTAGATTTGATGAATTATTTCTACACTTTTAATTCGGCATAGATATATTTTTATTGTTTCTTCAATTTGAAGTTTAATGTTTATATTTATATCACATGAGATCTTGTCATGTGAGCCTAGGTAAAGCATTAAAATTCTCTGTTTGTTTCAATACTTGCTCATAATTTGATGCCATTGAAATACCTGTAATCGATGCATGGATGGTAGAGTAAATTAGGGAGTCCTTCAAAAGGTTTGTCTAAATCTAGACAAAGAGCATTCTAAAACTTGTCTCTGATACCGTTGATAAAGGGATAGATGCCTAGTTGAATAATAGGATCCATGTCCCTTTCAACCCTTAGATCATAGATTAAATTCTTCTTTGCTTTTTACCAGCAGTGCTTTCGATTGATTTGAAGTTGCGTACTACTAGGCATCGTTAAGTTTATTTGTAGGTTGCACATATTATGAAGGGCCCTCAGAAGTTTGTACGGATCCCTGGGTTGATGATGAAAGGAAAGGTTTAGATACAACACTCTTGTTGGCATCTTGTCCCAACGGGATACAGTATTAATGATGATTGATTAAACACTTCATTTATTTTCTCATAAGAGGAGTTTCTAAGAAAGGATTGAGAGTGCCTTGCTTGTGGATTTGTGGCCTCAACTCGGGGGTGACTGTTCAAGTTGTTAGATGCAGAACTTGGAATTTCTATGGCAGGGTGGAATGTGGTCCTGTTATTTCCAGTTGCCCCTTTTCAGAGATAAGTTTTCTTATTATGTTTTATTTACTATTTCTATTTGATGCATATGTGCCTGTGGAGGCTGATCTATTTCAGCTTATGATATTATGCATAACCGATTTCTATTACTGCTTATGTTTATGAATAAATGGTAAGAATTGGAATGATCCATATGCTGCATATAATTGATTTTAATTATGTTTTTATGGATTGCTCAAGATCATAAATTTAATGGATTTTATATGACATCTGTAGATCATATTTGTTTATGCTTTAGTGGTAGTCTGTAGATTGATTTATCTCATATTTTATTGCAACTCTTAAATCAAATATAGATATATGATTTGTATCAGTGTTATGTGGTTGTAGATGGAAGCCTGTAGATTCTTTATTTATGTTTAATCTCACATTAATTTCATGCTCAAATTTGGATGCATCACATGTGCATTGGGAAAAATAATTGCGTCTATTTACTGCATTTTAATCTTAAGGCTTAAAGCTTTATTTAACTAGATGTTGTCTTGCTTGCCTAACCTTATACTCCTTTATCCCGTTGTGCATAACTTGACTTAGCCTTTCCCTTGGGTTTCCTAGTGCCTTTGGCCTTAGTTTGGGGTCAGGGACATTACAAGTGGTATCAAAGATGAAGATTCCAACTCCGCAACTATTGGGCCCTTCTACATATCTGTAACTATGTGTATATATAGTTACTATTTGGTATTTTATTGAATTCACTAGTAAATCAATTGTGTGGCAAGTTTTATTAATTATTCTAGATTCCTTTGTTTGTTATTTGTTATTCATTATTGTTGGTCATTTGTGCATGATGAGTGGCTTGCCATTATCCTAATTTTATATCTTCCCTATTTATTTATTCTACCACTTCGATGCCAGGTTACATGGATATGTAACTCCTTGTATAATTTCTGGAGGAAATGAACCGCTTGTCCTTTAATGGTTCATATTCTTTATTATTTTTATTTATTTTATTTATGTGTAAGAGTTTGTTACTTTGGGCAAACCTGATGGAATGTGAAGAACTTTAATTATTTGTTTGTTGAGGGCTAGGCTCGGCTAGCTTCTAATTGATTAGGATAGGGAAGCCATTTCCAGAATTATTTTGTGCTATGAATGGTGAGCAGTTCTAATTACTGTGGATTATTGTGCTTGTTTGTTTGATTGTTTGTTTTATTATTGATTTTTTTGTGCCATGATTGTTTGGGCATAGCTCTTAGTTTTGGAATACGTTTGATAAGTGCAATACACCTTCTACTAAATGAATATTATATAGAACAGGTTTTAATTGTTTATCAGTATTATGTTGATCTATATTTGATTTGCTTGTTTGTTTATATATATTATTCTATTGAAGAGTTGTGGGAAGAGCGTCCCTCTATCATCCAAACAATTGTTGGTTTGTTTATATTTTTTTTATCGGTAGATCTTTGGGGAGGGCGTCCTTCTAGAGAGAGAGTGCTGACCCCTTTGATGATCCAACGTAATTAATTGTTTATATATATATATATATAATTATTTGGTATCAGTGTTTGAGAGGTCGCATCCAAAGGTTGGGCCATACCCATTATACTTTATGTATTTATTATTTATGTTATAGTGTGGGATATGGGAGAGATGGCGCAACCAAGGGCTGGCCCTTTCCTTAGCGGATTGTTGCATTTTCAATTTTTTTGCAATTTGCTTAATGCGTGGAGCCTTTGCTTATTGTTAATGTTGTTTGGATATGCGGAGGAGGGCGTCACCTCCAAAGGGAGGGAAATATGTAGGTATATTCATTATATTGCATTATTGGTTGTGTTTTTGGATTAAGGCATTGGCTTCTCTTGGGTGTGCATTCAAGCAAATGAATGCTACAACCATTAAGGTTGGCTGATTGAAGATTTTTTCTTTTTTTCTTTTTTGCTATTAGTATTTGGAGTAGTTTATTTATTCAATGTTTTGGATTTTACGGTCGATTTTGGTTGGAATACAGTGATTTTTTTATTAGTAAAATCTAAAATTGAAAGTATTTAAATTGTGTTTTTGAATCCATAAATAAACTCAGTACCCTCGAATACCCCTATGATACTCAAATTATACAATTTCTATAGCTAATATATGTGATTCTAAGATTTTTTAAAGCTTTCCAATAGGACTTTGAACAAAATAAGACGGCAAAAATGCTCAGAAAAGCTTGAAAACTTAAAAAATTTAGACTACACCTTAGAATTTATGTTTATTTGTTGTTGTATTAATTTTTATATTATATTATTGCAATTCTCATATTTTGTTTAAACTTTTGACTGAGTTTTGATTAAGAGGGCATTGGCCCATTCTACCAATTGAGTGAAAATATATTTATATTTTTGCAATACATTTGAACTATTTTGCATATGAATTATTCAATGCATTTGAATTATTTATTGTGTTTAAATTATTATGCATTTTAATTATTAAGTTTAAAGCATTTTGCATTTGAATTAATTAATGCATTTTGTATTTGAATTATTATGTTTAATGAATTAATGAATGCATTTGATTGAATGCAATTTAGTTTGAATTACTATGTTTAATACATTTGAATTATTATATTTAAGGTGTAATCTAAATATTCTATGTTTTCAACCTTTTATGAGCATATTTTCCGTCTAGTTTTGTTCGTATTCAGGTTGACAATCTTTAAAAAATCTTAGAATCACATATATTAGCTATGAAAATTGCATAATTTGGGTGCCATGGGGATATTTGAGGGTGTTGAATCTATTTATGGATTCAAAAATACAATTTAAACATGTAGAAATTTGGATTTTACCAAAACAAAAAATACTAACCAAAACCCATAGTAAAGTCGAAAACGTAAAATAAATAAACTGCTCCTTATATTTAATACATTTGAATTTTGCATTTGAATCTTAATGCATAAAGGCTGAATTATTATATTTAATGCACATGAATCAATATAAGAGAGGAGCATTTATGAAATGCATTTAATAATGAAGTTATTGCATTATTATTCTATTGTGAGTTATGCATTATTATTGCATTATTATTACTGCATTATTATTGCATTATTATGTCCCCGACATAATGTTTTCGGTCGGGGGCATTAGTTCAAGCCAAATAAAAAAAAATTGCAAGTTTTGCAAAGTTAGTCTATAGTCTGTGTTGTTTATAGTTTTATTATTGTTGTTATGTTACATATTGGGCAGCCACCCATTGGCTCCGTCCATGTGACATCTACCTGGGGTGTTGTGCCCCAGGACCCGGCGGCAGGATGTCGTCACTGGGCCTGGGTAGGTGTTGTTATAATGTTGGTTGGTATAGATATCAAGCAGTGTCGATACAAATATCAAAGATACGGTACATGTGAGCTTGGTGTGTGCTTTAATGCACGTCTTGTTCGCTGGTATGGGGATCTGTCCGGGCTTCCTTTTCCTGTGGCTGCTATCGGCACCGGCGTCAGGATTTTTTGTTGGTCGAGCCTCTTCTTTGAAGGTGTTTGCACTGGGATGTGGCGGGTGACTTGCGGGGGTGTACATTTCATTTTCCTTCGCTCTTTCTATATCTTGGTTTTCCCCGAGTTCAAAAGGGTTTCATTCATTTCGAGATGGTCTATGTGCGTACTGAAGCAGGTATGGTTGTTGCAGAGCTATTTGCTCTGTGCATCTTCTGTGGCCCTTGCTATGTTTTGGAGACGTGGGCTTATTTCCTATTATGGGTTGGTGATCTCATTCCGTTACTTCTCTGTGTGGTTGTTGTTTCCTTTACTTGGTGTGTCTGCTACTGGTTTGATGCGGTCTTGGATGTTTGTGAAGGTGGCCTCAAAAACTGTGAGTTTGGCACTATTTGTGGACCTTGCTCTATCCGTCGGCGTCCCTCTGTGGATGTTTCCATTTCGGCATGCTATTCTCTTCGTTGCTTGTGCAATTGTGCGTGTTTATTGTTGTTGTGGAAAGAATTTTGTCACGGAGGTAGTTGTTGCAGTGTACCAGGTAAATTGTGTTGTAGGGTTTTCGACGCACAACATTTTTTTGTTTGTATTGGTGTTTTTTTTTCCCGTGGCGCTGTTCATATTCTAAGAACCGAATTTCATTTTCCGTTTCCAGGTTCCTGTATAGTGCTCTCCACGGGTCCTTCGATTCTGTCACGGGCGGTGTTTGCTATTGACGAGGAGATTCACCCACGTTCTGGCCATGGTGCTTCCTGTGTCAGCTTCCCAGGTGAGTACCTCTCTCTTTTTTTTGCTTTGCCTGCCTATTACTAAAAAAACACAAAAAAATTGCTTCAAATATTATTTCTGTTGTGTTGGTGGTTGTAAATGTTGTTTACCCCGTGCATGGAGTAATATGTTATTTACCCTATGCTAGTGGTTGTGGTGGGTTTGCAGAATCCGCTTTTGTTTTGGGTTGTTTCATTGTATTTTACTCATTTGCTAGAGTTGTTCTGCCTATGAAGTTTCAATTAGATGTTTTTTTCTTGTTTTTTAAATTACAGTTACATTGTTTAGACTTAGCTTCGGGTTTGTGCATATGATGCAAATGGGAAATGCCCGGTTCCTTTGATAACCTTCAGATTATATGATCATATTGTTTCCTTAGACAACGAGACCCAACGCGCTACCCTTTGGTTCTATAAATGCACTCATTTATTTTGAGTGTAATTGATATTTTAAATTCTTTTTTTTAAATAGTGATGCAATGGAGCGTTAAATGTGTTTAAATCCTTTTTAGTATCATTAACAAATATCGTCGCGGTCTCTAAGACTCTGGCTTTAGCCTCCCTGGGGTGATAGCTTGTTAGTTTCCATCTGGTACCCAATCTGATGCCCCTTAGGTTTTCTCCGGTGAGGATTGTTCCCATGCACTTGCAAACATAAATTGAAATGCAGGGATTAAGGATCTCAAACATTTTACGATTTTTGTGCTCTTTTTTTTTGCAATACAAATTTGTATCGGTTAATACTTCTGACTTTACCAGGATCCTAACCAGTGCTTAAAACGTTTCATGAATTTTGTCTAGTTTGCGTGTGGTTAGGGTTTCATTTTGTTGTCTCCTTAACTTTAATTTTACGGTCCTCGGCTCATAGGGTTTCAATAATTAAAGATTGTAGACATTTTAGCAGTTTGTTGATAGTTTGTTTGCTGCAATACAAATCTGTACCGGTTGAAACTGTTGGTTTTACCAGGATCTTTTCCAATGCCGAAACCCCACCATGGATATCGTTGACTTAGCATGGGATTTGGATTTTGTTTTGTGGTCTCCTTGAATTTAATTTTATGCTCCTTGGGCCATGGGATTTTAATATCCATTTTGATCTGTGCAAGAATTGTGTTTACACAGCTACCACGTGTGAGCATCTTGTCAATATTCCTAACGAAGATGGGAAGGAACTCAGTGCTTTTTTCGAATTATTAAATTTAGTAATAGTTAAACGATCTTATCCGAAGTGTTCCATGCATGTTGAAACCACTAATCAATGCCCTTCAAGAGCTCCAACTCTTCCTGTGGGGTCCCTGCAAATTGCACTGTCCTAAGCCTTTGTATAATTGTATGGCGTTGGCTCCATTGATCGTAGTAATTTCCACAGTTATAGTTGAAATAAAAATAGCCTTCTCTTTCCTTCACATTGAACATGTATGTTGATTGTAAGTAAATCAAAATCATTGCATACTCCCGCTAGAACAGACAAGTTGTTGCTTGCGAAGGCCCTGTGGATGACAAACAGTGGTCTTGGATTTTGTTAAGATTTTTCTCCCCTTTTCAAAAGATCCTTCTATTCTAGTTTCCATTTCATTGCATCTGTATATGTTTTTTTGTACTCGAATAATTTTTACAAAGACACTAGTCAGGTTCATGAAAATCTTATGTTGCGAATGTGTCTTTGCACATTCAAAAATGTTAATTCTATATGAAAGTGTCAGAGTATTTGCTTCATTGAATGTAATACCTAATAAAGTGATAGTTTACATTAAAATAGCATTTGGTTTAGGTGATCGACTAGTCTAGCCATATTAGGATGTCTTCTACGTAAGTGCATGGGTCTTTCTTTTCTCCTGCTGAGGTCTCTGGTGGAAACACGAGTTTCTTCCCATTTCATGTGCATTACCCTACAATGGCGATGTGTGGTTGAAAAAAAAAATGAATAATGTTCTTTGCAAATATTTTAAGTAATAAAAAAGAAAAAGAAAAAAAAAACTGAGAATCATGAGCTTTGCAGCTATGGCAATGTGTTTTTTTCCCTATTTTTTTATTTGCACAATGGTTACAGAACGACCTCTTGCAATAAAACATTTGCAGGTGCAAATTTTCTCCAAACATTTCTCGATGCCATGGAAAATAGAACAAGAACAGATTTCTTAGTTGCACGTTTAAAATAGAGAAGCATGTGTTGATAGACATGCTAAAGGTAATGTTTTGGTTTTTCATTGCTTTGATTTTTCTTACATTCTCGTCCTGTTTGATTTGCAAATACAATTGATTTTTTCCATGCCTATTGGAAAAGAGAATTATGGTTTTCAAAACCTAGGTGTCATGCATGTAGGAACCTCCAATTTGAATTGCTCAATGTCTTTGTCAAATTAGATAGCATTGTTGCTATTGCTTTTAGTAATTACTTAAGTCATGGTCCAATGAAGACAATTTCTGTATTCCTTGACATAGAACATACGCTGTTCTTTGAATAGCTAATAAAAAAAATTTCAAATACTATAAATCATAATTCTTGTCAATGTCCATTAAAACAAAGAAAAAATTAAAAAAAACCTTAGTTCTTAGGAAAATTTCCATTGCTAACTGCATAGAGCAGTTCTCTATTTTTCATCATCTCAGTAAAAAAAAAGAATCTAAAAAATGCATAAAAGTCCTGCCCTTACAGTCTTATGCCTCTTGAATTTGAACTTTGAAATATCAATATACACAACATTTGCAATGTTGTTGCCAATAGCAAAATTCTTGAAATGTGTGTGCTTGGTCGGCAGTGCTTGAAATATGGACTCTTTTTGTTTATCTGAAACAACCAAGTCAGATTGTGTACAAATTCCAAAATACCACAAACAGTGCTGCACATACTTAGTAGCAATGCTTCTATCATTGTTTGCAAAAATAAGACATGCTCATGTGAACTGCATACTAATGAACATACATGTTTTTCCGATCACTGATACTTGCAATACCTGATTGACAATGTTTCAATGTTGATTGTAGGCTGCCCAAACATTTTTTTTGAACAAAAAACAGGTTTGGTTCATTGTAAATTTATTTTAGTCTCAAATTTAGAAATCTTTATCATAAAGTTCCTTACACTATGTTTGCAATGTGCAACCAGCAAATGTTGTCAATGCTGCCATTTTTGCTGCAAAGAAATTGCACAACTACACTTCCTTATTTTCTTTTGCTGCTGTAGAAAAATCAATACAGAGGCAAACAAATTCATGTGCATTGCCACACTGAACATAGCAAATTCGAATGCTGAAAGAAGCTTATGCGGTTCCCCGCTTTTCCTAGCCATAGCAAATAGCCTTGAGATTTTCGACCTCATGGCAGCTACAAATTCTGAATGATTTATCTTATTTTGATCTCACAACAAAAACAGACTGCCTTGGATTTTTGCAAACAGTCTGTATTTTATGTGTGTGTGTTTGTAAACAGTGTAGTTTCTGTGTATATTGTTGTTTCATGTTCTAGATGCATTTGCCAATAATAAGGCAATTTTGTCACTTCACTTTGCATACACAATGTTTTTGACAATTGCACATGATTGGAAGACTATGCCATGGCATTCGATTAATACAAAGAAACCTTGAACTTTCGGCAAACTATGTCCTTTCACTTTGCAAATTGTTCTTTGAAATTTCTTTTGCTTCTGGGAATTCTTCTTAATCATTTCACAATGATATGCAAATGGCCATAGATTCAAGTTCCCGTTCATGTATTTTCCAATTGCAATCGTTTTTTTAAATGTTGTTTATAATATATTCGAAGAATTTGTTTAACTCTCAATGAAGAGCTTTTCTATTGTTAAAAGCAAAGTATACTAATAACCAAATGACTTGTCAAAATTGCTCATTCATGAGATTTTCACATTGTTTACAAAATTGGTTTAATTTATTTTAATTGCATTTCAAAATTGGTGAAAGGCAAGCTGGATCTAGCTTTTTGTCCAGTTATAAAATTTATTAACATTTTCATTTTCAAGGGATGCTTGCATCCATCTTTTGTATGTCTTTTTTGAAAGTTGTGGACATGTTGATGACAAAAGCCTATGTTGAGGAATCTTATTTGAAATTTAATTCAAATATTTAAAAAGGACAATTGTAACCTGTTTCATTTTAAGATATAAAAAGTTCATTGTATTCGCATCCTTAAGAACATTCCAAAAATTTCTTGACATTCGTCTCCTTGCAATTGCAAACTGCTTCAACTATTTTTTACAGAACATGCACCCTATCAATGCAAATACACAATGCTATTACAAATTTTCACTATGTAGCCTTGCAATTGCAAACAAGCAGCCACTGCAGGTGCAATATCGGGGACATTGCCACCTCGTGGCTCTTGTTATTATTATTGCATTGTTATGATTATAGCATGGAATTATTGCATTACGTATTATGCATGGAGTTATTGCAAAGTGTTCTTTCAAACAATTGCTTGTTTGATTGATTGACAATGTTTGTTTGATTGATAATGCATTTGTCTATTTGATTATGTATTTGTTGTTTGATTGATAATATATTTGTTTGTTTGATAATCATATGAAGAGTCTTTGTTGATAGATATTGCATATGCATACTATAATGGATAAAAGCTTATTGATTTGTTTATTGTATATTGCATATAATGAATGGATTGGATATACTTGCATTGATATGCATTGGGTGTGAATGAATTGAATAGTGCATGCACAGGGTGTGTATTGAGTAATCCAGGAAATGAGGGGAAGAGCCCTAATCCCCCTACATAGATTGCATTTATATGCTAGGGTGCTTCCTGAAAAAGTTTTGCTTGGATATGCAATGAATTAGTTAGTGTTGGAATGCATTTAGTGATGGAATGTTTTAATGTGGCGTGCATTTTATAATGTTGGGATGATGGGTAACTACAAATATACTATATGCATTGAGATAGCATGCATTGGAATGAATTGGTATGCATTATTAGTAGGCATTGATTATTGCATGGTAAATAATGAGGTGCATTGGTAATTTCATATTTGATTTGATATTACATTTCTAATTTTGGATTGATGGGAAAATTGGATATTACATAAATAACATATGATGATAATTATATTGATTGGTAAATTATTTATAACTAAGTACTATGCATGGAATTGGTTAATAAATTGCTACACACTACTAAATGTGTAACCATCTTCTAATGGTTGGTAATTGTGAATAGTTGTTATGCATTGGTATTTGCATATAGATATAATTGGTTGGAATGATGTAAATGCATGCATTAGATTAAGTGGTATTTGCATATAGGTACCATGAACTAGAAATTTAGTAACTGCATTTATATTTCATGCGTTGTTGATTGATATATATATATTTATGTGTTGGAATGATTTGGAATTGCAATA
Organism: Larix kaempferi; assembly: GCA_027924585.1. Lineage (NCBI taxonomy): Eukaryota > Viridiplantae > Streptophyta > Pinopsida > Pinales > Pinaceae > Larix > Larix kaempferi. Next base: position 11,272,836 of record BSBM01000799.1, read on the forward strand.
TATAGACCTTGGAGTGGATTGATTGGTAATTATTAGATGTTTTGGGAAGAAAGAGAGTATCCCTATCCCTCTTGAGTTAAATATTTGGAAATATAAATATGTATTTTAATACGGCTTAGTATGAGAAAATTGCATGCATTGGGTTAAAAAGTGAATGTGCTAGATATGTATTAGGAGACACTCAAAGAGATTGCATAGTGCTTGCATATTGTATGTAATAGAAGTGGAATGGGATTGCATGAGCATAAGACTTGGATAGGAGGTCCACATTACTGGAAATCAATAGTGAATGTATTTGATATATGTTGCATTGATTCAGATATGCATCGTGCTGGATAGTGGAAGCATATTGTGTGTATTTTGATATGCATTAGAATTGATGTGCATTGAAATTGAAGCGTGTGCCTCGAATTGTTCAATATGTGTTGAAATGAACTAGTTGATAAAATGTTGAATACAGAGCATGAGAGGATTTACTTCTCTAGGAAAGATCTAGGTAAATAATAGCTTGTTTATATTGTCTGATAATAGGTTTAATAATCAGTATGGATAGATAGGAACATTGGTATGATATGAAGATTCAGTGTGACTAAGCAGGAGTTAGTTCTCTACCTCTAAAAGAATCAAGGGTGGGTAAATCCTTGAGTCTGTTAGCCCGGGATGGCCTATGGATTTGATGTCCAGCCGATAAGGAGAAATCCCGAAAGGATTTATAGCTCCCCTTTGTCCTAGTGACATTGTTTCCTAGCTTAGGGTGGCCTCATGATAGAATAATATATGTCAGATGAATGAGTGCCTACAGTTGGGTGGATCAAGGAACTTACAAATCCAGTTGCCTTAATAAGTCAAGTATTCGTATGTATATTCTTAAGATGGTATTCTTATGTGTATTCTTGAGATGTGGAAAATATCTTGTTGAAATGTAGTTCTTGCAATTGATGTAAATGTAAGTTGTTGGTCTTGCTAAGTTGGTAATTGGAAATATGTGTTTGTACAATGGTCAATATTGCATATATTATCATTTGTTTATGGAACTAAGATATTGTTGCATGTATGTGTATGCATATGGTTAAATGGGCATGTGCTTAAAATGTTACATGCACACACTCAACACCTAACTTGAGATTATGATGTATGTGGTTCTAACATAAAGTTGGCATCATTTTAAGTGCAATAAGTCATGGTATGACTTTAAAATAAATTTGCATCATGTGTTAATCAAGAAAATGGTGATGATCCAACGGTTAAAATGCATAATGTCTTTTATGTATCTTGTTGAAAAGTATAAACATGGTACTAATCATGTGATCGATTGGAATGTGATTCAGGTGGAACCGGAAGGGGATTTTCTGGAAAAACTTGAAAGATCAAACTGTTGTTGCTTCCTCTATTCCATTGTTTGTTGTGACGTCCCCGTCTCTCAATTCGGCCAGCAGAGGGGACATTAACTAAACCAAGGCCTCAAAATTTCGCCCCATAACCACAATTACGAATTTATACAACTAAAATGCATGTGCAGACGTGTAAATAAAACACACAGCAAAATAAACTCAATCCACACACACAACATCCAATTTACAGGCATAAATATCACAGGAATATAAATAAAAAATCGTTTCACGTCATATACAAAATAGTACTTATATTTAAGCAAAGAATATCCAAGCAACTGGCTATGTAAGAGCGATTTTCCACCCAACCATAGGCACTCTATCTAACATATACTCTTTATGTTGAGAGGCCACCCCCAAGATGGGATATGATGCCACCAGGGTGATGGAAACACCTACAGGTTGCAATCTCTCAGCCCACAACCCACTCTGCTCTCTATGCTTAGCCAAAAGCTCCACCAGAGCTCTACAGGGGTCTCATTAAGCCTTTACAGCCATGGCACTCCTTCCAACTGCCCCACACAACACAAGGAAGGAATTTCACTTCACTGATCCACAGTTCCCTCGGGAAATACAACCCTTATAGTGATTCCCAGTGTGTGCAGTAAGAGTCCAACTTGTTGTAAGCTATTGGAGAACCTCCTGCAACATTAATCCAAGTCTTCTCAAGCATCCAAAAGTAGCAAAACTCAATGGATGAAGGTTCCTAGTTTTCCCAACCTCCATACTCACCTACAGCCATCTATTTTCCCTTCCAAAAATGTAGCTTCGTCTCCAAATTTGAATTTATGAATTAAACACAGTCTGGTAATGGTCATGAACATCAATGGAAAACTCTACGTAGTGTAGGAACAAGCATCATAGAATGATCAAAAGAGTGTTGACTCCAAGGATATGAGGTAAGCGTGAAAAGAAAACTGACATAGCTTCTGACCATAAAATGAATAGGACTGCTGACAACTGACATAACTGTCACAACCCCCATGCTTCAATAACTACATGAGGTGACTTTTCCCACCAACCTCACATATGCATTCAATGATTGGGTTTAATAGTTAAGAGAAGGTAATTGGCTCATTTAAGGCACATGGAAGATTTTGGATGAGTTCTAAGGTTGACACTTGGCAACATAGGATTTGGTTTCTCCATAGGCCCCCTTTCCTCTTTCCCTCTGGTGGAATCATAGCCCCCTTTCCTCTTTCCCTCTGGTGGAATCATAGCCCCTCTAGTGCTCTTTACACAACCATCTTGGACCATTTTATTATTTTCCACAATAGTACTTACATACAGTTCGAATTGGCATGATAATCCAACCATACGGTCCAGATAAAAATATATACATCATACATGCCTAGCCATTCACTAGTTGGGCCTTGGCCTTGAGCTCCACACTAGGAATCCATACTAGCATATTTACATAATTTACATCATTTTGATTAAATACATTCCAAGTCAAAATTGGGGGTATTACACTTGTCCAGGATCTCGCACAAGAAGCCGGTAAATGGGATTGGCGAGCTAGGGCATACCCCATAGGCAGTGGAGACAAAAAAAAAGTAGATGGTGGAGGAATGCATGGAAGCTGAAAGATGTTATGAGTGAGGCATACCTTCAACATTTTGAAATTTTGTAAAGGCATGTATGTAATAAGTGTGCATCGAGGACGATGCACTGTTTTAAGGGGGGAGGGGATGTAATACCCCTGGTGTATTATGCCCATGGACATATGTGATGTATTGTTATGTGTTTATTAATGGGGCACTAAGTGCCTAGACATTGGTATTTAGACATTATTACGGTCATGGAGGACCATGGAATTATTATTATTATTTTTCAAATTAATAAAATAATTGGCTCAACATGGACCACTAAAAAGAACATGAGGCCATGGATTCCACATGTGAGGGGGTTAGGGAATAGGAGTTGTTTCTCTCCTTAAACTTACTCTCGATTCCTATTTTGGATTATTTTGGATTATGGAAATAATATGCTACCTTATTTGGTGTTTATTGGGGCGCACTTGGGAAATGCACCCTCTTTGGTTGAGAAATATTCTTATTTTTGAATTAGTGGGTATTTGGTGGACCAATGGGACCCATTCTCACCTCTCTCATGGCTTATGCACTCCTTTTGGATATTTTGGACCACTTTGGATGCTTCATTCTCTCATGCGCTCCTATTGGCTATTTTTAGCCTGTGCATGCAAAAGTGTAACTCCCTCTTGATTTTGTAACTCCCCTCTTCCTACCTATTTCATGCATGCAAAAGTGTAACTCCCTCTTGATTTTGTAACTCCCCTCTCTCTACCTATTTGAATTTATCTTCATGAACTTGTGTGGTCCTTACATTAATGGGAATTAGCCATAAGGAATTTGAATGGCCCTTCTTGGGAATTTGGGGAATTTCTCCTCTTGATTTCAAATTAACCCTATTATGCCTCTATTGAAGGGGAATTGGCCTCTTTTGTCTATAAAACCATGTCTTATCTCTAGGGAAGAGGATTTATGCCAAGCATGTGTCATTATGTGATAGCCTATTATGTTTTGTGTTATGTATGTGGAAAGCCTGTTATGTTATGTGTTACACACATATGGTTGGCCAAGTCTATGTTGTTGGGTAGTTGATGTTTGTCCTTGATAGCTCTACTAGTATAGGTTTCTCACACATGAAGCCAAGAAACAGGATTGGAAAGCTAGGTCATACCCCATAGGAAGCGAAGAACAGATAGGAAAGTAGTAGCTGGGAAAAGTTTTGTGTTTATTTTCTCAGAAGAGGAGTTCCTGAAAAAGGATTGAGAGTGCCTTGCTTGTGGATTCGTGGCCTCGGTTCGGGGGTGACTGCTCAAGTTGCTAGATGCAGAACTTGGCATGTCTATGGCAGGGTGGAACGTGGTCTTGTTGATTCCAGCTACCCCTTTTCAAATATAAGTTTTCTTATTATGTTTTATTTATTGTTTCTCTTTGGTGCATATGTGTCGCTGGAGGTTGATTTATATTCTTGCTTATGTTTATGAATAAATTATAAGAATTGGGATGATCTGTATGCTGCATATAGTTGATTTTGATTATGTTTTTATGGACTGCTCAAGATCAGAAATTTATTGGAGTTTATATGACATATGTAGATCATATTTGTTTATGCTTTGCCGATAGTCTGTAGATTGATTTATTTCATGTTTTATTGCAGCTCTTAAATCAAATATAGATATCTGATTTTTATTAGTGTTATGTGGTTGTAGATGGTAGCCTATAGATGCTTTATTTATGTTTATTCTCACATTAATTTCATGCCCAAATCTAGATGCATCACATGTGCATTGGGAAAAAGAATTGCATTTGTTTTCTGCATTTTAATCTTAAGGCTAAAAACTTTATTTAACTAGTTGTTGGCATGCTTGCCTAGCCTTATACTCCTTTATCCCGTTGTACATAACTTGACTTAGCCTTTCCCCTGGGTTTCCTAGTTCCTTTGACCTTAGTTTGGTGTCGGGGACATTACAAAAATTTATAGATCATATTGGTAACAAAGCAATTTTACTTTGGGGTTTTTGTGGGAAGTTGCTAGATCCATGAATTAACATAAGGAAGAAGTCTCAAAACTCTAGCCATGGTGGATGAGCACAATAATAACAATCCATAGGATTAGTCAGAGGAGATATTTTAAGACTTATAAGTACAATTCACTCACATCTCTCACAACACGACAACTCTATAGAACAAGTTTGGACCTTTCAGGGAGTTTGGTAGCTCTAACTTAGATGTTGGATCAGATAAGAAATATGAAGATAATGAAGACTCATAAAAGGAGTGTGAGAAAGAGAGACAAATTTCATGTGCCATCACTTCTTCCCAATCTTTGTTTAAAGTGGAAGAGGAAGTGGACATCAAACCCTACTAAGGTGAGATTGTTGTTGTTAAGTTGAATCAATGGTTGCAGCAATTAGAGGTTTATTTTAGTGTTTATAACATATGAGAAGAGAAAAATATTCCATTTTCCAAATAAGACTTAAAATTCCATGCCCAAACTTGGTGGAAAAGTCACACGGAGATACTTCGGTTGGAGGGTGATCCCCCAATAACTAAGTGGCAGGTGTTTAAAAGCATCATTAAGTCCTAGTTCTACCCTATTGGGTACAAAGAGGACCTATGGATCCATTGACATTACTTCTGGAAAAATCACGAGCAGAGTGTACAAGAGTACACCATCAAGTTCATAAAATGGCCATTGTGTTGGGTACATCTCCCAATAACATGCATTTACTCCTAAAGTATATCCATGGTCTACACAGTCATTTATAGAGGCAAGTGATTCTTTTTAAATGTATGACAGTTGATGAGGCCTATGTACAAGCTTAATATCTGGAAAATATGGTTAAGAAGAAAGGAAAACCAAGAAATTCCAAGTAGAAACACCACCAAGACACTTCCAATGAGGGAACAAATAAGTGGAAAGGAAAGGAAAAGAAAACAACAACTATTGGTCATCAGTGCAGGTATCCAAGCAACCATTGTAACAATTGTAATATTGATTGTCACACTGAATATACGTGTTAGAAGCTACATCCAAAATTGAATCCAAAGAACCATGAGAAGGATGATGAGAAGAAGAACATGCAAGCCATGGATTCGAGCAACCAAGTAGAAAGCAACTTAGATTTAGATGATATATTTATCATCTACACTACAATGCAAAAAGAGGTGAATTTGAGGAGGCTCATCCAAAGGGAGAGAAGGAGATGTATAAACTCTTTCATATTAGGAACTAGGTAAAAAATTCAAAGGTGGATGCTCTATTTTGTTATGATTCACATGCCAACCTCGTGGAAAAATATCTAGTTAACAAGATTTGGATTGGAAGTTCATGACAATCATTACCCATATCCACTGGGATGGGTAAATAAGGATGCAGAGCTCATAGTCACTAAGTATTGTAAGATCAAATTCTCTATAAGTGTAAACTATATTGATGAACTGGAGGTAGATGCAGTACCACTTGATGTATATGGTGTAGTGTTTGGAAGCCCCTACATGTACATGTAGGATGTAATCTTCACGAGGAGAGAAAACCAATACTGCTTGATCAAGGATGGGAATTCCTTCATCATCATGCACAAAGGTTAATCCAAGATATCTCTAGTAACTTAGTAAGTGCTAGCCAAGCCAAGAAATTTATCAGTTCTGGTGATAAGTTTGTATTACTCTTCTTTAAAAAGAAAAATCCAAGAGATGAATTGGTAAAGGTAAATGAATCTATGGAGGGATGTACTAAATAGTAGAAACATTAGTTGGAGGAGCTTTTACAAGTGTCCAAAGTGTTATGGGAGCCTAAAGAAAACAACCTAAGCGGGAAGTGGAGAATGTGATGAACCTGCAATATTTAATTAATGAAAACACACAAGATAGCAGAAATAACAGAACTTAGAATCACTTTTATATTGATCGCAGGCCACTTCGATGGGGCAACCTCCTTTGAGCAAGCTCAATACAAATAACTTCACGGTGCCTTCATAGGCCTCAACACACACTTATATACTAAGTCTAGGCGCCAATACTATGAGTCAAAACCATGGGCCAATACAAACTATGGATCAACAAAACTATGGGTGACTTACAAAGCATATGCGCCAACAACAATAACACAAACTGTGGATCAACAAATACTACGGGACGACTTACAAAGCATATGCATCCAACAACAATATACTAACAAAGTAAAGACATGGGTTCCTAACAGAGAACAAGATATGGTCGTTTCTCGACTCCCCATTGTCAAATATTGGGTTTTACAAACATTCCATCCTAGAAGAAAATGAAGTGAAGAAGCAATTGTAGTATCGGCTAGAGCGTGGAGTAATTTGACCAAGAACCTCACCTTATGGGTACCTATCATCATAGTTCTCAAGAAGGATGGGGCTTGTAGAATGCGTATCATCTACATAGATTTGAGTGAGATCACCCTCAAAAATTTATACCCTTCACCCAACATTGATGACTTTCTAAATCAATTATAGCATGGCAAGCACTTCACCAAGTTGGATCTCAACTTAGGATACCACTAGGTATGAGTAAAATATAAATACACATGTAAAACCACCTTTGAGACAAGGCAAGGTTTATATGAATGGTTGGTAATTCCTTTTGGATTGTGTAATGCACTAGCTACATTTATGTTCCATCCCTTTTTAGATTCATTTGTAATAGTGTACTTAGTGATATATTGGTTTATAGCTCTAAATGGGAACATATTTTCTCACATATCATGTAGGTGTTAGAGACTCCAAGAAAGCATCAAGTACTAGCAAACCTTGAGAAAAGTGAATTGGCAGGCATTGGTGTATTTGGGCTATGTGATTCATGGAGGGGAACTCAAGATAGATCCTATAAATATGGAGACCATCCTCAAGTGTCCAACTCCTAATAATGTCACTGAATTTAGGGTCTTTGTTGGGGCAACACAATACCTATGGAAGTCTATAGCATCCATTTTTAATGTTGTTGCACCATTCCATGCCATAACAACTAGTGACAAGAGTTTGCAGTGGGGAAAGAGTCAACGAAAATATTTAGAAGAGCTCAAACAAAAGATAAATTGAGCACCAATTCTTGCATTGACCAATTTGTAGAATGCTTTCAAAGTGGGGATGGATGCAAGTGGATATGGAGTGATATTGATGCAGGGAGGTAAGCCAATATGCTATCATTCTGAAATATTTTATGTTAGAGTCCTAAACTACCCAACATATGACAATGAACTCCATGCTCTTGTTCAATATGTTAAGAAATGGAAGCATTATCTGATGGGAAAGGAGACTATTATCCACACTAATCACCATCCATTACAATATTTGTTGACCCATTGTAAGCTTCAACAAACTAGACACAAGTGGATGGGGTTTTTATAACAATTTCATATAATCATCAAATGTAAGAAGAGTAATGCAAATATGTTGGCATACATGCTTTTAAGGTCATCCACATCCAAGATCACAGTTTTGGTAACTCTTATGCACATGGAGTTGTTCACCCATGATGTGTATAAAGAGGCATACACAAAACTAGATGAGGACTTTAAAGGGGTGTTTTAGAAGCTACATGGCTAAGTTCCTGTAGAAGAAGTTGATGATAAGGTTGATTATCACCTAGAGTGTTATACCTCAATATTGCACATTGCATTCTAGTGTTGCATCTCTGCACCAAGCAACCTAAACGACACTTCCCCTCAATAATCATTTGGACATCCAAGAGTGAAAATCATTGACTGAACTCTGAAAGAAACCATCTCACCTACCACGTGTCACCCATATAGACTTTATCTGAGGAGACTACCGCGCCTTGCACATCAGGCAGGGTGCGGTAGTCAGCACTACCGCGCATTGCTCCTCCTCTGGGGCGTGGTACTACCGCGTTATGCTCAGTCTTAGGGGCGTGGTAGTCCAAAATTAACCTTTTGCCTTGGATTTTTGGATCTTGAATTTCGAGAGATATCATTGGGATTGCCACCTATGATTCGATCTCAACTCCCCTCTCTGTTTAGCTGGCCTGATCCACTAAACACTCCATAGATCCACACTTCTCTCTTGTTGGTTAACCTTCCCACATGTTATAAGAGAGAGGCCTTCCATGAGCCAAAGGGAGGACTTTTGGGGCACCAAACCTATGATCTTAGGACTTCTACAGAGATAGCTAGAGGTGGAAGCACTTGGAGCTGGAGGATTGACTTGGGCATCAAGCAACCTTTGTAAGCACTTTTCAAGCTTCTTAATAAGATAACTTGTCTTGTTTTTCCCATTTCATGTGTATCGTATGAATCTTTGATATGAAATGTATATAGTTTAGATTTGAACTTAACCTTTGCTTCAAAGTATTTGGAAGATTGCATGCTTGTCCTTTGTCTGATTTCAACAGGTTCTACATTGGAGCTTCGGGATCAAGAATTATAAGCGGGACAAACATCGAATTGGAAGGTAAGTTACGTCTTTCATCTCTTATGAATACATTCAATCTTGTTGTGAAGATTAGTTTAGGAACTCAAGGTAGCATTTGTTTCCTTTTTGTCTTAGTATAGAGTCAGTACATCCTGCTTTATCCTAAGAGAGTTTCTCTTTATCCGTAGGGAGAAATATCTACAACAAAAACTGGCGACTCCACTGGGGAAATTTTCTTCCCTAGTTTCACCTTTGCTTGCTTGTTTGGATCATCAAATCCTCTTATAAGTGTTGTTTCTCATCACCTTAGATCCTCTTTGATCATCATTTAGGACCATTTTAAACTCAGGACCTTATCCTTCCTCGGATCTTGGCCAAACTTTTCATTTTTTTAATCCGACAGGAAACTACCGCTCCCCCATAATGTTTTAGGGCGCGGTACTGTCCAACTACCGCTCCCCCATAGTAGACTAGAGTGTGGTACTACCGCTCCCCCACAGTGTTCTAGGGCACGGTATTGTCCAACTACCGCTCTGCATTGGTCTGTATAGGGGCGGCACTATCCTGTTTTGGTCATTTTTGAGCTTATTTGGAGGGGTTCCCTTGGGTTTTTTACTCCCAAACATTTGGGGTGCCTCCATATGGTCCATTGGCTTCTTTTTGACACATTTTTGAAGATATTTGAGTCTCTTTTGAGTCCTTTTCATCCACATTTTGTCTCTAGTCCTTCATTGGCATCTTTGAGGCCATTTGGTCAATTTTGAGTCCTTTGAGCCACTTTTCAGTTCTGGGAGTCAAGTGTACCTTCCCAGTCACTTTAGGATCTTTATAACATAACTTTGAACCCTTCCAAACCTCATTTTGGAGAATTTCTGATCCTTTTTCTTTGTTTGGAAGACTAGGTCCTACCTTGGAAAGTTGAAATCCCCTTGGGTTAACTTGATCCCTTGTGTACGTTTTCGATTTTTCTGAATTACAGTCTCTTGATCAGTGATTTTGTGACCATTACATGACTGATTTGGACTGATACAATTAATTTTTGGCTTGTTTTGGAAACTCTTGGCATCTTTTGGAAGTTCAAAGCCTTTGTTTGGTTTCTTGAGTCAAACTAGTGCTTTGTTTGCTTGTTGGGTAGAATTGTCATTCTTTTCAAGCCCCAATAGCTTGCATTTGTTTTAAACTTCTTGTCGCCATCGGATTGTGATTGGATTCAACTTTTTTGTAGAGATCTCTTTAGTGTGATATTCCAAAGGTTTGTTTGGTTTGGCATCATTTGGATTGCTTAGATTGGCTTCGAAAAACTTGGGACATCCTTGTCTTTTGAAGTCATTTTCTTGGGTTTTGCGCTTTGTTTCCTTTGCATATTTAGCTATTTATTGGTCATTGGAATAGATCGATCCCTTGTTTCCATTCTTTTGTTCAAAGGAAAGCTTTATTTTGTCACTCTTTTTCTATATTCATGAAATTAGAAAACATAAGCATTCTTCTTGCTTTAATTCAATCATTTGAGATTCTTGGTCTTACATTCATGAGAAGAAGAAATGCTTGTTTCATATTTATGTGCATTTGAGTTAGACGATATTATTAGGTTCTTCTCTTTGTCTTGCATTTGATTGGAAACGTTTGTGGAATCCTTCTTCCATAGATTAGATGTGTCTTTTTAAAGTGTAAAGAGATAGGAAATAGATTATAATCATTTCATTTGGTGTTCATATAAAGAACTTTTTTATTGCTTTGGGTTAGTTTTGGGTACATCTTTTACCTCTTTCTATCATTTTGAAAGAAATAAAATTGCATTTGCAATGGGTTGTACATATTGGGAATGGAAAGAATTCTTCCTTACTTTAGCTAGTGTTCATCGAAGAAAAAGGCTCATTTCGATTCATCTTCATTTGCATGGTTTGAGTCATCACAACACCATCAAGTTGCACTTCCATAACTCGATTGTGTAAGACAACCTCTAAAATTATTTCATTTGGTGTTCATATAAAGAACTTTTTTATTGCTTTGGGTTAGTTTTGGGTACATCTTTTACCTCTTTCTATCATTTTGAAAGAAATAAAATTGCATTTGCATTGGGTTGTACATATTGGGAACGGAAAGAATTCTTCCTTACTTTAGCTAGTGTTCATCGAAGAGAAAGGCTCATTTCGATTCATCTTCATTTGCATGGTTTGAGTCGTCACAACACCATCAAGTTGCACTTCCATAACCCGATTGTGTAAGACAACCTCTAAAATTAATCTCCCTAACTAAACCAATATTAACCTCACTTGAGGAAATCAAAAGAATTTGGTAGTCAGGTAGGACACCGGGGATAGGCATCAAAATAATTCCCCCTTGTCATTTTTCATCTGAGACATAGTCGTTGTCTTTAAGGAACTAAAATCCTCTAGTATTTATTGGCACGGTCAAGACCAGTTTGTGGAGGGGCCTCCTGTTGTTTCAGGGGTTTAACCACCGCGAGATCGAGAACTGGACGGACTCTGTGGAATGCCACACTCCACTTAGCCATAAGGAAACATTGATCATTGTCTTCCTTGTATTCTCCGGCCACCATACTGATGATACAAGGGTGATAAGGAAAAAGCACCGAAAACCTTTTCCGACGTGTCATGAACAAGGTAGCTTAGCGACTTTTCTTCTAGGGCTCTTTACTCGGGATCCCTTTCGATAGAGGGATATCCTTCCATTATTGGTCTCTCATTTTGTATTGTTCGACTTGGATTTCATCACCTTGTGAAGGATACAACTTGTTGAGGTCTCCAGCTCTTAGTTAGGAGGTTTTGCTTGCTATCTTGTAGAAGGTCTTTTTCTTTGTAGGGCTGCTTGTTGGAATTATGGTCGTTTTGTTGTACAGCTCACTTACTGTGGTAGTGGGCTCAGTATAGTTTTTTGAGCTTGCTCTTTTGGCCTGTGAGCCTTGTCTTTTCCTAGCTCCCCTTTCGCACGCTCGGTTTCCTGAGGGTTTTGAATTCTTTTTAACAAGACTTCGTCCACATCACTTAGTTTTGTTCCATGGAGAATCCACCTCCATGCACCCATGCTCCTTCTGGGACTACCAATCCGGAGACCCCTTTTCAAGGGGTACCTTTTACTTTTCCTCCAGTTGGAGATATTGGTCCCCCCTTTATTGCCATGTTAAATATTCCTGGATTAACCATAGGATTACTGGTATGGTTATTCAATCCGGTGATTCCAATTGTACCCAATGTTTCAAATGTTAACTCTCCACCATGAGAGAGTCAATCCCAAACTAATCCTTCCCCTTCTTCGTCAGATGAATCTTCTTCCGTTCCTTCTTCCTCGCCTGATCAAAGCAGTAATGTTAGTAATCGGGAGGATAAGAAGAAGAAGAAAAGGAAGATAAAGAAGAAGAAGGATAAGAAAGAGACCAAACGTAAACCAGTTGCCTCTAATGGCACTCATTCTACGAAAACACCGCATAAGCCCAAGTTCCCTTGCAAACTTTGCAAGGGTGATCACCTTCTCAAGGATTGCCCCGGTCTTTCCCGTGTGTCAGAAGTGTGGTCTAAAAACCCCAAACCACTTGTATCGTCAACCTCTGACCATCATGTTGATGACACTCCCTTAACCAGTGACCCCTTGGCGAAGGGTCAAAAGGGTAAAGTCCTATATCCCTGTTTGATATGCAAGGGTATGCACCGTACTTTCCTTTGTCCAAGCATGGATGAAGCTTCGTGGTGGTTGGAATATATTACTAGTTCTCAACCAGTGCTTCCAACAAACGATAGTAAGTTGTCCCTTGACCCCCCGTTGGTTGACCAAGCGATCAATTCAGTTTCATCTGTAATTGATCCCACTCTCCCTTCCGAGAGTGAAGTGATCGAGTCACTGTCATCCCCACTCGATCCCGCTCTTTCATTTGAGAAAGTACAGACTGAAGCAGTCACCTTGACACAATCTTCGTCTCATTCTTATCTTCCAAGCGAGAGTGGATTGATAACCACTGATGTTTTTCTAGTCAGTTCCGATCATGATGGGAAAGAGCCCATTTCCACGAGACCCCCTCCAAGTACTAAGGTCATTTCATTTGATTGGAATGGGTTAACAGAATCTTGTCTTCCTTCGAGTGTTCCTTTTCAGATATCTGTAGGAGTTTTTGATAAGGAAATATTTCACACCATAGTGGATGAGGGAGCTTCTGTCAGTATTTTATCCTCAACTGCTTGGCAAGCCTTAGGTTCTCCTCGGCTTGTGCCTGTCACTGACCAGATACTGGCTTTCAATAGAAGGCCTACTGGACCTTTAGGGTCCCTTCCTCAGTTACCTGTCACTTTGGGAGGGAAAACTGTCTGTATTGATGTTATGGTAGTCCAAGGTCCCTTAGATTTTAATCTAATCCTTGGACGTGATTACGTCTATGTAATGAAGGCTGTAGTGTCCTCACTCTTTCGAGTGATGTATTTTCTCCATCATGAGAATGTTGTGACCATCGATCAGCTTTTCTTTGTGACGTCCACTCATCGCATGACTCCTAATCACCAGACTTCCCTAAATGTTCCACATGTTTTAGTGGTTTCTTCCCCCTAAGGGGGGGGGTGTGGAGCAAAGTTCTATTTTGGTGTCAAGCTCGTTAAAAAATGAAACCATTTTCTCAAGCATAGTTTACTTTTGGTTTTAAGCTTGTGTAAAAATGAAACCAACCATCATTTCAAGCATAGTTTACTTTTGGTTTTAAGCTTGTGTAAAAATGTTCTGGTGGTGTGTTGGGCACGGCCCTTTCCTACAATGCTTCGTTTTCTTTTTGCATATCTACGATAACTACTCCTAATAGGATGGCTTTTGCTTCTGGTAACATATCCTGGTCTACTTCAGGGGCTTTCTCGCATGCCTTGGATATTGCATTCTCCTACCTCTTTCTATCTTTCATGGCCTTTGCTTTCTCATCCAAGGTTGAGGCTTTCTCTTCTTAGAGATGGCATGCCTACGCCTCACTATTCCATGCCTGTTGTTTATATCTTACCATCTGGTCATGTATTGCATCCTTGAGGTCGTTGATTTCTTCACTTGTTGCAGTGTGAATTCGATGCAGTGACAGTATCAGCGATATATTGAAATCTACCATGATTTGATCATGCTTTCTTAATTCTGTGTCCAACTCTTCATCGCCTGTTGTCATTGCATTCGGTAGAATTTGTACTAACCTTGGGTTTGTGCCGATCTCCACCTTGATCCTTCTTGTCGATAAACTGGGTGGGACTTCCCCCTGTGGTACCCTTGTCTCTATAACTACATTGCTTAATGTTGATAGTAGTTTATTTACCTGGTGAAAATATTATGTTTCATGTTGGGTCACCTTTGCACAGTTTTCTTCTACCACCGCTGTTATTTTTTTCATGAACTTGTTAACTTGCTCCTTAGGAATACCACCACTTGTGCTTCCTTCGCTGTGATCCATCCTATGCTTTGTTCTTGTTTCTTCTCGTTGTGCTTCTAGTTTTGAACCCGTGGGGGTGGTCGATGAGGACCCATCATGACTTAGTGTATGCGACTGTTCTTCTGCAGGATCGCATTCTCATGTGCCCTCTTGTCAACTATATGAGTCCTTATCTTCCTCTGGTGGCTTTGGGCCAGTTTCCAACTGCCCATTCTCTGGATCCGATAGGTCCTCCTCTGCTACTGGAATTTTCCATTCCACTGTCCATCCTTCAATAATTTCATCCAATTCCCCCTCACTGATTTTGTACTATGATGGAAGCCACTGCCTTTACTTATATGCCCATGCCTGAATGTAAATTGTTTGAGATGCGACCGATAGCCTTGCAATCTGTCGATACTTCTTTGTTTCTTGTTTGGTTATCCACGGTATCGCTTGCGTATCTATCTGCATAATATCTAGGAAAATATAGAATTGCACAATGTTATATTCTTGGATTTCTTTGTCAATTTCCGCCCACAAGTTTTGGTACCACGCACCTTCTTGTATCTTGGCATCTGTTGTTTCCATGCCTTGATAATGCGACGATTCTCTCCATCCTACTAGTGTGACTAGCAGCAAAATCCACAAATATGTAAATGGCTTCCCTTTTTCCTACGCTGCAACGGCATCCTCCATCAACTCATTTAACAGGAAGAGCGACCAGTTCATGTGCACCCCTGATGCACATTGTTCTATGGATGCAATGATGCCCGATGTACATTCTTTCGGTCTGTTCTTCCAGACCAACTTGACTGCTTTTATATTTGCGGCAACCCTGACAGCTTGGTCCTTAATCATGTCAATTAAGTATCCTCTTGATTTTTTCTCCATGCCATCCTTCGTTTTCAACTTTGCGGCAAAAATGTTGTCGTTGTCCTTCCCCTAAAAGAATTGGGAAGGGTCTTCCCCAGCCTTGGGTAGTCTAGTGATTCTTGAAATCAACTCGATTGTGACCGAGATATTTTCATGCAACCATAAATACCCACCATGAAAACAGGCCAGTAATTGCTTGACACATGCGTTCACCTACGCTGATCTCCCAAAGTGCAGTATTTGGATGAGGCCTAGTAGTCCTGATCGCCCCAACCACAACTCCCACTTTGTTGGTTCTTTCGTGATCGGGCCTCCTTCTCCATGCATGACATTGATGTAGGTGGCTTATGTGCATTTTGGGTAGGCCATGAGGTCATGGTCATTGTACTGTAACTTTTGTAGTTTGTCCATAATGTTCCCGGTGTGATTAACTCCTTTGGGTATCGTCGGCATCTTGATTACATATCTTGCATTCTTTCCTACTCGAAATGCTGGTGCCCCTTCCTTGCTTGGTGGTACATATCCTGGTATTCTTGGGCTAGGGTGCCCTCCTCGCGGTGTTGTTTCCTTTATAGCAGTGCCCAAAGTGCCTGCTTCTCCCTCTACAAGTCCCACTGAACTACGGGTCTCTCTCTTCAGCTTACGACCGGTGTCTGCAGGCCGACTGGCACTCCTCTTCTTCCTGAATGATATTCCAAACACAATCTTTGGTTGCTCAGGCATGATCAGTGTTGGTTGTGATCGTTCTTCAGTACTTGTGCTCGAAATGTAATGTTCCATGCGCTATCTTTCAGTTTCTTGGCTACCTTGCTTAATACACAGTGCGTCAAACTGTCCCCTTTCCCTGCATTTATAGTTTCGATTTATCGAGTCCTATCCATCTTGTTGATTTTGGACAATTATTACCAAATCAAGCGTCGATTTACCGAATCCTCTGCATGCTTTGGAAATTAATTGTACCATTACCCGTTTGTGCCACCGTCCGTCGTGGCTTAACTCCTGCATTTATGACTGGATTTGACCCATTCACGTCGTGGAGGCCATCAATAGTCACCTAACCTTGTCTCTTCTTCTGTACTCTGCGTTTGTTTTGTCGACAGACTCAATGTTGTCGACATATTTCCAACCTTTAGTTGCTTTTTTTTTATTTACACATAGTCCTTTGCCGCACTAGCCAACTCCGACACCTTCTGATACTTCGCTAGTGGATGGTGTCGGGAGTGGATCATGCAAACATGCGTCATTTAGTTTCCTTGGGTCGACGCAAATCCTGACTTCGCCAGTCTTCTTATCTTGGACCACCATCGGACTAATCCATTCAAATTCTTCTATCGGCTCTATGATGCCTACATCCAACATTCGCTCTATTTTGGCTTTCACTCACTCCTTGTACCTTGGATTCAACCTATATGGTCGCTGCTTGATCGATTTCGCATCAGGTTTCAGTGGAATCTTCATTTCGCCCAATTCCCTAGAAATGCCTTTCATTTTTGAAAATTTCATTGGGAACAGATCTTGAAACTCGTGTAGTAGATCAATGACTTTTGAAATTGTCACATCATCCCAATAATATCATATGCTCATGAACTTAGGTTCTTCCTCTGACCCAATATTAACCTTCTTGATGCATAACGGTTGTTGAAATTTGTCACAGGGAATATCTGGTGCGCCTTCGACATCCTGGCTTCCTTTCGACTCTAGTATATAAACAGCTCGTGATCCTCATCATCTGGTCCTCCCATCATGTTGTAACACTCCAACAACATCTCTGGTGTTGCATTCCACTGTAATCCCATTTGTTTTTCCTTCGGGACTGCTTCAAGTACCTTCTCCCGAATCTCCTGCAGTGCACTATTGATGAAGGGGTTTTCATCCGAGAAGCTGAAATTATGGCTAAAGTTAATAGTTAGCTCCTCCCACGTAGTCGTTCTGTGCCACAATTCTGTTGCAACATACTAGTTCAGCGGTACCTCATCCAATGTATGGATGGACGCATGGACCCATTCTTTTTGTGGTCTCACTCTCCATGCGCTCTGACATTCCTCCAAGTGATCCCTTGGTCACTCCTTCCATTGTATTTCCTTGCACAGTACCCTTCAGTTTCGTCAAACCTGATCTCCATTAGTTGTCGACATAGCAGCTAACTTGTTATCTTTGACTTGTTCGTTTCCCACCATCGCATTATTGTAGCCTTCAGTGCTTATTCTAATGCCAGCAACCTCTGCGGTTCTAATATTATTTCTTCAAATTCAGTGATGAATTTAGTCAGATTGGGAAAACATTCATATGTTGGTAGTTCGCAGACTTCTGTCGCCACCCATCTCAATGACTGGGTGATGCGTGCGCAACTCCTGAATGATGCTTCATGTAGTTGATTCTGCCAATTCTCTAGTGCTTCATTAGAATATGACGATGTCGAGCTAACGCTTCGCCACCCCAATTCTCCGTCGGCGGTAGGATTAATATAGTCCTCCGATATGTTGTACACATTGTCCCATCCTTCTGTGAATTCGTCCTGCATTGGCTCGACATACCTCTGCCCTTCTGATGGATCTAGTAGAGCGAAAAACCCTCATGTCGCGGTTCTCAAACGACATTGTTTGTTTCCTGAAGTTGATCATAGCTTTATTCTCCATTGCCCAGTCTATCCCTAACAACACCGGATAGGGGATCGTCTTATCAACTATTTCTATCACGTCGAAATCTGCATAGGTATTTAGTCCCTCTATCCCAACTGGGATGTGACATAATTGATTGATGTGTGACCTTGTGTTGACACAGTTCTGTCAACAAGGGTTCACTTCGCACCGTCGTCAACAAACACCAACCAAACACCCTTAAGCACCAGCCTAGAAAGGTTTTTCCCTTTCCAGCAACACCCGCGAATCGAGTGAAGTCTCACCCAAGATGGTTAAGGGGGATGCAGGAACTAGGTTTCCGCAATGGGGAAAAGGACATGCAACTACTCCAATTCTATCGAACCATAAACCAGAGATTCATCATTTGCATACATTCATACATTCATCATTCGCACATTAACCATGTATCTACCATTCACATATTCAATACAGAGTTGACATTCACATTAATAAGGAAATACCAAATATTACATCAATTGAAACTTTACCACAAGAATCATAATGCAGCATTCACCATTCAACATAAACAGAGACAAAAGAACAAATATGAACATCTTCATGCATTAACTCATCAAAACCTATGGTACAACCTTCGCAGAAACAATTCAGAACATCTTATCGCAGATCCATACAAAATTGCGAAATCTTAGCAAAACACAATCGAGATCGCACAGTCACAATGATCATGCCAATTGATTCTAGAATCGGATGCCCTTAGGCTTACATTCATATTCTTATTTATAGCCAACTATGGCAATTACAAAATGGTCCAAATGACCCTTTCTAACAACCTAAGCTAATCTTGCGCTTCCTCATTCTCCGCGAATGACCCTTTCTTCTGCGGATGGTCCTTCTTCACAGTTGTTGGCTTCCGCACTTCATGCGGACTAATCCTGCGCCAACAGGCCCCCAACACAAACTTGTGGCTCTCCATCGAGCCACCTCAGCTGGACACCTCTGGTGCGTTCACCTGCTGTTGGAAATCGTCGTATGCATTCTTGATCTGGTCGACCACTTCCTTTGCCGACATTTTGAGTTGCATACATTCTTCCACTTGCTGGTCTATTGGGTGTTCGTATTTTTTTTGTTGTACTTCCTCCAGTTGTTGCTTAACTCATTTCATTGCTTCCATTACCCGTACTGCGAGAACTTCAGCTTTTGTTTGGAGCTCATCCAAATGTGTGGCCCTTCATTCTGCCTTTCGCATCCCTTTGTTACGTGCTTCTACATGCTTTTTAGTTTTGTTGCCTTCGTCATTCATATCAGTGAGGGCATCACTTTGATCGATCCCTTGAAGGATTCTAGCTGTGCTTCCGCTTCGCTGAGTTGTTCCTTCAGCGCGGTCAGCTGGTCATCCTAGACTACACTTCCCCAAAACTTTGTGATGCCCTCTGTGACTTCCTGGGATACCTTTTCCATCCCTATGATCTTCGTCACAGCTTCCTCAATCATGTTTTTTCTTCCGTGAATCTAGTCTGGTGGTGTGCTCAGTACCACCCTTGCTTGCAACTCTGCATTCTCCTTCCGCAAGTTAGTGATAAGTACACCTAACAAAATTTCCTTCACCTCTAGTAGTATATCCTGGTCTACCTCGGGAGTTTTCTCACATACTGTGGATAGTTCTTCTTCCAGTCGCTTTCTATCCTCCAGGGCCTTCTCTTTTTTCGCTACTGTTTGGGCCTTCTCTGCCTGAAGGCATTGTGCCTCTGTCTTGCTGATGTGCGTCAACTGCTTGTACCGCACCATCTTGTCATGCATTGCGTCCTCAAGGTCGTTAAGTTCTTTCATTTCTACAATTTGGATTCTCTGATGTGTCAATAGTGGTTGTAGGTTGAAATCTACCACGACTGAGTCGTACTTCCTTAGTTCTGCATCCAGCTCTTTGTTTCTTGTTGTCATTGCATTTGGAAAAAATTGAACTAACCTTAGGGTTGTGCCGACCTCCACTTCAACCCTCCTTGTCGATGCACTCAATCGAATCTCCCCATGTGGTACACTGGAATCTACAACTGCATTCAATAGTGTGGATAGCAATTTGGTTACCTGGTGGAAGTATTCGCTTGAGTGTTGCGTGACTCTCACATTGTTTTCCTCTATGACCTCGGTTAATTTCTCCAGGAGCCTATTAACCTACTTCTCTGGAAGACCACCACTTGTGCTTCCTTCATCGTGGTCCATCCTATGATTTGTCCTTCTTTTGTCGTACTACATGTCTAAGTCAAAATCTTTTGGGGTGGCTGTTGAGGCTCCACCATGGCTCGACGCCTCTGACTGCTCTTTCACAGGGTCATCTTTTCCTGCGCCTTCCTTCCGACTAGCTGAGCCTTTGTCTTCCTCGGTCGGGTTCAATCAATTTGTTTCCTTCCCATTTTCTAAGTTTGACAGGTCCTTCTCATCGGCTGGGACTCTCTGCTTTATGGGTCATCTTCTGATGATGGCATCTAGCTCCTCCTCAGTCAGCTTGTACTGCGTTGGAAACCACTGTCGCAACTTATCTGCTCGCGCTTGAAGGTAAATTGTCTGGGATTCGATCGATATCCACGCAATCGGTCGGTACTTCCTAGTTGCTTACTCCATTATCTGTGGTATCACTTGTGCAATGATCTATAGCATCTCTAAGAACAAGTAAAATTGCATAATGTTGTCTTCTTGCCACTCTTTATTAGTTGTGGCCCATAGGTTCTGGTACCGTGCTCCTTCGTGTACTCGGGCTTCTACTGTGTCCATGCCCTAATAGTGCTTAGGTTCCCTCCATCCTGCTAATGCGACCAGCATTATGAGCCATGAGTAGGTAAACGCATTTCCATGCTCCTGCGCATCGTATGCATCTTCAACCAATTGGTGCAATAGGAATTTTGACCAGTTCATCCGCACACCTGCGGAACATAGTTCTGCGGAGGTGATGATGCCCGAAGTACATTCCTTGGGCCTTTTCATCCGTGCCACCTTAACTGCTAAGATCTTTGCCCCGAACCTGATGGCATGGTTCTTAATTGTGTGGATTAGTTATCCTCTGGAATTTTTCTCCACGTCGTACTTCGTCTTCAGGCTCACTGGGAACATCTTGTCGTGGTCCTTTTCCTGGAAGAATTGGAACAGATCATCTTCATCTTTACGTAGCCTGATGATTCTTGCGATCAAGTCAACTATGACTGGAATCTTCTCGTGCAACCATAGGTACCCACCATGAAAGCAAACCAACAATTGCTTGACGCATGTATTGACCTGCAGTAACCACCCAAAGTGCAGTATCTAAGTGAGGCCTGACAGCCCTGAATGCTCCAATCCCAATTCCCATCCTGTAGGTTCTTTTGTGGTTGGGAATCCTTCGCCATGGCTGACATCAACATATCCTTATGTACTCTCCAGGAAATTCACAAGGTCGTGGTCGGTATACTGTAGTTTCTGCAAATTTTCCACAATGTTCACGGCTTGAGGAACTCCTTGCGGTATCGACAGCATCACAATAGTATACTGTTCGTTCTTATTTATATGCACCACTGGTGCCCCTTTCTGGTGTGTTGGAACATACCCTAGTATTGTTGGGCCGTAATGCCCTTCTTGCGGTGTTGTCGCCTGCTAGGAAACACCTGAGGTGCCTGCGTCTTATTCAGTGAACTGTGTTGAGGTCCGGGTTCCTTTCTTCAAGGCTCAGTTGATTCTTGGAGGTTGATTAGCGCCCCTCTTCTTCCTGATTACTATTTCGGACATGACTTTTGGCTGCTCCTGCGTAATTGGCGTTGGTTCTGGACATTCGGTACTTGTGCTCGAAATATAAACTGCCATGCACTTCTCTGCATATTCTTGCTTAACACACAATGCGTCGAGCTGCTCCCCTGCCCCATATTTATAGTGGTGAATTGCCCCATCCTTCCGATATTGGACAATAATTTCCAAATCCATCACTGATTTCCCAAATCCATCGCATGCATCGGGCATTAATTGTGTCATTTTTTCATTTTTGTCACTGTTTGTCATGGTTTAACTACTTCATTTATGGTCGGATTGGACCCTTCCTCATCGTGGCAGCTTCCAACTCGCTGAAGCGTATCGCAACAGGTTTTTTTTATCAAGCTGCAATACCAGGCCTTCAATGGATTCACTCCCTGTTACACTTTTCACGCTCCTGGGACCTCAAGTTCAACTGATACAGTTATTGCACTCTTAAGTCGACACCGATTCTGACTTGGATGGTTTTCTTATCTTGGACCATCATCGAGATGATCCACTCGGATTCCTTTACTGGTTCTATAATGCCTGCTTCCAGCATTATCTCAATCTCAGCCTTCACCCTTTCCTTGTACTGCAAATTCAGCCTATAAGTCCACCGCTTCACTGGTTTCGCATTAGGTTTCAGTGGGATCTTCATCTCGCCTAGGTCCCCTGAAATCCCTTTCATTTTTGAGAATTTCATTGGAAACAACTCCTGAAACTCATGCAATAGGTCTGTCATCTTCGCAATAGTCGAGTCATCCCAGTAGTCTCCAATGCTTGCGAACTTGGTATTTTCTTCCGGCCCAATGTTCACTTTCTTGATTCGCAGTGGTTGTTGAAACTTGTCGAAAGGTATATCTAGTGCCTCCACGCTGCGACTTCCTTCTGGATCTAGGATATACGTAGCCCATGGATCATCCTCATCATTTGGTTCCCTGTGATGTTGTATCATTCCATTAACATTTCGGGTGTCGCAGTCCACTGAAGCGCCATAGGTTTCTGTGTCGGTACTGTGTCAAACACTTTTTGTCGGACCTCCTGTAAAACACTATGGATGAAGGGGTTTTCGTCCGAGAAACTCAACATTTGGCTAAAGCCAATTGTTATCTGGTCCCATGAGATTGTTTCACGTTGCAGTTCTGCTGCGATATACCAACTTCGCGGTACTTCATACAGTGTGTGAATAAACGCATGGACCCATTCTTTTTTCGCTCGTGGTCCCTATTTGATTTCACATTCATCCAAATGCGTCTTTGGATCTCCTCTACCATCAAAATTTCTTTCTCCATATCCTTCTGTGTCTCCAAAACTAACCGTCAGTAGGTGTCGACATAGTGGCCAGTTAGTTATGGCGGACTTGTGCATTTCCCACCACCGCGTTGGTGTAGCCTTCAGGGCTTATTCCAAGGCCAAGAGCCACTGTGGCTCAACCACTTTCTCTTCAAATTCAGTGAGAAATGTAGCCAAATTGGGAAATCCCTCATATGTTGGTAGCTCACACTCTTTTGTTGCTACCCTTCGCAATGACTGAGTGATCCTTGCACACCTCCTAAATGACACTTCATGTAGCTGATTCTACCAATTTTCAAGTGCTTCATTCGAATCTGGTGACGCCGAACTGCTACTGCGCCACCCTAACTCTCCATCTGCGGTAGTCCTCAGAAATGTTGTAGATATTGTCCCATCCCTTAGTGAATTCATCCCTTATTGGTTCAACATACCTTTTCCCTTCCACGGGATCAAGAGGTGCGACTACCCTTATCTCATGGTTCTCAAACAACATAGTTCTCTTCTTGAAGTTGATAATAGCCTGGTTCTCCATCACCCATTCTATCCCTAGAAGCACTAGGTTGGGGCTTGTATTGTCCACAATTTCGATCACATTGAAATCTACGTATGTTTTGAGTCCCTCAATCTCAACAGGGACCTGGCATAATTAACCAATCGGGGTGACTTTACTTTGGTTTGCTAGTCGCAGTTGCACTAGGGACCAAGCCAGCTGTGGTTTCCCCATTGTTTCCTAGGTCTGTTTTGTCAGGATGTTTACGTCCAACCCCAAGTCCAAGATAATGGAGTCGACATCGAATTCTCTGACTTTCATAGACATCTGCATCTCTCGTCCTGTTTTTCTCTTATGTATGCAATTTACCGTCCGCTCCTATCGTGCACCCTATCGTCGATGCAGTAGGTTCGATATCTCCTCCAATGCATCTTGATATCTTTCAAGCTCTAGGAAACTCTCCAGGAAGGCTCGTAAGGTGTTCTCCTTTTTCTGCAAACTCATCATGTCAAATGTCAGCGGCATGTCATAGGTAACTTCTTTCTTCTAAAGAGGTGGCTGCCTCAACTACCTTATTGCCTCCTATGCTTTCAAAAAAAAGTCCCTTTCTACTTCCGCATCAAATGTGACTTGCTTCCTTGCTGTTGTTCGGATGCTAGCCTGTGACCTGTCAGCCCCTGTCATAGCTCCTCCTTGAGTCACTGTTCCAACAGTCGCACTTTGACTTCTAACCTCTACTAATATTTTCTGTACCACTGGCAGATTTTGATTTTGATTTTGATTTTGTGGAGGTGGGGGCAGGTTCTTAGTTTTCCACTTTGCGATGAGCTAAGGACAATCTTAGACACCATGGTCCACAGCACTGCAGTAAGTGCACTGTGGTGTTGGATTCGGTAAATCCCTCTGATAATGCCCCTGCTAACCACAATTGTAATTGTTGGGCCTAGCCCAAGTGCAAAATTTTTTAGTAAGTAAGATTTTGGAACTGCGGAGTTAAGCACAATTCAGCTGAAGGAGTTTTGGGGATGCTGCGAAGTGGAGTGTAGCACAGTGTCGGAAGAGCTGCGAAGTACAATGCTGCAAGGAGAACAGCACTGTGATGTGGCCAGTCTACGGAGGTATGGCAAAGAAGAGTGTTGCATGAAAGGTGGCACAGATTCCGGATAGACCATCGGTGGTCTATTTTTGGTAAAGATGCTCCATGATTTCCAGGCGATGGGTAAGGAGCAAAGCGGAAGGAAAGCGACTGGTCACACATGTGAAAGAACCACTACACATGCCAGTTGCATGAGATCGTTAGAGGAAGAATGGCTCGGTGAAAGCGACCTATTGGCGTGTGCACAACAGGGAGGCCAATAGCGACGTGAGAATGCGCTGAAGGCCGCCACGATGGAAGATTCACTACCAGAAACCAGCAGTCCGATTAGGGGAAAACCGTGATAGTTTTGTAAACCTAAGGGTTTTTTCCTTCAAATTATAAAGATATGACCTATGGGCATGATCTATAAATAAGGAATATTTTGTATGGGAAAGGGTTTTCATTTTGGTTACTCTTCGTTGTTGATTGAATAGATCTTTGTTGAGAGACATTTTGTAAAGCCTTTACAAGCTGTGTGCGCAAAGGCCTATTGAGAGAGAAGAGAGTCTGCAGCTGAGTGCGCAGACAAGAACTGTTGTACCCTTCCCAAAGACTAATACAGCAACAGTTCTTGTGGATGTAGCTCCCATCCTGGGGGTGAACCACATTAAATATTGTGTAGTGTGATTGTTTATGTTTTACACTTGTCTGTTTGAATACAATGGATGCTTGGATTCGCATTTTCCAGTTGTTATGTTCATGCTTTTATTTGTATTCGCCATGGGGATGAAATAGGAATAATATGTTAAGTAGTACATGAATGGATGAATGTTGAATGCATAGTATTCTAAGTCTGTGAAGATATCGGTCCGTCAAATAATCACATATGTATGTAGAGCTTGTGTTGTGTAACTGATTGACGCGCAGTACCGGAAGTACGCGGTATTGTGTGTTTCATCTGTTTACATTGGTTATAAGGCTAATCGTCTAAGGCAGTAGATGAATGAATAAGTACTAAGTAAAATCATCAATATCGGTTAAGTCTGAAGAGGAAGCGTATAAGTCAGTTGCGTTGTCCTATTGAGTGAATTCTACCTGAACCGCGCAGTCCCTGGGTGTGCTGGTTATGTCAGTATTTTAACTTGTAGAAGTGTCGATCGCGACGCAGGCTATCGTCGCGCAGTCTTTAGTCTGCATCGTGAGCCCTGAAGCACGTTACGCAGTAGTTATGTCCGAACAACTCAACACATCGTTGTCGAAATGTGATTCCGCAGTACCCCCATAGCTACACCTCGGGTGAGACCTCAGCCTATTTGCAGGATGTTGCCAAAAGGGCCGATGAGAAGGGGTTTTGTTGTTTCCTTGAAACCGCGAAGAACCTGGGTCTACATTGGAAACCTCTAGATCAATATTTAATCCAACAATAACATATGATGGGTCCTAGACCTCGTCTAGCAACTCCAACTCGGTTGGCACCGGTACCTCAGCTGCCGCGGAACCCCCCTCTGAATCCTCCTCGCAGTGACCCGTATGGAGGGTACTGCGGTTGACCATACTGCAACTGCGGATATTGCGGTGGACTGTATTGCGGTTGTTGAAATTGCGGTTGAGGATATTGCAGTTGGCCAAACTACGACTAACCATACTGCAGTTTCTCATACTGCAGTTGCGGATTACAATGCGGTTGTGGTTGATTATATTGTTGTTGCTGCTGTATCAGTGGTTGTTCCTCCCCTTTCATAAAGAAAGTGTCTGCAGTCCTTTCTTGGAGTAGGTCATAAGCTCTGTAGTATTTCTCATTATGGCCAACAGATCAACAGAATTTGCAATACAAGTTCACTGGTTTCAACACCATCTTTTGCATGTACACACATCCTTCTGGCCGATGTCCTCTCATGTGACAGACGAGACAGCAAGGAAACCCTCCCTAACTGAGTGGATTCAGTGCACCTAATTGCAAATATTCTCAAAATTCTGGGCATTGATCCTTGTGATGTCCTTCTATCCTACATCTAGTGCACCATATGTCTTCGCGGGCCTCTTTTCGTTTCTTCATGTCTTGTAGCTGGATCATCAAGTTTTCCATTTGCGCTTGTTTTCAATCCATGCCCAAGCCTGTTTCGTTGATTGGTGAAGCTTCCAGCTTCATCGTGATCTCCAGCGCTTCTGCCTGAGTCGCTACCTTTTGTTGCATCAATGGCCCACGAATGTGCGGCACCAACCCAACAATAAACCATTCATTATGTTACATATCGTTCATCCTGAAACTCACTTTTGCCATTAGCGTTTTGTATCGTTGGTCAAATTCCCATACTGACTCATTGGGAAACTGTTTGATTTCTTTGAGTTCAATAATGTACTGCGACTCAGATTTTGGTTTTCTAAATTCATCAATCATCCCCACCTTAATCTGTAGCAATGTTTTACCTGGAGTTCCCATCAGTACCTTAGTAAACTTCATATACCAATCTAGCACACGGCCCCTAAGGGTCGTCGCTAACTGTCCCTTTTTTATGTCTTCATCCTGTATTTGCTTCACAGTCCATACTGCTTCGCACAAAACCCAGTATTGTTCGGGATCCTCGGTCCCGTTACCCTGGAAGGTTGGCATATTTGCATCGTCACCCGCCATTCTTGTACTTCTACTATTATTATTTACTGATGCACTACTCTTACTACTATTCTTACATGTAGGACAGCTCTGCGAATAACTTGTATTTCCTCTTATCAAGTTCTGAGTAGTGCATGGAGCTGAAGGTACGTTGTGACTTAGGGTCTGTCCTTCTGCGGCTTCTGGGGTAGCTTGTTCACTCTCTTCTTCGTCGTAATAAGGTCGCTTCATCCCTTGTGATCCTGTTTCGCAGTCTTTCATTCTGGTCCCCTCAGGATACTCTCTCTCATTCCTCCTCTTCTTCTCGGGACGCTGTAATATCACCCCACTCCTCAAGGTACCACACCCTTCTTCAGCTTCCCTTAAAAATTCATCGTCACTCATGTCCATCTACCATGCATCTTTCTACCAGACCCGCATTCACGCGGAACCCACAACTTCTGCACACTGATCTTCTACTCTTCTAAATTCATCCTCAATATGCCCTTTTCACAAATGAGCATCTTAATCCACAACATCAGCGATAGCAGGAATCTCCCCCTAGGACCTTTGAAAATTTTCCTTTCTACGTCACTGTACGATTTGATCATGTCCACAGCAAACTCAGTGATGTACCCGGATACTATCTACCCAGAAGTCAACAGTCCTTTATACCTTGTTGTCAACCCATTTTAGCTGTTGGATCAGTTCTGGAGTCCAGTGATCAGGCTCACTCATTTGGCAATGGTTCTTCTGAAACGTCAGCTGCGCCAACCACTCGTGCAGTAATACCAGGAATTCGCAAAAGAATATCTCATGGATATCTGAATAAATATGCTTTTCCAACCAACTACTTGTCGTCTGTCCGGGGATCTGATTTTCTCCCTCCGTGAATTCTTCTGCTTTCTTGTCAAACTAGTCCTGAATCTCTGGTTTCATTGGGTGCCACAGCATGTCCTTATCTTTCTTCTTCAGGGTCCAGGAAACGGAACGTTGACATAGTCCTGTCGATAGGGGTTCACTTCGCACTGTCGTCAACAAACACCAACCAAACACCCTTAAGCACTGGCCCAGAAAGGTTTTACCCTTTCCAACAATACTCATGAAGCAAGTGAAGTCTCACCTGAGATGGTTAATGGGGCTGCAGGAACCAGGTTTCCGCAGTGGGGAAAAGTACATGCAACTACTCCAATTCTATCGCGCCATAAACTAGAGATTCATCATTCGCATACATTCATACATTCATCATTCGCACATTAACCATGTATCTACCATTCGCATATTCAATACAGAGTTGACATTCACATTAACAGGGAAATACCAAAGATTACATCAATTGAAACTTTACCACAAGAATCATAACGCAGCATTTACCATTCAACATAAACATAGACAAAAGAACAGATTCGAACATCTTCATGCATTAACTCATCAAAACCTGCGGTATAACCTTCGCAGAAACAGTTCAGAACATCTTATCGCGGATCCATACAAAACTGCGAAATCAGAGCAAAACACAATCGAGATCGCACAGTCGCAATGATCATGCCAATTGATTCTAGCATCGAATTCCCTTAGGATTACATTCATATTCTTATTTATAGCCAACTACGGCGGTTACAAAATGGTCCAAATGACCCTTTCTAACTGTTGGGCATGGCCCAAGTAGGCACAATTTTGATAAGGATACAGTTTGGGGAGCTGCGCAGCTTTTGGGCTACGAAGTCAGAAGACACAATTTTGGGGAATGCGCAGCTCGGAGTACAGATGCAGTTTTGACGCAGCAATGCAAGTGCGCAGGGCTTGCGCAACAGCTACTTTTGGTAAAGAAGTATAGAAGAAGGTCTAGCTGAGTAAGCAACCCATTTTGGGTAAGAAGCAGAATGAAGGATGAGGAAAGCGACTTGTCTAAGAGAGTGGCAGCAAGCAGTTGAGAAGCTAGACCACTAAGTCGACGATGATAGGCAGGCTTAAGGAATGGAAAGTGACAGACCACGATGCAGTTGTAACCATTTTGCTGAGGACTGCAGCTATCAGGAGGGTGTCAGAGCCACGAGTGGTCCAGTAAGGCATCCAAAGCGAGTGAAGCAAGCTATCGACGGCGATAGGTAGGGTGGTGGATATCCGCACCAATTTTGGGAACCTTAGGGTTTATTGCCATGCATTGTAAAGACATGACCTACGGGCATGATCTATAAATAAGGCATATTTTGTAAGGGAAAGGGTTGTTGGTTCTCTATTGTTGAATGTTATTTAGAAATATTCGGTAAGAGATAATTTTGTAAAGGCTCTGCAAGCTGAGTGCACAGAGGTCGATTGATAGAGAAGAGAGTCTGCAGCTGAGTGTGCAAACAAAGAACTGTTGTACCCTTCCCAAAGACTAATATAACAACAGTTCTTGTGGACGTAGCCTCCATCCTGGGGGTGAACTACATTAAATCCTGTGTAGTATGATTGATTATGCGGTTGCGTTTGCTTATTTGCTTACCATGGATGTCTAGATTCTCATTTATCAGTTTTTATGTTAATGCTTTTATATGTATTCTCCATAGGAGAAAGATGGGAGTAATATGCTAAGTATTACATGTATGGATGAATGTTGAATGCATAGTATTCTAAGTTTGTGAAAGTATCATTTTGTTGAATAATCACATACGTGGGTTAGAGCTCGAGTTGTGTAAGTCTCTTAATGTGCAGCACCAGAAGTGTGCAGTATTGTGTGTTCATCTTTTTACGTTGGTTATAAGGTTAATCGTACCAAGCAATAGACGAAGGGATAAACACTAAGTAAAGTTGTCAATATGAGTTAAGTCTGTGCAGGAAGCATATAAGTCAATTACGTTGTCCTATTGACTGCATCTTTCCTGTGCCGCATAGTTCGTAGATGCGCTGGTTGCGTAAGTATCATAGCTTGTAGAAGTGAGGACTGCGACGCAGCCTATCATCACGCAGGCTCTACGCTGCATTGTTATTGAATCTGTGTTAAGAAATTCATCACATAGCTGTGGAAACCTGATTCCACATCTCCCCATACCTTCGCCTTGGGTGAGACTTCATTCTGCTTGCATATCGTTGCCGAAAGGGCCAGTGAAAAGGGGTTTTGTTGGTTCCTTGAACCACCAAGAACCTGGGTCTATATTGCAAACCTCTAGAACACTGACTCAAGCCAACAAATGGTTTTGTTGTCGCGCTAAGAATCCGTGATGAGTTGAAGTCGTGATGTGCAAAGTAGAAGAAGTTGAGATGGGCGTCGACTTTTGGCATCCAGACGAGAAAGAAATATGGGCTTGGTGTGACAAGACAGAGAGAGACTTCGCAAGGAAAGAAAACAGACACCCACATCTCTCTGACATTGAGTGGTTGAATAAATACCCATCGAAAGATGTTCACAAAGTTTTATAGGCATCTTTTGGAAACGATCTACACAAGTGGTTGTCAAGGCTCGTAGAACACAGAAACTGTACCCCACGAGATGTACCAACTGAGTGGAATCTAGAGCTCATTGAAAGGCTCCAAGCACTAGATAGTCCATTCACGAGAGCAGCCGACTTCTAGGTCAATAGTACACTACAAAGCTTTGTGACGGAGTTCGTTGTGGACATGCTAAAGTCCTACAGCGCATCCGAAAGAGAGTTTTTCAAGGGATTTAGAGGTAAGTACTTGAACAACCTCAGTTTATACATTAAAATGTTTTTGGCAGAGAAAGGTGTTTTTAGAATGCAGTGAAATTTTGTTTAAAATTTGTCATGGTAGATAGTACATATAGTGGTTCTTACGAAGAAAACCATAACTTGAGAAGTGGGAAAAGATACAAGTTCGTTGTTGAGACAAATCCTGAACCACATGGAATCTGCATAGATACCCAGATACCATGTGAGCTCGATAATCAAATTGCACCTCTATTAGCCATGTATCATCCTATTACGCCACAGAACTCGTCGTTTGCACATACCACACCTCCCTTGTCTCAGAATCCGTCAGTTCAGAACCTGTCAGTTGCAAGCACCACGCAACCCACACTGCAGAACATCAGTACTAGTAACACCGTAAGAGCATGTGCCCAAGCTGTACCACTTCAGAACGCCCAACCTCATGTCATTCCTCAAACTATTATCCCTAGCACTACTCAAAAAACTGTGCCACCTAGAAGGATGGCTAATGATATCAAACTGCCGATATTCAAAGTAACGGGTCTAGAAGACCCTGATCAGAATTGGTTCATGAAATATTTGCAAGGACATAATAGAACCCTGATAGAAATCAAGGTTCCTCTCTTAGCAGAATTTAAGAAGCTGAAGTCAGAGTCGCATGTTAGGATATCTCATTATTCAATTTTGTACTTTGCATGCATCCCAGTCACCAGTTTGATGCCTCCAGCACTTTATCCCCAGTTTGCCAGCACCCGGGAGCTTCTTTCCATGTAGTTATAGCCCTCCTAGTCAGTAAGGTGCCCACTTCTCACCTACCACCTGAGAAAGGCGCACTTCTTCACCTACCACTCAGTTCACTTCAGTTAGTTAGTTGTCTTTCCTTGATTTAAGGCTAGATTGAGTCCTAACTGATTATATCACTCCGTTGGACCCCCAATGAGACTAGACTGCCTATTCTAACTCCAGATAGCTCCTCATGCACCCTCCACTGAGCCTCCTTCATTCAGTTAGTGCCTACATGTGCCAGTTACACCTACCACACTCAGTTAGACTCAGTTTGACACCTGGTTGACCGTTACTTGTGCATTGATGACTCCACTGATCTGATGAGGAGGACTCCTAGTTGGAGCCAAGCTATTCCATGCAGTATATTCGAATGACCTCCTTGGTTAATTCATATTGCTTAGTCATCGTTACTGTATTGTATTGTATTCTACCATTCTGAGTTCAATAGAGCACTGCTGCAATCCTTTTGCATAGTTTTACACATATTTTCTGAGTTTCATCTATTGTAATTGATTTACTTGTTCATTAGATCTATTGTGCTTAATTTCACATGGTATCAAAGCCATGGCAGGGACAAGACTTCTTTTCAGCAGGTATTATTCATGAAGATTGAGCAATGTTTGCTCACTTTGCAGTAGTTTTTTGCAGTTGCAGCTCTTTCTGCAATTGCAGCTATTACTCCATGTTAATTTTTAAGAATTAATTCAATATACTCTAGGATCTTTACTGAGAGAATAACATGTACAGCATATAAAGTATAACAATGCATATCAATCACACCAAGCAATCACATGAGACAATTGACACACAGAGTTTCACTGGGGAAAACCATAAAGGTGAAAAACCCCACAACTTCCTCAGAGATAGAAAGAGCAATGATACAACCCAAGTACACAGAGATAGTCCTCCTAGCAGCTAAACCTCCTCCTCCACTAGTGCGCCACTTTTCGAGTAGTGTAGAAGTGAATAATGAGATGATCAAATAGAGTGCTCCCACACTCTATTTATACTTGACCTTACCTTCCTAAAAACCTAGCAAGGCTGACTTGTCTAACTCAGTCTAATAACCCATGGTTATACTAATCAGGGCCGACCCCACACTTGGTGGTCTAATAACCCATCACTTGCAAGTTGCAACACTTGTGACACTTGTCAATACAAATGACGACACTTCCGTATAGAGGAATAATAACATATCTATAGGAGTACAATATACATAGGTGAAATACATTCCGAAGTTAGAATTACATCAACACTCCCTCTTAACTAGGAAGGTATTTCTCGACACAGATCTGCTAGCACAAGTCTTCTTCTCTGGATCATTGTCATTGGATCATTGTCATTGAATCATCGTCATCGTCACTGCTGATGTTATCTCAATCAATATCCAATCTACTCATCATAGGAAGTTCTACAGAGCCAGTCCTTTTTCATACTGGATGTAGGCTCACTACTTGTAGGTCTTCATCATCTGCGCGAACGGTCTGATAGAGGTGGTCTCTCAGGAGTGATTTATGTGCTGATGCAATACCTGACAAGAGCATCCCAGGAACATTTATGTGCCTAAGCATGACCGGCAAGATCTCCCAGGACTGATTACATGCATCCCTTTCACAATACCTTTAAAGAGCATCCCAGGAACATTTATGTGCTGTAGCACAACCGACAAGATCTCTAAAGAGAATCCCAGGACTTATTATGAGCACACAGCTCAACCTCTCAGATCTCCAGGACTGATTACATGTGAATAGACAATACCTTTAAAGAGCATCCCAAGAACATTTATGTGCCGCAGCACGACCGACAAGATCTCTAAAGAGCATCCCAGGACTTATTACGAGCACACAGCTCAACCTCTCAGATCTCCAGGACTGATTACATGTATCCATAGCAATACCTCATCCCAGGACTGATTACGAGCACACAGCTCAATCTATCAGATCTCTGAGGACTAATTACATGCTACTTGCACAACCTGCCACATATCATCTCTGACCTCCAAGTATCAACCTGATACTCATGATCCAACTGATCATCATCGCACAAAGCATCATCCTGATGCTCATGATCATACTGATCATCATCACACTGTACATCATCCTTTTGTGCATCATCCAAAGTATCATCCTGATACTCATCATACATGATCATCCTAATCATCGTCATTGCACCGTCCTGATGCATATCATCTAGAGCAACATCCTGAAGCTCGTCATCTATGATCATCCTGATCAAACAATATATCCATTTGATGCATACAAAGTATCTATCTGATACATATCATCATACATGATCATCCTGATCATACAATGCATCCACCTGATACATACATCAGTACGTGATCTACCTGATCATACAATGTATCCACCTGATACATACATCAATACAATGTATCCACCTGATACATATACAAAAATACATGATCCACCTGATCATACAATGTATCCACTTGATACATACATAAATACATGATCCACCTGATCATATCAAGCATCCAACATGATGCATATACAAATATATGATCCAACCGATCATATCAAGCATCCAACATGATGCATATACAAATATATCAAGCATCCAACATGATGCATATACAAATACATGATCCAACTGATCAAGGCATCCAACTGATACATATACAGAGCAGTAACTGGAGCATCGTCCTGATGCTCATCATCCAACTCTTACATCCACAACCATGGGAAGGATCCTCCTCTCACCATGTGTTAGCTCTCCAGGAAACTCTTCTAGGTTGCAAATTGAAGATGCCTAGTAACTCTAATGATTTCTTAATTGTGATCAAGTCAGATGACTAACATGGATTTTACTCAATCAAGAACATGCATAATATATCAATTGACAAGGCTTTTAGCAATCTCTGTTCAGGAATTTTGAATAAGATATAAGAGTGGACAATTCTCATAACATCAACAGAAACATATACAGACTATGCATATGAATGGTCAATGGCATAATAGGATGATACTTGTATATCCTAATCAACTGGTGAAGTGAAAAGATGACAATTTCCAGGCACCGAATTAAGCTTTAATGAAATGAGACAGTCATTCAAAATACAAGCACAGAAAAATGATTAAGTGGAACTAAACATTAAAGGCAAAAGAAGCTTGAAGGCTAATATATTATGAGAAGTATGAAAGACACAATATAAGTGCTAATCTCCAAAAATCGATCCCCTTAGTTTATCAAATGCTCTTGGCTTTATAGCCTTTACAAACAGATATCCAGATCCTAGAAATCTGGATCAAATTTACTTAAAATGGAAAGTCAAAAACTGATATATAGAAAATAGGAAAAGATCCTATTTACATGGACAAACTCCTTATCTCAAATCTTCATATCCTCATAGTCTTCAACAGCTGCAACAAGCCTCCAAAGGCTGATGAATCAGGTCGAAAATGCCACCTGGAGGACTGACAAGTCATCTCTTGCCACAAAAATTGGGGCAAACTGCTGAAAACTGGGGCTCAGAGATGGATTTGGTTCTCCAAACCTATACCACTTGTGTATAAACCGAAAGAGGTTTTTGTGAATTGTTTTATTTTGAGAAAAAACCTCTCTCATTTCTTTAAAATTCGTTTTCATTTTCCCGAGATCAGCATTTCAAAAACATGTGTCAAATAGATCAATTATGAGATCCAAAAATTAGGGTTCAGAGATGGATTCGATTCTCCCAATCTGTAATACCTGTAGGAAAATTGAGAGATTTTATTATTCTTTGATGTGTTAGGAACAAAAACCTCTTCCCGTTTCATAAAATGATCTTCCAGCCGCTCAGAATCATTATTTGAAAATGATGACTCGAGATAGTAAAAAACGCCATATTTCTTCATTATTTCCATCTTGCTGGCAACTTCAGAATTGGAACAACACATTGAAACAGATCCTATTAATTATAACCTTCACTTAGAAACCATCCTTATACCCTTTAAAATGATCAAACTTGGATCTGTGAAAAAAATGGTGCCATTCTGCCCTTCTCTGCGCTTTCGGTGGCTTTGAACAATTTTGCCTTTGAACTGTAAGCTGCCATAAACTTGCTTTTCGGTGGCTAACGAACAACTTTTATAACCGCTAGAAACTATTCCACGATACATGACACGTGTCTTTCCTTTCAGTAGCTTGAAGAGTTTTGTCTTCCATACTGTAAGCTGTCGAAGGTTTTTGATAGCTAATGAACAATCGTCAGGTCCGCGTAAGCCACCGAAACCTGTTTTTCCTTTTTGAAAAGAGAAAAAGCTCTAAAAATGTTTCAAACTTTATTACATACTTAAAAATAACTTAAGAAAGGACCATCAATGAATATGATGAATAAAATTTATGAATACCTCCTATCACCTAGAAAAAATAAATTGACTATGTTATTTTGGGAGATAACATCTGGCTCCTACTCGGGGATGGAATCCTCCCTGCGAGGTTCCAAGAACCATAGATAAAATGCATTTCCTGTAAAATAAAAAACTCAAACCTATTTTCTAGCGTTTCCTTGGGCATGGAGTCAACAGTACAATATTTTTCTGAACACCTTTCAAGAGATGCCTCTTATTCAAGCAACTAACTGATCAACCTGCTGCAAACATGAAGGAAAGTAGATGCTCGAGAGGTGAGCTTATTTTCTATGATACCCTGCCTCTAACCAAATCTGCAATTGATCAAGTGAAAGAAAAATTCCACAGCAACCACTCAAGAAACTTCAGGACTGGGATGATCTTGTCCATACCACTAATTGATAGATAATATTTGAAATATAACAGCAGTGATAAAAATTTCTTCAAGAAACAAAACTCACCGGGAAGTGTTGGTGAGTACTTTGAAATTTTCAAGTGATATGGAACATAAGAATCCATCAAGGATGCAAATGGATCTTTGAAATGAAATCAGAAGCATGTTGATCCATGAAAGCTTCATTTATGAATATCTCTTTGCTTGAAAACTGCTGACCTTCTACTTTCCTTATGATCAAATCTTGATCATCGGTAGCAACAATCATTTCTTCATAATGATGCTCATTAGATAATGAAAAAATAGTGTTTACATCATATGAATGATGATCAACTAAGAACATATAGTTGTCAATACAATCATTGGTTACCATAGGCTCAACTTGGTTTGCAAACTGATCATAAAACTCACATGCATACTTGTCTCTGGAACACTCTACAAGAGTTGAAGAATTATGATCCAAATCTGAAATGAGCTCATATGTTTGCTGATGTTCCAAAACTAGTTCATACTCATTACCTTTTTGCTCTAAATTTGAATCATACTGATATTCTGTTTGCTCATGTGCATGCAGATCTTCTAAGTCAATCTGTGCTTGGATCTTTCTGGAAACACAAATGTTCTCCTCTACTTCGTGAGCATCTTCAAACAACTGTCTTAAGGATGATGACTTCCTTTCTAATAGGAGAAGGGAAAGTTCTGAATGCAAACCAATAACATAATATATCATGGCAGCTGTCTCTGTAGGCCGGATCTCAAAAGGCATATCATGATAAGTGTTGTAGAATCTTCGATTGAAGATAGGCAAAGCTTCGTCCTCCTCTCTTTTCAAAGCATAAAATTTAGCAAGATACAAATCAAGAGATTTGTTCTCACCCCAATGCTTCAAAAAGGCATTAGATGACTCAATCCAAGAGCCAATAGAATCATTTCTCAGACCTTTAAACCATACACCAGCGTCTCTGATCAAAGTTTTGGAAAACAATCTCATGATCACATCATCATGAACAATCTCAAATCGATCAAGAAAGTTCTCAAAGGATTGCAAGTGCCTCTCAGCTGAAACTTGGTTCTCTCCAGGAAACCAGGGAAGATATTCAAAGCAGTCAAGTGGATAATGATGAAGAATATAGGGAAGCCTCAAAGGCTTGAACATTCTTATTCTGACTTTAACTGGAAAAGCAGTGGTCTGATCATATATGGGATGAACATTAGAGTTAACAGCTTGATGACAGGATTCATTAGTAATGTCAAAAGGTATTGATTTCTGGATAGGTTTGGAATCAATTTCAATCTGCTGAAGGTTAAATGGCCGATAAGATTCAGAAGGAGTTTGAATACAATGATCATCTTTATGAATAGGCTGAGGTAAAGCTACTAAATTGACATCTATAATACAAGTAGGCTGCAAATATTCTTCTAAATATGGAAATATGAAAGAAGGATGATGATTTTTTGAATATAAAAAACAGAAAATGATTCTCTTTACATGCGAAGGAAAAAGCAAGAAAGAGCTGATAAAGAAATACAACAGTTCATGAAGCAGACTAATGAACTGATACCTAGAGTTGAAATTCAGCCTCTTCATCTTTTTGTTAACCAAATCCTCCCCAGTGGAGTCTTTAAATGTGGATTCGCCAGATATATGCTTACAACCAATATAATGCCTAGCCTTTGTCTATCATCAAAAACTGAAACTATGTCATCTCCCAGGGAAGCTCGCTTCGAACTCCTCTCCTCGGAAACGGCGCCAAAATGTTAGCTCTCTAGGAAACTCTTCTAGGTTGCAAATTGAAGATGCCTGGTAACTCTAATGAGTTCTTAATTGTGATTAAGTTAGATGACTAACACATATTTTACTCAGTCAAAAACATGCATAGTATATCAATTGACAAGGCTTTTAGCAATCTCTGTTCAGGAATTTTGAATAAGATATAAGAGTGGACAATTCTCATAACATCAACAGAAACATATACAGACTGTGCATATGAATGGTCAATGTCATAATAGGATGATACTTGTACAGCCTAATAAACTGGTGAAGTGAAAAGATGATAATTTCCAGGCACCGAATTTAACTTTAATGAAATGAGACAGTCATTCAAAATACAAGCACAGAAAAATGATTAAGTGGAACTGAACATTAAAGGCAAAAGAAGCTTCAAGGATAATATATTATGAGAAGTATGAGAGACACAATATAAGTGCTAATCTCCAAAAATCGATTCCCTCATTTCATCAAATGCTCTTGGCTTTATAGCCTTTACAAACAGTTATCCAGATTCTAGAAATCTGGATCAAATTTACTTAAAATAGAAAGTCAAAAACTGATATATAGAAAATAGGAAAAGATCCTATTTACATGGTCAAACTCCTTATCTCAAATCTTCATATCCTCATATTCTTCAACATATGCAGCAAGCCTCCAAAGGCTGATGAATCAGGTCGAAAATGCCACCTGGAGGACTGGTCATCTCTTGCCACAAAAATTGGGGCAAACTACTGAAAACTGGGGCTCAGAGATGGATTTGGATCTCCAAACCTATGACACATGTGTATAAACCAAAATACTTTTTTGTGGATTGGTTTATTGTGAGAAAAAACCTCTTCCCATTTCGCAAAATGATCTTCCAGCCACTCAGAATCATCATTTGAAAATGATGACTCGAGACAGTAAAAAACGCCATATTTATTCATTATTTCCATCTTGCTGGCACCTTCAGAACTGGAACAGCACATTGAAATAGATCCTATTAATTATAAACTTCACTTAGAAACCATCCTTATACCCTTTAAAATGATCAAACTTGGATCTGTGAAAAAAATGGTGCCATTTTGCCCTTCTCTGCGCTTTCGGTGGCTTTGAACAATTTTGCCTTTGAACTGTAAGCTGCCAGAAACTTGCTTTTCGGTGGCTAACGAACAACTATCATAACCGCCGAAAATTGTTCCATGATACATGACACGTGCCTTTCCTTTCGGTAGCTTGAAGAGTTTTTTCTTCCATACTGTAAGTTGTCAAAATCCGAGTTTTCGATAGCTAATGAACAATCATCAAGTCTGCCTAAGCCACCAAAACTTGTTTTTCCTTTTTAAAGAGAGAACAAGCTCTAAAAATGTTTCAAACTTTATTACATACTTTAAAATAATTGAATAAAGGACCATCAATGAATATGATGAATAAAATTTATGAATACCTCCTATCACCTAGAAAAATAAAATTGACTATGCTATTTTGGGAGATAACACCATGCTTGGAATGGCTCCTACAAATGTTTCCATCACTTCTTCCTCGAAGTGTCCTCAATCTGAAGAACACCAAGCCTCTCTCTGAAGTACTCAAACTTCACTCTGGCTAGTGGTTTCATCAACACATCTGCAACCTGCTCATCCATTGCAACATACAGGAGCTTCACTACTCCTCTCTGCACCATGTCCCTGATATAGTGATATTTGACCTTAATGTGCTTCGACCTGTCGTGGAACACCAGATTCTCAGACAGCTTGACACAACTCTGGTTGCCACAAAAGATACCAGTAGCATCCAACAGGAGATCAAATAAATCAGACAGTAGCTTCTGGAGCCATACTGCCTCACAACTAACCGAACAGGCTGCAACATACTCTGCCTCAGCTGTACTCAGTGCTACGTAGGAATGCTTCCTACTAAACCAAGAGATCACACCTGATCCCATACTGAAGCAGCACCCAAAACTGCTCATCCTATCTGTAGCATTGCCTGCCCAGTCCAAATCAACATAACCCTGCAGGTTAAACTTTTTATTCACATCATACTTGAGCCCATAGTCAATTGTACCCTTCAGGTACCTCAGAATATGCTTTACATCAATCAGGTGAACACCTCTGGGATCCGTCAAGAACTGGCTCAATGTGTTCACTGCAAAGCAAATATATGGTCTTGTGTTCGTTGGGTACATCAAGGACCCAATCATCTAACGATACACAGTGACATCAACCATATCAAATGAAGCATCACACAGAAGCTTCAGGTTCAATGCCATAGGTGTGGCCATGGCCTTGCAGTCCATCATTCTGAATCTCTTCAGGATCTCTACTGCATACTTCCCTTGTCCAAGGAAGATCCCATCTATACTCTGCCACACCTCCATGCCTAGAAAATAGTGCATCATCCCCAAGTCCTTCATCTCGAACTCGGCTGCAAGCTTCCTCTTGGTGTCGGCAATCAACCAATCATCTCTTGTAACAAACAGGTCATCCACATATAGGAGTAGTATCACAGGATTGCCTTCCTCAACCTTGTAGTAGAGGTTGGAATCTGCTTTACTCTTGGTAAAGCCCAAGTTGGATAGAAAACTGTCCATCCTACCATACCAAGTCCTAGGAGCTTGCTTCAAGCCATACAAGGATTTCTTCAACCTGCACCATATGACTCTCTGTCATGTGTCTCAAAACCAAGTGGCTGCTCCACATACACTTCCTCCTCGACTACACCATTCAAGAAAGCTATCTTGACATCCATCTGGTGTATCTTCCATTTCATCACTGCAGGCAGGGAAAGTACTGATCTGATGGAAGTGTACCTGGCTACAGGAGCAAAAGTTTCTTCATAGTCTATCCCTTCTTTCTGGGAGAAGCCATGAAATACAAATCTTGCTTTGTATTTCCCTATGCTGCCATCTGCAGCATGCTTGATCTTGTAGATCCACTTGGAAGTCACAACATACTTCCCTTCAGGTCTTGGGACTACATCCCAAACATCATTCTTCATGATCGATTGGTATTCCTCAACCATGGCATCCTTCCATTCTTTCTTTTCTGCTGCTTCTTCATAACTGGAAGGTTCTTTGTTCATAATGTCACAGAGTAAGGCAACATAACTGGTATGTGATC
This sequence comes from Larix kaempferi, assembly GCA_027924585.1. NCBI lineage: Eukaryota > Viridiplantae > Streptophyta > Pinopsida > Pinales > Pinaceae > Larix > Larix kaempferi. The sequence goes on from BSBM01000799.1 coordinate 11,314,259, forward strand.
TAGTCCTCTTCCTCTCTCTGTGTTCTTCTTCTGGAATTCCATATCTTTCTGCATCTTGAATGAGCTCTCTAGCCCATGCAGGTTTCCTCTTGTGAGAGTTCTTCTCACGGGGTAGATCTACAGGTTCTTGCGGATCTTCTATTTCACGATCTGCATCTGGAATTGCTTCAATCATAGTGGTGTCTTGAAATCTGGTTTCCTTTGGTTCTTCATGATCTTCAACAGGTGTCTTCCTTGATTTGATGAAGGCTGAGTTTTCATCAAATGTTACATCCCTGTTGACATCAATCTTCTTGAACCCTGGAAAGTATATTCTATAAGCTTTAGAGCTTTCACTGTACCCCACAAAGATGCCCTTCTTTCCTGAAGGATCCAGCTTTGTCCTCTTTTCCTTTGGAACATGTGTATATACTAGACAACCAAATATTCTGAGATGGCTGACTTCAATTTTCTTACCCGAGAATACCTCTTTCGGTGTCTTGTTGTCCAATATCTTGTGAGGTGTTCTATTCTGCACATATACAGCTGTCCTAGCTTCTTCTGCCCAAAGATGCATAGGAAGATCCTGGTCATGCAACATTGCTCATGCTGCTTCCATGATTATTCTATTTTTCCTTTCTGCAACTCCATTCTGTTGTGGATTGTAGGGAGCAGTCAACTCCCTCTTAATCCCTGAATCACTGCATAACTTCTTGAAATCACCTGAAGTGAATTCTCCACCATTGTCGGATCTGAAGGTCTTGATCTTCTTATCAATTTGATTTTCCATCAAGGCCTTGAATTCCTTGAACTTATCAAACACTTCATCTTTGTTCTTCAAGAAATAAACCCAAGTCTTCCTAGAGAAATCATCAATGAAGGAGACATATTATACATACCCACTCAGAGAATAGGATGACATCAGACCGCATACATCAGAGTGGATAATCTCCAAGATTCCTTTTGCTTTGCTTTCACTGCTTGGAAATGCCTTCTTAATGTTCTTTCCTTTTGCACATCCTTTGCAAACACCTTCATGCTTTTTCTTGATTTCAAGAAGACCCCCTATGTCTTTACTTGCAATTGGTAGTGCACATGTGCAAGCCTTCTATGCCAAAGTTCACTTGGCTCCATGGATTCAAGTACCATGGCATGTTCAGGTTGTCCCTTCAATTTGTACAATCCTCCCTCTTGCTCTCCAATCACTACTACATCATCTATAGTTTTACCCTTTGGCCACATTAGGACTTGGCCATCTACAAATGCAACCCTCATGCCTTTTGCATCTAATGCAGATATAGAGAGTAGGTTCTTCTTGAGCTCAGGTACATATAGAAAATATTTCATCTTCAAAGACTTTCCAGATTCTAAGTTGTAGGAGGCTTCACCAATTCCTTTGATAGGATATTGATAGTCATCCCCAAGTTTCACTTTATGGGGTGACTCATGTTCAGATAGATTTAAAAAAGATTCTTTAAATCCAGTCATGTGTTTGGAAGCCCCACTATCAATGAGCCAATCATTACATCCATGAGAGATAGTACCTGTGAGAGCAGATATTAGAACATATTCATCTTCACTATATGAGTCATCACTTTCTACTCTAGCTTTATTCTTGGGAGGTTCATCATCCTCAGCAGCATGAGCATGAAATCTCCTTTTGTTGTTCTTCTTCTTCTTGGAGTTTTTAGTACCTTCTTTTCTCTTCTGGGGACATTCTGAGGCAAAGTGTCCTTTCTCATTACAATTGAATTACTTTAGGTCTTTCTTTTCTCTGTGGTATGGGTGGGAAGATTTCTTCTTGTGATGGGATGGCTCCCTCTTGAACTTGCCTTTCTTGGTGTGAGTTGTGAGAGCTTGATCTTCATTTCCCATATTTTCTTCTTGGGCTACGAGCCTAGCCTCTTCTTGTGAACATTCCTCCCATAGTCTACTAAAGGAGACCAACTTCTTTCTTGCACAGATTCCTTGGATAAAGGAATCCCATGACCTAGGAAGGCCATTCAATGTGGTCATAGCAACTTCACCATTATCCACTACTTCATCCACAACTTCAAGTTGTTCCTTGATCTGAGAGACCTTAGAGAAATAGGATTGAATGGTCTCTCCATTCTGAAGCTTTACCCCTTTCAATTGGTTCCACAGAGTCATCTTCCGATTTATGTCCTTCCCTTCAAATAGCTTGGTCAGGGAATCAAACATCTCCTTGGGTGTCTTTAGAGATGACACATGTGGTATGACATGGTCTTTGATAGAATCAGCAATGATTCTCTTTGCCTTGACCAAGTTTTTCTTATGTAGGGCTTTAGCCTCTTCTTCCTCTGGGACAGGGACCTCAGAGCTTATGTAAGTATCCAATTCATTTTCTTCCAGGATTAACCCAATCCTATACTTCCATTCTCGGCAGTTATCATCCCCTTCAAGCTTATCCTCAAGCTTGGTGTGGTGAGACATCTTAAAGAGTACTTCAAATGGAAATAGAAAAGATTTAGGTCTTACCACTTGATTTGCAGAAATTTGGATCTGGTGCTGGATTAGGGTTTGTCAGAGAAACCCTAAAAATTAAAAATGTGAATTTCAACTTTCTGAAAGGATAGAAAGATGCGCTTTGATGAGCTGATCAGCCTGCTATATTCATAAATTGAAAACTGCAAAATTTCACCCTTCAGAAATGTCTTTTAGTCTTCCTGGATTCACTAGGGAGGACCCTAAATTAGGGTTTGAGTTTCCCGGAGCTTCACCCAACCAAAAAGTTCGATCCAAAGCTCTAAACTTCGATTTTTCCAAGGAGCTTCCAGCTATGTCCTCAAATTTCAGAAATTCCTATTTTTGTGGAAACCCTAATTTTTAGGGCCAAAAATAAAAGTGCCCAGAATTGAATTCTGATTGGACAAAAAGATTCACCTTGATGATTAGAGTCAATCTACCTTACTGCATTTCCAAAATTTGTGGAGAGAAAGCCAATAAACAAGAAACCCTATTTTCTGCAACTACACAGTGTCTTCTTCTCAAGTTAGCTTTGATACCATGTTAATTTTTTAGCATTAATTCAATATACTCTAGGATCTTTACTGAGAGAATAACATGTACATCATATCAAGTATAAAAATGCATATCAATCACACCAAGAAATCACATGAGACAATAGACACACAGAGTTTCACTGGGAAAAACCATAAAGGTGAAAAACCCCACAACTTCCTCAGAGATAGAAAGAGCAATGATACAACCCAAGTACATAGAGATAGTCCTCCTAACAGCTGAACCTCCTCCTCCACTAGTGCGCCACTTTTCGAGAGTAGTGTAGAAGTGAATAATGAGATGATCAAATAGAGTGCTCCCGCGCTCTATTTATACTTGACCTGACCTGCCTAAAAACCTAGCAGGGCCGACTTGTCTAACTCAGTCTAATAACCCATGGTTATACTAATCAGGGCCGACCCCACATTTGGTGGTCTAATAACCCATCACTTGCACATTGCGACACTTGTCAATACAAATTATGACACTTTTGTATAGAGGAATAATAACATCTCTATAGGAGTACAATATACATAGGTGAAATACATTCCGAAGTTACAATTACCTCAACACTCCATAATGGTTCTTGTTTGCTTGTGATTTGCAGGTTTCTTACTTCCTCCATTTGCATTCGCTATTACAGAGATGAAATCTTCTTCTTCACAAAATCTTCTTACACCATTCAACTATGATGAATGGAAACCAAAGATGATTGCATGTTTGAAGAGACAATGTCTTTTTGATGTGTGTATTGGTATTACAAGAGATTTTGATTCCGATGAAGAGGAGAATGATTGGCTTAATGATTGTGACAGAGATTTTGCGAGTATATGTCTTGCTATGTCTCCTTGTATGCACTTCCTCAGTAATACTGCTGAAAATCCAAGAGATATATGGGCCCAACTCAATAAATAATTTGGAAAGCAGGGAGAAGAGAATCATGCTAGCCATTTGGAGAACAAGCCCAGTGAGACCTCCTTATGTGTTCTCTCTGATTATGTCTCGGCCTCAACCATTGTTCAAGATGAAGAAGAAACTATAGATTCAACACTCATTTTCTCACTATCTTCTATTTCAAATTATGAGCAGGAAAAACCAGCTCATACTCTAGATTCCGAAGAGGTTCTTGAATCCTCTCTTTCACATGAGTTTGCCGATGTGCAAAATAATGATCTACTTGATGTTTTGTAGGTAAAATCTGATTTTGGAGGTGAAGCATTCGCCCTTCTTGATTGCATGCCCCCTATATACTTTTGTTCTATCATTTGCACAATTTCTCAGAGTTTTACTGAAGATGAAGAGCACTACCATTCGCTTGAGTTCAATTCTCATGCAATTTTTGCTGATTTTGGTTTTGATCTCACCCCTGTTGGTTCAAAGGAGATCTCAAGAAACCATTTTTCAAATCTTGGAGCTGATTTAACTTCCACTAATAAGAAGTTCAAGTTTCAAGATCTATTTGATCCGATTGGAGCTATTCCTACCTCACTTGGTTCGAATCACAGGTTCCAGGATCATCCTCATATTTTTAGATTTGTTCTCACCATTTTCGGTATGAAGAGAAAGTTCATAAAGTCTCCACATTCGCTTACATCCACTGATGGAGAATTCAAGCACATGTTTTTGGAGCATGATCCATTTACTCCCAAGAGTAAGATACCTCCAGACATATCTACTTGAGTTTGGAGCAGTTAAATCTTTTGGTGTGTTACAGTCCATTTTGAGGGGGGGGTTTCCCATGAGGTTTTCTCCATTTCCTCGGTTCATGAACTCTTCTTTATTTGGATTATTATTGTATTGGGGTGACCTTTGGTCTCAGTTACCAGGGCCCTATCATTTATTTTTATACCATCATAGTATAGCTTGAGGGGGGGTGTTAGGATATCTCATCATTCAATTTTGTACTTTGCATGCATCCTAGTCACCAGCTTGATGCCTCCAGCACCTTATCCCCAGTTTGCCAACACCCGGGAGCTTCTTTCCATGTATTTATAGCCCTCCTAGTCAGTAAGGTGCCCACTTCTCACCTACCACCTGAGAAAAGCGCACTTCTTCACCTACCACTCAGTTCACTTCAGCTAGTTAGTTGTATTTCCTTGATTTAAGGCTAGATTGAATCCTAACTGATTGTATCACTCGGTTGGAACCCCATTGAGACTAGACTTCATATTCTGACTCCAGTTAGATCCTCATGTGCCCTCCACTGAGCCTCCTTCATTCAGTTAGTGCCTACATGTGGCAGTTACACCTACCACATTCATTTAGACACAGTTTGACACCTGGTTGACTGTTACTTGTGCATTGATGACTCCACTGATCTGATGATGAGGACTCCTAGTTGGAACCAAGCTATTCCATGCAATATATTTGAATGACCTCCTTTGTTAATTCAAATTGATCAGTCATTGTTATTGTATTGTATTGTATTCTACCATTATGAGTTCAATAGAGCATTGCTGTAAGCCTTTTGCACAGTTTTACACATATTTTCTAAGTTTCATCTATTGTAATTGATTTACTTGTTCATTAGATCTGTTGTGCTTAATTTCACATCACAATGTATAACAAAATTGAAAGAGATCAAGCAGAAACCTGATGAAACTGTTTGGGAGTTTGATCAGAAATTTAAGACTCTGTTGGACCAAGTAAGCTTCGTTATAGCACCACAACAGCACAAGGAATGGTTTATAGCTGCGTTGTTGCCCCATATCAGACAGCCTTTGATGCAGCAGAAAGTGGCTTCACAGGTAGAATCCTTGGAAATCGCGATGAAGTTGGAAGCTTCACCAATTGGAGAAAGTAGCACTGGGATGTCGCAGATACAGAACCAGTTGGCTACCCTGACACTACAGTTACAGGATATCAAGAAAGGAAAGCAAGAAAGACAGGAAGTCTAGTGTACAGGCTGTAAGGGCGAAGGACACACTAAGGATCACTATCCCTTATTCCAAGATTTCCTTAACATGGGTGGACCCAACCCATTAAATCTGAACCCAGGGACATGGTGTGAAATTTGCAGAACTAGAGGACACCAGCTAGAAGACTGCCACATGATACAGAAATATGTAAGAACACCTAAGAACCTATATTGTAATTTATGTAAGTCAGTTGGGCATGATGAATCCAATTGCCGCGCATATGAGCTCATGTTAGAAAGAAAGAAATATATTGAGCATATGTATGGAGGAATGTACAAAGTCCAAGCAGAGACTCTGAAGAAACAACATAATGCACGGCATGATCAGGGAGCGTACAGAGGCCGCGGAGGATACCGTGGGAGAGGAAGGAATAACGGCCCAGCACAAGGACAAGGACGAGGTCAAGTAATTTGTTATAACTATGGCCAAGAAGGCCATGTATCTAGAGATTGTACCAACCCATGCACTACATGTAGTTATTGTAAATCATTTGATCATGTTATTGAAGATTGCCCAGTGTTAGAGGTAGAAATGCAGAAAAGGAAACGGCTAGAGGCGTCGAACCCAAACACTCAGTTGATCGCAGCAGAGAGGAGACCTGCGGATCCGAGTAACAACGTAGTGATGCGAAGTGGTGCTACGACAGGAAGAGATGGAGGAGCATAAGCTTCGACTTCTAGATATTTTAACCCAAAGCTGACTCCTCTTGAAACGATATGGATAAGAAAAGATGCTGGGAAAGCACCTGCTTTTGACTTGAAGAAAAATAGGGAATTCTTTGAAGAAGCACGGGATATCTTCAAATAATCAACACTTGAGTCACCGATAATCCCGTTGCACAGTGAAAGACCGCATATGGAAGATATGTCGGCTGCTTATGACAGAACGAGCACCGCAGCAGAGACATGCACCTCTGTTGTGCAATTCCTCGGGAGCTGCATGAAGTTGCTGAAGAGCCCAAATGCTATAACAGAACTGTAGAAGTTGTTAGATCAGTATGAACCGTGCAGCGAAAGTGAAACAACTAATAGCGCAGTTCATCACATCAAGAAACACAAGAGAACAAGGAGAGAAATGAGACTAAGTGCACAGATAGGAGATTATGAAATGGATGAGATCATTCTTGATCTGGGATCAGAAGTAAATGTCTTAACCAAACAGACATGACAGCAGATGGGGAGACCAAAGCTGTTATGATCACCTATCCAGTTGAGAATGGCCAATCAGGATAAAGTCATACCTTTTGGACGGTTAGATGATGTGGTTGTTGACATAGATGGAGTGCAAACTCATGCAGATTTCGAGGTTATAGAGATTGGGGATGATAGTCAGCCTTTTCCTGTGCTGTTAAGGATTGACTGGGCTATGGATAACCTCACTATTATAAACTTGAAAACAAAGAAGATGATATTCGAAGGAAGGAATCTCAGGGTCATCGCACCGTTGGACCCTTCAGACGGAGACAGATACAGTGAGCCAATTTAGGAGGAATCCAGAGCTCAATATTTGGACCGACTTTACAAGATGATTGCAAACCAAGAAGATTATATTAATCCTACTGAAGATGGAACACTCAGCTGGAGATGCGATTGCTCTTGCATCTTAGACTCTGATGCAGGATTAAAAAATTGGCAAAGTCGTATGCACGAAGTATCAGCAAGGAGATGTGCGCAAGTTACAAAATCATTGCACTGGATTGGAAAGGAGGTAATCCCAATCCCCACTTATGATGGTATATCTAATGTTTATTCCTTTATCAAAGAATATACTACAGCAATTGTAGAGAAGCATCGTTTACCAGCACTAGATATGGCACTACGCGAGACACCTGCCAGATGGTGGGCTGTGCATAAGCAAACATTGACCACATGGGATCAATGCAAAATCAAGATGCAGATCAGGTTTGTGGATAAGGTTACACTACCCTTTGAGAAATACAATGGACAGATAGATCCAAGACAACATATTGAGGAATGTTCACAAGCATGGGAGGAAAGACCACAAACAGAATGGGTGCATCTGTTTGTGCACACGTTGGAGGAAGAAATTCCAAAGAAATGGTACCTAGATATGGAGTTGCGCAGGGAGACTATAGATTGGCTTACCCTGACCGCGAACTTCCAGAAGAGTTTCAGTTTTGAGGACGAGAGTCCTACCATAAATGATGAGCTGCAAATTATATTAAGGAAAGAATATTCAAACCAGAATGTCCACATAAGAACATGACATTAGAGGAATTCTTCGGAGCTGACAACGTACCTGCAAGTCTACAGACAGAATGGAAGGAACAGGTAGAACATAAACATTCCTGAGTCCGAAGGAGTGCACGACGTAGAGGGACCTCCGCTGAAAATCCCAAACATGAGAGGACTTGTGAAAACAAGGAAAGTGAACATTGGCACCAACGAAGAGCCAAAGTTTGCAATTATTGGATACTATTGGGACGATAAGACTATCGCGGAGATCGCAGACTTGTTACATGATTATTAGGATTTATTCCCGACAAAGTTTACAGAGATGAAGGGCATCTTGGGAGACATAGGAGTTATGAAGATACCTCTTAAGCCAAGAGAAAATCCTGTTAAGCAGAGGCCCTATAGACTAAACCCATGATACAAAGAACGAGTCAGGGCAGAACTTGATAAAATGCTCGACGCAGGGATCATCAAGCCAGTCGAGCAGTCCTAGTGGATAATCCCTATGGTTGTCCAAGATAAGAAGACAAAAGGTGAGATCAGGATTTGTGTGGATCTCAGAAAATTGAACGATGCATCAATGCACAACTCATTTCCTACTCCTTTCACTGATGAGGTGCTTGATAATGTTGGACGAAATGAGACCTATTCCTTTACTGATGGTTTTTCGGGGTATCATCAGATAAGAATTGATCCTGCGGATAGACACAAGACCACTTTTGCCACTGAATGGGGGTCGTTCCAGTACATAGTAATTTCATTTGGTCTAAAGAACGCACCCGCCATCTTTTCCATAGTTGTGGTCGCAGCATTCAAAGATTTCATGCATAATTTTTTAGAAGCTTATTTCGATGATTGGACAGTATTTGGATTGTTGAAGGACCATTGCGAAAATATGAGATTGATGTTAGAAAAATGCAGACATCATCAAATGTCGCTCAACCTCAAGAAGTGTATTTTTTGTGTACCCTATGGAATTCTGTTAGGACATATTGTGTGCAAACGGGGCTTGATGGTTGATCCTGCGAAGATCACAATTATTGTAAACTTGCCAACACCAAATTCATTCAAGCAGCTGCGCACTACATTGGGGCATACCAGTTACTACAGGAAATTTATAAAGGGTTATGTGTAGATAACCGCAGCAATGGAGAAGCAGCTGAAGAAAGATGTGCCGTTCATTTGGAACGCAGAGTGTGAACAAGGGTTTGACACCTTGAAAGAAAAAATGGCAATTGCGTCGATCCTAATTTTCCCAGACTGGGAGAAGTCGTTTCATGTCCATGTTGATGCTTCATGTATAGCATTGGGAGTTGTATTAGCACAACCAGGAGAGGGAGGTATTGACCATCCCATCGCATTTTCGAGCAGGAAGCTCTCATTTGCAGAAAAGAATCATACCACCACTGAGAGAGAAGGCCTAGCTATGGTCTACATGCTGCAGAAGTTCAGGCACTATTTGTTGGGTGCGCACTTCTCTATGTTCACTGACCATTCTGCTTTGAAATACCTAGTCAACAAGCCAGTGTTAGGGGGGCGAATCTGCAGATGGTTATTACTCTTTCAGGAGTATGATTTTGAGATAATAGTTAAACCTGGCATATTGAACTTGGGACCTTATCATCTGTCAAGGATCGATTCAGGAGAAGAGCCAACGAACCTTGAAGACAATCTACCTAATGCGCAGTTGTTTGCCATCCAAATAGCTGATGAATATTACAAAGAAATCATAGAATTTATGACTACTGGGTTAGCACCCATAGAGCTTACTACGCAGCAAAAGAAACAGCTGGTAGTAAGAGCAGCAGACTTCACCATTATCGCAGGTCAGTTATATAAATTGGGACCGGATGAAGTACTGCGCAGGTGCATGTTAGAGCATGAGAAACCATTCATGTTGGTTGATGCACATTCAGGAGCAACATGAGGTCACTACACAGGAAGAGCCACTGCGCAAAAGATATTGAGGGAAGGGCTATGGTGGCCTACGATTCACAAAGATGCGAAGGAGCACTGCCAGAGCTATGACGTCTGTCATAGGACAGGAAGGCCATCATGAAGAGACGAGATGCCATTAAATCCATAGTTGACATTACAGGCATTTGAGAAATGGGCAATTGATTTTGTGGGACCTATAAACCCACCAGGAAAAAGAACTTGTGCAAGGTACATTATTACTACAACTGATTACCTCACCAGATGGGCAGAAGCGAAACCAGTGAAGGACTGTAGCGTAGGTACTGCCACGCAGTTCATATTTGAAGACATCCTTACAAGGTTTGGATGCCCGAATATTTTGATGAGTGATCAAGGCACTCACTTTCCGAACATAACCATTAAGGCATTAACAGAAGAATTCCGCATTCATCATCAGCAAAGTACACCATATCACTCACAAGTGAATAGAACTGTTGAAGCGTTCAATAAAGTATTGGAGAATGCGCTAACCAAGGTATGCAATGTGAATAGGGATGATTGGGACCTGCACATTCCAGCTTTTTTATGGGCATATAGAACTACTTGCAAAAAGTTGATGGGCCACACACCTTTTAGGCTGGCCTATGGACAGGAAGCAATAATGTCAATGGAATAAATTGTTCCCAGCTTAAGAATAGCTGCATTTACAAGCATGGAAGATCAAGAGGCACTGGAAGAAAGGATTCTACACTTGGTTGGGCTGGAGGAGGATCGCTTCATCGTAGGCTTTCACCAACAAGTGCAGATGGAAAGGGAAAAAGCATGGCATGATCGCCATATCAAAAACAAGACCTTTTAGGTAGGTGATCTAGTCCTCCTGTATGATAGCAAGTTTATGAAGTTTCCTGGAAAGTTCAAAATACATTGGCTTGGTCCATATACTATTGTGCATATTACTAATGGTGGTGTAGCTCAGTTAGGCACATTAGCAGGAGACAATTTACCTGGATTAGTCAACGGAAGTAGGCTAAAACCCTATCGGGATAGTCCTACTTCGCAGAACCCATGATGATCAGTAAGGAAGGAAATTTCTAAGTGCCAAGTACAGTTGGAATTGGGCACTAGAAAGGGGCAAGAGTCTATATGCAATGTATAATGAGGAAGTGTATATACCGCGTAGCACTTGTAAAGAAGTGAAGCAAAAAAAGAGAGAGAGAGAGAGAGAGAACTGCATAGCTCAACACTGGAAAGGTAGCTGCGCTAACCAATGAAGCAGAGAAAGTACAAACTTCACAGCCAAGTACCGCGCACTGCAAAGCTGGAAAGGAATCTGCACCATTCAGAACAAAAAGGAAACCCATGGACTATGTATAGCTGCGACGAAAGGCATAAACTGTGGCATGGTTGCGCAGTTGAAGACACAGGGGCAAGAGATGCTACCAAAGTAAAATGTCAGAGCAGCCAATGCATTATGACAGAAGTAGGTGACCATGACAACTATCGGCCGATTAGTAAAGCCGTTATTCAAAAAAGGGCGGCACTGACACAACCCCGCATTAAAGGAATATCCCATCCATTCGACCGTAGTAAAAACTGAAATGATTAAGATCGTAACGGGATCCGAGAAACGGACTGAACATTTAATTGCCCGCTATCCTGTCATATGGCTACCATTACCATTACACCTCAGCATTTAAGGAAATTTAATCTAACTCGACATGTTTTACGGTGGAAAAAGATCGAGATGCCACCGAGATCTCGTCCAACACACCTAGCACTTAATGCCTAGTCTAGCCATGCTCGGTACATTGAATGTCACATAAGGTGCAGATCCAGCTGAGATTTTTGAAATGGATGCAACATTTAATATCTAAGTGTTCGACGAAGGAAAACCGTCAGGTAGTGGCTCTATAAATATTCACCAACTCTCCCTTATGCATGTTACTGTGAGTTTGAAATTTTATGAACTGTGAAGAGTGTAAGCACTTAGCCACCAGAGTATGAGTATTTGCTGAGTTTATGTCCGAAGAGCATACCTTAGAAGAGATTCTTAGCACTTTCAAACATTCTGGTATAAGCGGAGAATGAAGACATCATCGAAGCAGACAACACCAGAACAGGGCGTCCCGTCTAAGAGCCCGAAGCTGAACCAGCCGAAGCAGTAAAAGAAAGATAAGCACCTGGTTGCCGCACCAAAAAAATAAAAGGCACCAGATACTTCTAAGCGGGCGGCTCCACAAGGGAGCCCGCCACCACCGGTATGGCTCATTCCTGAATATATCAGTCCGCGGAAGAGTGATGCCCCGGAGAGGCACTTGGGAAAGAATGCGCAATATGAGATCCCAATGCCTCCAATGTCAAATTACGTCCGGACGAAGGAGGATTTGCTTGGTAGAATCCCTACTTGCAAGTTTGTTGACCATAATTTAATGGATGTTGAGAAATTCCCACACCTACAGCCGGATAAGTTCATGTGTAGCAAAAGGGTATGACCAAAAACCATCTAGAGGTTGTTCCAATGGATTGGGCATTGCCATTGGCCCGATCTGGTCTGCTCAACCTGCTGAGAATCCCCCGTTTTCACCGCAGCAAGGAATGCAAAGTTGTGGTGCATACACTGTTATCTTGCACGCACCAAGGATACATATGGTTAGACTTCAAGGTCAATATCATTGTTGACCTAATAGCAAGGATTACTGGTTTAAGTAAGAAGGGTGACGACCCTGCCGCAGAATTCGTCAGCAAGAAAGACGACCAGGAACTAGTCGTAAAGATAAAGGCGGAGTTCAAGTTGAACAAAGGCCACCAGGGATACAAGACTGACTCGATCACAATTGAACCCCTGCGGTTCACTATTCAATTACTGGCAGGAAAGCTGCTAAGGAAGTCAAGGCCAAAGGAAGTGAACGCATCAGTTGTGTCCCTAGAAGCCAAAGCCATGGACAGCCATGAGTATAATTGGGCAAACTTTCTGCTCAATGAGTTTTTGCTGGATATAGAGGATACCTGGGACAGGGGGTTATCCTTCCACTTTAGCTGGCTGCTAATACTTATTACTTTCGTAGGTTGGAAATCACCTGCACATCAGAACATCCTTCCAGTAGCAGTAGATGACTGTCGCGCAGTCCGCTTCGTGAACATGTGGGCGTCCACAAGCCCAGAGAAGCAGTGACCTAACGATCTACAATTTATGACGTATTTTGAGCAGTTATGCGTGGTTATAGAAAAGACCCCATGCATCACAGAGGAGGTGACATATATGTATCAGCCCAAGATTATTTTCAAGGCTATCTTACGTTGTATCCAGATACAGCCGTGCCTGACAACAGAGAAATGGTTCGACGGCCAGTATCAACTCAGTGCACGAATGATTGAGCTGATCACTGAGGACTGGACTGATGAATGGAAAGAGGATGCATCGGAGAGTGTTATCACTATGTCGTCAGAAGAAGAGGAGGAGGACCAAACAGATAAGAACCTAGAGGTCTAGAGAACACCAGTCCAAACACCTACGCCGTAGGTAAGAGAGAAAAGGAAGCAACCGGCTACCCAAACGCCCAAGAAGCCACAAAAGAAGAAGTCTAAAGCTAACAAATAGTCGCTTGATGCAATGGTTCATGATGATGACTATTAACAGATAGCATTGCAGGTGTCAGCGCACTTAGAAGATAAGGAAGAACCAGCGCAGGAAGAGGTCAGGGAAAATATCAATAAACTGACTAGTCTGGTCTTACGGATGGAGCAAGTCCATCGTAATTTAACCAAGGAGCCAGACCATGATGATCATTTGGGGGAGCCAAGTGAGATGTTGCATAGGTCAACTGCCTTCCCAACAGATGGGATGACAGAATCGGTGAGGTTTCTCAAGCAGCTGGAATTGAATGTAGCTATGCTACCAGCTGAAGGGTTGCACTAGTTGCACACCCAGATATCCCATGAAATGCATGAGCGAGACATTATATCGCACAATAAGCGCCTTCAGTATGAGTAGAATTACAGGAAAGTACAAGGAGAATGTGAGCAAAAAGAAAGGGAGCTTCAACGCACTCAAGAAAAACAGCACAGGATAAAAGGAGCAGTGTCCGCAGTATATATGCGGCTCCCCGAAGTTGAAGAAGAATCAGAAGTTGAGGCGGCTATCTTACAGATTGGTGTTTCTGTTGATAGTTTGCATGAAAGAATGAAGGGATTGGAAATTTCCCACATGGAGAAGATAATGGATATGGAAGCCTCCCATCAGGCAGAAATCGCCGAACTAGCAGCATGACGGCTAGTCGATATGGCGTAGAAGGCGCAAGAAGATAGAGAAGAGGCACTGAGGGCCTCTACGCAGGGCATCTGCACAGCAGTCGCGCGATGCCAAATCCTATTAGATGATGTTTCAAAAATATGGATCATATTGCAGGATGAGTTGGAGCTGCAAAATATTCATGATGACATACAACGAAAGCAGCAGGAATTGGACTCTACGGATGCTTCCATGAAGGACTTACCGGTCTGACAGAAGAGGCATGCCTTTGAGAAAACCAAAGCACTCAAGAAGGAGCTCAAGGCTTTAAGGGAAAAGGAGGCTGAAACCTCTGCGAGGTTACAGCCATTGTAGGAAGAAGCACTTACTTTGACAAATGAAATTGAACTAAGTTTCCAAGACCTTTAGGCAGCAGAGGCCAAATTGAAGGAACAAATTGAAGAGCCATCCACGGATGAAATGCTAAACATGGCTAAGGGATATGAGCAAGAAGTAAAGGAAGTAGTTGCAAGATTGAGTGCAATGGTTCAAGACTTCACCACCTGTTCAGGAATTTCAAAAGTAGCACAAATGGAGCAGCTGGACTGAAGTGGCTCGGTACAAGCCACAATTCAGTGTTAGGGGCCTGTTGGGCATGGCCCAAGTAGGCACAATTTTGATAAGGATACAGTTTTTGGGAGCTGCACAGCTTTTGGGCTGCGAAGTCAGAAGACACGACTTTGGGGAATGCGCAGCTTGGAGTATAGATGCAGTTTTGACGTAGTAGTGCAGGTGCGCAGGGCCTGTGCAACAGCTACTTTTGGTAAAGAAGTATAGAAGAAGGTCGAGCTGAGTAACCAACCCATTTTGGGTAAGAAGCATAATGAAGGAAGAGGAAAGCGACCTGTCTAAGAGAGTGGTGGCAAGCAGTTAGAAGCTAGGCCACTAAGTCGATAGCGATAGGCAGGCTTAAGGAATGGAAAGTGACAGACCATGATGCAGTTGTCACCATTTTGCTGAGGACTGCAGCTGTCAGGAGGACATCAAATCCACGAGTGGTCTAGTAAGGCGGCCAAAGTGATTCTAGCAAGCTGTCGACGGTGATAGGCAAGGTGGAGGATATCTGCACCAATTTTGGGAACCTTAGGGTTTATTGCCATGCATTGTAAAGACATGACCTACGAGCATGATCTATAAATAAGGCATATTTTGTAAGGGAAAGGGTTGTTGGTTCTCTATTGTTGAATGTTATTGAGAAATCTTCAGTAAGAGACAATTTTGTAAAGGCTTTGCAAGCTAAGTGCGCAGAGGTCGATTGATAGAGAAGAGAGTCTGTAGCTGAGTGCGTAGACAAAGAACTGTTGTACCCTTACCAAAGATTAATATAACAATAGTTCTTGTGGATGTAGCCTCCATCATGGGGGTGAACCATGTTAAATCCTGTGTAGTGTGATTGATTATGCGGTTGCGTTTGCTTATTTTCTTACCATGGATGTATGGATTCTCATTTATCAGTTGTTATGTTAATGCTTTTATATGTATTTGCCATCGGAGAAAGATGGGAGTAATATGCTAAGTATTACATGTATGGATGAATATTGAATGCGCAGCATTCTAAGTCTGTGAAAGTATCAGTTTGTTGAATAATCACATAAGTGGGTAGAGCTCGAGTAGTGTAAGTCTCTTAATGCGCATCACCAGAAGTGCGCAGTATTGTGTGTTCATCTGTTTATGTTGGTTATAAGGTTAAGTGTACCAGGCAATAGACGAAGGGATAAACACTATGTAAAGTTTTCAATATGAGTTAAGTTTGTGCAGGAAGCGTATAATTCAGTTACGATGTCCTATTGACTACATCTTTCTTGTGTTGCACGGTCCGTAGATGCGCTGGTTGTGCAAGTATTTAGCTTGTAGAAGTGAGGACCGCAACGCAGCCTATCATCACGCAGTCTCCAGTCCACTGCGCAGGCTCTTCGCTGCGCTGTTATTGAATATGTGTTAAGCAACTCATCACATAACTGTGGAAACCTGATTCCACAGCTCCCCATACCTTTGTCTAGGGTGAGACTTCAGTCTACTTGCAGATTGTTGCCGAAAGGGCCGGTGAAAAGGGATTTTGTTGGTTCCTTGAATCGCCAAGAACCTGGGTCTATATTACAAACCTCTAGAACATTGACTCAAGCCAACACTAACAACCTAAGCTAATCTTACGCTTCCTCATTCTCCGTGAATGACCCTTTCTTCCACGGATGGTCCTTCTTCGCATCTTTCGGAGTCTGCACTTCATGCGGACTAATCTCGTGCCAACACCTTGCTCTGGTTTTCTAGTCTAAGTTGTACTGGGGACCATACCAACTGTGGTTTCCCCATTGTCTCCCATGTCTATTTCATCAAGATATTTAAATCTGAACCCAAGTCCAAAATAATGGATTCGACATCGAATGCAATCTATGCACTCATCCTCATTTCTCTTCTTGTCTTCTTTCTGTGTAGTCGATTCACTGTTCGAATATGTCATCCATCCTCCTGTCGATGTAGTAGGCTGGCTATTTCTGCTAGCGCGTCCTGATATTTTTCCAGTTCCTAACAACTTTCTAAGAAGGCCCTCAAGGTGTTGATCTTCTTATGTGAGTTCGTCGTATCGAATACTGGAGGCATCTCGTAGGTGGGTTCTTTCTGGCCAATAGGTGGCTACCTCATCTGTCTCATTGTCTCTTGCGCTTCTAAAAAGTTCTTCCTTTCCACTTCCACATCAAATTGGACTTGTTTAATTGATGTCGGTCGGACACTCGACTGTGGCATGTCTTCCCCTGTCGCAGCCCCCCCCTTTGTCACTACTGCAACGTTCACCGGTTGACTTCTTATCTCTGTCGAAACCTTCTGTATGTTTAGAGGTGGATTTTGACTATGATTTGGATTCGTTTGAGGTTGGCATGGATTTTTAGTCTGTCATTTCGCAATCAGCTGGGGAAAATCCTCAACACTGTGGTCCGATGCGCTTCAATAAGTACACTGCGGAACTGGGCTTGGGAAATCTCTTTTCTAATGTCTGACTTAACCATAATTATAACATACAATTGGCCCTCGACCTCATCCAAAATATCCTCCCCAACCAACACCTCCACCTCTACCTACGTGGAATCCTCCTTTGAATCCTCCTCCTCTGGCTATATTGCACAGGTTGGTACTGTGGTTGACCGTACTACGGCAGGGGTTGACTGTACACCAGTTGTGGTTGGCTATACTGGAGCTGCAGCTGGTCATACTGCTGATTTTAGTGTGGCTGTTGCTGACTATACAGTTGTTGCTGTTGTACCGGGGGTTGCTCTTCCCCTTTCATAAAATATGTATCGGCGACCCTTTCGTGGAGCAAGTCATACTCCCTACAATCCTTCTCTTCGTTCCCAACCGATCGACAAAAATTGCAGAAAAGACTAGTCGGTTTTGACACCATATTCTGTAAATATACGTATTCCTCCAACTAATGCCCCCTCGTCTAACAAATTCGACACCACGACATTCCTCCCTGACTAAGTGGATTCGGTGTGCCAGACTGTAGATATTCACGCAACTCTGGGCACTGGTCCTTATGATGCTCTTATGATTTGAAGCGGGTGCACCATATTTCCTCACGCACTTATTTTCCCTTCTTGATGTCTTGGAGCTAGATCCTCAGGTTTGCTAGCTGCGCTTGAATGTGATTCATTCCTAATCCTGATTCGCCAACTGATGAAGCCTCCAACTTCATTGTGATTTCTAGTGCTTCCTCCTGGGATGTGATTTTCTGTTGCATCAGTGGCATACGAATGTGTGGCACTAACCCTGCGATGAACCATTCCTTGTGTTGTATGTCGCTCATTCCAAATCTTACTTTTGCCATCATAGTTTTATATCTTTGGTCGAACTCCCACACTGATTCATTTGGAAATTGCTTGATCTCTTTTAGTTCTGTGATATATTGCGAATCAGATTTCGGCTTCATGAATTCATCAATCAATCTTTCCCTGATCTGCGGCAGTGTTTTCTCTAGGATCCCTGTAGGTACCTGTATGAATTTCATGAAGCAATCTAAGGCATGACCCCTAAAGTTCATCGCTAGTTGTCCCTTCTTGATGTCATCATCTTGGACCTACTTTACCGTCCATATTGCTTCGCATAAAAACCAATACTGCTCGGGATCCCTGGTCCCGTTACCCTGGAAAATCAGCATTTTAACGTCGTCACCCACCATTCTTGGTTTCCTACTATTATTTATAGACCCACTACTCCTACCATTGTTCTGACACTTCGAACAACACTGTGAAGAACTTATGTCGCTTCCTCCGAAATTGGGCGTAGTGCACAGAGTTGTGGGTACGTTGTAGCTTTGGGTATTTCTTTCTTCGGCTTCAGGGGTATCCTGGTCACTTCCTTTGTCATAGTAAGGTCTCTTAGACCCTTGTGGTCCCGTTTCGCAGTCCTCCGTTCCGGTCACTCTAGGAGACTCTCTCTCAATATCAGTCCTCCTCTTCTTCTCCGGTCGGAAGCTCACCCCACTTCGCAGGGTACCACACTCTTCTGCAACTTCCCTTAGAACTCCATTGTAGCTCAGATCCATCTACCCTGCATCATTCTACTAGGCCCGCATCCACTTTGTACCCACATCCTCCACACACTAAGCTTTACTCGTCGGAATTCATCATCAATATACCCTTTTCGCAGATAAGCATTTTAATCCATAGTTTCAGTGACAGTAGAAAACTCCCTCAGGATCCCTTGGAAAACTTCCTTTCCACGTCACTATACGACTTGATTTTGTCGATGGCGAATTCAGTAATGTATCCCTATAGAATACTATCTACCCAGACTTCAACATCTCTAAATGCCTTGTTATCCACTCGCTTCAATTGCTGGATCAATTCAGGTGTCCAATGTTCAGGTTCACCACCTTGGAAATTCTTCCTTTGGAATGTCAGTTGTGCCAACCACTCATGCAGTAGTATCGGGAATTCACAGAAAAATATCTCATGAATGTCGGAGTATATATATTTTTGTAACCAATCAGTCGTCAACCATCCGGGTTGGCGATTCTCTTCTTCAACAAATTCCTGTGCCTTCTTATCTAACCACTCCTCGATCTCTGGTTTCATCAAATGCCACAGCATGTCCTCTCTTTTTCTCTTCGCACTACGATCCCAGAAACGGAACCATTTGTTGACACAGTTCTGTCGATAGGGGTTCACTTTGCACTGTTGTCAACAAACACCAACCAGACACCCTCAAGCATCGGCCCAAAAAGGTTTTACCCTTTCCAGCAACACCCACAAAGCAAGTGAGGTCTCGCCCAATATGTTCAAGGGGGGCTGCAGGAACCAAATTTCCACAGTAGGGAGAAGACATGCATTAACTCTTACTCAGTCACTACAAAAACCAGAGATTTGTCTTCACATTATACTAGCAATTTGAATTTGCAATATAACCCATATCAATCAACATTGTCAATTAACAGAACAGCAAAATCACAAGATATCATTATAACATCGCAACAAATGGAAAGCACAGAGGATAACTCATGTTGACAAATGGAAAACGCAAAATAGATACATAGTCGAACATCTTCATTCATTAACTCATCAAAAAGGACTGCGGAATGAACTTCGTAGATAACAATTCCGAGCAACTTAACACAGATTCATATATCCCGAGCAAAACTGTCAAAGGCAGACAAAAATACATCAACTTATCCAATGAATCTTCTATCTTACTTCGATCTCAGGATGATTATCTATTACAATTTGTGTTTATATTTATAGACGCCTATGGCAGTTACAAAATGGTCCAAATGACCAAATCTAACTAACATGGACCAAAACTTCCGCTTTCGTCGGCTTCTTATCCTTCGTGAATGGTCCTTTTCCTTCACTGATGACCCCTTCGTCGTTGTCGGCTCCACATCTTCTGTACTCTAACCCCATGCCAACAAGAACAATAGTATACATACACATAGCAGGAAGTCAGATCTCAAACACCCTTATTGACTAGGAGAAGCAATAAATGTAATGACACCAGACACCATGATAAAACTTGGTATTCAACATATTCTAAGATAGACTACTACAATTATACAACTTACAGACACTTCTACAATCTGTCCAGATGGAATATTAGAAGGAATTATGGTTACCATAGACTCTTGCAAGTACCATGTTGATTACATTGTCATCCACACTAAAGCTAAACTCGATGGATACCCTCTCATCCTTGGGAGGTCATGACTCGCAACAGCTGATGCACACATAGGATGTAGGAAGGGAGATATGACCATCACAAATGGATTAGAAACAAAGACATTAATACTATACCCTCCTGCCAAACCTCATTTAGATATTAGGGAACTTTAGTTAAATATGAGAAAAATGATTATGATCAACCTATTCATCCCGTTCTGACCATAAATATTGCCCTAGAACTTAGATCACCACAGGAGGATACCGTCATTTCCAATTTCATCCAGAATATTTACGATAACCCAAACCCAATTTCCTTTGGAGACCATTTACCAGTCCAAGAATTGGAAATTTTAGGGATGAAGGAGCCCATATGGAAGAAAAATTGTCTCATGGAAGAAGCAGGAACAACCACCAAAACGGCATAAATTGCTCCTGACGGAACATTGAAAATCAATGACCATTTACCACCTGATGAAGAAGAAAAAGTGATCCACCTCCTTAACATATACCAAGCAGCATTTGCATGGATATAGCCTGACATGAAGGCAATCAGTCCAACCATTTTCCAACACCACATATATATCAAAGAAGGTTCAACGCCTGTTAGGAAACTGCAGCAAAAAATGAACCCATCCTTAAGAGATATTGTTAAAAATGAATTACAAAAAGTCCTTGATGTTGGATTCATATACCCTATTTCAGACAGCAAATGGGTATCACCATTGATGATTGTCCCAAAGAAAGGAGGAAAATGGAGAGTCTGCATAGACTATAGAGAATTGAATAAATCTACAAAGAAAGACCACTTCCCCTTACCATTCATTGACCAAGTGCTATATACCCTACAGGGAACAATTTTTTCTCCTTTTTAGATGGTTTCAGTGGATATAATCATATCCAAATTCATCCAGCAAAAAAGGACAAGATCACATTCACTTGTCCATGGGGAACTTTTTCCTATAGGGTCCTTCCTTTTGGAATTTGTAATGCCCCAGCTACCTTCCAAAGGGTAGTCTTGATTATTTTCGTTGATTTTATCCACGACCGTATGGAGATATATATGGATGACTTTACTCCATATGGGAATTAATTTGAGGAGGCTCTCACCAACTTACAAAATGTTCTTAAAAGATGCATTGAAATGAACCTTTGCTTAATCAATGAAAAAGGTCAATTAATGATGGATGAAGGAGTAGTTTTAGGTCATTATGTCTCTACAAGAGGAATTACATTAGACCCTGCAAAAAATCAAGTACTAATCAACCTACCTCCTCTCAAAAAACTAAAAGATGTTAGAAGCTTCATATGGAAATCAGGATATTACAGGAGATTCATACATGATTATAGTAAAATATTTTCCCCAATGTTTTCATTAATGACCAAAGATGCAAAATTCCAGTGGGATAATAGCTGCCACCAAGCATTTGAACATATCAATCAGAATATCATGAAAGCACATGTCTTGCAAGGACCAAATTGGGAGATCCATTTTCACATACATTTTGATGCTTCGGATAGAGCAATTGGTGCATTCCTAGGCCAAGAAGAGAATAAGGTTCTATATGTTATTTACTACATCAATAAGAACCTTGCAGGACTAGAGCTCAAATATACTATCACAGAGAAAGAATTTCTTGATGTCATATATTCCATAAACAAGTTTAGGCACTACATCACCGGGTATCAGGTATTCATCCATACTAACCACTTGGCAATCAAATATTTAGTGAATAAATCAAATGTCAGTTGTAGAGTAATAAGATGTATTTTATTATTGCAAGAATTTGACATAACCATTGTAGATAAACCGGTGAAACATAATGTTGTAGTATATTTCTTGTCCAAACTAACTCATGTTGTAGATAAAGAGCTAATAGATGACACATTTCTGGATGAACACATGTTTGTCATATCAACGCACACTCCATGGTTTTCTCACATTGTAAATTACTTGGCTATTGGGAGGTTCCCTCAACACTACACCTACAAAGAAAGATGCAACATAATCAAGAAGAGTGTTCCATTTTCATGGATCCAAGGTGTCAAATTCTATATGTGTCACAGGTGGATCTATATTACTAGAGAAAGCTTCACTAAGAATTTACTAAACAAGAAAATAGAAGAAATATGAAGAAAATATTCAGTAGAACAAAAGAGAAAAACACTCATGTCGATTCATCTTTCATTACATTATTGTTCAACAACATGTGTACAATATATATATGCTCTCAAGAGGAAAATTCGAGAGACTTAGTGGCAAGCTGAGTAGCTCACATTAATGCTAGGCTTAGTGGAGTAATTCCCCCAATCTATGACATTGTGCCAAGTTTAACTCCTATATTGGGCCATAATGAGTTAAAATGAACCTATGAGGACCATCAAGAAGTTAGGAAAGTCAATAAATGCATATGGAATCATTATGAGGGAAAATTAGGTGGTTTAGGTCTTTAATAGTGGCCATTAATGAGCAATTTGACCAAATCTAGTGCATAAGTGCACTCGGTCCAACCTTATCCCATAAAACAGGGAAGTGGGATGCCTCCCTCATTAAATGCATTAAGTAGGGCTCCTTTGACTCCCCATAATAAGGAAATGGGAACACTTGTGGACAAACTTGGCTATAATGACAAACCACTAGTCTAATATGTGGACAAACCCCCTAGACTAGGCACTATGAATACAAACCATGGAACAACTTACATTAAACACTTGGAACCTTATGCAAGGATTACTAACCAAGGTCTAGATGGGAATTATTTTCCAACACAAGGATAACTTTTTAGGAGGGAACTGGACCATATCTTGAGAAGATGCATTCGAGAAGAGGAAGTCCAAAACATTCTACATGCCCGCCATGATGAACCATGTGGTGGCCACTACGCATCTAAGAGGACATCATACAAGGTTTTACAAACATGATACTACTAGCCAACCTTGCAACGAGATGCAGCAGCTTACGTTTCCAGATGTGAAGATTGTCAAAGGATAAGAAAACCAACTTAGAGAGATGAAATGCTACTCCATCCTCAGGTAACATTAGAATCTTTCGAGAAATGGGGGATGGACTTTGTTAGACCCATTGATCCACCATCAAACATGAAACACTACATTCTGGTCTGCACCGACAACCTTACAAAATGGGTAGAAGTGAAAGCATTAAGATTGGCCAATGAAGACTCTTTAGCAAAGTTCTTAATTGAAGAAATTTTCACTAGATTTGGAGCACCCAAATAACTTTTTACCGACAGAGGGACACAGTTTGCATCAAACTTGATAGAATAAATCCTAAGTCTCAACAAACTAAAACACAGACAATCAACATCCTATCATCCTCGGGAAAATGTCCAAGCAGAAGTTACCAATAGAGAACAAGAAAAAATCCTGACCAAGATAGTACAAATTCACAGAAGGGTCTGGGAAAATAGACTTCAAGAAGCAGCATGGGCATACAATACCACCTAGAATACTACTACAAGTCTCACACCATATGAGTTGGTCTAAGGAAAGAGAATAATGTTTCCTATTGAGTTCAAGCTTAAAACATTAAGGATAGCACTAGAACTGAACATGGACCTATCTACAGCACAAAACGAAAGGCTAGGCTACTTCAAATTAATCAACTATATGAAATCAGACAACAAGCCCTACAATACACATAAATAATCCAATAGCAGAGAAAATTATGGCATGAAAAATTCATAAAGACAAAGGACTTCAAAGAAGGAGACTGGGCCATGCTCTATGATTCAAGGTTTAAATATTTTAAAGGCAAATTGAAAACCAGATGGTTAGGGCCCTATCAATTTGACGTCATCTACGACAATGGATATGTTAAAATCTCCACTATAGACGAAGATCAAATATCAATGCTATTCAATGGCCACAACCTAAAGCTGGACAAGATACCTCTAAACAAGGAAGAGTTCACTGAAACCCTCAAAACAGTAGAACTATATGTAATATCAGGGCAGAAATGCCATTGTCTGACTTAGTCATCATGCTAAATATATATAATAATAAAAAGAAAAAAATATCAGGTGAAAACTTCTTACGAAGCACCCGGGACAAACTGAAAGATTGAAAAAACCTTCAAAAAGATGCATCCTAGAAATCTGTATATAAACAAAAAGAAAAGAAAAAAAATAAAAAACAATTTTCCAAATAGTAACTATCTCTCTTTCAGGTACCGGAGCAACCCACCACAGAAGTGTCAGCTACAGAATTCTACAATCTGCAAAAATCCTACATCAGTCTATCAAAAATTTTACAACAACATTCTGCAAGCACATACTCTACAACAACCCTACAAAAGTAAGTTATTAATAAGATATGAGTTTCTCAACTAAGTAATTCTCTTTCCAATCTCATAAAAATCCTAGCTAAAGTTTCCTACCATCTTTATTTAATGTGACCATCCAACTTGAAGTTGGGGAGGCACATTATAAGCTATAGTGGGTTGTATAGAATATATAATGATAAAGCATGAAGCATGGGTTATGATTAAACGCCTTAAGTCACCATCAAAATTAATCATGACACAAAGAGGAGATGATCTGAGGATTCAAACCAAAATTTCATGAAGCCGAGATCTATGAAATCTATGATAGTGAATTTGTCAAGGTGCATGCATGAAAAGTCACTTTGCATGCATGAAGATCATCGCTGAAGTCTACCACCCAAAATTGGGATGACTGAACAGCCATAATCAATAAAGCAAGTGAAGACTGGACAACCGGTAATCATAACATAAGCACACAACCTCATATCAAGGTGACCCATTTATAACATGAAGGACCCGTTTATAACATGAAGGGGATGTCCAGTGCACTTTGCAGCAGAGTAAGAAGAGTCGAGGAATAGAGCAGTGGACCACACCAAAGAGCAGACCAGTGAATAGTTGAACAAGTATCCAGAAGGAAACCCTTACTTCTCTTTTTTTCTTCCCTTTTCTGCAAAAGAGGGTATATAATCTATAAAAATGACTGGAGGTTTTGTAAAACATGATCCCACAGACCATTCTAAGTTATATCAAAAATTGAAAGCATTAGAATACATTCAGGCTACAGGGTGGGTCCATTATTTCGAAAAACTTGATGGATACCACGAAGGGATGACCCAGGAATTCGCAAGGAATTTCAAAAAGATTGATGAGGACATTGGCACAACAAAGGTAAAAGGGGTTGAGATAAAACTAAATGAAGATGTGTTGAGCATGGTTACAGGCTTTCCTAAAAGGACTAAGTGGAACAAAGATGATAGAGAATTGGCCCAGAGGGATAAAAGGCAATTCTTCATATTCATAGAGAAATATGAGGAAGAAAAGGGGAGTGTGAAGAGAGAAACATTGCCAGATCCTTGGAGAAAGATATCCCTAATTATCATGAAGTACCTTACATGCGAATGGAAGTATGAGTTGGTGCATGCAGATCACCTTTGATTCCTTAACCTCCTCAGGAATTTGCAATGGAAAAGACCAACTAAGAGTATAAGACTCCCTCGGTTCCTATTTAATGTCGTCTTCTCCATGAGCACGAAATTTCAAATGGGGAAGCCAGACTCATTGTCCCACCATGGCATGGTTAAACTATTGATATGCCATACCCTAGAAACAAAATACTCTCCACTTTTATGGTCAACCTTCTTAAAGATAAACAACACTGACATACAAGTATTTTATAAAAAGGAACCACCTACTTCCCAGTCATCTCCTATGCAAAATTCATAAGCCATAACTACTCCTCCATCCACATAACCCTCTATAAAATGAGTAAAATCAATTTCTTCTACGGAACCCTCTATTAAAAAAGCCAAAACCTTGGTTGTAGCAAATAAAAATCAAACATCCAGGCGTGTTTCTTTGAAAACAAGGGTTGCTATCAAGCAGATGTTAGCGAAGGAGAAAGAAGAAAAAGAAAAAGAGGAAGATGATACCACTAAACGAGAAGAGAAATAAATTGCTGACACTTTGATGCAGTTGGGGATCAAAAGAAAACCTAAAAAGAAGAAAAAGATAGAAATACAAGACTTGGAAGAAGACGAGGTGCACCAAATTGAACATTCAAATACTCATGATAGTGGCCAAGGAATTGCAGATATAGGAGGGCATGAAAATTCACATGATGAGGCAATGGATAATTTTCCAAAAATCTCACCTAAAGGTATCACAAATAGGATTTATGTTGACTTGGCTAGTCATTTTTTGTTACAAAAGAAAGATCAGGAGATCATTAGACTAAAGAAGCGGATTGAAGAGCAAGATCAGGAAATCCTAAAATGGAGAATAATATCCCACACAGTGGAAGATTTGAAATATTCCCATAACACCGAAGCGTTGGGCTATGAAGAATGTGAGCTACATACTCTAGAGGAGAACCTCCAGGTTATTAAAATGCAAAACCAAAAAGACATGCAACAACTACTTACAGAAAACACTATTCTAAAAAGAAGATTTAGAGCACTATGAATCAAAGCTAAAAGATAGAGAGTAGGAAAAGGTAGAAATGGAAGAAAGGTTGGATAAATGTTTTAAAATCATGCAAGAACTCATTACTTGCAAGCCACCATCCCAATTGTACTCGGTATTACTGGTTGTGGCTATGGTACCAAATCAAAATATTGTAGCACAAAAAGTCTGAGAAATTGGAAACCCCAAAGAGTTTCATTGATACATGTCAAGGGGTAGGGGAGTTTGGAAAAGACCAACTTAGTGAATTCTATCTGCATAATTATGTATTGTCTCACCCTTTTAAATAGAATCCAAACCCCTATGTAGGGGACGTGAAATTTGTTATATTTTGAGCATTAATTCAACATACTCTAGGATCTTTACTGAGAGAATAACATGTACAGCATATCAATCATATCAAGCATGTATCAAGCATATCAAACAATCACATAAGACAATGGACACATAGAGCTTCATTGAGTAAAACCATAAAGGTGAAAAACCCCACAACTTCCTCGGAGATTGGAAGAGCAATGATACAACCAAAGTACAAGAGATAGTCTTCTACTAGCAGCTACTCCTCCTCCTCAACTAGTGCGCCACTTTCCAAGTGGTGTAGAAGTGAATAATGAGATGATCAAATAGAGAGCTCTCGCTCTCTATTTATACTTGTACTATCCTACCCAATAAACTAACAGGGCCAACTTGTCTAACTCAATCTAATAACCCATGGTTACATTAATCCGGGCCGACCCCACACTTGGTGGTCTAATAACCCATGGTTACATTAATCCAGGTTGACCCCACACTTGGTGATCTAATAACCCATCACAGCAAGTTACGACACTTGTCAATACAAATGACGACACTTCCGTATAGAGGAATAATACCATCTCTATAGGAGTACAATATACATAGGTGAAATACATTCTAAAGTTACATATACATCAACACTCCCTCTTAACTAAGAAGGTATTTCTCAACACAGATCTGCTAGCATAAGTCTTCTTCTCTGGATCATCGTCATTGGATCATCGTCATCGAATCATCATCATCATCGTCACTGCTGCTGCTATCTCAATCAATCTCCAATCTACTCATCATATGAAGTTCTACAAAGCCAGTCCTTTTTCATACTGGATGTAGGCCCGCCACCTGCAAGTCTTCATCATCTACAAAGCCATCCCTTTTTCATGCTAGATGTACATCATCAACATCTCTGCGAGCAAGCCATCAAGTAGGTACACCTCAGGACTGATTACACTGCCTCTGCAAAACCTGCAAGATCTCTCCGGACTGATTACACTTCCTCTGCAAAACCTACAAGAGCATCTCAGGACTGATCATATGCCTCTGCAAAACCTATGTACCATACTGTCACATCATCATCATCATCCAAGAAGCACAACCCAGATGCACACACACACAGCACTTACACTCACTGGCATGGAAGGACTTTCCTCTGACCATCTAGGAAAGGCTCGGCACTTACACTCACCAGCATGGAAGGACTTTCCTTTGACCATCTGGAACAGGCTCACAGCACTTACATCGACGACCATGGAAGGACTTTCCTCTAACCATGTCGAAATGGCTACAGCAATTACATCATGACCATGGAAGGACTTTCCTCTGACCATGTCAGAAAATATCAGCAATTACATCACGACCATGGAAGGACTTTCCTCTGACCATGTCGGAAAAGCCATGCCCAGCACTTACATCTCGCCATGGAAGGACTTTCCTCTGACCATGCGAGAATGGCCCAGCCCTTACATCTCACCATAGAAGGACTTTCCTCTAACTATGTGAGAATGGCTTCGCCCAGCTCTTACATTTCACCATGGAAGGACTTTCCTCTAACCATGTGAAAATGGCCCAGCCCTTACATCTCACCATGGAAGGACTTTCCTCTAACCATGTGAGAATGGCCCTATGTGCATATGTGTCTCCGGACTCTTCACTTCCCTTTGGAAGGTATCTCGATCTGAAGTACACCAAGTCTCCCTCTGAAGTATCCAAACTTCACTCTAGCCAGCGACTTGGTCAACACATCGGCTATCTTCTTGTTCGTCGCAACATACAGGAGCTTCACTGCTCCTCTCTGCACCATATCCCTAATATAGTGATACTTGATCTCAATGTGCTTCGACTTGTCATGGAACACTAGGTTCTCCGACAACTTCACACAACTCTGGTTGTCGCAATATATACAAGTAGCACTCAGTTGGAGATCAAACAAATTAGACAGTAGCTTCCTAAGCCATACTGCCTCACAACTAGCCGAACAAGCTGCGACATACTCTGCTTTGGCTATACTCAGTGCCACACGGGACTGCTTCCTGCTAAACCAAAAGATCATACTGGATCCCACACTGAAGCAGCACCCCAAAGTGCTCTTCCGATCAATGGCACTGCCTGCCCAATCTGAATCAACATAACCCTCTAGGTTAAACCTTTGATTCACATCATACTTGATCCCATAATCAATTGTACCTTTCAGGTACCTCAGAATATGCTTTACAACTATCAAGTGAACATGTCTCGGATCTGTCAAGTACTGGCTCAAGGTGTTCACCACAAAGCAAATGTCTGGTCTTCTATTCGTCAGGTACATCAAGGACCCAATCATCTGACGATACATCGTAGCATCAACCAGCTCAGATGAAGCATCACACAGAAGCTTCAAGTTCGATGCCATAGGTGTAGCCATGGCCTTGCAGTCCATCATCCCGAACCTCTTCAGTATCTCTACTGCACACTTCCCTTGTCCAAGGAAGATTCCATCTTCCCTATGCCACACCTCCATACCAATAAATTAGTGCATCATACCCAATTCCTTCATCTCGAACTCAACAGCAAACTTCCTCTCCGTGTTGGCAATCAATCTATCCTCACCTGTTACAAACAGGTCATCCATATACAATAGTAGTATCACTAGATTGCCTTCCTAAACCTTGTAGTAAAGGTTGGAATCTGCTTTACTCTTGGTAAAGCCCAAATTGGATAGGAAGCCATCTATCCTACCATACCAGGTCATGGGTGCCTGTTTCAAACCATACAAGGCTTTCTTCAGTTTGCACACATGTGACTCTCGGTCATGTGTCTCAAACCCGAGTGGCTGCTCCACATACACTTCCTCTTCGACCACACCAATCAAGAAAGCTTTCTTGACATCCATCTGGTCTATCTTCCATTTCATCACTATAGCCAGAGCAAGTACTAATCTGATGGAAGTGTACCTAGCTATAGGTGCAAAAGTCTCTTCATAGTCAATCCCTCTTTCTGGGAGAAGCCACGAACTACAAACCTCGCTTTGTATTTTTCCATGCTACCATCTGCAGCATGCTTGATCTTATAGATCCACTTGGAAGTCACCACAGACTTCCCATCTGGTCTTGGGACCACATCCCAAACATCATTCTTCATGATCGACTGGTATTCCTTGACCATGGAATCCTTCCATTCTTTCTTTTCCGTTGCTTCTTCATAACTGGAAGGTTCTTTGTTATTATGTCACAGAGTAAAGCAACATAGCTGGTATGTGATCTTGTTCTTTTCCTTTCTCTGTGTTCCTCTTATAGAATGCCAAACCTTTCTGCATCTTGGATGAGCTCTCTAGCCCATGTTGGTTTCCTCTTGTGAGATTCCTTCTCACGAGGTGGATCTACAGGTTGTTGTGGATCTTCTATTTCACGATCTTCTTCAGGAACTGCTTCATTCATGGTGGTGTCTTGAGTTCTAGATATTCTGGGTTCTTCATTATCTTCAACTGGTGTTTTCCTTGATTTGATGTATGTTGAGCTTTCATCAAATGTTACATCCCTACTGATATCAATCTTCTTGAATCCTGGGAAGTAGATTCTGTAAGCCTTCGAGCTTTCACTGTAACCCACAAATATGCCCTTCTTTCCTGAAGGATCTAGCTTTGTCCTCTTTTCTTTTGGGATGTGAGTGTATACTGGACAACCAAATATTCTGAGATGGCTAACTTCTGGTTTCTTACCAGTGAACACTTCTTCTAGAGTTTTGTTGTCAAGTATCTTATGAGGTGTTCTGTTCTGCACATATATAGTTGTCCTTGTTGTTTCAGCCCATAAGTGCATAGGTAGATCTTGGTCATGGAGCATTTCCCTAGCTGCTTCCATGATTGTTCTATTCTTTCTTTCGAAAACCCCATTCTGTTGTGGATTGTAAGGAGTAGTCAACTCCCTCTTAATTCCTGAACCACTGCATAGATTTTTGAAGTCACCTGAAGTGAATTCTCCGCCATTGTCGGATCTGAAGATCTTGATCTTCGTGTCAGTTTGATTTTCTATCAAGGCTTTGAATTCCTTGAACTTGTCAAACACTTCATCTTTGTTCTTCAAGAATTAAACCCAAGTCTTCCTAAAGAAATCAGCAATGAAGGAAACATAGTATACATACCCACTCAGAGAACTGGATGACATCGGACCGCATACATCAGAGTGGATGATTTCCAAGATTCTTTTTGCCTTGCTTTCACTGCTTGGAAATGTCTTCTTTGTGTTCTTTCCCTTTGCACAACCTTTGCAAATGCCTTCATGCTTTGTCTGGATTTCAGGAAGACCTTCTATAGCTTTGCTTGCAATTGGTAATTCCCTATAGTGCATGTGTGCAAGCCTTCTATGCCAAAGTTCACTTGGCTCTACTGAATCATGGACCATGGCTTGTTCTGGTTGGCCCTTAAATTTGTATAATCCTCCCTCTTGCTCTCCAATCACTACTGCATCATCTATAGTATTACCCTTTGGCCACATTAGGACTTGGCCATATACAAATGCAACCCTCATGCATTTTGCATCTAATGCAGATATGGAGAGTAGATTCTTCTTGAGACCTGGAACATATAGCACATCTTTCATCTTCCTAGAATTTCTAGAGTCTAGTTTATAGGAGGCTTCACCACTCCCTTTTATTGGATACTGGTAGTCATCCCCAAGTTTCACCTGGTGGGGTGATTCATGTTCAGATAGGTTCATAAAGGATTCCTTGAATCCTGTCATGTGTTTAGAAGCCCCACTATCTATAATCCAATCATTACTTCCGTGAGTAATGGTTCCAGTGAGAGCAGAGATCAAAACATATTCTTCATCACTAGAAGAATCTTCACTATCTTCTCTAGCCCTCTTCCTGGGAGGTTCATCATCCTCTATAGCATGAGCATGATGTCTTGTTTTGAAGTTCTTCTTCTTGTGAGAACCATCTTTCTTATTTCTGGGACAATCTTTGGAATAGTGTCCCTTCTTATCACATGTATAGCAACGGACATAGGACATGTTCCTTCGAGGTTTGGGACTACCTCTCTGATTCTGATGGTGATGCCTTTCTTTCTTGCCATGATGGTGAGCCTTCTTGTCACCATGTCTTTTGGAGTGTGCTGTGAGAGCTTGGTCTTCATTCCCCATCTTCTCTTCTCGAGCTACAATTCGAGCTTCTTCCTGTGAGCATTCTTCCCACAGTCTACTGAAAGTGATAAGTTTCTTCCTAGCACAAATTCCTTGGATGAAGGAATCCCATGACCTAGGAAGGCCATTAAGAGTGGTCATTACCACTTATCCATTTTCTATATCTTCTCCCACAGCTTCAAGTTGTTCTTTTATCTGGGAGACCCTTGAGAAATAAGATTGCATAGTCTCCGCATTTTGGATCTTGACATTCTTCAATTGATTCCTCAAGGTCATCTTCTGATTTATGTTCTTCCCTTCAAATAACTTGGTCAGGGAATCAAACATCTCCTTTGGTGTCTTTAGGGATGACACATGGGGTATGAGATGATCTTTGACAGAATCAGCAATGATCCTATTTGCCTTGACCAAGTTGTTCTTGTGAAGAGCTTTAGCCTCTTCTTCCTCTGGGACAAGGACCACTTCACTTATATAAGTGTCCAACTCATTTTCTTCCAGGATTAACCCAATCCTATACTTCCATGCTCGGAAGTTATCAACCCCTTCAAACTTATCCTCAAGCTTGGTGTGGTGAGACATCTTAAAGAGTACTTCAAATGGAAATAGAAAAGATTTAGGTCTTACCACTTGTTTGTTGAAAACTGGATCTGGTCTCGGATTAGGGTTTGTCAGAGAAACCCTAAAAATTCAAGTTTTGAATTTCAAACTTCTGAAAGGATAGAAAGATGCCCCTTGATGAGCTGATCAGCCTGGTATACTCAGAATTTGAAAACTGCAAAGTTTCACCCTTCAGAAATGCTTTTCAATCTCCTGGATTCACTGGGGAGGACCCTGAATTAGGGTTTGAGTTTCCCGAAGCTTCACCCAACCAAAAAGTTCGATCCAAAGCTCTAACCTTCGATTTTTCCAAGGAGCTTCCAGCTATGTTTTCAGATTTTAGAAATTCCTATCTTTACTAAGAGAACAACATGTCCAGCATATCAATCATATCAAGCATATCAAGCAATCACATAAGACAATGGACACACAGAGTTTCACTGGGGAAAACCATAAAGGTGAAAAACCCCACAACTTACTCAGAGATAGAAAGAGCAATGATACAACCAAAGTACAAGAGATAGTCGTCTACTAGTAGCTACTCCTCCTCTTCAACTAGTGCACCACTTTCTGAGTGGTGTAGAAGTGAATAATGAGATGATCAAATAGAGAGCTCCCGCTCTCTATTTATACTTGTCATGTCCTGCCCAATAAACTAACAAGGCCGACTTGTCTAAATCAATCTAATAACCCATGGTTACATTAATCCGGGCCGACCCCACACTTGGTGGTCTAATAACCCATCACAGCAAGTTACGACACTTGCGACACTTGTCAATACAAATGACGACACTTCCGTATAGAGGAATAATACCATCTCTATAGGAGTACAATATACATAGGTGAAATACATTCCGAAGTTACATATACATCAACAAAATTAAGATCCTTATGCTCCAGGATCATGAATGTAGATATCAGGGCAACAGAAATGCACAAATATCATGAGGTTGAAAAGATTTCTCAGCTTTTTATTAAAGCAAAATCCCCTACTCTAGATACAGCCACTACCTCATACCAAATTTTGATATAGGATATTGAGTTAGCTCCAATCATCCAGGAAGGGCAAGCAGTTGTCATCACTCACTTCAGAGAGATAGCATCAGAGGAAAACATAAATAGGATCATTCGGATTAACACCTTCAGGTGGGATGACATATTTGACAAGTTTCTACCTATGGAAGTACACTCACCCTCTAACATGGAAAAAACACTCTTTATATCTTCTTTGCATGTCGCTACGATGGAGAATATGAGGATACATTGGATAGGTCTCGAGTTCAATCCCCCACTTCTCATCTCTACCACCAATTAGACCTGCAAACTCGAAGAGGAGGAAGAAAATTGGGAAACAATCATAAATCACAGGGGATACCATCCACCCGGAACAATGACCAAATGTTATACATGGAACATCAAGGATAACACACCTACAGAGGACTCTCCTAGTTCATTAGTTGCACAGGGATGTGCAAAATGGTAATTTGGGGAATGATGATGGCTCACACCTTTGGTGGCAAAAGCCATCCTTTTTCTTGATAAATTGGATCATTCTAAACCCCAACCATAGAAATAATGCACATAGATTAATATAAGGAAGGCACTTAGTTTGGATTATATGCAGATTTAGAAGTAATTGCTTTGTTGATTTATTTTTTCCTTTAAATAACTAATGTGCCAAAAATATACTAATAACTTGGTGATTTAGAAGAGTATCAAGGAACCAGGTTGCATCTAACACTACCTTTGACTCAACACCCAGAAGGAGCACCATTTTTTACTACTGAATTTCTAGCTATCTGAAGACGTAGGCAGATGATCAATGAAGCAATACCGGTTTTGTTAAATCACTTTCAGTTTTTTAATACAACCACGCTTACCAGGAGAACATCAGTAGTGGATTTGATCCTACTCACAAATCCATCAATTAGAGGCTTAGCCTGAATCCACAGAAGCACTTGGCAACCATTGAACATATCCAAGGCAGGACCATATCACTCTTTTGATATCGAGTGATCTTATCTACCCACACCAATACACTCGACATTAATTGCATGAAGATCTTTCAGATAGACTAGATGTTAGCAAACTAGAGTAGAAGATAAATTTTTATATTTAAATCATAAGGGAGCAACTACCAAAGCTAGTGCCCATTTTGTTATGAACTCATTTTTATTACAGTTGGAAAAAAGAAACTAAGTTTTTGATGTTAAACAGTTCTCTTTGAAGTAAATGAAGACTTGTATTCCTTCAACTTATTGAGTAATCTTATTGTTCCTATATCAACTTGGATCAGGGCCCATCCATAGGTGACTACAGGGACTTGTGTGTTAGAATAGATTTATTGTTTTCGAATGTATGTTAATAGAACAAAGCAGATAGCGTAGATTTGCTACAATTTGTAGAAGATTTCCAGTATCTCAATAAGAGTATATTTGATGAATTATTTCTACACTTTTAATTCGGCATAGATATATTTTTATTGTTTGTGCAATTTGTATTTGAATATTTATCTTTATATCACATGAGATCTTGTCATATGAGCTAGGTAAAGCATTAAAATTCTCTGTTTGTTTCATTACTTGCTCAGAATTTGATGTCATTGAAATAACTCTAATCGGTGCGTGGATGGTAGGATAAATTAGGGAGTCCTTCAAAAAGTTTGTCTAAATCTAGACGAAGATCTTTCTAAAACTTGTCTCTAAGACCATTAATAAAGGGATAGATGCCTAGTCAAATAATGGGATTCATGTCCCTTGCAACCCTTAGATCATAGATTAAATTCTTCTTTGATTTTTTACCAATAGTGCTTTCAATTGATTTGAAGTTGCATACTACTAGGCATCGTTAAGTTTCTTTGTAGGTTGCACATATTGTGCAAGACCCTCAAAAGTTTCTATGGATCCATGGGTTGATGATGAAAGGAAAGGTTTAGATACAACACTCTTGCTAGCATATTGTCCCAACAGGAATAGTATTAATGATGATTAATTAAGACCATCACGTTTTTTGGTACCGTTTCCAGGGAAGACATGCCAAACCACAAGGGAACTGACAATATTGACTAGTTGTTTTGATTTTGCATAAGTGATAAGTAGGTTACAGCCAGGGAGAACAAGCAAGAAAGAAGTAGACGTGTTATTATGAGTAAGTCTTTCAATTGACCAACTATCAGTTTTTTTCTTTTTTTGCAACTGGCGTAGTAATCCTACCCATTTATAAGCAAAAATCTTTAAAAAATTATAAAAACCAAAACCCCCCATAAAAATCCAAAACAAAAAAAATTCCTAGTTCTAAGTTAGCATGAATGCCTAGGGCTAGAGATGAATTCAAATGATTCTTAACAAACACATCTCCTCAACCCTATCTGAGTTCAATCCATAGAAGAACTGAAGAGGAAAATCCTAAAGGGTATAATCTATCACCTCGACAACATATGCCAAGATGGAGACAAGCTCTCTTCAGGTCAATAGACGATTCGTCTGACTCATCGGACAACAAAGGATCTAACACAATGGTATATGAGGAGAAATATACGGTAGATAGGGAAAATCCAGAACAACCCAACATTTATGATTTTCCCATTGTAGGAGGTCATGATAACGATCCCATAATGAAGAACATTAACCCTGCTACCTTTCCCAATTTCCATGGACTAACTTTAGAAGACCTTGATACCTTCCTGCCTGAATTTGAGGTAGTATGTTAGACCTACGATTACACCACGGATGCACAGAAACCGAAACTATTTCCCTCAACCTTAAAGGAATCTACACTAAGGTGGTTCATGAGTTTAGAGCTACATAGTATTTTCACCTGGGAGCAGATGAAAGACACTTTCACTTAAAATTATAGGGACTACTGCAAAGCAAGAGAAACAAGAGATGAGATTTTTAGAATGGTACAAGGACCAAACGAGTCATTGGAGGACTATGAGGAGCGGTTTCAACTTAGTTATAAAAGAGCTCACTCCTACACTTTAGATGATGAATCTCTTAAACTTGTCCTTCTTAGAGGGGTAAGAGAATTATTTCTAGAAACCCTAAACCTCTTGGACAATGGGGATATCTATCAGAAGAATTACGATCAGATCAAAAAAATATTTAGAATCCACTCTCGGTCCACAGGGAAGAAACCTAGGGGGAGAGACCTCTATTTTCAACCAGCTAGACCCTCTAGTTCCACCATCACCAAGTCAGACTTGGGGAATCTCCAAGATGACATGAAATAATATATTCACTATGGCGTTACAAATGGATTCTATGCAAGCCAAGTTCAAAAAGGAAGAATCAAATAAATCCTTAGCCATTTTCTTCCCTGACTGCAGAAAGAAACACAAAAATAATGAGTGTCTATTGAACCTGATGCAAGTCAGTGCCAAAAAAGATTAATGTTGTGCAATTTGTAATGATAAACACCCCACAGATGACTGTCCTTACCTAGGATCTTTGAAGGATAATCTCTATGAATCACAAGAGACTTCAGAACCTATATGTTACATAAATCCTAGGAGACGGGGATTACAAAGACCTTTTCAGTACCCTTATGGTCAAACTCAATATCAAAAATTCCAATGGAAACAACTGTATCAACCACATGTGCAACCTCCTTACCAGCAGGCATACAATCAACCACCATTTCAGCAGACTTATAGGAATCAACCTTGGATAAAACCCTATGGACAACAACCTTATCCTACACCGGATTGGGCACCAACTGTGCAAAGTCAATGGCAAAGCCTCAACCAATACCTCCTACATATGGAAAAAATATCCCTTCCACCAGATGGATACCAAACCAGTAGCTGCTTTCCCTTATGCCCCCTCCAATGACCAATACCAGTCAACCACAAGTTCAAACTATTAACCCTTTAGCACCAAGTCCACCTCTTCCAGCTCAGCCCACTCCTAATCATAACAACAGACAAGTTCAACCTCTGTATACTACTGCGGTAAAAAACTACCCCGCATAATCTTTGGACACCATAGAAGTAAATCAGTAGAATTTGCTTTCTCGAAAAATTGTAACACACCCAATAAAGGAGCCAGAAGAACAAGCGGGTATGCATGTTTGTCCCACAGAACACCATACACCACAAGAGAAACATGTAGAGGAGGAACATCATATAGGGGATCCACCATCTCCTATTCCACTTTTCCCACAAATATTACAGTCCAAAAACCTGAAAACCCTATTTTGGAAAAACTAAAAAATTTGTGTGTCAAAATACCACTCCTACAAGATATTAAGAAAATTCCTATCTATAATCAATATATCAAGGATACCTGTATAAAGAAGCTATCTATAAAGAGGAAAGACCAGTCACCATCAATGTGGTAGGACAAGTGGCAGAATTAATGATGGGAAGGATCATTAACCCGAAATATGCCGACCCGGGGAGTCCAATAGTAGACGTACACATAGAAGGAAGTCTGGTATCAAACACCCTTATTGACTTAGGAGCAACAATAAATGTAATGACACAAGACACCATGATAAAACTTGGCATTCAACATCTTCTAATACATACTACTACAGCTCTACAACTTACAGACACTTTTATAGTCTGTCCAGATGTCATATTAAAAGACATTATGGTTACCATAGATTCTTGGCAGTACCTTGTTGATTTCATCATCATCCACACTAAAGCTAAACTCAGCGGATACCCTCTCATCCTTGGGAGGCCATGGTTCGCAATAGTTGATGCATGCATAGGATGTAGGTAGGGATATATGACCATCATAAATGGATTAGAAACAAAGATGTTAAGACTATACCCTTCTGCCATACCTCATTTAGATAAAAGGGAACTTTGGTGGCAATGTGAGAAAAATGATTTTGATCAACCTATTTGTCTTGTTATGATCGTAGATACTGCCCTAGCAGTTAGATCACCACACGAGGACACAGTCATTTCCAATTTCATCCACAATCTTTAGGATAACCCAATTTCCTTTGGAGACCATTTACCAGTCCAAGAATTGGAAATTTTATGGCTAGAGGAGCCCATATGGAAGAAACTTTGTCTCGTGGAAGAAGCAGGAACAACCACCAAAACAATAGAAATTGCTCCTGATAGAACATTGAAAATCAGTAACTATTTACCACCTGAAGAAGAATAAAAAGGGATACACCTCCTTAACATATACCAAGTACCCTTTGCATGGAGCTACCCTGACATGAAGGGAATCAGTCCAACCATTTGCCAACACCAAATATATATCAAAGATGGTTCAACACCTGTTAGGCATCCAAAGAGAAGAATGAACCCAACCTTAATAGATATTGTTAAAATTGAATTACAGAAACTCCTTGATGCTAGATTCATATGCCATATTTCAGACAGTGAGTGGGTATCACCATTGGTGATTGTCCCAAAGAAAGGAAGCAAATGGAGAGTCTGCATCGACTATAGAGAATTGAATAAAGCTAGAAATAAAGACCACTTCCCCTTACCATTCATTGACCAAGTGTTAGATACCCTAGCGGCGAATTTTTTTCTCCTTTTTATATGGTTTCAGTGGATATAATGAGATCCAAATTCATCCAGCAGATCAGGACAAGATCACCTTCGCTTGTCCATGGGGAACTTTTGCCTACAAAGGTTCTTCCTTTTGGACTTTGTAATGCCCCATCTACCTTTCAAAGGGAATTCTTGAGTATTTTAGCTTATTTTATCCACGATCGTATGGAAATATATATGGATGAATTTACTCCATATGGGAATGAATTTGAGGAGGTTCTCGCCAACTTAGAAAATGTTCTTAAAAGATGCATTGAAATGAACCTTTGCTTAAGCAGTGAAAAATGTCAATTAATGATGGACGAAGGAGTAGTTTTGGGTCATTATGTATTTGCAAGAGGAATTACATTGAGACCCTGCAAAAATTCAAGTAATAATCAACCTACCTCCTCCAAAGACACCAAAAGATGTTAGAAGCTTCATAGGGAAATCTGGATATTACAGGAGATTCATATAGGATTATAGTAAAATAGTTGCCCTAATGTTTTCATTAATGACCAAAGATGCATAATTATAGGGGGATAATAGTTTCCACCTAGCATTTGAACATATCAAGGAGAATATCATGGAAGCACCTGTCTTGCAAGGACCAAATTGGGAGATCCCTTTTCACATACATTCTCATGCTTCGAATAGAGCAATTGGTGCATCCCTTGGACAAGAAGAGAATAAGGTTCCATATGTTATTTACTACATCATTAAGAACCTTACAGGACCAGGGCTCAATTATACTGTCATAGAGAAAGAATTTATTGATGTCATCGACTACATCAACAAGTTCAAGCACTACACCACCGAGTATCAGGTATTCATCCATACTGACCAATCAACAATCAAATATTTAATGAATAAATCATATGTCAGTCGTAGAGTAATAAGATGGATTTTATTACTGTAAGAATTTGACATAACCATTGTACATAAACTGGGGAAACATAACGTTGTAGCAGAGTTCTTGTCTAGAATAACTCATATTGCAGATAAAGAGCTAATAGATGACACATTTCCGGATGAACACATGTTTGTCATTTCAACACACACTCCATGGTTTGCTGACATTGAAAATTACTTACCTACTAGGAGGTTCCCTCAACACTTTACCTACAAAGTAACATTCAACATAATCAGGAAGAGTGTTCCATTTTCATGGATCCAAGGATACCTTTTTAGGAGGGGACCAGACCACATCCTGAAAAGATGCATTCGAGAAGATGAAGTCCACAACATTCTTCATGCCTACCATGATGAACCTGTGGTGGACACTATGCAGCTAAGAGGAAAAAATACAAGGTTTTACAAACAAGATACTACTAGCCAACCTTACACCGAGACGTAGCAGCTTACATTTCCAGATGTGATGATTGTCAAAGGATAGGAAAACCAAATCAGAGAGATGAAATGCTACTCCATCCCCAAGTAACATTAGAAGCTTTCGAGAAATGGGGGGTGGACTTTTTTGGACCCATTGATCCAACATCAAACATGAAACATTACATTCTGGTCTGGACTAACAACCTTACAAAATGGGTAGAAGTGAAAGCATTAAGATAGGCCAATGAAGACTTAGTATCAAATTTCTTAACTAAAGAAATTTTGACTAGATTTGGAGCACCTAGTTAACTTGTTACCAACAAAGGAACATAATTTGCATCAAACTTGACAGAAGAAATCCTGAGGCTCAACAAGGTTAAACATAGACAATCAGCATCCTATCATCCTCGGGCAAATGGCCAAGCAGAAGTTACCAATAGAGAAATAGAAAATATCTAGACCAAACAATACCACATGGAAGACTACTACAAGTATCACACCATATGAGATAGTCTACATAAAGAGAATAATGTTTCCCATTGAGTTCAAGCTTAAAACATTAATGACAACACTGGAACTTAACATGGACATGTATACAACACAGAATGAAAGGCTATGTCAACTTAATCGGCTAGATGAAATCAGAAAACAATCCCTACAACACAGAGAAATAATCCAACAATAGAGAAAACTATGGCATGACAAATTCATAAAGACCAAGGACTTCAAATAAGGAGACTGGGCCCTGCTCTATGATTCAAGGTTTAAATATTTTAAAGGCAAATTGAAAACCAGATGGTTAGGGCCCTATCACGTTGATATCATCTACGACAATAGATATGTTAAAATATCTACTATAGACAAAGATCAAATACCAATGCTAGTTAATGGCCACAGACTAAAGCTGTACAATAGACCTCTCAACAAGGAAGAGTTCACCGAAACCCTCAAAACATCAAAACTACATGTACTATTAGGGCAGCAATGCCCTTCTCTAACTTAGCCATCAAGCTAAATATATATATATATATATATAAAGAAGAAGAAAAAAATCTTAGGTGAAAACTTCTTACGAAGCACCCGGGATAGACTGAAAGATTGAAAACCTTCAAAAATAGGAAACCTATCATTATGTATATAAAAAAAAGAACAAAAATTTTTTTTCCAAATACTAAAT
Source organism: Larix kaempferi (assembly GCA_027924585.1). Lineage (NCBI taxonomy): Eukaryota > Viridiplantae > Streptophyta > Pinopsida > Pinales > Pinaceae > Larix > Larix kaempferi. Next base: position 11,356,211 of record BSBM01000799.1, read on the forward strand.
ATCTCTCTTTCAGGTACTGAAGCAACCCACCAAAGAAATTCCAGCTACATAATTCTACAATCTACAGAAATCCTACACCAATCTATCATAAATTTTACAACAACATTCTGCAAGCACATACTCTGCAAAAGTAAGTTATTAATGAGGTATGAATTTCTCAACTAAGTAATTCCCTTCCCAATCTCATAAAAATCCTAGCTAAAGTTGCCTACCATCTTGATTTAATGCGGACATCAAATTTGAAGTTGGGGAGGAACATTATAAGCTATAGTGGGTTGTATAGAAGATATAATGATAAATCATGAAGCATGGGTTATGATTAAACGCCTTACGTCACCACCAAAATTAATCATGACAAAGAGGAGATGATCTGAGGATTCAAACCAAAATTTCATGACACCAAGATGTAGAAAATCTATGATAGGGAATATGTCAATATGCATGCATGAAAAGTCACTTCGTAGTCATGAAGATCATCGTTGAAGTCTACCACTCGAAATTGGGATGATTGAACGGCCATAATCAATAAAGCAAGTGAATACAGGACAACCGATAATCACAACATAAGCACATAGCCTCATATCAAAGTGACCCATTTAGAACATCAAGGGGAGGTCGATTGTACTTTGTAGAAGAGTAAGAAGAGTTGAGGAATAGAGCAGTGGGCCACACCAAAGAGCGAACCAGGGAATACTGGAACATGTATTCAAAAGGAAAACCTTATTTTTCTTTTTTTCTTCCCTTTTATGCGAAAGAGGGTAGATAATATGTAAAAATGACTGGAGATTTTGTAAAACGTGATCCCACAGACCATTCTAAGCTATATTAAAACTCGAAAGCATTAGAATACTTCCAGGCTGCAGGGTGGGTCCATTATTTCCAAAAAATTGATGGATACCACAAAGGGATGACCAAGGAATTCGCAAGGAATTTCAGGAAGATTGACAAGGACGCTGGCAGCACAAAGGTAAAAGGGGTTGAGATAAAACTAAATTAAGATGTATGGAGCATGGTTACAAGCTTTCCTAAAGGTATTAGGTGGAACAAAGATGACAAAGAATAGGCCCGAAAGGATAAAAGGCAATTCTTTAGATTCACGGAGAAATATGAGGAAGAAAAGGGGAGTGTGAATATAGAAGCATTTCCAGTGCCTTGGGGAGAGATAGCCCTACTTATCATGAAGTACGTTACATGCGAAGGGAGGTATGCTCTGGTACATGCATATCACTTATGGTTCCTTAACCTCCTTAGGAATTTACAATGGCAAAGACCAGGTAAGAATATAAGCCTCCCCTGGTTCTTATTTAATGCCCTCTACTCCATGAGCATGAAATTCCAAATGGGAAAGCAAGACTCATTGTCCCATCATGGCCTAGTTAAATTGTTTATATGCCATACCCTAGAAACACACTACTCTCCACTTCCATGGCCAACCTTCTTAAAGATCAGCAACGCTGACATACAAGTGTTTTATAGAAAGGAACCACTTACTTCCTAGTCAGCTCCTCTGCAAAATTAACCAACAAAAACTCCTCCTCCATCCACATAACCCTCTGTAAAACGAGTAAAATCAATTTCTTATGTGGAACCCTCTATTAAAAATGCCAAAACCTTGGTTGTAGAAAATAAAATGCAAGCATCTAGACGTGTTTCTTTGAAAACAAGGGATGCTATTAAGCGGATGTTAGCAGAGGAGAAAGAAGCAGTAGAAAAAGAGGAAGATGATACCACTAAAGGAGAAAAGAAAGAAATTGCTGACACTTTGATGCAGTTGGGGGACAAAAGAAAACCTAAAAACAAGAAAAAAGATAGAAATACAAGACTTGGAAGAAGAGGAGGTGCACCAAATTGAAGATTCATATACTTAGGATAGTGAGCAAGGAATTGCAGATATAGGAGGGCATGAAAATTCACATGATGAGGCAATGGATAATTTTCTAGAAAACTCACCTAAAGGTGTCACAAATAGGACTTCTATTGACCTTTCTATTCATTTGGTGTTACAAGAGAAAGATCAGGAGATCATTAGACTAAAGAAGCAAATTGAAGAGGAAGATCAAGAAATCCTGAAATGGAGAAGAATATCCCACACGATGGAAGCTTTGAAAGCTTCCCAGAACACCGAAGCTCCAAGACATAAAGAATATGAGATACATCCTATGGAGGAGAAGCTCCAGATTATTAAAATGCAAACCCAACAAGACAAGCAAAAACTACTTGCATAAAACACTGTTCTAAAAAAAGGATTTAGAGCACTGTGAATCAGAGCTAAAAGATAGAGAGTAGGAAAAGGTAGAAATGGAAGAAAGGTTGGATAAATGTTTTAAAATCATACAATAACTCATTACTTGTAGGCCACCATCCCGATTGTACTCGATATTCCTGAAAGAGCGGTGGCTATGGTACCAAATCAAAATATTGCAGCACAAAAAGTCTAAGAAATTGGAAACCCCAAATAGTTTCATTGATACATATCAAGAGGTAGGGGAGTTTGGAAAAGACCAACTTAGTGAATTATATCTGCATAATTATGTATTGTTTTAAATGGAATCCAAAACCTTATGTAGGGTACGTGCAATTAAGGTCCTTCTTATCCTTGCTCATGAATGAAGATATCAGGGCAACAAAAATTCACAAATATCACGAGGTTGAAAAGAGTTCTCAGCTTTTTATTAGAGAAGAAGCCCCTACTCCAGATGCAATCACTACCTCATAACAACTTTTGATACATGATACTGAGTTAGCTCTAGCAATCCAGGAAGGGAAAGTAGTTGTCATCACTCACTTCAGAGATATAACATCGGAGAAAAAAAATAGGATCATTCGGCTTAACACCGCCAGGTGGGATGACATATCTAACAAGTTTTGACCTATGGAGGTACACCCACCCTCTAACCTAGAAAAAGCACTATTTAGGTATTCTTTGCATGTCGCTACAATGGAGAAGATGAGGTTACAGTTGATAGCTCTCAGGTTCAGTCCCCCGCTTCCCATCTCTACCACCAATCAGACCTGGACACAGGAAGAGGAGGAAGCAAATTGGGAAACAATCAGAAAGCACAGGGGATACCATCCACCCGGAACCATGACCAAATTTTATGCATGGAACATCATGGATAGCACACCTACATAGACTATCCTAGTTCATTAGTTGCACAGGGATGTGTACAATGGTAAGTTGGGGAGTGATGATGGCTCCCACCTTTAGTTGCAAAAGCCATCATTTTTTTTATAAATTGGAGCATTCTAAACCCCAACAATGGAAATAATACTCATAGATTAAGACAAGGAATGCACTTAGTTTAGATTATATGCATATTTAGAAAGAATTGCTTTGTTGATTAATTCTTTCATTTTAATAACTATTGTGCCAAAAATATACTAATAACTTGGTGATTTAGTAGAGTATGGAGGAACCAGGTTCCATCTGACATTGTCTTTGAATCAACACCCAATGGGAGTGCCATTTTTTACTACTGAAGTTCCAGTTATCTAAAGACGTAGGCAGATGATAAATGAAGCACTACCAGTTTTGTTAAAGCACTTTCAATTTTTTAATACAGCCACGTTTACAAGGAGAACATCAGCAGTGGATTCGATGCTACTCACAGATCCATCAATTAGAGGCCTAGCCCGAATCGACAGAAGCACTTGGCAACCATTGAACATATCCAAGGAAACGCCATATCACTCTTTTGATATCGAGTGATCTTACCTAACCACACCAGTACACTCGACATTAATTGCATGAAGATCTTTCAGATATACTAGATGTTAGCAAACTAGAGTAGAAGGTACATTTTTATATTTAAATCGGAAGGGAGCAAGTAGCAAATCTAGCTCCCATTTTGTTATGAACTCAATTTTATTACAGTTGGAAAAAAGAAACTAAGTTTTTTATGTTAAACAATTCTCTTCGAAGTAAATGAAGACTTTTATTCCTTCGGCTTTTTGACTTTTATTCCTTCGGCTTTTTGAGTAATCTTACTGTTCATGTATCACCTTGGATCAAAGCCCATCCATAGGTGAATACAGGGACTTGTGTGTTAGAATAGATTTACTATTTTCGAATGTATGTTAATAGAATAGAGCAGATAGCATAGATTTGCTACAATTTGTAGAAGAATTCCAGTATTTCAATAAGAGTAGATTTGATGAATTATTTCTACACTTTTAATTCGGCATAGATATATTTTTATTGTTTCTTCAATTTGAAGTTTAATGTTTATATTTATATCACATGAGATCTTGTCATGTGAGCCTAGGTAAAGCATTAAAATTCTCTGTTTGTTTCAATACTTGCTCATAATTTGATGCCATTGAAATACCTGTAATCGATGCATGGATGGTAGAGTAAATTAGGGAGTCCTTCAAAAGGTTTGTCTAAATCTAGACAAAGAGCATTCTAAAACTTGTCTCTGATACCGTTGATAAAGGGATAGATGCCTAGTTGAATAATAGGATCCATGTCCCTTTCAACCCTTAGATCATAGATTAAATTCTTCTTTGCTTTTTACCAGCAGTGCTTTCGATTGATTTGAAGTTGCGTACTACTAGGCATCGTTAAGTTTATTTGTAGGTTGCACATATTATGAAGGGCCCTCAGAAGTTTGTACGGATCCCTGGGTTGATGATGAAAGGAAAGGTTTAGATACAACACTCTTGTTGGCATCTTGTCCCAACGGGATACAGTATTAATGATGATTGATTAAACCCTTCATTTATTTTCTCATAAGAGGAGTTTCTAAGAAAGGATTGAGAGTGCCTTGCTTGTGGATTTGTGGCCTCAACTCGGGGGTGACTGTTCAAGTTGTTAGATGCAGAACTTGGAATTTCTATGGCAGGGTGGAATGTGGTCCTGTTATTTCCAGTTGCCCCTTTTCAGAGATAAGTTTTCTTATTATGTTTTATTTACTATTTCTATTTGATGCATATGTGCCTGTGGAGGCTGATCTATTTCAGCTTATGATATTATGCATAACCGATTTCTATTACTGCTTATGTTTATGAATAAATGGTAAGAATTGGAATGATCCATATGCTGCATATAATTGATTTTAATTATGTTTTTATGGATTGCTCAAGATCATAAATTTAATGGATTTTATATGACATCTGTAGATCATATTTGTTTATGCTTTAGTGGTAGTCTGTAGATTGATTTATCTCATATTTTATTGCAACTCTTAAATCAAATATAGATATATGATTTGTATCAGTGTTATGTGGTTGTAGATGGAAGCCTGTAGATTCTTTATTTATGTTTAATCTCACATTAATTTCATGCTCAAATTTGGATGCATCACATGTGCATTGGGAAAAATAATTGCGTCTATTTACTGCATTTTAATCTTAAGGCTTAAAGCTTTATTTAACTAGATGTTGTCTTGCTTGCCTAACCTTATACTCCTTTATCCCGTTGTGCATAACTTGACTTAGCCTTTCCCTTGGGTTTCCTAGTGCCTTTGGCCTTAGTTTGGGGTCAGGGACATTACAAGTGGTATCAAAGATGAAGATTCCAACTCCGCAACTATTGGGCCCTTCTACATATCTGTAACTATGTGTATATATAGTTACTATTTGGTATTTTATTGAATTCACTAGTAAATCAATTGTGTGGCAAGTTTTATTAATTATTCTAGATTCCTTTGTTTGTTATTTGTTATTCATTATTGTTGGTCATTTGTGCATGATGAGTGGCTTGCCATTATCCTAATTTTATATCTTCCCTATTTATTTATTCTACCACTTCGATGCCAGGTTACATGGATATGTAACTCCTTGTATAATTTCTGGAGGAAATGAACCGCTTGTCCTTTAATGGTTCATATTCTTTATTATTTTTATTTATTTTATTTATGTGTAAGAGTTTGTTACTTTGGGCAAACCTGATGGAATGTGAAGAACTTTAATTATTTGTTTGTTGAGGGCTAGGCTCGGCTAGCTTCTAATTGATTAGGATAGGGAAGCCATTTCCAGAATTATTTTGTGCTATGAATGGTGAGCAGTTCTAATTACTGTGGATTATTGTGCTTGTTTGTTTGATTGTTTGTTTTATTATTGATTTTTTTGTGCCATGATTGTTTGGGCATAGCTCTTAGTTTTGGAATACGTTTGATAAGTGCAATACACCTTCTACTAAATGAATATTATATAGAACAGGTTTTAATTGTTTATCAGTATTATGTTGATCTATATTTGATTTGCTTGTTTGTTTATATATATTATTCTATTGAAGAGTTGTGGGAAGAGCGTCCCTCTATCATCCAAACAATTGTTGGTTTGTTTATATTTTTTTTATCGGTAGATCTTTGGGGAGGGCGTCCTTCTAGAGAGAGAGTGCTGACCCCTTTGATGATCCAACGTAATTAATTGTTTATATATATATATATAATTATTTGGTATCAGTGTTTGAGAGGTCGCATCCAAAGGTTGGGCCATACCCATTATACTTTATGTATTTATTATTTATGTTATAGTGTGGGATATGGGAGAGATGGCGCAACCAAGGGCTGGCCCTTTCCTTAGCGGATTGTTGCATTTTCAATTTTTTTGCAATTTGCTTAATGCGTGGAGCCTTTGCTTATTGTTAATGTTGTTTGGATATGCGGAGGAGGGCGTCACCTCCAAAGGGAGGGAAATATGTAGGTATATTCATTATATTGCATTATTGGTTGTGTTTTTGGATTAAGGCATTGGCTTCTCTTGGGTGTGCATTCAAGCAAATGAATGCTACAACCATTAAGGTTGGCTGATTGAAGATTTTTTCTTTTTTTCTTTTTTGCTATTAGTATTTGGAGTAGTTTATTTATTCAATGTTTTGGATTTTACGGTCGATTTTGGTTGGAATACAGTGATTTTTTTATTAGTAAAATCTAAAATTGAAAGTATTTAAATTGTGTTTTTGAATCCATAAATAAACTCAGTACCCTCGAATACCCCTATGATACTCAAATTATACAATTTCTATAGCTAATATATGTGATTCTAAGATTTTTTAAAGCTTTCCAATAGGACTTTGAACAAAATAAGATGGCAAAAATGCTCAGAAAAGCTTGAAAACTTAAAAAATTTAGACTACACCTTAGAATTTATGTTTATTTGTTGTTGTATTAATTTTTATATTATATTATTGCAATTCTCATATTTTGTTTAAACTTTTGACTGAGTTTTGATTAAGAGGGCATTGGCCCATTCTACCAATTGAGTGAAAATATATTTATATTTTTGCAATACATTTGAACTATTTTGCATATGAATTATTCAATGCATTTGAATTATTTATTGTGTTTAAATTATTATGCATTTTAATTATTAAGTTTAAAGCATTTTGCATTTGAATTAATTAATGCATTTTGTATTTGAATTATTATGTTTAATGAATTAATGAATGCATTTGATTGAATGCAATTTAGTTTGAATTACTATGTTTAATACATTTGAATTATTATATTTAAGGTGTAATCTAAATATTCTATGTTTTCAACCTTTTATGAGCATATTTTCCGTCTAGTTTTGTTCGTATTCAGGTTGACAATCTTTAAAAAATCTTAGAATCACATATATTAGCTATGAAAATTGCATAATTTGGGTGCCATGGGGATATTTGAGGGTGTTGAATCTATTTATGGATTCAAAAATACAATTTAAACATGTAGAAATTTGGATTTTACCAAAACAAAAAATACTAACCAAAACCCATAGTAAAGTCGAAAACGTAAAATAAATAAACTGCTCCTTATATTTAATACATTTGAATTTTGCATTTGAATCTTAATGCATAAAGGCTGAATTATTATATTTAATGCACATGAATCAATATAAGAGAGGAGCATTTATGAAATGCATTTAATAATGAAGTTATTGCATTATTATTCTATTGTGAGTTATGCATTATTATTGCATTATTATTACTGCATTATTATTGCATTATTATGTCCCCGACATAATGTTTTCGGTCGGGGGCATTAGTTCAAGCCAAATAAAAAAAAATTGCAAGTTTTGCAAAGTTAGTCTATAGTCTGTGTTGTTTATAGTTTTATTATTGTTGTTATGTTACATATTGGGCAGCCACCCATTGGCTCCGTCCATGTGACATCTACCTGGGGTGTTGTGCCCCAGGACCCGGCGGCAGGATGTCGTCACTGGGCCTGGGTAGGTGTTGTTATAATGTTGGTTGGTATAGATATCAAGCAGTGTCGATACAAATATCAAAGATACGGTACATGTGAGCTTGGTGTGTGCTTTAATGCACGTCTTGTTCGCTGGTATGGGGATCTGTCCGGGCTTCCTTTTCCTGTGGCTGCTATCGGCACCGGCGTCAGGATTTTGTGTTGGTCGAGCCTCTTCTTTGAAGGTGTTTGCACTGGGATGTGGCGGGTGACTTGCGGGGGTGTACATTTCATTTTCCTTCGCTCTTTCTATATCTTGGTTTTCCCCGAGTTCAAAAGGGTTTCATTCATTTCGAGATGGTCTATGTGCGTACTGAAGCAGGTATGGTTGTTGCAGAGCTATTTGCTCTGTGCATCTTCTGTGGCCCTTGCTATGTTTTGGAGACGTGGGCTTATTTCCTATTATGGGTTGGTGATCTCATTCCGTTACTTCTCTGTGTGGTTGTTGTTTCCTTTACTTGGTGTGTCTGCTACTGGTTTGATGCGGTCTTGGATGTTTGTGAAGGTGGCCTCAAAAACTGTGAGTTTGGCACTATTTGTGGACCTTGCTCTATCCGTCGGCGTCCCTCTGTGGATGTTTCCATTTCGGCATGCTATTCTCTTCGTTGCTTGTGCAATTGTGCGTGTTTATTGTTGTTGTGGAAAGAATTTTGTCACGGAGGTAGTTGTTGCAGTGTACCAGGTAAATTGTGTTGTAGGGTTTTCGACGCGCAACATTTTTTTGTTTGTATTGGTGTTTTTTTTTCCCGTGGCGCTGTTCATATTCTAAGAACCGAATTTCATTTTCCGTTTCCAGGTTCCTGTATAGTGCTCTCCACGGGTCCTTCGATTCTGTCACGGGCGGTGTTTGCTATTGACGAGGAGATTCACCCACGTTCTGGCCATGGTGCTTCCTGTGTCAGCTTCCCAGGTGAGTACCTCTCTCTTTTTTTTGCTTTGCCTGCCTATTACTAAAAACACACAAAAAAATTGCTTCAAATATTATTTCTGTTGTGTTGGTGGTTGTAAATGTTGTTTACCCCGTGCATGGAGTAATATGTTATTTACCCTATGCTAGTGGTTGTGGTGGGTTTGCAGAATCCGCTTTTGTTTTGGGTTGTTTCATTGTATTTTACTCATTTGCTAGAGTTGTTCTGCCTATGAAGTTTCAATTAGATGTTTTTTTCTTGTTTTTTAAATTACAGTTACATTGTTTAGACTTAGCTTCGGGTTTGTGCATATGATGCAAATGGGAAATGCCCGGTTCCTTTGATAACCTTCAGATTATATGATCATATTGTTTCCTTAGACAACGAGACCCAACGCGCTACCCTTTGGTTCTATAAATGCACTCATTTATTTTGAGTGTAATTGATATTTTAAATTCTTTTTTTTAAATAGTGATGCAATGGAGCGTTAAATGTGTTTAAATCCTTTTTAGTATCATTAACAAATATCGTCGCGGTCTCTAAGACTCTGGCTTTAGCCTCCCTGGGGTGATAGCTTGTTAGTTTCCATCTGGTACCCAATCTGATGCCCCTTAGGTTTTCTCCGGTGAGGATTGTTCCCATGCACTTGCAAACATAAATTGAAATGCAGGGATTAAGGATCTCAAACATTTTACGATTTTTGTGCTCTTTTTTTTTGCAATACAAATTTGTATCGGTTAATACTTCTGACTTTACCAGGATCCTAACCAGTGCTTAAAACGTTTCATGAATTTTGTCCAGTTTGCGTGTGGTTAGGGTTTCATTTTGTTGTCTCCTTAACTTTAATTTTACGGTCCTCGGCTCATAGGGTTTCAATAATTAAAGATTGTAGACATTTTAGCAGTTTGTTGATAGTTTGTTTGCTGCAATACAAATCTGTACCGGTTGAAACTGTTGGTTTTACCAGGATCTTTTCCAATGCCGAAACCCCACCATGGATATCGTTGACTTAGCATGGGATTTGGATTTTGTTTTGTGGTCTCCTTGAATTTAATTTTATGCTCCTTGGGCCATGGGATTTTAATATCCATTTTGATCTGTGCAAGAATTATGTTTACACAGCTACCACGTGTGAGCATCTTGTCAATATTCCTAACGAAGATGGGAAGGAACTCAGTGCTTTTTTCGAATTATTAAATTTAGTAATAGTTAAACGATCTTATCCGAAGTGTTCCATGCATGTTGAAACCACTAATCAATGCCCTTCAAGAGCTCCAACTCTTGCTGTGGGGTCCCTGCAAATTGCACTGTCCTAAGCCTTTGTATAATTGTATGGCGTTGGCTCCATTGATCGTAGTAATTTCCACAGTTATAGTTGAAATAAAAATAGCCTTCTCTTTCCTTCACATTGAACATGTATGTTGATTGTAAGTAAATCAAAATCATTGCATACTCCCGCTAGAACAGACAAGTTGTTGCTTGCGAAGGCCCTGTGGATGACAAACAGTGGTCTTGGATTTTGTTAAGATTTTTCTCCCCTTTTCAAAAGATCCTTCTATTCTAGTTTCCATTTCATTGCATCTGTATATGTTTTTTTGTACTCGAATAATTTTTACAAAGACACTAGTCAGGTTCATGAAAATCTTATGTTGCGAATGTGTCTTTGCACATTCAAAAATGTTAATTCTATATGAAAGTGTCAGAGTATTTGCTTCATTGAATGTAATACCTAATAAAGTGATAGTTTACATTAAAATAGCATTTGGTTTAGGTGATCGACTAGTCTAGCCATATTAGGATGTCTTCTACGTAAGTGCATGGGTCTTTCTTTTCTCCTGCTGAGGTCTCTGGTGGAAACACGAGTTTCTTCCCATTTCATGTGCATTACCCTACAATGGCGATGTGTGGTTGAAAAAAAAAATGAATAATGTTCTTTGCAAATATTTTAAGTAATAAAAAAGAAAAAGAAAAAAAAACTGAGAATCATGAGCTTTGCAGCTATGGCAATGTGTTTTTTTCCCTATTTTTTTATTTGCACAATGGTTACAGAACGACCTCTTGCAATAAAACATTTGCAGGTGCAAATTTTCTCCAAACATTTCTCGATGCCATGGAAAATAGAACAAGAACAGATTTCTTAGTTGCACGTTTAAAATAGAGAAGCATGTGTTGATAGACATGCTAAAGGTAATGTTTTGGTTTTTCATTGCTTTGATTTTTCTTACATTCTCGTCCTGTTTGATTTGCAAATACAATTGATTTTTTCCATGCCTATTGGAAAAGAGAATTATGGTTTTCAAAACCTAGGTGTCATGCATGTAGGAACCTCCAATTTGAATTGCTCAATGTCTTTGTCAAATTAGATAGCATTGTTGCTATTGCTTTTAGTAATTACTTAAGTCATGGTCCAATGAAGACAATTTCTGTATTCCTTGACATAGAACATACGCTGTTCTTTGAATAGCTAATAAAAAAAATTTCAAATACTATAAATCATAATTCTTGTCAATGTCCATTAAAACAAAGAAAAAATTAAAAAAAACCTTAGTTCTTAGGAAAATTTCCATTGCTAACTGCATAGAGCAGTTCTCTATTTTTCATCATCTCAGTAAAAAAAAAGAATCTAAAAAATGCATAAAAGTCCTGCCCTTACAGTCTTATGCCTCTTGAATTTGAACTTTGAAATATCAATATACACAACATTTGCAATGTTGTTGCCAATAGCAAAATTCTTGAAATGTGTGTGCTTGGTCGGCAGTGCTTGAAATATGGACTCTTTTTGTTTATCTGAAACAACCAAGTCAGATTGTGTACAAATTCCAAAATACCACAAACAGTGCTGCACATACTTAGTAGCAATGCTTCTATCATTGTTTGCAAAAATAAGACATGCTCATGTGAACTGCATACTAATGAACATACATGTTTTTCCGATCACTGATACTTGCAATACCTGATTGACAATGTTTCAATGTTGATTGTAGGCTGCCCAAACATTTTTTTTGAACAAAAAACAGGTTTGGTTCATTGTAAATTTATTTTAGTCTCAAATTTAGAAATCTTTATCATAAAGTTCCTTACACTATGTTTGCAATGTGCAACCAGCAAATGTTGTCAATGCTGCCATTTTTGCTGCAAAGAAATTGCACAACTACACTTCCTTATTTTCTTTTGCTGCTGTAGAAAAATCAATACAGAGGCAAACAAATTCATGTGCATTGCCACACTGAACATAGCAAATTCGAATGCTGAAAGAAGCTTATGCGGTTCCCCGCTTTTCCTAGCCATAGCAAATAGCCTTGAGATTTTCGACCTCATGGCAGCTACAAATTCTGAATGATTTATCTTATTTTGATCTCACAACAAAAACAGACTGCCTTGGATTTTTGCAAACAGTCTGTATTTTATGTGTGTGTGTTTGTAAACAGTGTAGTTTCTGTGTATATTGTTGTTTCATGTTCTAGATGCATTTGCCAATAATAAGGCAATTTTGTCACTTCACTTTGCATACACAATGTTTTTGACAATTGCACATGATTGGAAGACTATGCCATGGCATTCGATTAATACAAAGAAACCTTGAACTTTCGGCAAACTATGTCCTTTCACTTTGCAAATTGTTCTTTGAAATTTCTTTTGCTTCTGGGAATTCTTCTTAATCATTTCACAATGATATGCAAATGGCCATAGATTCAAGTTCCCGTTCATGTATTTTCCAATTGCAATCGTTTTTTTAAATGTTGTTTATAATATATTCGAAGAATTTGTTTAACTCTCAATGAAGAGCTTTTCTATTGTTAAAAGCAAAGTATACTAATAACCAAATGACTTGTCAAAATTGCTCATTCATGAGATTTTCACATTGTTTACAAAATTGGTTTAATTTATTTTAATTGCATTTCAAAATTGGTGAAAGGCAAGCTGGATCTAGCTTTTTGTCCAGTTATAAAATTTATTAACATTTTCATTTTCAAGGGATGCTTGCATCCATCTTTTGTATGTCTTTTTTGAAAGTTGTGGACATGTTGATGACAAAAGCCTATGTTGAGGAATCTTATTTGAAATTTAATTCAAATATTTAAAAAGGACAATTGTAACCTGTTTCATTTTAAGATATAAAAAGTTCATTGTATTCGCATCCTTAAGAACATTCCAAAAATTTCTTGACATTCGTCTCCTTGCAATTGCAAACTGCTTCAACTATTTTTTACAGAACATGCACCCTATCAATGCAAATACACAATGCTATTACAAATTTTCACTATGTAGCCTTGCAATTGCAAACAAGCAGCCACTGCAGGTGCAATATCGGGGACATTGCCACCTCGTGGCTCTTGTTATTATTATTGCATTGTTATGATTATAGCATGGAATTATTGCATTACGTATTATGCATGGAGTTATTGCAAAGTGTTCTTTCAAACAATTGCTTGTTTGATTGATTGACAATGTTTGTTTGATTGATAATGCATTTGTCTATTTGATTATGTATTTGTTGTTTGATTGATAATATATTTGTTTGTTTGATAATCATATGAAGAGTCTTTGTTGATAGATATTGCATATGCATACTATAATGGATAAAAGCTTATTGATTTGTTTATTGTATATTGCATATAATGAATGGATTGGATATACTTGCATTGATATGCATTGGGTGTGAATGAATTGAATAGTGCATGCACAGGGTGTGTATTGAGTAATCCAGGAAATGAGGGGAAGAGCCCTAATCCCCCTACATAGATTGCATTTATATGCTAGGGTGCTTCCTGAAAAAGTTTTGCTTGGATATGCAATGAATTAGTTAGTGTTGGAATGCATTTAGTGATGGAATGTTTTAATGTGGCGTGCATTTTATAATGTTGGGATGATGGGTAACTACAAATATACTATATGCATTGAGATAGCATGCATTGGAATGAATTGGTATGCATTATTAGTAGGCATTGATTATTGCATGGTAAATAATGAGGTGCATTGGTAATTTCATATTTGATTTGATATTACATTTCTAATTTTGGATTGATGGGAAAATTGGATATTACATAAATAACATATGATGATAATTATATTGATTGGTAAATTATTTATAACTAAGTACTATGCATGGAATTGGTTAATAAATTGCTACACACTACTAAATGTGTAACCATCTTCTAATGGTTGGTAATTGTGAATAGTTGTTATGCATTGGTATTTGCATATAGATATAATTGGTTGGAATGATGTAAATGCATGCATTAGATTAAGTGGTATTTGCATATAGGTACCATGAACTAGAAATTTAGTAACTGCATTTATATTTCATGCGTTGTTGATTGATATATATATATTTATGTGTTGGAATGATTTGGAATTGCAATATATAGACCTTGGAGTGGATTGATTGGTAATTATTAGATGTTTTGGGAAGAAAGAGAGTATCCCTATCCCTCTTGAGTTAAATATTTGGAAATATAAATATGTATTTTAATACGGCTTAGTATGAGAAAATTGCATGCATTGGGTTAAAAAGTGAATGTGCTAGATATGTATTAGGAGACACTCAAAGAGATTGCATAGTGCTTGCATATTGTATGTAATAGAAGTGGAATGGGATTGCATGAGCATAAGACTTGGATAGGAGGTCCACATTACTGGAAATCAATAGTGAATGTATTTGATATATGTTGCATTGATTCAGATATGCATCGTGCTGGATAGTGGAAGCATATTGTGTGTATTTTGATATGCATTAGAATTGATGTGCATTGAAATTGAAGCGTGTGCCTCGAATTGTTCAATATGTGTTGAAATGAACTAGTTGATAAAATGTTGAATACAGAGCATGAGAGGATTTACTTCTCTAGGAAAGATCTAGGTAAATAATAGCTTGTTTATATTGTCTGATAATAGGTTTAATAATCAGTATGGATAGATAGGAACATTGGTATGATATGAAGATTCAGTGTGACTAAGCAGGAGTTAGTTCTCTACCTCTAAAAGAATCAAGGGTGGGTAAATCCTTGAGTCTGTTAGCCCGGGATGGCCTATGGATTTGATGTCCAGCCGATAAGGAGAAATCCCGAAAGGATTTATAGCTCCCCTTTGTCCTAGTGACATTGTTTCCTAGCTTAGGGTGGCCTCATGATAGAATAATATATGTCAGATGAATGAGTGCCTACAGTTGGGTGGATCAAGGAACTTACAAATCCAGTTGCCTTAATAAGTCAAGTATTCGTATGTATATTCTTAAGATGGTATTCTTATGTGTATTCTTGAGATGTGGAAAATATCTTGTTGAAATGTAGTTCTTGCAATTGATGTAAATGTAAGTTGTTGGTCTTGCTAAGTTGGTAATTGGAAATATGTGTTTGTACAATGGTCAATATTGCATATATTATCATTTGTTTATGGAACTAAGATATTGTTGCATGTATGTGTATGCATATGGTTAAATGGGCATGTGCTTAAAATGTTACATGCACACACTCAACACCTAACTTGAGATTATGATGTATGTGGTTCTAACATAAAGTTGGCATCATTTTAAGTGCAATAAGTCATGGTATGACTTTAAAATAAATTTGCATCATGTGTTAATCAAGAAAATGGTGATGATCCAACGGTTAAAATGCATAATGTCTTTTATGTATCTTGTTGAAAAGTATAAACATGGTACTAATCATGTGATCGATTGGAATGTGATTCAGGTGGAACCGGAAGGGGATTTTCTGGAAAAACTTGAAAGATCAAACTGTTGTTGCTTCCTCTATTCCATTGTTTGTTGTGACGTCCCCGTCTCTCAATTCGGCCAGCAGAGGGGACATTAACTAAACCAAGGCCTCAAAATTTCGCCCCATAACCACAATTACGAATTTATACAACTAAAATGCATGTGCAGACGTGTAAATAAAACACACAGCAAAATAAACTCAATCCACACACACAACATCCAATTTACAGGCATAAATATCACAGGAATATAAATAAAAAATCGTTTCACGTCATATACAAAATAGTACTTATATTTAAGCAAAGAATATCCAAGCAACTGGCTATGTAAGAGCGATTTTCCACCCAACCATAGGCACTCTATCTAACATATACTCTTTATGTTGAGAGGCCACCCCCAAGATGGGATATGATGCCACCAGGGTGATGGAAACACCTACAGGTTGCAATCTCTCAGCCCACAACCCACTCTGCTCTCTATGCTTAGCCAAAAGCTCCGCCAGAGCTCTACAGGGGTCTCATTAAGCCTTTACAGCCATGGCACTCCTTCCAACTGCCCCACACAACACAAGGAAGGAATTTCACTTCACTGATCCACAGTTCCCTCGGGAAATACAACCCTTATAGTGATTCCCAGTGTGTGCAGTAAGAGTCCAACTTGTTGTAAGCTATTGGAGAACCTCCTGCAACATTAATCCAAGTCTTCTCAAGCATCCAAAAGTAGCAAAACTCAATGGATGAAGGTTCCTAGTTTTCCCAACCTCCATACTCACCTACAGCCATCTATTTTCCCTTCCAAAAATGTAGCTTCGTCTCCAAATTTGAATTTATGAATTAAACACAGTCTGGTAATGGTCATGAACATCAATGGAAAACTCTACGTAGTGTAGGAACAAGCATCATAGAATGATCAAAAGAGTGTTGACTCCAAGGATATGAGGTAAGCGTGAAAAGAAAACTGACATAGCTTCTGACCATAAAATGAATAGGACTGCTGACAACTGACATAACTGTCACAACCCCCATGCTTCAATAACTACATGAGGTGACTTTTCCCACCAACCTCACATATGCATTCAATGATTGGGTTTAATAGTTAAGAGAAGGTAATTGGCTCATTTAAGGCACATGGAAGATTTTGGATGAGTTCTAAGGTTGACACTTGGCAACATAGGATTTGGTTTCTCCATAGGCCCCCTTTCCTCTTTCCCTCTGGTGGAATCATAGCCCCCTTTCCTCTTTCCCTCTGGTGGAATCATAGCCCCTCTAGTGCTCTTTACACAACCATCTTGGACCATTTTATTATTTTCCACAATAGTACTTACATACAGTTCGAATTGGCATGATAATCCAACCATACGGTCCAGATAAAAATATATACATCATACATGCCTAGCCATTCACTAGTTGGGCCTTGGCCTTGAGCTCCACACTAGGAATCCATACTAGCATATTTACATAATTTACATCATTTTGATTAAATACATTCCAAGTCAAAATTGGGGGTATTACACTTGTCCAGGATCTCGCACAAGAAGCCGGTAAATGGGATTGGCGAGCTAGGGCATACCCCATAGGCAGTGGAGACAAAAAAAAAGTAGATGGTGGAGGAATGCATGGAAGCTGAAAGATGTTATGAGTGAGGCATACCTTCAACATTTTGAAATTTTGTAAAGGCATGTATGTAATAAGTGTGCATCGAGGACGATGCACTGTTTTAAGGGGGGAGGGGATGTAATACCCCTGGTGTATTATGCCCATGGACATATGTGATGTATTGTTATGTGTTTATTAATGGGGCACTAAGTGCCTAGACATTGGTATTTAGACATTATTACGGTCATGGAGGACCATGGAATTATTATTATTATTTTTCAAATTAATAAAATAATTGGCTCAACATGGACCACTAAAAAGAACATGAGGCCATGGATTCCACATGTGAGGGGGTTAGGGAATAGGAGTTGTTTCTCTCCTTAAACTTACTCTCGATTCCTATTTTGGATTATTTTGGATTATGGAAATAATATGCTACCTTATTTGGTGTTTATTGGGGCGCACTTGGGAAATGCACCCTCTTTGGTTGAGAAATATTCTTATTTTTGAATTAGTGGGTATTTGGTGGACCAATGGGACCCATTCTCACCTCTCTCATGGCTTATGCACTCCTTTTGGATATTTTGGACCACTTTGGATGCTTCATTCTCTCATGCGCTCCTATTGGCTATTTTTAGCCTGTGCATGCAAAAGTGTAACTCCCTCTTGATTTTGTAACTCCCCTCTTCCTACCTATTTCATGCATGCAAAAGTGTAACTCCCTCTTGATTTTGTAACTCCCCTCTCTCTACCTATTTGAATTTATCTTCATGAACTTGTGTGGTCCTTACATTAATGGGAATTAGCCATAAGGAATTTGAATGGCCCTTCTTGGGAATTTGGGGAATTTCTCCTCTTGATTTCAAATTAACCCTATTATGCCTCTATTGAAGGGGAATTGGCCTCTTTTGTCTATAAAACCATGTCTTATCTCTAGGGAAGAGGATTTATGCCAAGCATGTGTCATTATGTGATAGCCTATTATGTTTTGTGTTATGTATGTGGAAAGCCTGTTATGTTATGTGTTACACACATATGGTTGGCCAAGTCTATGTTGTTGGGTAGTTGATGTTTGTCCTTGATAGCTCTACTAGTATAGGTTTCTCACACATGAAGCCAAGAAACAGGATTGGAAAGCTAGGTCATACCCCATAGGAAGCGAAGAACAGATAGGAAAGTAGTAGCTGGGAAAAGTTTTGTGTTTATTTTCTCAGAAGAGGAGTTCCTGAAAAAGGATTGAGAGTGCCTTGCTTGTGGATTCGTGGCCTCGGCTCGGGGGTGACTGCTCAAGTTGCTAGATGCAGAACTTGGCATGTCTATGGCAGGGTGGAACGTGGTCTTGTTGATTCCAGCTACCCCTTTTCAAATATAAGTTTTCTTATTATGTTTTATTTATTGTTTCTCTTTGGTGCATATGTGTCGCTGGAGGTTGATTTATATTCTTGCTTATGTTTATGAATAAATTATAAGAATTGGGATGATCTGTATGCTGCATATAGTTGATTTTGATTATGTTTTTATGGACTGCTCAAGATCAGAAATTTATTGGAGTTTATATGACATATGTAGATCATATTTGTTTATGCTTTGCCGATAGTCTGTAGATTGATTTATTTCATGTTTTATTGCAGCTCTTAAATCAAATATAGATATCTGATTTTTATTAGTGTTATGTGGTTGTAGATGGTAGCCTATAGATGCTTTATTTATGTTTATTCTCACATTAATTTCATGCCCAAATCTAGATGCATCACATGTGCATTGGGAAAAAGAATTGCATTTGTTTTCTGCATTTTAATCTTAAGGCTAAAAACTTTATTTAACTAGTTGTTGGCATGCTTGCCTAGCCTTATACTCCTTTATCCCGTTGTACATAACTTGACTTAGCCTTTCCCCTAGGTTTCCTAGTTCCTTTGACCTTAGTTTGGTGTCGGGGACATTACAAAAATTTATAGATCATATTGGTAACAAAGCAATTTTACTTTGGGGTTTTTGTGGGAAGTTGCTAGATCCATGAATTAACATAAGGAAGAAGTCTCAAAACTCTAGCCATGGTGGATGAGCACAATAATAACAATCCATAGGATTAGTCAGAGGAGATATTTTAAGACTTATAAGTACAATTCACTCACATCTCTCACAACACGACAACTCTATAGAACAAGTTTGGACCTTTCAGGGAGTTTGGTAGCTCTAACTTAGATGTTGGATCAGATAAGAAATATGAAGATAATGAAGACTCATAAAAGGAGTGTGAGAAAGAGAGACAAATTTCATGTGCCATCACTTCTTCCCAATCTTTGTTTAAAGTGGAAGAGGAAGTGGACATCAAACCCTACTAAGGTGAGATTGTTGTTGTTAAGTTGAATCAATGGTTGCAGCAATTAGAGGTTTATTTTAGTGTTTATAACATATGAGAAGAGAAAAATATTCCATTTTCCAAATAAGACTTAAAATTCCATGCCCAAACTTGGTGGAAAAGTCACACGGAGATACTTCGGTTGGAGGGTGATCCCCCAGTAACTAAGTGGCAGGTGTTTAAAAGCATCATTAAGTCCTAGTTCTACCCTATTGGGTACAAAGAGGACCTATGGATCCATTGACATTACTTCTGGAAAAATCACGAGCAGAGTGTACAAGAGTACACCATCAAGTTCATAAAATGGCCATTGTGTTGGGTACATCTCCCAATAACATGCATTTACTCCTAAAGTATATCCATGGTCTACACAGTCATTTATAGAGGCAAGTGATTCTTTTTAAATGTATGACAGTTGATGAGGCCTATGTACAAGCTTAATATCTGGAAAATATGGTTAAGAAGAAAGGAAAACCAAGAAATTCCAAGTAGAAACACCACCAAGACACTTCCAATGAGGGAACAAATAAGTGGAAAGGAAAGGAAAAGAAAACAACAACTATTGGTCATCAGTGCAGGTATCCAAGCAACCATTGTAACAATTGTAATATTGATTGTCACACTGAATATACGTGTTAGAAGCTACATCCAAAATTGAATCCAAAGAACCATGAGAAGGATGATGAGAAGAAGAACATGCAAGCCATGGATTCGAGCAACCAAGTAGAAAGCAACTTAGATTTAGATGATATATTTATCATCTACACTACAATGCAAAAAG
Source organism: Larix kaempferi (assembly GCA_027924585.1). Lineage (NCBI taxonomy): Eukaryota > Viridiplantae > Streptophyta > Pinopsida > Pinales > Pinaceae > Larix > Larix kaempferi. Next base: position 11,376,740 of record BSBM01000799.1, read on the forward strand.
AGGTGAATTTGAGGAGGCTCATCCAAAGGGAGAGAAGGAGATGTATAAACTCTTTCATATTAGGAACTAGGTAAAAAATTCAAAGGTGGATGCTCTATTTTGTTATGATTCACATGCCAACCTCGTGGAAAAATATCTAGTTAACAAGATTTGGATTGGAAGTTCATGACAATCATTACCCATATCCACTGGGATGGGTAAATAAGGATGCAGAGCTCATAGTCACTAAGTATTGTAAGATCAAATTCTCTATAAGTGTAAACTATATTGATGAACTGGAGGTAGATGCAGTACCACTTGATGTATATGGTGTAGTGTTTGGAAGCCCCTACATGTACATGTAGGATGTAATCTTCACGAGGAGAGAAAACCAATACTGCTTGATCAAGGATGGGAATTCCTTCATCATCATGCACAAAGGTTAATCCAAGATATCTCTAGTAACTTAGTAAGTGCTAGCCAAGCCAAGAAATTTATCAGTTCTGGTGATAAGTTTGTATTACTCTTCTTTAAAAAGAAAAATCCAAGAGATGAATTGGTAAAGGTAAATGAATCTATGGAGGGATGTACTAAATAGTAGAAACATTAGTTGGAGGAGCTTTTACAAGTGTCCAAAGTGTTATGGGAGCCTAAAGAAAACAACCTAAGCGGGAAGTGGAGAATGTGATGAACCTGCAATATTTAATTAATGAAAACACACAAGATAGCAGAAATAACAGAACTTAGAATCACTTTTATATTGATCGCAGGCCACTTCGATGGGGCAACCTCCTTTGAGCAAGCTCAATACAAATAACTTCACGGTGCCTTCATAGGCCTCAACACACACTTATATACTAAGTCTAGGCGCCAATACTATGAGTCAAAACCATGGGCCAATACAAACTATGGATCAACAAAACTATGGGTGACTTACAAAGCATATGCGCCAACAACAATAACACAAACTGTGGATCAACAAATACTACGGGACGACTTACAAAGCATATGCATCCAACAACAATATACTAACAAAGTAAAGACATGGGTTCCTAACAGAGAACAAGATATGGTCGTTTCTCGACTCCCCATTGTCAAATATTGGGTTTTACAAACATTCCATCCTAGAAGAAAATGAAGTGAAGAAGCAATTGTAGTATCGGCTAGAGCGTGGAGTAATTTGACCAAGAACCTCACCTTATGGGTTACCTATCATCATAGTTCTCAAGAAGGATGGGGCTTGTAGAATGCGTATCATCTACATAGATTTGAGTGAGATCACCCTCAAAAATTTATACCCTTCACCCAACATTGATGACTTTCTAAATCAATTATAGCATGGCAAGCACTTCACCAAGTTGGATCTCAACTTAGGATACCACTAGGTATGAGTAAAATATAAATACACATGTAAAACCACCTTTGAGACAAGGCAAGGTTTATATGAATGGTTGGTAATTCCTTTTGGATTGTGTAATGCACTAGCTACATTTATGTTCCATCCCTTTTTAGATTCATTTGTAATAGTGTACTTAGTGATATATTGGTTTATAGCTCTAAATGGGAACATATTTTCTCACATATCATGTAGGTGTTAGAGACTCCAAGAAAGCATCAAGTACTAGCAAACCTTGAGAAAAGTGAATTGGCAGGCATTGGTGTATTTGGGCTATGTGATTCATGGAGGGGAACTCAAGATAGATCCTATAAATATGGAGACCATCCTCAAGTGTCCAACTCCTAATAATGTCACTGAATTTAGGGTCTTTGTTGGGGCAACACAATACCTATGGAAGTCTATAGCATCCATTTTTAATGTTGTTGCACCATTCCATGCCATAACAACTAGTGACAAGAGTTTGCAGTGGGGAAAGAGTCAACGAAAATATTTAGAAGAGCTCAAACAAAAGATAAATTGAGCACCAATTCTTGCATTGACCAATTTGTAGAATGCTTTCAAAGTGGGGATGGATGCAAGTGGATATGGAGTGATATTGATGCAGGGAGGTAAGCCAATATGCTATCATTCTGAAATATTTTATGTTAGAGTCCTAAACTACCCAACATATGACAATGAACTCCATGCTCTTGTTCAATATGTTAAGAAATGGAAGCATTATCTGATGGGAAAGGAGACTATTATCCACACTAATCACCATCCATTACAATATTTGTTGACCCATTGTAAGCTTCAACAAACTAGACACAAGTGGATGGGGTTTTTATAACAATTTCATATAATCATCAAATGTAAGAAGAGTAATGCAAATATGTTGGCATACATGCTTTTAAGGTCATCCACATCCAAGATCACAGTTTTGGTAACTCTTATGCACATGGAGTTGTTCACCCATGATGTGTATAAAGAGGCATACACAAAACTAGATGAGGACTTTAAAGGGGTGTTTTAGAAGCTACATGGCTAAGTTCCTGTAGAAGAAGTTGATGATAAGGTTGATTATCACCTAGAGTGTTATACCTCAATATTGCACATTGCATTCTAGTGTTGCATCTCTGCACCAAGCAACCTAAACGACACTTCCCCTCAATAATCATTTGGACATCCAAGAGTGAAAATCATTGACTGAACTCTGAAAGAAACCATCTCACCTACCACGTGTCACCCATATAGACTTTATCTGAGGAGACTACCGCGCCTTGCACATCAGGCAGGGTGCGGTAGTCAGCACTACCGCGCATTGCTCCTCCTCTGGGGCGTGGTACTACCGCGTTATGCTCAGTCTTAGGGGCGTGGTAGTCCAAAATTAACCTTTTGCCTTGGATTTTTGGATCTTGAATTTCGAGAGATATCATTGGGATTGCCACCTATGATTCGATCTCAACTCCCCTCTCTGTTTAGCTGGCCTGATCCACTAAACACTCCATAGATCCACACTTCTCTCTTGTTGGTTAACCTTCCCACATGTTATAAGAGAGAGGCCTTCCATGAGCCAAAGGGAGGACTTTTGGGGCACCAAACCTATGATCTTAGGACTTCTACAGAGATAGCTAGAGGTGGAAGCACTTGGAGCTGGAGGATTGACTTGGGCATCAAGCAACCTTTGTAAGCACTTTTCAAGCTTCTTAATAAGATAACTTGTCTTGTTTTTCCCATTTCATGTGTATCGTATGAATCTTTGATATGAAATGTATATAGTTTAGATTTGAACTTAACCTTTGCTTCAAAGTATTTGGAAGATTGCATGCTTGTCCTTTGTCTGATTTCAACAGGTTCTACATTGGAGCTTCGGGATCAAGAATTATAAGCGGGACAAACATCGAATTGGAAGGTAAGTTACGTCTTTCATCTCTTATGAATACATTCAATCTTGTTGTGAAGATTAGTTTAGGAACTCAAGGTAGCATTTGTTTCCTTTTTGTCTTAGTATAGAGTCAGTACATCCTGCTTTATCCTAAGAGAGTTTCTCTTTATCCGTAGGGAGAAATATCTACAACAAAAACTGGCGACTCCACTGGGGAAATTTTCTTCCCTAGTTTCACCTTTGCTTGCTTGTTTGGATCATCAAATCCTCTTATAAGTGTTGTTTCTCATCACCTTAGATCCTCTTTGATCATCATTTAGGACCATTTTAAACTCAGGACCTTATCCTTCCTCGGATCTTGGCCAAACTTTTCATTTTTTTAATCCGACAGGAAACTACCGCTCCCCCATAATGTTTTAGGGCGCGGTACTGTCCAACTACCGCTCCCCCATAGTAGACTAGAGCGTGGTACTACCGCTCCCCCACAGTGTTCTAGGGCACGGTATTGTCCAACTACCGCTCTGCATTGGTCTGTATAGGGGCGGCACTATCCTGTTTTGGTCATTTTTGAGCTTATTTGGAGGGGTTCCCTTGGGTTTTTTACTCCCAAACATTTGGGGTGCCTCCATATGGTCCATTGGCTTCTTTTTGACACATTTTTGAAGATATTTGAGTCTCTTTTGAGTCCTTTTCATCCACATTTTGTCTCTAGTCCTTCATTGGCATCTTTGAGGCCATTTGGTCAATTTTGAGTCCTTTGAGCCACTTTTCAGTTCTGGGAGTCAAGTGTACCTTCCCAATCACTTTAGGATCTTTATAACATAACTTTGAACCCTTCCAAACCTCATTTTGGAGAATTTCTGATCCTTTTTCTTTGTTTGGAAGACTAGGTCCTACCTTGGAAAGTTGAAATCCCCTTGGGTTAACTTGATCCCTTGTGTACGTTTTCGATTTTTCTGAATTACAGTCTCTTGATCAGTGATTTTGTGACCATTACATGACTGATTTGGACTGATACAATTAATTTTTGGCTTGTTTTGGAAACTCTTGGCATCTTTTGGAAGTTCAAAGCCTTTGTTTGGTTTCTTGAGTCAAACTAGTGCTTTGTTTGCTTGTTGGGTAGAATTGTCATTCTTTTCAAGCCCCAATAGCTTGCATTTGTTTTAAACTTCTTGTCGCCATCGGATTGTGATTGGATTCAACTTTTTTGTAGAGATCTCTTTAGTGTGATATTCCAAAGGTTTGTTTGGTTTGGCATCATTTGGATTGCTTAGATTGGCTTCGAAAAACTTGGGACATCCTTGTCTTTTGAAGTCATTTTCTTGGGTTTTGCGCTTTGTTTCCTTTGCATATTTAGCTATTTATTGGTCATTGGAATAGATCGATCCCTTGTTTCCATTCTTTTGTTCAAAGGAAAGCTTTATTTTGTCACTCTTTTTCTATATTCATGAAATTAGAAAACATAAGCATTCTTCTTGCTTTAATTCAATCATTTGAGATTCTTGGTCTTACATTCATGAGAAGAAGAAATGCTTGTTTCATATTTATGTGCATTTGAGTTAGACGATATTATTAGGTTCTTCTCTTTGTCTTGCATTTGATTGGAAACGTTTGTGGAATCCTTCTTCCATAGATTAGATGTGTCTTTTTAAAGTGTAAAGAGATAGGAAACAGATTATAATCATTTCATTTGGTGTTCATATAAAGAACTTTTTTATTGCTTTGGGTTAGTTTTGGGTACATCTTTTACCTCTTTCTATCATTTTGAAAGAAATAAAATTGCATTTGCAATGGGTTGTACATATTGGGAATGGAAAGAATTCTTCCTTACTTTAGCTAGTGTTCATCGAAGAAAAAGGCTCATTTCGATTCATCTTCATTTGCATGGTTTGAGTCGTCACAACACCATCAAGTTGCACTTCCATAACTCGATTGTGTAAGACAACCTCTAAAATTATTTCATTTGGTGTTCATATAAAGAACTTTTTTATTGCTTTGGGTTAGTTTTGGGTACATCTTTTACCTCTTTCTATCATTTTGAAAGAAATAAAATTGCATTTGCATTGGGTTGTACATATTGGGAACGGAAAGAATTCTTCCTTACTTTAGCTAGTGTTCATCGAAGAGAAAGGCTCATTTCGATTCATCTTCATTTGCATGGTTTGAGTCGTCACAACACCATCAAGTTGCACTTCCATAACCCGATTGTGTAAGACAACCTCTAAAATTAATCTCCCTAACTAAACCAATATTAACCTCACTTGAGGAAATCAAAAGAATTTGGTAGTCAGGTAGGACACCGGGGATAGGCATCAAAATAATTCCCCCTTGTCATTTTTCATCTGAGACATAGTCGTTGTCTTTAAGGAACTAAAATCCTCTAGTATTTATTGGCACGGTCAAGACCAGTTTGTGGAGGGGCCTCCTGTTGTTTCAGGGGTTTAACCACCGCGAGATCGAGAACTGGACGGACTCTGTGGAATGCCACACTCCACTTAGCCATAAGGAAACATTGATCATTGTCTTCCTTGTATTCTCCGGCCACCATACTGATGATACAAGGGTGATAAGGAAAAAGCACCGAAAACCTTTTCCGACGTGTCATGAACAAGGTAGCTTAGCGACTTTTCTTCTAGGGCTCTTTACTCGGGATCCCTTTCGATAGAGGGATATCCTTCCATTATTGGTCTCTCATTTTGTATTGTTCGACTTGGATTTCATCACCTTGTGAAGGATACAACTTGTTGAGGTCTCCAGCTCTTAGTTAGGAGGTTTTGCTTGCTATCGTGTAGAAGGTCTTTTTCTTTGTAGGGCTGCTTGTTGGAATTATGGTCGTTTTGTTGTACAGCTCACTTACTGTGGTAGTGGGCTCAGTATAGTTTTTTGAGCTTGCTCTTTTGGCCTGTGAGCCTTGTCTTTTCCTAGCTCCCCTTTCGCACGCTCGGTTTCCTGAGGGTTTTGAATTCTTTTTAACAAGACTTCGTCCACATCACTTAGTTTTGTTCCATGGAGAATCCACCTCCATGCACCCATGCTCCTTCTGGGACTACCAATCCGGAGACCCCTTTTCAAGGGGTACCTTTTACTTTTCCTCCAGTTGGAGATATTGGTCCCCCCTTTATTGCCATGTTAAATATTCCTGGATTAACCATAGGATTACTGGTATGGTTATTCAATCCGGTGATTCCAATTGTACCCAATGTTTCAAATGTTAACTCTCCACCATGAGAGAGTCAATCCCAAACTAATCCTTCCCCTTCTTCGTCAGATGAATCTTCTTCCGTTCCTTCTTCCTCGCCTGATCAAAGCAGTAATGTTAGTAATCGGGAGGATAAGAAGAAGAAGAAAAGGAAGATAAAGAAGAAGAAGGATAAGAAAGAGACCAAACGTAAACCAGTTGCCTCTAATGGCACTCATTCTACGAAAACACCGCATAAGCCCAAGTTCCCTTGCAAACTTTGCAAGGGTGATCACCTTCTCAAGGATTGCCCCGGTCTTTCCCGTGTGTCAGAAGTGTGGTCTAAAAACCCCAAACCACTTGTATCGTCAACCTCTGACCATCATGTTGATGACACTCCCTTAACCAGTGACCCCTTGGCGAAGGGTCAAAAGGGTAAAGTCCTATATCCCTGTTTGATATGCAAGGGTATGCACCGTACTTTCCTTTGTCCAAGCATGGATGAAGCTTCGTGGTGGTTGGAATATATTACTAGTTCTCAACCAGTGCTTCCAACAAACGATAGTAAGTTGTCCCTTGACCCCCCGTTGGTTGACCAAGCGATCAATTCAGTTTCATCTGTAATTGATCCCACTCTCCCTTCCGAGAGTGAAGTGATCGAGTCACTGTCATCCCCACTCGATCCCGCTCTTTCATTTGAGAAAGTACAGACTGAAGCAGTCACCTTGACACAATCTTCGTCTCATTCTTATCTTCCAAGCGAGAGTGGATTGATAACCACTGATGTTTTTCTAGTCAGTTCCGATCATGATGGGAAAGAGCCCATTTCCACGGGACCCCCTCCAAGTACTAAGGTCATTTCATTTGATTGGAATGGGTTAACAGAATCTTGTCTTCCTTCGAGTGTTCCTTTTCAGATATCTGTAGGAGTTTTTGATAAGGAAATATTTCACACCATAGTGGATGAGGGAGCTTCTGTCAGTATTTTATCCTCAACTGCTTGGCAAGCCTTAGGTTCTCCTCGGCTTGTGCCTGTCACTGACCAAATACTGGCTTTCAATAGAAGGCCTACTGGACCTTTAGGGTCCCTTCCTCAGTTACCTGTCACTTTGGGAGGGAAAACTGTCTGTATTGATGTTATGGTAGTCCAAGGTCCCTTAGATTTTAATCTACTCCTTGGACGTGATTACGTCTATGTAATGAAGGCTGTAGTGTCCTCACTCTTTCGAGTGATGTATTTTCTCCATCATGAGAATGTTGTGACCATCGATCAGCTTTTCTTTGTGACGTCCACTCATCGCATGACTCCTAATCACCAGACTTCCCTAAATGTTCCACATGTTTTAGTGGTTTCTTCCCCCTAAGGGGGGGGGTGTGGAGCAAAGTTCTATTTTGGTGTCAAGCTCGTTAAAAAATGAAACCATTTTCTCAAGCATAGTTTACTTTTGGTTTTAAGCTTGTGTAAAAATGAAACCAACCATCATTTCAAGCATAGTTTACTTTTGGTTTTAAGCTTGTGTAAAAATGAAACCAACCATCGTTTTGAGCAGAGTTCCCTTTATGTGTCAAGCTCATTAAAAAATGAAACAGGTCACCATGAGCATAGTTCCCTTTCTATGTCAAGCTCGTTAAAAAATGAAATAGGTTCCCACGAGCATAGTTTATTCTCTGTTTCAAGCTCGTTAAAAAATGAAACCGACCCTCAAGCACAGTTTACCATTGGTTTCGAGCTTGTGTAAAAATGAAACCAATCCCAAGCATAGTTTACTTTCAGTTTCAAGCTTGCGTAAAAATGAAACTACCTTCGAGCATAATTTCTTTCTATTTTAAGCTCATTAAAAAATAAAAAGGACCCTTTCAAGCATTGTTATTGTCTATTTCAAGCTTGTGTAAAAATGAAATAGATCTCCCTTCCATTTGTTTGAGTCCCTCGCTAGAGTTAGGATTTGAACCTTCATTTCATCTACCTGGGTCACTTGGTCCTGGTTTTCCCTACCCCCTTTGGTGAACACATTCGGATTAGTAGCCAAGACTTTTGGGTAAGGAAGAAGAATAGTCAGACGAAACAAAGCTTGGAAGGCATGTTTAGCCATTAGCAATCATGCTTGGGGCATTTACCAACCTCTAGTCATCATGTTGGGAAGGAACCCGTCAATGGGCCTTAACCGTGAGCAGAGTTTACCTTTGGCTTCAAGCTCATCGAAAAATTAAACCAGTAAATTGAGCAAAGTTCTATTCCTGTGTCAAGCTCATTAAAAAATGAAACATATCCTTTCCCTTTGAGTCGAGTCTCCTCGTAGACTTAGTACCCGAACCTTCTTTTCACTCGCCTATACCTTAGGCAAATGAAATGAAGCTTGGGGGCATGTCTTCAACCTCTGGAAGTTACGTTGAAGTCAACTCGATCGCCTCTCCACACCACGTTGGAGCTAAGTCACTTACTTCTAGCAATCATGCTGGGGGCATGTACCAACCTTTGGTTTTCATGACGGGAAGAAGTTCACCATTGGGAACATTTTTGAGCATACTTTCCTTTTTAGGTTTCGAGCTCATTAAACCATGAAAATTATCCTGAGCATAGTTCATTTTTTGTTGCAAGCTCGTTAAAAAATGAAGCAGACATCATGATCATTCTTCCAACCTATCTTCGAGCTCGTTAAAAACAATAAGATGGCATTTGAGCTTACTTTTCACTTTTTTCGTGCTCTGGTTGAAACACGAAAAGTGGTTTGAGCTTAGTTTTTACTTTTTCGTGCTCTGGTTCAAACATGAAAAAGATTTCGAGTGATTTTGATACCATTCTTGTGCTCGTTAAAAATTTGAGCAAAAAGGTGTGTCTAACGAGTATAGGTTTATCACTTTATCCAGCCTCGCTAGACTATTTATGAAAAAGGAACTGCGCCGAGTTTACTTTTCCTTTGTCGTACTCGGTCATCAACCATGACAAAGTTGTACATGGAGTCCTCTTTAAGCTCTTTTTAGAATCCGTAAATAGGAAAAGATTTCCAAGCGAACTTGATGCTTTCACGCTTGTAAAAGCATTTGAATGATCGTCTTTCTGGTGATAGTTTACCCCTTTTTCGAACCAGGGGGCACTACTTACGAAAAAGGAATACTCCAACCAATCATGACTGGAAGAGTCCTCTCCCGCGTTGTTTTACCCTTTTTTCGGGCGATGAGGATAACTTTACGAAAAAGGAGCTTTGGAGCCTTCTTTAAGTTTTTCAGACTCTCTAAACATGAAAAACTGTCGAGTTTTCCTTCCTTGGACTCGTAAAATCAAACATCGAAGGACCCTTTTTGGGACGAACCCCTCCTTTCTCAGATTCGAAAAACATGTGAGATTGGACTCATCTATGAGATGAGCTATACCGAGCATCTGTTATCCTCCTCAAGCTAGTAAAACAACAAAGAGGTACTCGTCCATCATGTCGGGGGAAAATGGGATATGAGTCAAGTTTATTCTGTTGGCAGCTCGTCAGTCGTCACCTTTGAACATGGCATGCGTCTATCTCTTTTTGGGTATTTATCTTCTCCTACTAAGTTATGGTCATCATATCGAGTTGTCTCTCTGACCACGAGCCTACTCGCCCGATATCTATTCTCTGCTTTTAATAATCCCTGCTTCCAAGTCCTATTTCATGCCATTATATGTTCAAAGGGTTGCATTGTTCAGAGTCATCCATTGTGTCAGACTTCCGCTATGTCATTACATGTCCTTTTGTTTCATCGTTCCATCCTATCTATCATTCCGATTTCATGTCGATGATGTGGGAATCATTATGGCCCACCTTCGACGAGTCTATTCCTGTCGACACCAAATCACTATCCAGGAATTAGGATTAGGAGTCAACCACTAGTACCTTGGTACCTGCATACCTCAATGGCAAGTTTCCTCGTATTCAACGTAGGTTTTCATCATTGACCTCTGATTGAATTATCTCTCGGATGCTCGACATCAACTCATTTATTCGCATTTCGTTGAGATGTACTATAGATACCTTGGGGATCATTGTCATCATTGGTGATTTCCCTCGCATTTGTTAACGGTTCACATCATTGACCGGTAATCAAATGGTTTCTACCATGTTTGACTTCAACACCTTGTAATCACATGGCTAGATTGGTATAGTTTGCGATTAGGTAGAAGACCCTGGACATCCTTTTGTATTTTGATTACGTCCAAGTTGCAATGGAGATTTTTTCTGTATTGTCACACAGATCCACTTATGTATTGGCCGTGGCTGTGTCATCACTGTCTCATGGATCTACGCTTGTTCATAGTAGCCATGATTTATCTACAGTCTATATCATCTCAGTACTCATGGATCTGCAATGTATTGGTCGGCAGCCATGCTTTGAGTCAATTGTTTCCAAGCATGGGAATGCCGTCCTCGGTGGTATATCTGACATTTTGTTTCTGTTTCAGCTCCTTGTTGCTCCCCTCGATGCTATCTCCGCAAAGTATTTGTAAAGTCTTTCGGCCATCAGTCTCTTCTGACCTCACACTTTAGGGGGCATCTGTTATACCTCAATATTGCACATTGCATTCTAGTGTTGCATCTCTGCACCAAGCAACCTAAACGACACTTCCCCTCAATAATCATTTGGACATCCAAGAGTGAAAATCATTGACTGAACTCTGAAAGAAACCATCTCACCTACCACGTGTCACCCATATAGACTTTATCTGAGGAGACTACCGCGCCTTGCACATCAGGCAGGGTGCGGTAGTCAGCACTACCGTGCATTGCTCCTCCTCTGGGGCGTGGTACTACCGCGTTATGCTCAGTCTTAGGGGCGCGGTAGTCCAAAATTAACCTTTTGCCTTGGATTTTGGGATCTTGACTTTCGAGAGATATCATTGGGATTGCCACCTATGATTCGATCTCAACTCCCCTCTCTGTTTAGCTGGCCTGATCCACTAAACACTCCATAGATCCACACTTCTCTCTTGTTGGTTAACCTTCCCACATGTTATAAGAGAGAGGCCTTCCATGAGCCAAAGGGAGGACTTTTGGGGCACCAAACCTATGATCTTAGGACTTCTGCAGAGATAGCTAGAGGTGGAAGCACTTGGAGCTGGAGGATTGACTTGGGCATCAAGCAACCTTGGTAAGCACTTTTCAAGCTTCTTAATAAGATAACTTGTCTTGTTTTTCCCATTTCATGTGTATCGTATGAATCTTTGATATGAAATGTATCTAGTTTAGATTTGAACTTAACCTTTGCTTCAAAGTATTTGGAAGATTGCACGCTTGTCCTTTGTCTGATTTCAACAGGTTCTACATTGGAGCTTTGGGATCAAGAATTATAAGCAGGACAAACATCGAATTGGAAGGTAAGTTACGTCTTTCATCTCTTCTGAATACATTCAATCTTGTTGTGAAGATTAGTTTAAGAACTCAAGGTAGCATTTGTTTCCTTTTTGTCTTAGTATAGAGTCAGTACATCCTGCTTTATCCTAAGAGAGTTTCTCTTTATCCGTAGGGAGAAATATCTACAACAAAAACTTCTGGGTGACAAGTGGTAGGTGATATGGTTTCTTTCAAAGTTCAGTCAATGATTTTCACTCTTGGATGTCCAAATGATTATTGAGGGGAAGTGTCATTTAGGTTGCTTGGTGCAGAGATGCAACACTAGAATGCAATGTGCAATATTGAGGTATAACATAGAGGATGGGTTGCTCTATAAGCTAGACAAGCTTAGTGGTCCTAAAGTTTAATGATTGCAGCTTATTAGAGAGGCTCACACCTCCAAAGTTTTGGAGCATTTTGTTGTTGGGAAGATAGTTGGCAACTCACAAAGTTATGTGTATTGGCCTATAACGCAAGAGGATGTTATATATGGAAAAAAAATGAGGAGTGAGGGAAGACACCATATGAGAAGCATTGAACGATGAAAATTTCATTGATAAGACCCGTCAAATCCATTTGCAAGTACAAGAGAGATTAAAGAAGTCAGTAAAAATACAAGGCTCGACATGATCATCATAGATTTGAGAAAACATTTAAGGTGGGAGACAGAGTCGGGTTGCATCTAAATAACAAAAGGCTACATGATCCTAGCAAAAAAATCAAGGCTTTGCGGTATGGTCCTTTAGAAGTATTGGAGAAGGTGGGTGATAATGCCTAGAACTTAGTCTACCCCCATATATGAGCATTTACTCAATGGTGAATGTGGAAAATTTGAAACTCTATGAGCCTTTCATTTTAGACTAACAAATTGATGAGAAATTCCTACCTACCATTGAAGAATTAGCACCAAAATCTCAAGCAAAGTTAACAAAAGATATAGTTTTTCAAAATAAATCCAAAATAACCGGATTGGTTCAGTGTGAACACTAGTAGGCTCGGTTGAAAGGACGACTTCTAAGCAAGGCCAATTGGTACTCCATGGAGAAGGTAGAGGAAAATTTCTCACTTACTTCAGTAAAATATTTTGGTGATGAAAAGCCTCCATAAATGGGGAGGTAATATCTTGAATGGATCATTGTAACGTTGTCATCTATTTTGATACTTTATGGGAGAAAAATTGGAGCAATTGGCTCATATGACCCATTTTAGGGGAACGTCCAACTTTGGGTTCCATAAACTATTAATATTTGGTTGAGCTTTGATCTTTAATTATTTTATATGTAGAGACTTGAAGCAATGAGACAATTCAATCCATTAAATTCATACAACCATAACACAAGATATACCTTAGGGAAAATCCTCAAAATTACGAGAACAAAAATCCTAGCAATTCTTCTCAATATAATATAATGGATAGCGAAGAATGATTTCTTTTACAACATAGCAGATTGCTTTCGGAAGATAAGAGATCACCAAACACTCATGATGAAGATATGGAAGCAATAGATAATAGAGATCAATCAGATGTGTGCCCGACACAACAATAACAAGCACGAACAATACCCTGCACAAAGAGAAGCGCCTTGCCTTCAATGGAGAAGAGAATTCGCTTCACACTGGATTCACCAATCCCATATAACATATTTATACATTCTTCTCTTCTATTTTTAACTTCTAACTTCACGATGAACTCACCCTCAAACTAGATGTATTAATATTGCATGCAGAGGTGCACCCCACTTCTCATGCAATGCTTTATCTCACTGAGCTGTCACTTAGGATGAAATCACCTCTTAACTAAAAGCTTGCCCACTTAGTTAGGTGGCTAACTTAAGTGTTGGCATGCAAGTGTCACAAATCACGTGTCATCTTTTAGATTAACATAAGTGTCGTCATGCCATAACACTTAGCTAACTAGATCTTATTTGTTGTCACTTAGTTAACTCTCTTTAACTGAAGTGTCGTCTTTTAGTTTAACTAAAGTGAAAACACTTTAGTTAACTAGTCCTTCTTATTTAACACTTAGTTAACTGAAATCATGTTGATTGATTTACTTGAAGTGACTGTTACACCTAAAATCCTACCATCATGAGATTCAATGTATACATCCCTAAAGTACCATTGGCTTAGTCATTGACTTGGAAGAGATACCATTGCATTCATGCTAGGTTTTGAGAGGTCGTCGCAGGCTGCACTCATGCAACCGACAATGTCACATCTTGCTCTCTTGCAGGGTGCGACGATGTCAGTTAATGGAAAAAAATAGCTTCTTCGAGCTCATTCTCGAAGCCTGCTAACTTGGATCCTTATCCCTGACCTCTTGGGATAGTTGGCACTCGGTTCCTAATCTCTTGGGAGGATCCCCTATCTCTCTCCTACCATATCTCAACCTATCATATCCATACCCTATCCACTTAGTCCTATATAAGCGAAGCTCTACCCCTCTCCAAAAGGAGGAAGTCTATAGTGTCTACATGCTGGTGAAATCATCATTGAGAGATCTCTACTCATCCATTGAGAGATCTCATACTTCCTTGGGAGGATATGGCATTGGCTTGGATGGAGAAAGATTGCTACATTAAGCCTAGGTTGTAATCATTCTTCTATGTACTTTCCCTCTATTTTACAGTAATATAAATGCTTTCCACCAATATTGTTATGAATTGATGATATTGTGTAGTTTACCTGCTTAACTGTTTACTTAGATCTATTATTGTATAGATGCTCTTTACTTGTTTACATTGTTCTGTGCATCTTGACAGGTCTTGCAGCTAAGATCTGACGACCGCAAGGCGTGGAGCAACATCCAAGAGAAAGGACTTCAAGTCTAAGGTAAGACATCTAGTGACTCGATCCTTAATTAGATCTAGGGAAGTGGTTTATAGTCTGTATTATTTGTTCTAGACTGTTAACACCCAAAAAGTGTTCACTACCTCATCTACCACATTACATGGCTCATTTGTCCATTTTCCTACCATATTTCCCTTAAAAACCCTAAAAATCCCACTAAAAAGCCTCCAAAAGGCCTAAAATGCCTCCAAAAGGCCACAAAACCATCAAAAAAGCCTCAAAAAGACTAAAAAACCCATTTTTCCTCCAAAAATAGCAAAATCCCTCTAAAAAGGGAATAAAAAATATAAAATAATGAAGAAAGGAGGAAAAAACCCTATACAGCTGCCCTAAACCATATGGTTCCCAAAACCATGGGTTAGCACTCCACCACCAAAAAACTATAAATAGGTGATGGAGATCCCTTATTCCATATCCACAATCAAGTATACCCTTACTCTGCCAAAATCTCTCTTGAAACCCTAGCTCACCATTGAGCCACTTTCACCTTGAGAGCCCCTTTTGGCCCGTTCCCACCATTGGAAAAAGAGAAGGAGCACATTGGAGCTTGGAGCAACCCTCTTGGACATTGCAAGAGCTTCACCAACCTTCACATTGGAGGTAATATTAATACAAAAACCATTATTTACATTTTGTTGTTTATGTTTCATGCACATGTTTTAGAGTAGTTTACATTTCTATTTTAGCTTAATAATTTCCATTTACTGAACTGCTACTAAGGAGTCCATTCTCCTTAGTAGGTGCTCATTTGCACAAGCTAGGGGTAAAACCCTAGCTACATAGACTCACATTGAGTTAGGGAGATCTGGCTTGCGTCCGCTCGAGTGGATTGTCCGTCAAACAAATCTGGTGACCATACTGGGGAAGAACATTGCTTTGTAGTGTCAATTTGAATGTTGTTTTCAGTTGATTTATTGCCAAGCCTTTTTCATTTGTCATTAGCCTCTTCAGTTGGTTTCACCGTCAGATCTTCACTTTGAAGAGTCTAATTACCTTCCTCTGAGTTTGTACTTTCCATTTTCAAACCAGTTCATTGCTCATTACTTGGAGATTTGGCTCATTTTTGAACTTAGATCTCGCCTGTCGCACCTAGTTAGTATACACAGAGCGACACTATGTCATTTTTTTATCTTTGTTCTTTTCCTGTAAGTTAGTCGTCACAACCCTTCCATTGGTGTTCTACGACACCGTCGCACTTCGTGCATTGCTAAACTGTGATGTCGCACTGTGTACAAGCACAGACTATGTCGATCTGTCAAAGTTGCCATACAGGCACCCTTTCTCCTTTCTCCTTTCTTCTTTTGCGTGTTGGTTTGTATGCAAACTCTCTCTGTACTGCAAGATCCAGTCAGAGATCCCATTTTGCTTTGTGTGATTGAATTGTTTGGTTTTTTTGGAGTTGTTTTGGGTTCCATCTCAGACAAGTCTAGGATTTGGTAGTGGTGGACACTTTCGTCTCCCCCACCTGCATCCACTCACCCTTACATTCCCTCCTCTCCTCTCCATATCTAATCATTTGTATTGAATCGGTTTCCAGACCTCATTTGCGTTCATTTGTTGAGCTTTGCTTGCTTTAGTGTTGCTTGTTACTGTTGAGTTTGAGTGTTTGTGTGTATCTTCGGTCCATTGAGTGTTTGCTTTCTCTTGAGATTTTCTGAGTTGTTGGAGTGCTGCAAGTAATCTTTCCAGTTCAATATTTATGTTTAAGAGCATCGTTGTTATCAAATTGTTATTTTGATGCATCCATTGAAAGATCAAAAGTACTTTATTTCCATCATTTTTCAAGATCATTTGAAGAATTGCACATGCATTGGAATGTCTCATTTGTAGATATTTTGGAAAAGTTGAAAGAAAATTTGCATTATTTGTGTTTTTCATGAACTATGAGTTGCTCATTTTCTTGAAAAATTCGAATAAATATCAAGTTTTGCAAAAGTAGTTCCATGCTCGGAAAGTTAATGTGATGTACCTGCAATAATTAATTAATGCAAATACACGAGATATCAGAAATAATAGAACAAAATCGCTTTTATATTGATCACGGGCCACTTCGAGGGGGAAACCTCCTTTGAGCAAGCTCAATACAATTAACTTCACGGTGCCTTCAATGACCTCGACACACACTTATATACTAAGTCTATGCCCAATACTATGAGTCAAAACCATGGGACATATAATACTACAGGACGACTTACAAAGCATATGCGTCCAATACTATGGGTCGATACTATGGGCTAATATAAACTACAGATCAACAAATACTACGGGACGACTTACAAAGCATATGCGTCCAACAACAATATACTAACATAGTAAAGAGAAGGGTTGACATAGGTTCCTAACATCCCCTCTCCCTTAGAAAAAGCTTTGTCCTCAAAGCTTTGGTTGGAGAAATTGTTGTAGAATCTGAAGGAGTGGTTCCCCTGTAGCATCCTTGGTTTGCATTTCGGGCCACTGACGCCTTTGGAGTGTCTAGGAGGATTGCTTGGAAGGCTGTAGATGAAGAAGAACCCTGTCAGCTGCGTGGAAAATGCACTCAGAACGGTGCTGATCGGCTTGTTGTTTCAGGCAAATTCTGGCCATGTGAAGATTGTCCTGCAGAATAAGAAGAATCCAATCGCGATTTCGAAGAACCGAGTCAATTTCCTGAACTGGGGAGCTGCTAAGGGTGTATGGAAGAAGAACTGGCGGTGTTTGTCCATAGACTGCTTCATATGGTGTCCTTTGAGATATGGTATTGTACCATCAGAGTGCTGCTAGGAAATCCATAGAAATAGTTGGCCAAAGTTGTGTAGTGATGGGCAAGGGTTTGATAAATCCCGAAAGGAGTGTCGGTTCCCCCTTGTTGACTTGGAAAGTATCATCGTTAGCCACCAGTTGTTGAATTGTCATTTTTAGTCCCAGCCAAAAGAAGTTACATTGTTCCTGGTCATACATTTTGCAGAACCCAGAGTGCCCTGTTGATGAAGAAGCATGGAGATCATAGAAGAGATAGCCCTGTTGAACATATGGCAACCAATTTGGAACAAGCAGAGAAAGAGCTGTAAAAGAAACTGGGTCATCAATTGTGCAAGAAGGAGCATCTTCCACCATATTGTCCTTACCCTTCTTGTAAGTGATCACATAGGGATAACCCATGAGTTGGATAACCCATTGCAAGTGTGTTGGGGAGGAGACCCATTGTTCCAGAAAATTTTCCAGACTCGGGAGATCAATCTTGATGCAGAAATAATTGCCTAATAGGTATGGTTGCCACTTCTGTACTGCATGCAAAATAGCCATAATTTCCTGCTGAGAGGTAGATGTGGTTACATTCTTACCGGAAAGGTCTCTTGAAGGCAGCAAGCTCATTGATTCAGCAAAGATACCTGCATATCTATCCAAGGAAGTAGTGGAGACTGTTGATGGGTGCATCTGAATGGAATTGAGCTGAGCGATGACACCATGTGAATTCTTCTTAAGGATTTTTTCCAGGCGATGTGAACTGATGATGCAGAGAGACCCTGGTTGTAAGCCCCGAAATTTGTGTTGTGCCCCATTGATGTTAAACTGCATCCAGAGTTCAGCAAAATCCCATAAGATGGGGCCAAGTGTGCGTAACCATTGAACGCCCAAAACCACATCACATCCGCCTAAGGACAAGGCAAACATGTCGGAGCGTAGGTTATAATCTTCCATAGAGATACGCACATTGTGACACTTCCCCTTGCAAGGTAAGGTGGCTCCATTGGAAACCATGACTTCAAAGTTGGAGCAAGGATGGACAAAACAATCAGCCTGTTTGGCAATTCGAGGGTCAATGAAGTTATGAGTGCTACCAGAATCAATGAGTATGGTAAGAGGGAGCTTCTTGAAGTATCCCCTAACCCGTATTGTTTGTGGGGTGGTGACGCCGGTTACAGCATGGAGAGATATCTCGGGTGGGTCGTCCTGAGATGGGGTGTCAACAGGCAGGTGTTGCATGTTGACCGGATCATCTACTGTATCTGTAGCTTCTTCACCAAGTTCTAAGGCAGGCGGAGAATCCACATCCAAGATATAGAGCTTTTGTTGAACACATCTATGTCCCTGAGTGAATTTCTCATCACAATTATAGCAAAGCCCTTTTTCTCGGCGTGCCTGCATTTCTATTTCAGACAAATGCTTGATAGGAGTTGGTTGAGGAGCAGGCGTGATGGGAGGTCGTTGGGAACCCATATTTCTGAAGGGAACAAAGGTGGGTTTGGAGCGTTGTTGAGCTGCGATCTTGTCCTCGGCCAACTTAGCCAACCCTAGGACTTCCATCATTGTGTTGGGACAAAACATTTTGACCTCTGAGCGGATTTCATCCTTGAGACCACTGATAAAACAACTCCTGTAGAATTCATCAGACAATCCTTCTGTGTGATTGGCTAGTTTCTCAAATTCCATCTGATACTCTCTCACTGTGCCAGTTTGGTGAAGTTTAGTGAGTGCTCCTGTGAAGTCATCAAAAGCACTAGGACCAAATCGTGGCAAAATGAGTTGGAAAAAATCTGTCCAGTTTGGCTCGGGATGAGCTTTGATGTACCAACGGTACCATTGAAGGGCTTCCTGTTCCAAATGAAAGGATGCAAGTGGAACTTTCTGAACATCAAAAGTATTATGCAGACTGAAATATTGTTCTGCTCGGTATATCCATCGAGTCGAATCAGTACCATTGAAGCGAGGAAAATCAAGCTTCGGCCCACGAAAATTGCTAGAAGCAGAGAACCCGGTGGCTGCAAAAGATTTTGGCGGTCTGGTATTGTTCATGGCTGAATGCTGAAGATGGAGGCTGAGAAATTTTTCATCCAGATCTTGGAGTTTGGTTTGGATCGCTGCAAGTGCTTCCTCCATGGTGTGTGCTCCTGCACGGGTAGGTTTGAATTTTTATTTTTTTTTCAGACTGGAGCGGCTACGGCTCGAATTTTTTTTTTTTTTCATAGACTGGAGTGGTTACAGCTCAGCAAGAATCTGGAACAACGCCGAACGGCTGGATCTGGAACGACTTGCAAAATGGATCTGAAACTGCGCAACAGTGATCGACAATAGTTCAGCTGAAAGTAGATATGGACCCCAGGTATGTGCGGCTTCCTAACATTTCAGGGTTTTCACTCGGCCACCAATGCTATCTGATGGCTTGCGTATTGGGGCAGTACCCCTCACTCCACGGCTCAGGTAAAACTGATAACCGCTTTGCCACAAACGACAGCTCTTGGTTTACCTCACGGGTGGGAACTAGTCAATCAGGTAGGGGTCGTTGCCCTTTTCGCTTGGCAGGTCCTCTCAATGGCCAGCTACTTCGGGGTTCCTGTGGTACTCCTCACAATGATCTTTAGGGCTTATGCCCGAGTACTTCCCACAGTTAAGCGGATAGGGATTATTCCCAGATCCGAACCTGCAACAGAAAAAAATTTGGGCAGAAATTCCACCCAATGTTCAAAAACCGGATCTATATTGCTCAGAATCGCTATTATAGCATGTTTCCGGAACTGGAAGAACCACTCTGCTTCTACCTTTGAAAGCGGAATAAAAATCTGGGCACTCGATCAAAAGATTTTCTCGCTGCAATTTCCGCGGCCGTCACCGAAATTCTGAAAAATTACTGATTTTAAATCCGCGATATCTTCACTTTTAAAACTCCAAATGAGATGATTTTTTTTTTAAACTGCATATTTTTGAAAGACGAATTCAGATATACAATTGGTTTCTTCTGATTTTGTGCAGAAAGTTTCAGAAATTGATCTGAAATTCGCCGCCCAAAAAAAAAAGAAAAAAAATTTCCCACTTGTGCCAAGGAAAGTGCTCTGATACCAGATGTGATGTACCTGCAATAATTAATTAATGCAAATACACGAGATATCAGAAATAATAGAACAGAATCACTTTTATATTGATCACGGGCCACTTCGAGGGGGCAACCTCCTTTGAGCAAGCTCAATACAATTAACTTCACGGTGCCTTCAATGACCTCAACACACACTTATATACTAAGTCTATGCCCAATACTCTGAGTCAAAACCATGGGACATATAATACTACAGGATGACTTACAAAGCATATGCGTCCAATACTATGGGTCAATACTATGGGCTAATATAAACTACGGATCAACAAATACTACGGGACGACTTACAAAGCATATGCGTCCAACAACAATATACTAACATAGTAAAGAGAAGGGTTGACATAGGTTCCTAACAGTTAATTGTATCTTTTGATTTTTATGCTTTTAGGCCATCATAGTGAAAGTAAAAAGCTTGCATACTCTGCTTAGAAATTCTCTCTTTTCATTATTTAGCGTCATTTTCGTTTTGAAAAGACAAAAGAAAAAGATAAAACATGCTTTGATTTGGCTTAGTAGTGTTGTGTCAAAAAAATTTGCGTTTCGTTGAAAGGGAAAAGAATGCTTCTTTGTCATTTTTCGTAGATTTGGGATTGTGTTGCATTTCATTGTTTTGGTAAAATTGTTGGAAAGAAAAGAAAATTTCTCCTTCCCATACATAGAGTTCATCGAAAGAAAAGCATATATTTTTGCATGTAGTTAGGGCTTGCATTATGTTTACGATTATGTACTCACCTCATGCATTCACCTAACCATCCAAATAAAATTAACGGTAGAACTAGGGTAAAAATTTTAGCAACTTGTGTGTAAGTTAGAGACGTGTTCCGACGTCGTTAAGAGTGGCAGCTGTCGTTATTTTCCAGCACTGTATCCCGGGGGTATTGTAGTCTTCCACGTACTTATCGGTATATCGAGCTCTTTCACGTACCCACCAAGTACCACACGTACTTGGCATATATCGAAAGGTGTTTCACGTACTCGGTAGTATATCGGAAGGTCTCTTGCCGAACGGTTGTGCATTAGACAACACCACTACGGATTTGAGCTCCCACGTACCTTGCGTATATCGGGAGACACCCTTAGGATTCTTGAAACCAACTGAGTTAACATTTTGGCCGTCTTGGCAGAGCAATACACCAAGAACAGCACTCGGGGAGATTACTACGCATGTACCATCCAGGTAATCAGGTATTCAGGCAAGGGTATGGTCACAATCCTCCTTGTCGCATTTTACTGTTGGACCCTACGGTATATAGTGATTTGCAAAGCCTTGACAATCCTGTGAGGTTCCAGACCTGTGAATCCACTCTTGTAACATACGTTTGCTTGTGGCCTTAGTTTGTGTAGAGTTTTGTCTAGTCTGCTTTTCTTTTGTGTAGCTTGCCTTAGGAGAAACTTTTTGTTTCAGTCACTCTAGCTGACTTTCCTTGGAGAAGGTCTCGCAGGATTCAGAATTTGCCACCCGAATATCCCCTTAACCAGGAGGTAATTTCAAGGGTAAGGATGGATCCACAAGCCAGGGTCGGGTCACATGAAGTGGAAAACCCCAATTTGAATATTGGAGGACTTTTGTTTCCTCATACTCCTCCATATTCACCTGCCTCTCACCCCCTGCAGGGTGAAGAAGCACAACTCCCCACTTCACAAGACTTACCTCTCGTTTCGGAGGGAGAGCCTGGATCGTTGGAATGGATAAATCAACCCCAAGACGACCCCACAGCAGTTGTTGGTCCTTCAGCAGCTTATTGGACATCTTCTCTAGGCCACCCAGTGGCCCATTTTGCCATTGCATCCCCACCTAGTTGGCCTACCCTTGAAGAAATCTTCGCACCCATTCATGATCGTTTGGAACGATTACGTGTTATGGGTGATGAACTTCGAAGACAGAGTCTTTCACAAAGGGTAGAAGATCCACTATTATACTCTTACCAACCAATCCCAAGTCGTGTTTTATCTTTTGAGTCACCGGAATCATCCACACAACACGTGACCACTACTGAAACTGGTCAACCATCCATTCCTGCACATACATCTCCTAGACAGGAGACCAGTTCAGTACCTCTCGTAACCCAACTTGTTGAACAGCAACAGTCCAACACACCTGTGGTCACCACGGTCACGTTACCTGCTCCTCCCCCACCCCAAACTTCAAGGGCAGGATACTCTTTACCCCCTACCTTTTTTATGAGTAACGTCAATCCTACGGTGAATAATCAACAACCGGTGTTGGGTCAACCTTTACTTAGTGGTTAGCAAGTTGTTGCTGGGGGGAAGCCCCATCTCTTAACCATAATACTGCAGCAGGAGTTCCCATCAGGCCTTCCGTTGGAAATCTCGTACCTCCCGTACCTTCCACTACGGGACTATTTCATGTTGGGGGACCGTCCAACGTAATTCAACCTCCATCGAGTCAAGCGTATCCAGGTCATCCTAACCCTGTGCCAGATCAACTTAATCCCAGAAACGCACTCTACGGGGTACCTTACCCCAGCAATCCTTACACTCTATGGGGACAGCAAAATGTTTTACAACATGGAACCCCACTTACAGTCCCTCAAGTCCCTCCACCCCCATTTGGTCCACCCCCACCTCCCATTGGAGGCGGCAGGCCCCCACATAACTCTGGAGGAGGAAAACCTCTACCTTCTGGAGGAGGACCACCTCATTTCGATCATCATGGCCCACCCCCCTGGTGGGGGTGGCAGAGGACCACCACCCCCTCCTGGCGGTGGTGGTGGTGGAGGACCATCCCATCATGGTGGTGGTGGTGGAGGACCTTCTCATCCTAGTGGTAGTGGTGATGGACCACCACCCTACTATGGTGTAGGTGGCGGAAGAGGCTCTTACCCTTCCGGCTGTGGCGGTGGCCCACCACCCCCTCCCGACGGAGGTGGTGGAGGCCCGTCCTATTCTGGTGGTGGCAGCGGATCACCACCTCCTCCTGACAGAGGCAGTGGCGGTCCATCCTACCCTAGCGGTGGTGGTGGACCCTCACCATTCGGAGGTGGCCCACCCCCTCCCGGCGGCGGAGGCAGGCCCCCATCTTATGGTAATGGGCCACCTTATTATGGTAATGGACCACCTTACTATGGCGGCAGACCTACATTTGGTCCGGGTGTCCCATACCCCTATGGCCAATTTCCTCCTGGAACACCCTATGGTCAGTTGATACAAGGTCCTGTTGGTCCTTACATGCCTTATCTGTACTATCAGTACTCGCAGCCTAATCCGTAGCTGCCCTTTTTGGCTACTTTGGATCTATCTGACCTATCTCACTTAACCAACGACCCCATTTACCACATAACTAATTGGCCACCCATTCCGGTGAAACTTCCGTCGGATATCCCGAAATTTGATGGTAAGCCGGGTGAGGATCCTAAAAACCACGTGATGACATACCACCTATGGTGTTCATCCAACTCCTTGATGGACGACTCGATCCGTCTTTGTTTATTCCAATGGACTCTCACTGGTTTGGCTACCAAGTGGTATATTGAATTATGACCTCATTCTTTTCCCGATTTTGGTTCTCTTGCTATGAACTTTTTGACTCACTTCTAGCTGCCTATATGGTACGAGACTGGTACAGAGCTTTTAACCTCGCTTCGTCAGAATACCGCTACTCATATCTCAGATCATATACATGAGTGGCGGAGGATACGACGTCTCATTAAGGCCCCTATTCCAGATCAACTCCTAGCAGACTGGTTTATGAAGTCTCTCATTCCTACCATAGCACAGGATGTTGCCATGAGTGGCGCTATCATTGAAGAACAAGCCATCTCTCGTGCCCATTTGCTAGACTTAGTTTATGCTCAATCTAGCACATTGTTTGATATTCTTCCTGATGCGCCTCGCAATGCTTACGACCCCACGAAACCACCCAAGGGACCCCAAGACGATGGCATCATTGGATCCCTTCACACCCAGCCTCCCCCTCAAACCGTTGGTTCGTCGAACCCCCAGAGTTCTGTTGATGCCCCGAATATCGCAGCATCAAGCAAAAAGGGATTCTCCCCGGTAAACTATCCCAATTAGATTGTCCACCGTTTGGTGTGAGGAATCCATCCGGTTATCGGTTCCGGCAACTGTCAGATTTGCTTTCTTTTACACCGGTTATGGCCCAATCCACCGTTCTTTTTTTGAAATTTTATTATTAAGATGATATGCAAGTGCTTAAGCTAATTTAATCTAAATGCAGAGTTTGAAGCAAATCTGTGTCTAAAACTAAAATAAATCTAATCTATCCTTGCAAGGAGCAAATTGTAAATATGAGCAATGTGCTGAAAGAAACACCCAAAGATCAACAGATATCCATTAAATCTCAAAGATACATCTACAGTAAGAGATTAGATATATAAAAGATAACTTCTAATCCATATGAAAGCATTCCATTGCTCATGTTAACAGAAACACCATTACAAAGAAAAGACAGTAAGCTCATTCAAAAACACAAAAATAATTCTGAATAGCAAAGAAAGATCTCACTGAAAGATGTGAATGCCACACGAATAATCTATCAAACATCCCACATCGATTTCCATGCAAAAGACATCCTCTCTAGGCTCTGATTAGACAAATTCACTTTCTGGGAGCAAGTGCAAAATAGTTTGTACAAGCTTCAGAAAATTCCTTTCCCTACAAAAAGTCCCTTTACACTATTCCCTAAGCTTCTATTTATATCTTTACAAAATCCTTATAATGCTGCCACATGGCCTTTTACAAGTGTCCTTCACAGATTTTAACAAAAAATAACAATTCATGGCCACTTTTCTCATAATAGAAAATTCTTTTCATAACAGAAAAGGACAACTGTCCTTGTGACTCAACGCTCTAACCATAGGGACAAAAACAGGAGACCAAAACAAAACAACGCATTATGTCTAGCACGTTTATCCTTGGGGTGGTACTTCTGTTGGGGATGATGTGCCAGAGTTGGCTGCTATTGCTGTTGCTGCCTTCTTCTCTTCTTCAGCAATATAACTAAACCATATACCAGCGTCTCTTACAACCACATTTGCGGGTGAGGGGAGCAGGATCTTCTGTGAAGTCACATGCTTACCAAGTTCTGCTTCAATACCCTGAACTTCTACTACTGCTGCCTGGTAAATCTCCTTAAGCAAATGATTGTATACTGATGACAGTCCAATATAGTGATGAAGATCATCGGTGGCCAGCACATCAATCTTTTTTACATATTCTATTTGAATGCCCAACTCTTCTTTCAAATCTGACAAATGTTGCTATTTGCTTGGAAAATCATCCAGAGTCTGAGGAAACATAAGCTTGCATTTTTCATGTACTTCATGAATCTTTTGATACAGGCTGTTGCCTTTCTCCATTGTTCCCTAGATTTTAGCCACCAACTTAGCACCACAATTCTAGCAAAACTCCATGAGAGCTACATCCTCCTTAAAACCATCTACAGATTTGAATGGGAGATGCTTAGGGAAATCCACCTTCCCTTCTCTCCACTCCATCTGGCTTAAAATGTTTGCTTTAACCCGCGTGTATTTGCCTTTAAGCCGGGTGGCTTCGGCATCGACCTCTTTCAATCTAACCAGCATGGTTTTGAGCCTGAACACTTCCTCAGTAATCAGCTCTTGTGTGGCATGCATTTGTCTCAAAACATCACATGACTGCTCATGAAAGGGAGACATATCCATCGCTCTGCTTTCTGCTTGTTCTAGTTGTTCAACCATTGCCTGTTTATCTACTTCCAGATGAAAAACTCTAGCTTCAGAATCATTCTTTTCCGCTTCTAGAACCATCATCTGGATTGTCAGATGCTCATTTTCTTCTTCTAGATGGCGATACTTATCTGACAACTCCTTGTGATCAGCAGACAGGTGATTATATTTATTTACTACAAGATCCCTGTAAGCCTACTCATTAGCCACAGTATGTTGCAGCATGCGAGCTCTCCTCTTTGTTGACTCAAACTCTTTGACCATGTCGATCACATTATCTTTTGTTGCTTTTCTTGCTGACACAGTGGTGGATGCCATGGCTATGGGAGCCTTATTTGTATTTTGCATAACCATGGTCTCCCGCTGGGTGATAATATCTGCTTGGAAAAGTCTCTTTATCCTCTCTTCCGACTTCAAGACCACCGCCTTCCTCTTCTTATAATACACAAATTCATCCCATCGGGACACAGTATGATCTTTGGATGGGGTGTAAGGGATGATCGGGAGATCTCTTATATGGACTTTTGTCTCCATGGGTGGGATCTGCACTACCTGAGATAGGTCTATTTCCATATCTTGGGTGCCGGAGCCACCCGCCTAGGCATCTTCGTTGGTCTTAAGCTCTTCTTCCACCTTTTTTTCCTCTTCAGCTTTACGCCTTCTTTCTTCTTCTTTAGCCCGCTGCTGATTTTCAATTGCCTCCCTCTGCTCTCGCTCCTCTGCTTCCTTGTATTGTCTTGCTTCCTCAGCTTCTCTCTACAATCTTGCTTCTTTAGCTTCCTGTTGCAGTCTTGCTTCTTCTTTCAATCTTTGTTCTTCACAGGCCGGGGCCTCAGCTGCCTCCCTTTCTTTCTGCAAACTAGCTTCTCGGGCTGTGGCAGAGATAGAGCTAGCTCCACTGCTGTGGCGACAAATCTGCAACTCAGTCATGTTACTGATTCCCCTGAACACTTCTTCTTCGGCATCATAGTAATGGGCATACTCAAAATGAGCATAAAACTCTTTGCAATGCTCCGCAACCTTGCTCCGCCTGTCATTTCTATGGAAGATTGCCTCACCGAAGTGAAAAGATTTCAACTCTTGGATGAACTCTTTGGTTGCTGCAACCCCTGAGAATTTATAGGCTCCTATACAGAAAGGCAAAGGAGGGAAGGAATCCTTGTGTTGCTTATTAAGAACTCCCCCTATTCCATCAAGGAAAACTTGCCTGACTGCTTCTTTCAGGACTACATAATCAGTGGCGTATTTTGGTAGGATGTATGGTGGCTTAGTGCCTCCGAACATCTTGATATAGGTGCCCTCTTCTGAGAAGTAGAAATCTCCATAAGTTTCCATGACCATGGCGTTCTCTGAAAGGAAATTGGGCTCTTCATTGAACATCTGCTCATACAGAGGCATAATGAACTCTTCACAGATGAGCTTACAGTGTGCTCTGTAATTTTGAGCCCATAGTAGTTTATAAGTAGTGTATACCGGGGTGTTGGACTGATCCCATGAGAAATCTAACCTGGGGAAAGGGAGCTTTGCCAAGATACAATCAATAAGGTATGAAGCCATGTAAAACTTTGACTTTTTTAGGGCCAAACCTTCCTTAGCTGCGGCCACAGTGGATGCTAAACTATCTGAAAGGATAGTAGCCCAATCAAACACGGTCCCCTTAAATGCTAAGGCATGGATTATGGGGGCCCATTGTATCCTATATACAGTCCCATCGAGCATGCCGAAAATTCTGCTTAGCATAAGGGCAATCAACCTGAAAGGAGGCCTTAGGCTCTGAACGTCATACTCATCATTGTCCCTTTTCCTCAATTGTTTTCTCGTGATTAACAGCCTCTTAGCTATTTCGAAATTATTCATTTGTCCCAACCATTCATCGTTCAATACCTGCTGGGGACGTGAGAATTTGTAGGCTGCTGCAATATAAGCTGGATGGAATGAAGCGAATGGCTCTCCCTTGCTGTCATGCAACACTCTTGTTTGTGGGTTGGCATGTTCCAATATCCACCCGATCAGTTCTGAGCACGGGAATAGCTCAGGGCGAGTAGAAGCCCTGGCTATGCCATAGGTCCTGATGTTTAAGTAGATTTGTTCTTCTTCTAATAACACGTCTGGGATGTCTTGGTCCCTGATCATCTTGTAAACATCTCCCCACCTGACCTCGGGAAGGATGCCAGTGGTGCACTTTGTATCCTGGAAAAGAGTTCCAGTCCTTGGTTGCACTGGCTCTGGCTCCATCATTTTAGCTTTCTTTCTACCACCTTTTGGCATCGTGGCTTATCCCTGTCAGCAACCATATGTGAATGAATATAAAATTGTAAAACATTATGAGAGCATAACATAGAGCAAGACAGTTTTAGCATGCTGATGATAAATATAAACGAATTGTAAATCCGCATGCTAGGGAAGCAAACCAAACATAGATTATCCAAGGAAACAAATATGGTCATTAAACATGATTTTTATAGGGAAGCAAAGGAAGGAAGGAACATTTTGAGGTGCTCCCAAAAAAGGTGACGCATAAAACTTATTTCCCTCCTCACTCTTGAAGATAAGCTTCCCTAAATTATAGGCGCTTCTAATGGCTAAAGCACGAATGGTGGGCTAACTTAGTTTGGGAAAACATATGAGGAAACCGAAACCATTTTCAACAATAGGTATCTAGGTCAAACAAGCGAGCGGTCGAGTATCCCAACCAACTATTACTGATGCTGCTTCTTATTCGATAGTATTTGAGAAGCGGCATGTAGCCAACATAAAAACCAGGACTTGAGTATATCTGGGTAGGAGCACGACAGAAATGCGGCCGGTGGAACTAACCAAACTCAAACGACTCAAGGACAAAGGGCCAACTGGGAATGACTGGCAAGGTTATGACTCCTAGCTGTCAGCAATGAAAAATTTATGGGGCTGCAACAACTGCAAAGCTTTAAGAATAGTCTTCTACAAATGCCCACAAGCCATGTAATGAGACAAAGAACGGCCGAGAAAGCCACGACATATAGATAAGACAAGATGCATGGTTTAAGCGCCTACCTAAAAATGAAATAACAGTGAAAATGGGGTCGGTTCGGCGATAAGTGAGCTGAGCTGGAGCGAAACGATTCGAGCAACGGCGTTCTCCGAATCCAAAACTATCAACGGGGACAATAAAACCCCACCGGCCTTATATAAAACTTAATATGTGCATACATTTAATTGGGTAGGTGGCGACATTAAAACGGGGTTGATTACTCGTACGGTGCGGTCTTTTCAAACTTTTGGCATTTATGCGCAACCGTCAATACCGGGAGGAAAAGGTGAGTCTCGTCCGCCGTTGCGGACGGATTTCGTGAGTTTCTTCCGAAACGCGGACAGACTTTACAAGTTTTGGTCGCGGCTACTTGTTGCGAAAAGAAAAGGGAAGACGCTCCGCTTTTGGGGAAAGGCTTGATGAGTTATTCCGACAACGACGAGCTAGAAAATGCTTGCGGCGCAAGTTCTTGAGTTGTTCCGCAATTTCGGGAGGATTTTGCGAGTTCTTTCGGAATTGACTCTCGTGAAAGGTTATCACGGCGGATTGTGTTGAGTTGTTCCTAAGTTGCGGAAAGACTCAGTAAGTTCTTCCGAGATTTACGAATGACTTTGTTAAGTCTTTTCCGCAAAGAGAATAGCCGGGGAACTTGGTAAGAGGGCACCCGTTGCAAAACTTTACAAGTGTTTCCGCCGTTTCGGGAGAGAAATTTGAGTTCTTCCGAAGTCCAAAGAATATGCAAGTGCTTTCACCGTTACGGGAAAAAACCTTAAGTCTTTCTGCAGTTACGGGTGCACATCCTAAGTTCTTCCGCCGTTTCGGGAGAGAATTTTGAGTTCTTCCGCAGTTTCAGGAAAGAATTGTGAGTTTTGAATTAGAAGAAAAACTTCAATTTTAAAACACATTCCCCACTTGAAACAAAACTAAGTTCAAAAGTTTCCCAAAGGAGGCTTGATTCTTTTAACCAGACTTTCTTAGGAAAATAAGAAGGAGGGGCCCCAATATCTACAAAATTTTGGGGAGGGATCTTGCTGCAACAACAGGTTCTTCCCTATCTCCGATACAGGCTAGTCATAGCACCACCAAATCATCCACTCTTGTTGTCACTGAAGAAGTGAATTCTGTTTCGTCAGTTTCACCTCAAAATTCTGGTGGTAAGAAGAAGAACAAGGGGAAACCTAAGAAATCTTCCACCCAGCAGGAACAAAAGAGCACCTCTGATGATACCAAACAGAAAGGAAGTTTAAGTATCCTTTCCTATTGTGTGGTGATGATCACTTTTCTAAAGAGTTCTCCCATAGAGACGAAGTTCAAAAGTTTCTTAAGGGAAAACCCACACCCGCAGTTCTCAACGATCCATTCCCTGCTCAAAATTAGCAGTCGATCGCTCACACTTCTTCTTCCCAAGGAGAAGCATCCACCACCGCACATGTTCTCATGGTGCGTAATGAGACTATCAACTTGAACAAACGTTCTTGTTCGTATGACTCCGTTCCAGCCAAGGAACCCGTTGGAATTAATACTGAAAAAGCTTCCACTTCGATGCCTACGTCACCGTACTGGATGCTTCTCTCACCATTGAGAAGCCCTTGTTTGAGTTAGTGTTGCGTCCACCCAAGAGCACGATTAGAAAATCAGTTTTCAATCCTAACGCTCGGGCTGCTCAAAACTACAACATTGTAGAGGACCTAGCACAAGCTCCTTTTGCTATGTCGATGCTCAAGGTCTTGTAAAACTGTCTGAATCAATGCAAGACTCTACTGGCTGCCATCGGTGCAGTTGACCCGGATTCATCGAATACCATCATGTTTCGACTAGAATACTTCAAACCGAGGCTCTCCCATCAATTGGCATTTCAAGTTGCTACAAACATTGCTGGGAAGATAATCCATCATACCGTTTTGAATGAAGGAGCCTCTACGTCAGTCATGTCGATAGCATGTTGGAGAGCCATTGGTTCTCCCATTTTGAACCGTTCTCCTACCACTTTGAGAGCCTTTGACGGACGTGGCTTTCAACCTCATGGGTTGTTACTAGCTTTACCAGTCGAGCTGGGGGGCAAGACCACAACCCTTAACATGGAAGTGGTCGCTGCCCCGTTAGATTATAACATTCTGCTTGGTCGTAATTGGTTTTACGCCATGACTATGGTCGCATCATCTGTCTTTCGCATAGTACAATTCCCCCATCAAGGTCGAATTGTCACAGTCAACCAACTGGATTTCTGCACACCTGACACCACTACTCACCTAGGCGATAACGTTCCTTCAATTGGACAATCTTCGCAAAAGTATGAGAGTGTGGGGGTTGGCCTCCTCAAGTATTCATCCCTTATGGGCGTCTTTCCTACTTCGGACCCCCCAAACCATGTTGCCACGGTGAACATGATCTCCTCACAGATTTCATCTATCCCTAACTCCACTGATTCATGGCTTGTACCTGATGAAGCCACCACACACCTGATTGGAGACACCATGCCTCTGTCACCCACTAAACTCATGTATGAGGCTATCCAATCAGCACCGGAGGACCACTTAGCTGTGGCCTCCACCTTCTGTTCTCTACGACGGACATCATCCGATCCTCTGCTACGGACTTTTCATTCTGACGAGTCCATTATGGAAATCATGAGTGCAGATGATCCTCCGTGGGAAGACCTCCACCATCGTTCATCTTTCCTTCCCTTGCCGAATACTGTGGAGAACAACATTCACACCATCTTTACACCGGATGTCTACTCTGGCTCTTAGTCCTCGATACTTGCATGTCAAACGGACTCCGAAGGCAATTTAGCCAACATTGAGCCTACCACTTTGATAGACATTTCGGTTACTCCTGGTGTAGTGGAAAACATTCAATTAGGCCAGAAGTGTTCCCCTCAAGAATTCATCGCCACCACGGCCTTATTCAAGCGATTCCGAGACGTGTTCGCTTGGACCTACAAGGAGATGCCTGGGATAGACCCCTCCATTGTTTTATACAAAATTAAAACCTATCTCGACATCAAACCTGTCCACCAAAAGTTGCGACCGGTACACCCCCGGAAGACTGTGGCAATCAAGGCAGAGATTGAAAAACTCTTGAAGGTCGGCTTCATTTACCTTGTCCCATTGACAGAGTGGGTCTCAAATGTCATCCCTGTTAATAAAAGGCAAGGGACTATCCATGTCTGTGTCGATTATCGAGACCTCAACAAAGCTTGTCCCAAGGACAACTACCCGACTCCTTTTATCGACCAGATTATCGACAATTGTGCTAGAAGTGTCATTTTTTCATTCATGGATGGCTTTTCCGGATACAACCAAATTGAGATCCACCCCACCGACCAACACAAGACTGCTTTCATCTGTCCTTGGGAAACGTTTGCATACCGCAAACTTCTGTTTGGTCTTAAAAATGTTGGTGCCACATTCCAGCGGGCCATGTCGTACGCCTTCCATGATGTGAAGGACTTTGTGGAACCTTACTTGGATGACCTCCCTACCCACTCAAAGCAGTGTGAGTTCCACTTAGATCATCTGACGGTCGTTTTCCTCAGATGCAGGCGGTACAATATCCGTCTGAATCCTCACAAGAGTATTTTTTGTGTCGAGTCCGGACACCTCTTAGGCTTTATCGTCTCAAAAGATGGGATCCGCATTGATCCCTCGAAGGTGGAAGCCATCGTCGCTCTTCCACCTCCAACCAATATTACGGAACTTCAGAGTCTGCAAGGAAGAGCAACTTATTTATGGCGCTTCGTCTGTACTTTTGCGTAAAAGACGCGGGGATACATGAGATTGATGAAAAAGGATGTCCCATTCATATGGATGACCAAGCCCAACGATCTTTTGATAGTTTGAAACATGCCATTACGCATGCCCCTGTGATCCAACCGTTGAATTACTATCGAGATTACATTTTATATCTCGCCTCTTCCGACACCACTATCGCCATGGTTTTGGTACAGGAAAACCAGAACGCCCAAGAACATGTGATATAATATACCAGTAAAGGTCTTATTGACGCTGAAACGCACTATTCACATGTTGAGAAGCTCACTCTTGCGGCAGTCATAGCCGTGCAGAAGTTCTGAAATTACATTTTGCTTCGCACCACCACCATCATCGCTGATTCGAACCCCATGTACCACATTCTGACTCGTCAGATACTTGGGGGCAAGTATTCACGCTGGATCGTGATACTGCAAGAATTTGATCTTCTAATCAAAAAAGCCAAGTTGAAAAATTCTTTGGTGTTTGCCGAGCTCATCTACGACCTCCCCCATACTAATGTAGAATCTGATCCCAATGACTCTTTTTCGGATGAGTCATTGTTCCTTATCAATACGTCTGATCTGTGGTATGGAGATATCACATTATATCTTCAGACCCAACATTTCAACCTCGAATTGTCTCATGATGACCGTCGTCATATACGCCACCATGCAAAGTATTATTTGATCATCAATGATACTTTGTACCATCGTGGTATCGACTCTATTCTTCGACGTTGTCTATCTCATGACGAGGCTGAACACGTTCTGAATGACTGTCACGCTGGGGCGTGTGGCGGTCACCTCTTTGGGATGGCTACAGCCCAGAAAATTTTGCACGCAGGATATTATTGGCCGTCTATCTTCAAAGATTGCATCGAGGCCATAAAAAAATGTCCTCCATGTCAACATTTTCATATGAAAAAGGACACCCATCCCGCCCCGTTACACCCAGTTATTGTTGTTGGCCCCTTTGCTAAATGGAGCATCGATTTCATGCATTGTAAGCCTACCTCGGCCAGGGGGCATAGTTACGTCATTGTAGCCATGGACTACTTTACAAAGTGGGCTGAGGCAATGCCTACATACACGAACGACGGCAAGACGGTTGCACTCTTCATGTTCAATCATGTAATAGCACGGTTTGGAGTTCCTCAAGCGATAGTTACTAACCATGGTTCTCACTTTATGAACCATATGGTTGACGAGTTGAGCAATAGATTGGGTTTTCACCATGAAAACTCAACACTGTACCACCCATAGTCGAATGGATAGGTCGAGGCCATTAACAAGGTCTTGAAAACTATGGTCCAACGTATGGTGGGTACGCACAAGTCCAATTGGCATAACATGATCTTCTCCGCACTTTGGGCTTATCGAACCTCCGTTAAAACCGCCATTGGATTTACTCCCTTCCAACTAGTGTATGGATTGGAGGCAGTCCTTCCTATTGAGTGCGAGATTCTGTCCCTCAAGCTTGCCATCGAGCTTGTCCCAAACACTACTGCCGAGGAAGAACGCTTCCTCTACCTAGCTAAGCTCGATGAGACTCACCGAGATGCCGCTCTTGCCAACGAGGCTTATAAGAAATGCATCAAAGCGCAGTACGACAAGTCGGTAGAACCTCGTACCTACAGCGAGGGACATTTGGTCGTCACATATAACCAAAAACATGATAAGCTAGGGGCAGGAAAGTTTGAGTCAATGTGGCATGGACCTTACATAGTGAAATGTGTCTTGGAGAAGGGAGCTTATGAGCTTGAAGACTACGATGGGATATCTTTGGGTGAGCCTCGCAATGGGCTCTACCTAAAGAGGTACTATGCCTGAGTCTTTCACGCATAAGTACTTTTGTATATACTGTAAATGGCGTGTGTGTGTTTTTTTGTGGTGCGACGCTTTGATTTGTTGCGTGTTTAGATCTTGTTTCGATTCTTATACCATGTTCTGTCTGCGTGTGCAGATGGCAACGTGCTATGGATTCGCGGATGGCACTAGCCGACATATCCGTAACCTTGCTTCGGCAGCCTAGGTACTATATTCACCTACTGGCGAGCTCATCAGCTCAGGGGGAATGTGTCTAGGTTTCGCGACCAACAATGCTGCAGAATATCAAGCAGCCATTGGAACCCTAACTGACGTTATTTCTTTGGGTATGGACCATGTTGTCATCCACTTGGATTCTCAACTAATGGTCTCTCATCTCAACCAAGTCTATGCCATCCACGATCCCACCTTACTCCGTCTCTACAGATGAGTCCGTCTTCTGGAAAGGTCCTTTGAGTCCATTGAGTACCTGCACATTCCACGAGAAGTTAACACAGTTGCCGACTCTATGGCCAACTTCATCTTAGATTGGTACATTGCACACACATAAACATATTCATGAATTGTTAAAAGTAGACATAACATGTAAATAACTCATTTTATAAGGAAACGCATAAACAAGATCACACCATTCATCCATTTAAGACACATAATGTATAAACCGCCGGAATGTCTATATATATATCATCATAAAAAGTAGTGCTAGTACAAAATCTCAAGCACGACGGTTTTCAGTGAGTCACTACAAAATCTGAATCCTCGTAGCTTTCAGTAAGTACAAAAATCTGAGGCCTCTAAGCTCTTGGTACATGATAACAACACCAGGCCTAGCGCTTGGCACGTACACCCCTAGGTCTAATAGCTTTGGCCTGCTAAGTGTGCAAATAGTAAACTACTCTCGCAACCCTGCGAAGTAGCGCATTGAAGCGCGTAGTTGCTCCAACCGTATACACCTGCATGGGTCGTGGTACCTCATCTACCGTCGGCTTGGGAACATCTAGCGTCAACCCACTCAGGTTCGCATAGACTCCATCCATCTCTGCGATGGTAGCATGTACAGTTGGAGCCATGACTTCTCCCTCTCCTCTCTCTCTCCTCGCAAGAAGAGAGACTCCCACTGGTCGTACGGGGCCCACATCTGCACACACATGTTGTTAACTGGTCAACACTATAACAAAAAAAAAATCATAAATGAACAAAACTTAAAAAGTACAAGGGTTGTTGTTCTTACCTATGTCTCCCCATGCCTCTCCCTCAGGTAGTACCAAATCCTGGTCATCTTGGTAGTCCATACCACTATACGGGTAATCCTCTACCATAAGTAACTGGCCCTCTAGCCAGTTGAAGAACTCAATACCATATGAGATGATGGGACCCCCACCATGTCGGGCCATCACCTCTATCCATCTAGCCATGTGAGGATCCCTAGGATCCCAGTCATCTAATGGCACCTACGGGCGCAGAAGGGGAACCCGCTCCAATAAGAACGAGATCACTATCGATCCTTAGCTGAACTGTTTGAACTCTCCTCGTCGACACTTGGTTAGCTGGGCTCGAATGTTCGCGAGGAGTCCCTCGCACCAGTTGAAGATCTTCGGAGGCATACAGTCCTCCGCATATATCATCTAAGACCGAGTAGCCGAGTGAGGAGCCTGACTCCCTGCTATCCTCGTAATGGTGAAGAGAATGGCCCGCAACGGACGCTCTCGCACATCTTTTATGGTAATCTTCCCATTAGAGGCACGAGCGAGAGGAGTGCAATGCTATTGGATCATGTCCTCTACGGTTCGATCACTTCCCCGTGATCCAGTTAGAAGCACATTGTCCCCCCTCCGGGACAATCCAGTCAGAAAGTAGATGTCCTCAACATCTATAGTAAGCACGTGCTCGTCGATCACAAAACACTGTTGAGCTGCATACCAACATCTAAGCATGTGCGTCAACAGGGGGATTTGGGCTCTCATGCCCTGGATCTCAAAGAACTTTAAAAGACCACAGTTACTCAACGCTTCCACACACAATGGATCATTTACAATTTGCATATCGTCTACCTCATGCTCCCATTCTCGCCACTCCAAAACCATTTTGGCTGCTTGTAACCTTCCAAAAGGAGAGTTTAAACACTGTTAATACTCACTTCAACCACTGAAAGGTCATTTTCTGGGCTGGGTTTGATGGTTGGGATGGACGTTTCCACCGTTGCACCCCATCAATTATGACAGTGCGACGTCGTCGCATTCCACCTTTGCGGGATTTGCGACGACCCAGGTTCGTCGCAGTGCCCGTAAAGGCCACCTGCGATGACCCAAGGACGCAATATCCCTCCACAAATCCACTCAAAACCCCAAAAAAAATGAACTAAAATAAAAAATGTAAACCGCTGCAATTATGCTGGATGAAGTTTAGATTTACCTGCTCCGAACGGTGAGTGAAATGGTCGCTCGTAGCTCCCAAAATCAACAAGTGAAGTTTTGGCTCCAAATGGCACTTCTCCTACCAAATTTGGCAAATGAAACAATGGTGACTATGTTTGGTTTTTGTTTCTATTTATAAACAAAATGGAATATTCCTTTTCAAATATTTGATGCTTTTAGGTCATTTGCTATAGTTTAAATCAATTTTTATTGCATTTGAACGCTTGGTTGACCATTTGACCTATTTTTCGAGTGTACAGGAGTCATTCAATGTCTTTTTACGCCGCTTTCGCATTGGAACGATCATCTCAGGTATGAACACCCCTTGTGTATTTTGTCATTATCTTTTCATTCATTAGATTGTAATTATTTAATGATAATGAGCTTACTCTTTGTTCTTTCTCGTGCTCTTGAAACCATGAGAATAAGTTACTGAGTTACAATTTATCGCTTTTCCGGGCTCGTTAAACTCCTACGGAAAAGGAACCCCCCTGGAGTCTATCTTTGAGCTCTTTTCAGGCTCTCGAAATACAAAAAGATTGCCAAGCGAACTTGTCGCATTCACGCTTTGTTAGGAACCCATGTCTTTACTTTGTTAGTATGTTGTTATTGGACGCATATGCTTTGTAAGTCGTCCCGTAGTATTTGTTGATCAATAGTTGTGTTATTGTTATTGGCGCATATGCTTTGTAAGTCGCCCGTAGTATTGTTAATCTATAGTTTGTAACGGCCCATGGTTTCGACCCATAGTATTGGCGCCTCGAATTAGTATATAAGTGTGTGTTGAGACCTATGAAGGCACCGTGAAGTTATTGTATTGAGCTTGCTCAAAGGAGGTTGCCCCCTCGAAGTGGCCTGTGATCAATACAAAAGTGATTCTGAGTTCTGTCATTTCTGCTATTTTGCGCATTCTTGTTAATTAATTGTTGTAGGTGCCTCACATCTGGTATCAGAGCACTTTCTTGGGCTCGCTGGGTGAAATTTCTGCCAAATTTTTTTTCGCATCTGTTGCAGGTTCGGATTTGGGAATAATCCCTATCCGCTTAACTGTGGGAAGTACTTGGGCATAAGCCCTAAAACTCATTGTGAGGAGTACCACAGGAACCCCGAAATAGCTGGCCCATTGAGAGGACCTGCCGGCGAAAAGGGCAACGACCCCTACCTGATTGACTAGTTCCCACCCGTGAGGTAAACCAAGAGCTGTCGTTTGTGGCAAAGCGGTTATCAGTTTTACCTGAGCCGTGGAGTGAGGGGTACTGCCCCAATACGCAAGCCGTCAGACAGCATTGGTGGCCGAGTGAAAACCCTGAACTTTTAGGAAGCCGCACATACCTGGGGTCCATATCTACCTTCAGCTGAACTATTGTCGATCACTGCTGCGCCGTTTCAGATCCATTTTGCAAGCCGTTCCAGATCCAGCCGTTCGGCGTTGTTCCAGAATCCTTCAAACCGGAGATCCCATTCTGCAAGCAGAGCCGTAGCCGCTCCAGTCTGTAAAAAAAAAAAAAAAAAAAAAAAAAAAAAAAAAAAAAAAAAAAAAAAAAAAACCGAGCCGTAGCCGCTCCAGTCTGAAAAAAAATAAAAATAAAAATAAAAAATAAAAAAATAAAAAAATAAAAAAAAATAAAAAAATAAAAAAAATAAAAAAATAAAATAAAAAAATAAAAAAAATAAAAAAATAAAAAAATAAAAATAAAAATAAAAATAAAAATAAAAATAAAAAAAATAAAAATAAAAATAAAAAAATAAAAAATAAAAAAAATAAAAAAAATAAAAATAAAAATAAAAATAAAAATAAAAAAATAAAATAAAATAAAAAATAAAATAAAAAATAAAATAAAAAATAAAATAAAATAAATAAATAAATAAAAATAAAAATAAAAATAAAAATAAAAATAAAAAATAAAAAATAAAAAATAAAAAATAAAAAATAAAAAATAAAAATAAAAATAAAAATAAAAATTTCAGGGAACCCCTGTCATTCCATTCTGCATATTTCATCCCTGAGGACCCTATCCTCAATTCCCCTTCCTACAACCCGAAATCTCACATTTGTCTATTTTTAGGGTTTGCCATAACTTCCTCAGATTTCACCCAATCACCTTCAATTTTTACCACAGAGTTCCTTTTTGAATTCTGCTTCCTTGTTCCCCTCTGCCAAATTTTCCCATCCTTTCACCCCGCTTCTGAAATCCTCATTTTTGCTTCCCTGTCTATCTAACAGTGTCCAAAAAACGAGTCAAACCCCAATTACCCTTCTGATTTTTTCCCAAATCCAAATTTTCCTTTACTGAAGTAGTTCCTGTTTTTGTTTTCCTACCCAGTCCAAAAAAAAGAAAAAAAGAAAAAATCCCTGGTTATGGTTGTCACCCGTGCAGGAGCAAAAACCATGGAGGAAGCCCTTGCAGCCATCCAAGCCAAACTCCAGGATCTTGATGAAAAATTTCTTGGTCTCCATCTTGAACATTCAGCTATGAACAACAAACGGCAGTCCGAGTCTTCAGTAGACAATGGGTTCTCTTCTTCCAGCAATTTCCGTGGTCCGAAGCTTGATTTTCCTCGCTTCAATGGTACCGATCCAACTGGATGGATCTATCGGGCAGAACAGTATTTCAGTCTGCATAATACTTTTGATGTCAACAAAGTTCCGTTGGCATCCTTTCATTTGGAACAGGAAGCTCTTCAATGGTACCGTTGGTACATCAAGGCTCATCCAGAGCCCAACTGGCCAAACTTTTGCCAGCTCCTTTTGCAACGATTTGGTCCTAGTGCTTTTGATGACTTCACAGGAGCCCTCACTAAACTTCGCCAAACTGGCACTGTGAGAGAGTATCAAACCGAATTTGAGAATCTAGCCAACCACACCGAAGGATTGTCTGATGAATTTTACCGGAGTTGTTTTATCAGTGGTCTAAAGGATGCCATCCGCTCTGAGGTCAAAATGTTCTGTCCCAACACAATGATGGAAGCACTCGGGTTGGCTAAGTTGGCAGAAGACAAGATTGCAGCCCAACAACGCTCCAAGCCCACTTTTGTTCCCTTCCGAAATATGGGTTCTCAGCGACCACCTATACCGCAGGCTCCTCGACCGACTCCTATCAAGCGTTTGTCTGAAACAGAGATGCAAGCACGCAGAGAAAAGGGGCTTTGCTATAATTGTGATGAGAAATTCACTCGGGGACATAGATGTGTTCAGCAAAAGCTCTATCTCCTGGATGTGGAGTCTCCGCCTGCCTCTGAAATGGGTGACGAAGATCCAGAAACACTGGATGCACCGGTCGACATTCAGAAACCGCCTAGTGACCCTCCGTCTCAGGATGACCAGCCAGAGATATCTCTCCATGCTTTAGCGGGAATCACCACCCCCCAAACAATGCGGGTCAGGGGTTACTTCAAGAAGCTTCCTCTTACAATCCTCATTGATTCTGGTAGCACGCATAATTTCATTGACCCTCGGATCGCCAAACAAGCTGATTGTTTTATCCATCCTTGCTCCAACTTTGAAGTCATGATTGCCAATGGGGGCACCTTACCTTGCAAAGGGAAGTGTCGAAATGTGCGTATCGCTATGGGATATTATACCTTGCGCTCTGACATGTTTGCCTTGCCCTTAGGCGGATGTGATGTGGTTTTGGGCGCTCAATGGCTACGCACACTCGGCCCTATCTTATGGGATTTTGCCGAACTTTGGATGTAGTTTTCCGAGAATGGACACAAACACACATTGACAGGATTACAACCAGGTTCTCTCAGCATCATCAGTTCACATCGCATGGAAAAACTCCTCAAGAAGAATTCACATGGTGTCATCGCTCAGATCCATTCCATCCAGATGCAACCAGCAGCAGTCTCCACTACTCCTTTGGATCTACAA
The DNA here is from genome assembly GCA_027924585.1 of Larix kaempferi. NCBI lineage: Eukaryota > Viridiplantae > Streptophyta > Pinopsida > Pinales > Pinaceae > Larix > Larix kaempferi. The sequence continues at coordinate 11,417,781 of BSBM01000799.1, forward strand.
CAAATTCTGGATCGGTATACAGGTGTCTTTGCTGAACCAGTGGGCTTACCACCTTCCAGGCCAGAAGACCATCGTATTAAGCTCCTTCCTGGCAGCGTTCCTCCCAACATCAGACCCTATCGCTACCCATTTCATCAAAAAACGGAGATTGAAATGCTCGTTCGGGACTTATTGAAGCACGGTATTATTCGCCCAAGCACTAGTTCCTTCTCTTCTCCAGTTATTCTTGTTCGCAAAAAAGATGGGTCATGGCGCCTCTGCATTGACTTCCGAGCACTTAATCACCTCACCATCAAGGATAAGTTTCCAATTCCTGTTGTTGATGAGCTTCTTGATGAGCTTCATGGGGCCCGCTTTTTCTCCAAGTTGGATCTTCGTTCTGGATATCATCAAATTCGGGTTCATGAGGATGATATTCCAAAAACAGCTTTCCGCACACATGATGGCCATTATGAGTTTTTGGTCATGCCCTTTGGCCTCACTAATGCCCCTTCCACATTCCAGGCCTTAATGAATAAAATATTTCGACCCTACTTGCGGAAATTCATTCTGGTATTCTTTGATGACATCCTCATCTACAGTAAAACATGGGATGAACATCTCCAGCATCTGGATCTTGTCATGCAACTTTTCTCTGACCATCATCTCCATGCCAAGCAGTCTAAATGTGTTTTTGGACAGCAGGAAGTTGAGTATCTCGGGCACATTATCTCAACACAAGGGGTTCGCATGGATCCTGCCAAAATCGATGCCATGACCAATTGGCCACATCCTCAGACTCTCAAGAGCCTTCGTGGTTTTTTGGGGTTGACTGGCTACTACCGCAAATTTGTCAAGGATTATGGGAAGATTGCAGCTCCATTAACTGCGCTATTGAAAAAGGATGCTTTTACATGGACACCTGCTGCTCAGTGTGCATTTGACCAACTAAAACAAGCCATGTGTACTACACCTGTGCTAGCGATGCCCGATTTTTCCAAGCCCCTCACTATTGAGAGTGATGCTTGCGGCAATGGACTTGGTGCTGTTCTCCTTCAAGATGAACACCCCATTGCGTTCACCAGCAAAGCTCTTTCAGGTAAGAATTTAGCTGCCTCTACCTATGAAAAGGAAATGATGGCTATTTTGCATGCAGTACAGAAGTGGCGCCCATACCTATTAGGAAATCATTTCTGCATCAAGACTGATCACCAGAGTCTGAAATATTTCTTGGACCGGCGTGTCTCCTCCCCGGCACAACAGAAATGGGTTAGCAAACTCATGGGTTATGACTATGAGATCACTTACAAGAAGGGTAAAGATAATATTGTGGCAGATGCTCTTTCTCGCACATTTGAGGCCCAAGGTTCTCTTTCAGCTATTTCTATGCCTGTTCCAAATTGGTTGCAATCTGTTCAACAGGGTTATGTCAATGACTCTTCCTTATCGCAAATCATCCAACGCTTGACCAACAATCCTTCTGTTGTACCACATTACTCTTGGGATGGTGCTTCTCTACGATACAAGGGTCGTCTGGTGCTTCCCCAGAGCACAGATCTTCAACAGGCTGTCTTCTATGAACTCCATGCTTCTCCATCGGCAGGACACTCTGGGTTCCTCAAAACATATGAACGAGCACGGCGTAACTTCTTTTGGCAGGGCATGAAAAGGACAATTCAACAGATGGTGGCCGAATGTGATACTTGCCAGCGCAATAAGGGTGAAACAACACTCCTCCCAGGATTGCTTGAACCCTTGCCCATACCTACACGGATTTGGACAGATATTTCTATGGATTTCATTGAAGGGCTCCCTAAATCTGGTGGGAAGACAGTGATTCTCGTTGTGGTTGATCGCCTCTCCAAATATAGTCATTTTTGTGCTCTCAGCCATCCCTATACAGCCTCCTCCGTCGCTCAAATTTTTCTGGACCAGATCTTTCGTCTTCATGGCATCCCTTCTTCCATTGTCTCGGATCGTGATGCAACTTTCACCAGTCATTTTTGGACAGAACTATTTCGCCACACGGGCACCAAACTGCAGATGAGTTCAGGGTATCACCCACAAACAGATGGTCAGACTGAAATTGTCAATAAATGCTTGGAAACTTATCTTCGTTGCTTCACCTCCGAACAACAACATCAGTGGGCAAAGTGGCTCCCTCTCGCTGAATGGTGGTACAATACCTCTTACCACACTGCCTCTAAAATGACCCCATATGAAGCAGTCTATGGTCAGGCACCTCCAGCTCTTCTTCCCTACACCCCCACCAGTTCACCAGTTCAGGAAGTTGACACGGTCCTTCGCAACCGCGATAAGATTCTTCGCATTTTGCGGGACAATCTTCACATGGCAAGAAATCGCATGAAGCAACAAGCTGATCAGCACCGTTCGGAGCGCACTTTTCAAGTCGGCGATATGGTTTTTCTTCGTCTCCAGCCGTACAAACAATCCTCCTTGAAACTCAAAGGGCGTCATAAGCTCGCTCCAAAGTTCTATGGGCCATATCGGATTCTTCAGAAGATTGGGTCCGTTGCTTATAAATTGGAACTTCCTCCTTCTTCCCGCATTCATCCAGTCTTTCATGTCTCTTGTCTGAAGAAAGTTCTTGGCACCAACATCAGCGGACAAACGATTTTACCTTAACTGGATAATGAAGGATCCATCCTTTTGGAGCCAGAGGCCATCCTCAATCGGCGCACGCGTCAGCTTCGCTCTCGCTCTATCACAGAGGTCTTAATTCAGTGGCACGGCATGCAACCAGAGGACGCTACATGGGAACCACTCCTTCAGATTCAACAGCAATTTCCACATCTAAAGCTTTGAGGACAAAGCTTTTTTTTAAGGGGGAGGGGATGTTAGGAACCCATGTCTTTACTTTGTTAGTATGTTGTTATTGGACGCATATGCTTTGTAAGTCGTCCCGTAGTATTTGTTGATCAATAGTTGTGTTATTGTTATTGGCGCATATGCTTTGTAAGTCGCCCGTAGTATTGTTAATCCATAGTTTGTAACGGCCCATGGTTTCGACCCATAGTATTGGCGCCTCGAATTAGTATATAAGTGTGTGTTGAGACCTATGAAGGCACCGTGAAGTTATTGTATTGAGCTTGCTCAAAGGAGGTTGCCCCCTCGAAGTGGCCTGTGATCAATACAAAAGTGATTCTGAGTTCTGTCATTTCTGCTATTTTGCGCATTCTTGTTAATTAATTGTTGCAGGTGCCTCACACGCTTGTTAAATAATTTGAATGGTCGTCTTCCTGGTGATAATTTACCCATTTTTCAGACCAGGGGGCACTACTTATGAAAAAGGTATACTCTAACCAATCATGACTGGAAGAGTCCTCTAACGCGTTGTTTTACCCTTTTTTGGGCGATGAGGCTAACTTTACGAAAAAGGACCGTTGGAGTCTTCTTTAGTTCTTTTCAGACTCTCTAAACATGAAATGACGACCGAGTTTACCTTCTATGGACTCGTTAAACTTTCACATTGAAGGGCCCTCCATGGGACGAACCCCTCCTATCCCAGGTTCGAAAAATATTTGGGATTGGACTCATCTATGAGATGAGCTATACCTAGCATCTGGTTACCCTCATCAAGCTCATAAAAAACACATGAGGCACTTATCATTCATGATGGGGAAAAAGGAAAGCTTTTATGTTACACCCTTTATCAGTGGCAGTATCTAGTCATTTCTTGAACATGGCACTCATTTTCATTTGCATACAGTACTTGGATCATACGTTTGTCCTCGAGTTTTGCCTATTTCCTGAGTCTTTTTACTCCTTTGAGTCATTCAAAGAATGCTTCCATCATCAGTTGCATTAGGAGTTGGTACCATAACTCGTCAAGTCAATACTGCCAAGGCATTCCATGCCCATGTTCAAGAATACTTTCACTATTCATTATCTGCAGTCTGTACACCTTCCATCATGTCGGTTTACTCTGAGTCAGTCTTGCATGTCACTGTACCATCCGATCTGCTCTACACATCATTTGTCTTGGCCCTGCATGCCTCAATGGCAAGTTACCTCGCTTTCAACATGGATTTACATCATTGACTCTTGATTGAGAGATTTCATCTTGAGTTCGACTTCAACTCATTTATTCACGATTGATGATATCTACTGTGATACCTTGGGAATCATTGACATCAATGGTGATTTCCCTCGCGCATGTTAATGGTATACATCAATGACCGGTAATCAAGTGGTTTCTACCATGTTCGACGTCAAGACATTTGCAATCACATGGATAGATTCGTATCATTGCGGGTTCAGCTTGAAGACCCTAGGGAGTCATGTTTTACCTTGGTTGCGATGGAGTTTGTATTGAGTCATATTACACGGATCCACATTTGTATTGGTCGTGGCTGTGTTATTATCTCATCATGGATCTACGCTTGTGTCTAGTAGCCATGATTGTGTTCAGTCGATCATTACTACCATGGATCTGCATTGTATTAGTCAGTAGCCATGTTGTACATCATATGAGACTGTGTAATTAGAGTCAGTTATACTGCAGCAGCATCCTTCGTTTGACAAGTCATTGCCATTCTTTCTGTCAAAGCATTTCACCTGTCCAAATTTCAACAGCTTCATGCTTTGGGGGGCATTCTGTTACACCTAAAATCCTACCATCATGAGATTCAGTGTATACATCCCTAAAGTACCATTGGCTAAGTCATTGACTTGGAATAGATACCATTGTATTCATGCTAGATTTTGAGAGGTCGTCGCAGGCTGCACTCATGCAACCGGCGACATCGCATCTTGCTCTCTTGCAGGGTGCGACGATGTCAGTTAATGGGAAAAAATAGCTTCTTCGAGCTCATTCTCGAAGCCTGTTGACTTGGATCCTTATCCCTGACCTCTTGGGAGAGCTGGCACTTGGTTCCTAACCTCTTGGGAGGATCCCCTATCTCTCTCTTACCATATCTCAACCTATCATATCCATACCCTATCCACTTAGTCCTATATAAGTGAATCTCTACCCCTCTCCAAAAGGAGGAAGTCTATAGTGTCTACATGCTGGTGAAATCATCATTGAGAGATCTCTACTCATCCATTGAGAGACTCATACTTCCTTGGGAGGATATGGCATTGGCTTGGATGGAGAAGGACTGCTACGTTAAGCCTAGGTTGTAATCATTCTTCTATGTACTTTCCCTCTATTTTACAGTAATATAAACGCTTTCCACCAATATTGTTGTGAATTGATGATATTGTGTAGTTTACCTGCTTAACTGTTTACTTAGATCTATTATTGTATAGATGCTCTTTACTTGTTTGCATTGCTATGTGCATCTTGACAGATCTTGCAGCTAAGATCTGACGACCGCAAGGCGTGGAGCAGCATCCAGGAGAAAGACTTCAAGTCTAAGGTAAGACATCTAGTGACTCAATCCTTAATTAGATCTAGGGAAGTGGTTTATAGCCTGTATTATTTGTTTTAGACTCACATTGAGCTAGGGAGATCCGGCTCGCGTCCGCTCGAGTGGATTGTCTGTCAAACAGTGACCTCTGTGAGTTCTTTAGTTAACTGAGGCATATCTTTAATTGATGCTTTAACTGAAGCATTGATACTTAACTTAATCTTTATAACTAAAACTTTAATGCTCTAAGTTCTCTTTAATTAGATGAAGTGTTTGCATGGGCAATTTCAAATTCTCTTGATCTCTATGCTTTATCTTTTATTTCTTTTTCTCTTACTGCATGGTCAATATGTGTTAACTTTAATTATCCATCACATTACATTATAGTAAGAAGAATTATCGGATTCTATGATCATATTATATTATTCCTGACCAAATGATCATATGCTAAAGTAATTCACTTTAGAGGTGATCAATCTCTAAAGGAGACTTGATAGCAATATGGTGATCGTGGTTAATAATACATCACACAACATTAAATGCTTTTAACAAGTAAAGCATGACCTTTATACGAAAGGTCCACCTCTATACGGGAGGTCCATCACATGGATACCTTTATACAAATGGTTCACATGATAATCATGACATGACACACAAGTCCAGAGTCTTGTCCAACAAGACTTTACAACATCATTACTTTGATCAAGTACATCTATACATGAGGAATAACCTTTACACGGAAGGAAATCAAAGTGTTCACCTCTATACAGGAGGATCAATCTTGGATACACAATATTGGTTTGGAGAATGTCTCCTAATGTTGTATATTTAACATTCCCTCTCAGCGAGGGAGGCATTTTTTGCCATACCAATCTTGTCTCGGAAGTACCTGAACTTCGTCACTGACAGAGGCTTTGTTAACACATCTGCAATCTGCTCATTAGTAGCAAAGTACTGAAGTTTCATTGTACCTTTATGGAACATGTCTCAGATGAAGTGATACTTCATTTCAATGTGCTTTGACTTGTCATGAAACACTAGGTTTTTAGAAAACTTGATGCAACTCTGATTTTCACACCTAATAACTGTAGGTTCAAGCTTTTCACCGAACAAACCCTACAAGTAGCTTTTTTATCCACATTGCTTCTCGGCAGGCAACACTAGCAGCTATGTATTTTGCTTTGGTAGTGCTCTAGGCTACAGAGCCCTGCTTCCTACTGGACCAATATATCATAGTTGATCCTAGGCTATAACAATATCTGGATGTACTCTTACGGTCCACATTGCTTCCTCCCCAATCCGAGTCTGTATAACCAAGTAACATGACTCCTCCACTGGAGGCATATCTGAGTCCATCTGAAATTGTACCTCAAAGGTAACTAATCACATGCTTAGCAGTTGTCCAATGTTTGTGTCTCGAATCAGACATAAATTGACTCAGAATGCTCATAGCATAACATATATCGGGCCTCAAATGTATCAAGTACATTAGCGAGCCTATAAGTTGTCTATACAAAGTGGGATATACTAGATCTGATCCAGAGCCTGACTCGTGAATTTTCCTCAAATTGGAAACCATCGGTGTAGTCATAGATTTGCAATCTATCATGCCAAGCCTGTGCAATATATCCACAGTGTACTTCCCTTGAGATAGAAAAATTTCATCTTTTCTTTACCAGATCTCAAGGCCAAGAAAGTAGTGCATTAGACATAAGTCTTTCATCTCGAACTTTAATGTGAGCTCCCTCTTGCACTAAGAAATCAGATGTTCCTCTCCGGTGAGAAACAAATCATCGGCATACATAACCAATATCAACGGTTGGTTCTTCACTACTTTGAAGTACAAATTTGGATCAACTTCACTCTTACATAAACCCAGTTTCTAAAGGTAGTTATCAATTATAGAGTACCAAGCCCTGGGGCTTGCTTAATCCCATATAGAGATTTCTTTAGCTTGCAAAGACGGTACTCCTTCCCATGCACCACAAATCCTTCAAGATGTTGAATATAAACCTCTTCCTCAACCTCACCATTGAGGAAGGTTGTCTTCACATCCATTTGGTGAATTTTTCACCCTAGAACAGATGCAAGTGCAATCATTGCTCAGATTGTGGTGTACCTTTCCATAGGGGCAAAGGTCTCATCATTATCGATGTCTTCTTTATGAGAGAAACCTCTGGCAACGAATCTGACATTATACTTTTCAATGCTACCATCTGCAGCATGCTTTATCTTGTAAAGCAATCTGGAATTCACAGTGGACTTCCCATCAGTTTTGGGAACAACCTCCCAAACATCATTCTTCATTATAGAGTTGTACTCTTCTATCATTGCATCTTTCCAAACTTGATGCTTTGCAGCTTCTTCATATGAGGATGGTTATGAATCAATGATGTGACACATGAGTGCAACATACCATGAATATCTGTCAGGTTGCTTGTGCTCTCTGGAGCCTGTTGGTGCTCCATGTTTCTCTGCATTTTGTAAGATGTCTCGACACCAAGCAAATATTATTTTAGCGGGAGGTTCATCGGGAGACCTCTCAACTAGTTCTAATGGTTCTTCAGGAGCTAGTGAATATGAGGCATCTTCTGGTTTCTCCTTCTCTAACTCTAAAGGGGGGGAATCAAATTCAGGATCCTCCATCTCTGAATCACATTGAATCTCTTTCGATCTTTTGAAAGCAGTTTCCTCATGGAAGGTAACATCTTGGCTGACTTCAATGTGTCTCTCACCAGGTACATATATTCGTTATGCTTTGGATGACTCTTTATAACCCACAAAGCTTCCTTTCTTTCCATAAGGATCCATCTTTGTTCTCTTTTCTTTCAGTAAATGAATGTATATTGGGCTCCTGAAGATCGTCAAGTGTGAGATGTCTGGCTTCTCACTGGTAAACACTTCTTCTAGTGTCTTCTCATCTAGAACGGCATGCGGGCTTCTATTCTGGATGTACACAATTGTATGGGTGGCTTCTTCCCATAATGAGGTAGACATATCTTGATCATGCATCATGGATTTTGCAGCCTCACATATGGTTCTATTCTTTCTTTCGAAAGCCTCATTTTGCCGAGGGTTGAATGGTACTGTTAATTGTCTACATATTCTTGCATCACTACATAGCTCATTAAATGCATGTGAATCAAATTCACCTCCATTATCAGACCTTAATGCACAGATGTGCTTTTCTTTCTAATTTTCAACTAGGGCTTTAAACTCTTTAAATTTGCTAAGAGTTTCACTTTTAGCCTTCATGAAATAAATCCATGACTTTCTAGAAAAATCATCTATGAACAGTACATAATATAAGAATCCACTCAGGGAGGGGGATGAGATGGGACCACATACATTAGAATGTATTAAATATAAAATCCCTTTAGATCTAGTAGAACTGCTAGAAAAAATTTTATTAACATTATTCCCAAGTGCACAACCCCGACATACACTATCATGCTCAAAATCAAATACGGGCATACCTTTTACTGTCTTTTGAAGTCCTGGTAGTGCTTTGTAGTGTAGGTGTCCAAGCCTTCGATGCCATAGCTCGCATGGACTGACAATGTGGTGAATAATAGATTGAATGTACTTCTCGGGTACCTTGTAGAGTCCTCCCTCTCGAACTCCAATCACAATAGCAGATTCTAGGCTTTTGTTCTTTGGCCATAAAAGTGCTTTGTTATCCATGAAGATAACTCGGAAGCCTTTGTCTTCAAGAACTAAAACTCAGAGGAGGTTCTTCTTCAAGCTTGGAACATATAGAATTTCCTCCACATGTAGAATATAACTGGTGCTCAGCTGGAATGAGGTGGATCCAACTCCTTGGATTGAATAAGTTGAGTTGTCCCCCAACTCTACTATGCATGTGAATTCTTTCTCCTTTAGATCAGTGATGGCACTCTTGTAACCAGTCATATGTTTGGATGCATCATTATCAATCAACCATGTGTCTACATTTGTGATGATGGATCCCTAAAGGTATGAGACAAGATAATACTCCCTTCTTGTCTTCTTTTCTTTGGATGCATTCTTTTGAGTGGTTTCATCTTCTATGGTGGTAGAAGCATGAAACTTTCCTTTCCACTTTGCTTTGCAATCTCTTGAGAAATGGCCTTTGTTGTTTCAATTGAAGCATCTATATTTTGACTTATCAAAGCCTTTGTTGAAATCCTTCTTCTTTGGATGAGAAAACTTCTTTTGGAAGAAGGGTTTCTTTCCTCTCTTCATTCTTGTCGTGAGGGCAAGGTTTTCTTCTTTAATGCACACTAACTTGCTCTGGATTCACCCCTCCTCTTGGAGGCGTCATGCCACAAGATCTCAAAGTTAGGTTGTACCTCTCGGCCATTTACTGCAACCAAGAATGTCTCCCATGAGGATGGGAGACCATCAATAGTAGTTTGGAGAAAATAATCTTCATCCACCACTACTCCAATACTAGCAAGTTGATCTCTTACCTGAGAGATCTTGGAGAAGAAGGAGGCCACCGTCTCATTTGTATCCATATGTAAGTTTCGAAGCTTATTCTTCAATGCCCTCTTTTTACTCGGGGCCTTCTTCTCATATATATTAGTCAATGTATCATAACATTATTTCACGGTCTTCAACAATGTGATCACGGGCATTAATTTATCTTTTACCGAATCATAGATGATCCGTTTGGCCTTAGCTTGATTCTTCTTGAATTTGATGCGCCCTGCATTAGATGTAGACTCCTCCACCACAGTGGATACAAAGCCATCCAAGTCATGTTCCTCTAGGATGTTGAGAATCCTAGCCTTCTAAGTGTTGAAGTTTGAGCTGCCCTCAATACGTTCTTCCAGACGTATAGAGACTAATTCCATAATCTTCAAATATTGTGCTCAACTTCTCAAGATCAATGTAGGCTCTAGCTGGCATGCAAAACTGAGCTCCTTCACGCCTTGAGCTCTGATACCATGTTAATATTTGGTTGAGATTTGATCTTTAATTCTTTTAGATGCAGAAACTTTAAGCAATGAGACAATTCAATCCATGAAATTCATACAACCATAACACAAGATATACCCTGTGGAAAATCCTCAAAATTATGAGAACAAAAACCCCAGCAATTCTCCTCAATATAATATATTGGATAGCGGAGAATGATTTCTTTTACAACATAGAAGATTGCTTTCGGAAGATAAGAGATCACCAAACACTCTTGATGAAGATACAAAAGAAATAGAGAAGAGAGATCAATCGGATGTGTGCCCAGCACAACAATAACAAGCACGAACAATACCTTGCACAAAGAGAAGCTCATTGCCTTCAATGGAGAAGATAATTCACTTCACACTGGATTCATCAATCTCATATAACATATTTATACATTCTTCTCTTCTATTTTTAACTTCTAACTTCAAGATGAACTCGCCCTCAAACCGGATGTATTAATCTTGCATGCAGAGGTGCACCCCACTTCAAATGCGGTGCTTTATCTCATTGAGCTGACACTTAGGATGAACTCACCTCTTAATTGAAATATTTCCCACTTAGTTAGGTGGTTAAATTAAGTGTCGACATGCAAGTGTCACAACTCACGTGTCATCTTTTAGTTTAACATAAGTGTCATCATGCAATAACACTTAGTTAACTAGATCTTCTTTGTTGTCACTTAGTTAACTCTCTTTAATTGAAGTGTCGTCTTTTAGTTTAACTATAGTGAAAACACTTTAGTTAACTAGTGCTTCTTATTTAACACTTAGTTAACTGAAATCATGTTAATCGATTTACTTGAAGTGACCACTGTGAGTTCTTTAGTTAACTGAGGCATATCTTTAACTGATGCTTTAATTGAAGCATTGATACTTAACTAAAGCTTTAACGATTCAAGTTCTCTTTAATTAGTTGAAGTGTTTGCATGGGCAATTTCGAATTCTCTTGATATTTATGCTTTATCTTTTATTTCTTTATCTCTTACTGCATGGCTAATATGTGCTAACTTTAATTATCCATCACATTACATTATACTAAGAAGAATCATCAGATGATGTGATCATATTATATTATTCCAGACCAAATGATCATATGCTAAAGTAATTCACTTTAGAGGTGATCAATCTCTAAAGGAGACTTAATAGCAATCTAGTGATCATGGTTAATAATACATCACACGACATTAAATGATTTTAACAAGTAAAGCATGACCTTTATATGGAAGTTCCACCTCTATACGGGAGGTCCATCTCATGGATACCTTTATACGGATGGTTCACATGAAAATCATGACTTGACACACAAGTACGGAGTTTTGTCCAACAAGACTTTACAACATCATGACTTTGATCAAGTACCTCTATACGGGAGGAATAACCTTTACACAGAAGGCAATCAAAGTGCTCACCTCTATACGGGAGGATCAATATTGGCTACACAAGATTGGTTTGGAGAATGTCTCCTAATGTTGTATATTTAACATAAACTTTATTGGGCCCTTCATTTTTGGAAAAGTTGCAAACGGATGGATGGATAAATATGTGCAACAACAAAAAATAGAGATCATTGCAAGGGGTGCAGGAAGAGCATAAAGGAATGTAGCGGAAGTCAACTACAAATGACTACAAGTTAAGGTTTGCAAGTAATGATCCAACTTGGGAAATGGATTGACACAATCATCCTTATATATTTTGTAATTGAAATTACATAGTGAACTATAACCACATGCATATCGGTATAAAAGTCCTTTGGGGCTATAAGAGGGGTTAGATAATAGTTGGTAGTAATAGTGGGTCATTGTCAGTATGTTGGTTCATGTGTTGTTGTGGTATGAGTATATCCGTTGTGCTATCATGGAACTCTATTTTAATATTAGTGAAAGATATGAATAAAAAACTGTTTTGGGCCCCCAATAAAAATTTGAGTATGTTTTTTTTTTTAATGATAAAAGCAGTTGTGTAATTTCCTTACTCGCATATAAGCTCTAGATATTACATGCTCAACTTATGATGTTATTCTATTGTTCTAGTTTGTATGCTTGATATTGTATCTCACATATATATAATGAATGTATGTTAATATAACATTGTTTATGGGGTTGCAGAAGTCATGTTGTATTTCTCTGTACCTTTAAGTTTTCGACTACGCTTTGGGTGAGACCTTCTTCCCTTTTGGAAGATTGAAAATGCCAACACTTATAGACTACAAGGTAACCTTTGTTGATATTTCATGAGAAACTAATATTCATTTAACATCAACAAATGGTTATGTTGTTAGGACCATTCTTAAGAGGGAGATATATATAAGATGAATAGTAGAATTTATAAGTACAAGGTCGGAAACTAGTGGGTGAAAATATTTGAAGACTATGTATTGCAAGAGGTTGAGCTGTGTTAATGAGATCCATGGATGTTGAGAGAATACGTATTGTATGAAAACCTTTCTAACAATTAGTATGAGTTTTTTTGGTCTGAGTTTCCAGTAGGACTATACAAGTGGTTGAAGAAACTTGCAGAAGCACTAGAGTACAAGGATCAACATATAATAACTATTTAGTGGATCATTCAAAATCTCATTGTGTTACAATGAGTAGAATGCTAGATTACTCATATTGTGGATTTCTAGGTAGAGAATATTGTAGAAGGGTATGTTATAGTGTTTGTTGCAGAAAATTGCTAATAATTTTCTAAAGAAGAAGCAGTTTTTAATAAAGGAGCTCAGGCTAAATTGGTAGGAGAAATCCCTTTTCAAATAAAGGTATTTTTGTTATAAGAGCAGTTTTTAATAAAGGAGCTCGAGCTAAATTGATAGGAGAAATCCCTTTTCAAATAAAGGTATTTTTGTTATAAGATGCATTGTTGCCATTCACTCTTATAGGAATGACTAAGTAATTCCTTGTGCAAGGGGGGTGGTTGGAATGCTATTGGTGAGTTGTATAATGTAGGAAAATAGTACAATAGGGGTGGAGGGGGGAATCAGAGACTAGCGAAAGGGACAAATGGGTCTTGAGAAGGTTGGTTATCAAAATTAATGGTGGATGAACCAGATGCATGAGGTAAGGAAGACAAGAGAGTAGTTGTATAAGGAGATTAGTGATGAAGGTAGTAACAAATGAAGGCTAAAAGAGTTGCAAAAGATTAGAAGACAAGGATATTTGGCCACCTTATGGTCAAGGGAAAGAGGAATAATAATGTAAGGAAGCCTGTGAAGTGGTAGTTGGACTAGAGTGTCAATAGAGTCTAAAGAGAGGGATAGATAAGTTTTGAAGACAAATGAAACCATCCAGACTAATGAAGCAAATATGACCTCGTAGGAAGTTATACAACAACCTGAACCACAAGATCTAGAAGAGGTTGGATGTATTAATAAATTGGATGATATTTGTGTGGATGTGCGCCATTTATTTCAAGAGCGAGAACTCCCCATATCAAAGCAGTCATATGTGAGGTTGATGGAACCATACTATATCCAACCACTTCTTATATTCCCTTTCATTGTAAGGTATCTTAAATATCTAATTAGTTTTACATTTTCCATTGTCTGAGTGATTGAATGGTAGTAGTAGCCAAATTGGAACATTATTGGGAAGTAGTAGTAATAATTTAGGACAACCTAGTGCAACTCAAGGAGTTAGCGATCTAGTGTTAGTATCAAGTCAAAATTTGTTTATGTAACTAGGTCTAAGGAATTTTGTTTTGGTAGGGTTTACCTGTAGTGGGATTACATGAACGTAAGGAGGATCCCCTACGAAATACCTAGAGTTTTGGGTTAAATGAGGAAAGGATGTTAAACAACATTGGTTTCTTTATGAAGCCATATGGAGATCTCAAGGATTCTAGGATGACTAAGTTAGTAGAGTTTTGAACAACTTCGAGTGGAAGGGAGTTACAATGGTACATAAAATTTGTTTACTGCCCACTTAGGGGTGTGACTCTCACTCTCCTAGAGGTTAAGCAATAATTTAATCCATAGTTTCAACTACCCAAGTATGAGAAATAATGTATAGTGGAATTGAAATAAATTAGGCAGATGGTAGGTGATTCAACATGGGAATATGCTTAGAGGTTGTGGGATCTCATGGGTAGACTTACACTCTGCATCCATGATACTCATCACAAGGAGTGGTTCATTCAAAGGATGCTTCCTTTGATGCAACAAAAGAATGGCATTCCTATAGTAGCTTTGGAGTAGGCAATGAGGATTGAGTCTACATCTGGATATTTTCACAATGCTAAGGCTACAATAATTAGAGCAAGCCTAGAGTTGTCACAATTTCTGAAATAGATTGTTGCACATACATATAAAATACAAGATTTTCCATTACCTAAGGTTGGAAAAGAACAAGTGTGGTGTACTGAGTGTCAAAAGGAAGGACATCATGCTTTTCACAAAGAGTGGTTCATTCAAAGGATGCTTCCTTTGATGCAACAAAAGAATGGCATTCGTATAGTAGCTTTGGAGTAGGCAATGAGGATCAAGTCTACATTTGGATATTCTCACAATGCTAAGGCTACAATAATTAGAGCAAGCCTAGACTTGTCACAATTTCCAAACTAGATTGTTGCACATACATATAAGATACAAGAGTTTTCATTACCTAAGGTTGGAAAAGAGCAAGTGTGGTGTACCAAGTGTGAAAAGGAAGGACATCATGCTTTTGATTGCCCATTGTTGTGAGGGAACTTCCACCTCCCCCCACCCCCTAATGGAACCTTTTCCAAGAAGACCTAAAATGAGGATTTTCACAAGTTACTTTTGTTGCTTAGTTTCATAACACTAGACCTTATTAGGGTTTTCCTCGTGCTCAGAGTTCACAAACCAGAGAATATTGTGAAATTTACATGACATGTGGATATCCTCCATTTAAAAAACGTACTCTTATATTCCTAATATAGTCTATTATGAGTTATATGGAACCAGCTCTACCCACAATATAGATTAATGTAGGGCTCTAGATGCTCTAGCTAGCATGCTAGACAAAATTACATTTAGGGTCGCTGATAACTCACAACCACAAAGAGGAGGAGGTCGTGGAAGAGGTGGTACATGTGGAGAAGGTAGGACTGGTGTAAGAACTAAAACCATGAGATGTTATAACTATAATGAAATATGGCATCTTGCTCAGGATTGTCCTATGCCTATAAGACAATGGTGTTTGTATTGTGGAGTCAATACACATGCTACTTAAGACTATCCTCAATTAATTGTAAACAACACAAGAAAACGAACAACAAACTTAATTAATTCAAAACCTAGACTGACAGATGAAGGAATTAACCCAACCAATAATAATGTTAATAGACGAAGAGCTTGAATTGGCACAAATGTTAATGATATTGGACTTCCTAAATTTAAGGTTGGGCCTAAAGGACCTAAATTTGACCTTGTGTAGCAAAAGGGATTTTTCAGAGATACTCTTGAGATGTTCAGTAATATCTTAGTACCTACATCACTTGGAATTGTGGAAATACTATGGGAGCAAGGTGTGGGACCAATACCATTTCCCTAGAGTTGCAACATGAGGCTAGAAGGGACATCCCAAGGAAATTACAAGAAGGTTGTTGATCTTTGGTTTACATTGCTTATTTATTTTGGGTGACAAGCACTTTACTAGAAAGTTGCACAACAGCCTCGGAAACCTCCCTAGAGTTGAAGACGAAGATGATGATTATATAGTTGTTAATCTTAAGAAGAGGTGAATGCGTTAGGTGAAGAGAAGGAAAAGGAGAACATGAAAATAGTCTAGATTGGATGCATAGATGGATGGCTATGACATCAAGAATTTGATGTTAGATATGGGATATGATGTCAACAATATTCCTAAGAAGTCATGGGAAGAAATGGGAAAACCCAAATTAGTCTACTTACCTATGCAGTTGTGGATGGCTAACCAGTATGGAATTTGCTGGTAGACTAGAAAATGTATAAGTGAAATTGGTTTGTGTGAAAACCAATGTTTAGTACTTTGAAGTTATAGAGATTATGGATGAGAAGGATCCATATCCTACATTATTGGGAATTGATTAGGCCTTTGGTAACTATGTTTTTATTGATATGAAGAAATAAATAATGAATTTTGAGGCTAAGGGTACTCAGGTAGTCCAACCCCTAGATCCATATCGAGGGACACAATAAATTGATCTTAATAAATATGTCATGGAAAGGGATGTGCCAGATACAATCTATCACCTAACCTATGGGAAAAGATTAGACTGCATTAACCCTACAACTATTGCGGTGAGTTGGAGGGGCATTCATCCTCATGCATTGAATGAATGGTATAATAGAAGACATGACTTTCATCTAGAAGATGTGATGCAATTAAATACATTCATTAGATTGCAAAGAGTTGTGGAAGCCACCTATGTACGATGGGATAAAATATTTATTGTGTACAATGAAGAATATAGTTGTGAGAGAATAAAGAACCCCTACTCTAGATGTGGATTTGAAAGGTACTTCTTCTAGATGGTGGACCACCCATAAGGAAGATCTACCCTCTTGGAATGATGTACAAACAACTATGACGCATAGATATATTACTCCCCCTGAATTTGAAGACCAAGATCTAGCTTGAATAAGGGTAAAGATGTCGTGGCTTTGGAAATATATGAATGTAGGACAAATACTTTCACCAATGTTGAAAATTGCACTTAGAAATGGGAAAGTGAGGGCTTGAAGCTTCAGTTTTGGGTTCACAAATCCTTTCATACTTTGGGATGGATTCCCAAGACTTGGTGTGTATATGAAGAAACATGAAGGAAAACTAGGAGTTGGGTTGTCTATCATATATTTTTTTTTTAGACTTTTCTTTTAGTTGGTTAGTCCCATAAGGTAATTGAGGTCATGCGGCTCATCAAGGAAGTATTGTTTACTGAGAATTTGTAGAATACTAATTCTCCTATTATTTTCCATGTCATTGGGAGATGTATGCTTTACATGCAGCAGTGAGCCAATTAGACCTAGTTGGTCTGAGTGGAAAGGATTTTGATGATTTAGAGGAGTTGAGACATCTATCATTTCAAGAATCTAAAGGGTCTAGAGATATTAAGGAGAATAGTAAGGATGATTCCAGTGGATCATATAATCAACCTCTAAAGTTGTGAAAGGTCATCGTTGGAAGTGAGTGGAACGACCCAAAATGGATTTCACATAAGATTACTAGATTGAGAAGACTATGTATGAGATTGAAGCATTGTTGATAGAATATGAAGATTTCTTTTTGCAAAGTTTTACTGAGATGAAGAGAAACATGGGAGAGATAAGAGAAATGAACATAGATTTGCGGCCGGATTTTAAGCCTATTACACATTATCCCCACCGTCTTAATCCAGGGGTTAACGAGAAAGTGGATAAATAAATTGATAGAATGTTGTTTGTATGATTAATATTTCCAATAGAGGAATCTAATTGGATCAATCCCATTATTATTAGAATAAGAAAGACATTAATGACATCAAAGTTTGTGTGGACTTCAAAAGTTTGAATTTTGCTTGTCTGTAAGATCGTTTTGCCATTCCTTTTAGTAATGAGGTGCGTGACTAAGTTGCAGAAAGGAGGCATACTAATTTACAAATGGATTCTCAAGATACCATTAAGTCTAGGTTGTAGAAGAAGATAAGAAGAAGACCACCTTTATTACTGAATAGGGATAATTTGATTATAATGTCATTCATTTTAGGCTCAAGAATGCACTTTATTTTCTCAATTTTTTATTGCATCTTTTATTGATTGTATTCATAAGTTCTTAGAGGTGTATATGGATGATTGGATTGTCTATAGTTTTTTGAAAGAGCACACTGGGTTGTTAAGCCTATTGTTTGATCGATGTATGCATCTATAGATCTCTTTACCTTTGAAAAAGTGCATATTCTTTGTACCATTTGGCACTTTGTTGGGACACATTATCTACATTGTTGGATGCACTTGGAAGACCTGGGTTCAGCGAAGTTAATGCAGCCACAACAAAACCCCTTTCACTGGCCCTTTCAGCATCACCCTGTAAACAGGCTGAAGTCTCACCCGAAGCGAATATGGGGGGTTACAGAATCAAGCTTTTGTAATTGTGGCAATATGCAGATGTGGTCATCAACCTCGCTAAAATCCCTATTTAACATTCACTAGAAGAATAGAATGAACATATGACTTCACACTTCGCAACTTATCAACAATATATAGAACTACGTTGAATCTCTACTGTATTCACCAGTTAGCTATGCATTCATCATTCTAAGTGTTCCTCCATAGCATTCATACACATGTATTCCATTTACTAAGCATGCAATTACCATTAACATACACATGAAAGCAAATACATAAACACACCATAAAATCACATACAAAGCACGTCATAAACTCATATATATATATATAGACATCGATATACGTGGTTCACCCCCAAGCGGGAGCTACGTCCACAGGAACTGTTCTTTCTATTAGCTTGGAAGGGTAACAGTTCTAGTCTGTGCACTTAGCTGCAGAATCTTCTCTACAATCAGATATCTACGCACTCAGCTATAGAGTATGTTCTCTCTTTGATCCATATTCTTCTATTACATTCAGAATATCCACTTTCCTCTGTCTAGCTAATGTCTAACCCTTCCTCATACAAAAATACCCTTATATATAGGTGTTCCCGAAGGTCACATATTACAATAACTATGGGCCAACCCCCACAGTACCAAAAACCCCAAAACCCCGTGGTTCTCTTGTATACCACGGTAAGCTTTAACTCGATTGTCCCTTTGGCGTCGTTTCGTCTGACTCTGTTGCTTTTTTCTGACAACGCACCTCCGACTTTTGTAGTGGCATGTCCTTTACACCATTCTACTTCTTAACTTCCTATTCTTGTAGCAGTCCGGTCACCGCTCAGTCCTTAACTATGCCAACCACCTCTGGATGTCCTTAGTACTTTACCTTTATTAAGGAAACAGGTCCTTTCCTCCCAACTGAACTTCGCTCCATACCCTCTGCCCGAGATTTGCGGAGTTGCTTTTCTCCCAAAAATTGTCAATGTCAGGCCTCGCCTAGCTGTATTTGCCTTCTTAACTTCCTCTTCTTAGGACACGCCCAACATGCCCCTAACACTTACTTGTGGTTCGCCCCCGATCCACTTTCACTGGGTTTTGTTGACTTCGCGTTGCTTGGGATCTTCATCTTCGTTGTGAACGCTTTATATGTTGTGGTCAACTTCGCAACAACCTCCTTAGTTTCCTACTCGTATTCTTTCACTGTGTTGAGCAGCATTGCAGATATCGGTTCCTGCATCTGGTCCTTAACTATCGTTTCTATTGTGCGAAGCTCTTGCAGCTTCACCTCAATATCTTCAAAGAGTTCCAATGCCTCTTCCTGCATTGGTTGCAACTTTGCCACAGTTTATGCTTCCTTGGTCCTTAATTCCTTTAGCTCTTTCTAGAGCTCCTTTGTTTCTGCGAACTTCTATATTCTCTGCCTCGGCGACAAGTCCTTCATCTCCGTGTTCACTGAGTTGAGGTCCTTCTGCTTCTTTTGTACTTCACCCTCTATTTTCTGTAAGTCTAGGTCTTCTTGTAGTATGTCCCATGACTTGGTCACTTCTTCTAATAAGTCTTGGCACCTCACAACTTCCGCGAAGATGCTCTCTGTCAAAGTTCTTAATTCTTCAACTCTTGCTGCCTTTACTTCTGGTGGAGTGCTAGGTTGTTCTCTAGCCTCCAAGTCTGCAATATTCTCTTTGCATTTGTTTTCCATGTCCTCCATCTTTGCTTTAAGATTGTCGACTGCAATACCAATATTGACTATAGTCGCTTCTACTTCAGGTTCTTCGTCGAAGTCTGGGATCTTCGCACAGACTTCCTCTACGACCTTCTTCAGCTTCTTCTGCCTTTCACGAGCATCTACTAGCTCATCTATCTTCAGTCAGCATTCATTCTTCAATTCATTGTAGCTCTCTTCCAGCTTCAGATGTTGGTTGTATGCTATCATGTCCCTGTCCTTGATCTCTTCTACGACCTGTAAGTGTAGATAATGCAGTCCTTCTATAGGTAAAATTCCCACATTAATGTCTAAGTGTACGAGCTGCTTCGCACCTTTAGTGACTTTGTCTGATGGGAATATAACATTTTTGGCTCGATGCGCGCCAGTCGTGGTCGCATCATTAGTGCGGGTGCTTTCCTTTTTCTTCGGCTTGTTTCCTCTGATCTATCCTCAGAGTCTGATCCTTTCATTATATCCCTATGTACCTGCTCTACTCTTTCCATCATATTCTTCAGCTCGGCAATGCTTTCTTCCATGCTTGTTTGAAGTTGATCCTGCTTCTTGTCTTTTTCTGCGAGTGTTTCTTCGATATGGGCATGGACTCTGGCTGCGATGCAGTCATAGTCATCATCTTCCAACTTCGCATCAAGCAGAGTCTTACTCGCTTTTTGTTTCTTTCTTTTTAACCCCTCCGGCACATCTATCGTAGGATTCTTCTTCTTTTCTCCTACTGGAAGATCGCCAGTCTACTCCTGTTCTTGCTCTTATTCTTGCTGATCATCGCCTCCTCCAGCACCATCTTTTTCTTGCTTGTCACTATCATTGGCCCTATCATCAGATGTCGTAAGCAGTACCTCTGGCGCATCAACTTTCCATTCTGGCGGCCAATCCTCAATAATGAGGTCAATCTTCTGCACATCCAGCTGATATTGACCCTCATACCATTCCGTCTTTGTTGGCTCTCTGGGTTGTATAAAGATTGAATGGAGATCATCCATGAATATCATCTTCCGGATGTACACCTCTATCACCTCTTTTGGGATACGCGAAGTGCGTGTAATCACCTCGCATAATTGTTGGTAGAATGTGTATAGCTGCACATTGTTCAATGTTTGTCTTTCCAACCTTGTGTTACTCCACATATTTGTGTACCGAGGTCCTCGACAGTCCCTAGGGAACACTGGTATGTTCTGTTGGTACTTTGGCTCTGTCCATCCCACAAATGCGATGAAGACTATCAGCCAACTGTAGTGAAACTGATAGCCATTATCCTGTGCATCCGCTACATCATCCAGAATTTCATTTAACAAGTAGCCTGCCTAGTTGAACGGTAGCCCCTCCTTAGCCTCGGCAGCTAGGGAGATCGTAGCAGCCGGAACGTCTGTCGATTTGCATTTTATGAGTACCCTCCCTGCAAGCAACTGTACTGTGAACCTCGTAGCGTCATCTTGAATATATTCTGCCTGATAGCCTCGAGTTCCTGTAACTAATCCAAATTCGCTCTTCATTTACTTGGAGAGGTATGTATCTTTATTCTTACCCACAAATTCCATTGCGGGGTCAGTACCTCATTTTCTTAGATGTGTGATCCTGTAGATTAGATCAATATTTATATCTATCTTGCGGTCTAGCCACAAGTATCCCTGGTGTGTGTATGACAGCAACAAATGCACGATGGCTGTTAGCTCTGGACTTCGGCCGAAGTGTGGAATTCTCAAGAGGTTCAGTTGTCCTGAAGACTGTAACGGTGCAATCCGATCTTGTGCTTGTATGGTCGTCTACATAGTGGATTCATCGAACTTTATGCACATATATCAGTTTGGTTGGAACTGCGGATACTTGTTCACATCCAACAGATTGTAATCTGCGAACTTAACATACAGGATCTTTCCCAACAAGTTGTCCTTTCCTGAACATGGCTTGACATCAGCGACATATGGATGTCATACTATGGGTTCCTCCTCAATACTACCATCGGTGCATCATCTTTTCACTGCGAAATGTACTCAAGTATCAACAGAATCGGCCTCTCGCGAGGTTGTTCTATCGGGTGCTCTTGTGGTGTTTCTGTAGCCTGCATCTTTTGTTGTTCCTTGGCTTTATTCTTATCCTTTTGCTTGGATTATGGTGCATGCCGAGGTGAGGCCCTAGAAGACCCACCCTTCTCTTGATTTGCTTTCTTCACAGGTGTTTTCATAACTGCTTCTAGACCGGACTATTGGAATTTCTTTAATACCTCTTGTAGTTCTTCTTGCTCAGACATGTACTGTCGGAATGTTCTGTTCTGGATTGGTAAAAGCTCAAAATTTACTCATGGTAAAAATAACAAACACAGTAAAACCGGTAACTGTGCACTTTTGTACTATTTATAGCCATAACCCAAACTGAGACGTGCCAGAAAATGGCTAAGTTAACATTAAGTGCTATGTCCGTTGTCCAAATCTATCTTAGATACTGGTCCTTTCCTTACATTAAATGTGTCTTCAACAAACAAGTAAGCCGAAAATACTATATAACGACTAGTTTCCAAACAAAACTGTAACGGCTAGTTTTATCTAGCTTCGTCGAGGGTTAGGTGAGTGGCGAAGCTCACTTCGCGTTCCCCTTCTCTTGATGGAACTTCGTAACACTACCCCCTTCTTTACTTCGCAACTTGAATTGTTATGTGTTCTTCGTAGCACATCTTCAAATCCGTGAACTTAGCGTTATGGAAAAATTGTTGTGTGCAGACTCTGATCTCTATTTAGTGTCCAATTTCAACTGCACTTGACAATTAAACATTATTTCGTTCCTTAATTTATGGTTTTAGGGGTAGGTCCATCCCTGTAAGGCTTTAACCTACTCCCATTGACAAGTCCCTGTAAATTTTTTCCTAATAATGTTGCTAACTGCACTGCGCCACCATTAGTAACATGTTTAACAGTGTTATGGCCCTAACCAATGCATTCTGAATTTTCCAAGAAATTTCAAAAAAAATCTATCATAGAGGAGAACAAGGTCTCCTACCTAGAAGAACTTGTGTTTGATGTGTCTATCCTGCCATACCTTTTCTCTAGCTTTCTGCACTTGTTGGTGATAGCCTGCAATGAAGCAGTCTTCCTCCAATCTAATCATTTGTAATAGTATTTCATCCATCATTTTAGCATCATCCATGTCTATGAATGATGCAATTCTCAAGCTTGGTACTATGTATTCCATGGTCACGATAGCTTCCTGTCCATACGCTAACCTGAAAGGTGTATGACCTGTCAAATTTTTACAAGTTGTTCTATATTCCCATAATATTGTTGGTATTTTGAGATCCCAATCATCCATTTTTGTATTGCATACCTTGGTCAATGCATTCTCCAATACTTTATTAAAGGCCTCCACGATTCCATTAGCTTGTGGATGATATGGTGTACTCTTTTGATGATATATCTGAAATTCTTCTGTCAAGGCTTCAATGCTTCTGTTCAGGAAGTGAGTTCCTTGATCACTCATCAGAGTCTCTGGACATCCAAGCCTTGTCAAGATGTTCTCAAAGATGAACTGCGTTGCTGTAGCTGCATTATAGTCCTTCACTGGTTTTGCTTCTTCCCATCTAGTTAGATAATCTATAGCTGTAATGATGTATCTCGAGCCAGTTCTCTTCCCTGGTGGGGTAATAGGAACCACAAACTCAATAGCCCATTTATCAAATGCTTGTAAAGTCAGCTGTGGCATCAATGGCATCTCATGTCTAAAAGATGGCTTTCCTATTCTCTGGCATACATCGCAACTCCTGCAATGCTCCTTTGAATATTTATGTATAGTAGACCACCACAATCCTATTCTCAAAATATTATATGCAGTGTCTTTCCCTACATAGTGTCCTCCAGATACTCCTGAATGTGCTTCGGCAAGTATGATAGGTCTCTCATGCTCTAGTACACACCTACGCAATACTTCATTTGGTCCCAATTTATATAATTGTCCTGCAATCAAGGTAAAATCAGTTGTTCTTACCACTAACTGTTTCTTCTCCTACGTAGTGAATTCTACAGGTGCTAACCATGTGGTTAGAAATTCTACAATGTCTCTGAAGTAGTCATCTGATATGTGAATAACAAACAACTACGCATCGGGTAGATTATCCTCCAATTTACTAGATTCCTCTCCTGACTCAATCCTTGACAGATGGGTCAAGTCCTGCGTTCAATATTCATGGCTTGACTATGATCTCAAAATCATATTCCTGAAAAAGTAGAATCCATTTGCATATTCTTCCCCCCAACACTGGTTTATTGACCAAGTATTTTAAAGCTGAATGGTCAGTGAACATGCAAAAGTGCGAACCTAGCAAATAGTGGTTGAATTTCTGCAGTGAGTACACCACGGCTAAACCTTCTCTCTCTGTTGTAGTGTAATTCTTTTCTGCTGAAGATAGCTTTCTACTAGAAAATGAAATTGGATGGTCGATGCCTCCATCACCAGGTTGTGCTAGTACAATGCCAAGTGTTATAGATGAAGCATCTACGTGTACATGAAATGACTTATCCCAGTAAGCAAAGACTAGAATAGGTGTTGTGACCATCTTCTCTTTCAATGTATCCAATCCTCTTTGGAAATCTTCAGTCCACTCGTACTTCTCTTCTTTTTTCAATAGTTTCTCCATAGGCGTAGTTATATACGCATATCCCTTAATGAATTTTCTATAATATCCTATGTGTCCCAATGTAGTGCGTAGCTGCTTAACTGAATTAGGCGGTGGGAGATTTACTCTTGGTGCTGTTGCGGTGCAATGCCAAAGCTAACTTGATCCAACAAGGCTTTGAACTTCTGATCAAATTCCCACATAGTCTCATTAGGTTTCTTTTTTATCTCTTTCAACTCCATGATTCATTGAGACTCTGATTTAGGGTTCTTAAATTCTCTAATCAATGTAGTGTTGATGTATATGTAACTTCAGAATGTATTTCATCTGTGTATTTCATATATATTTATTGTACCCTTATTAGAGATGTGTTATTCCTCTATAAGGAAGTGTCGTCATGTGGATTGACAATTGTCGCAAGTGTGTGTACTTACCAATGGGTTATTAGACCACCATGTTTGGGGTCGGCCCTGAAATATATATATTATAATGTGGATGTACCTAGCTAGACAAGTCAGCCCCATAAGGTCACTGGGCAAACAGGTTAGTATAAATAGAGATCAGGTGATCTCTATTTAGATCATTCGGAAAAGTGTATCTCTCTCACCCAGAAAGTGGCGCACTAGTGAGGAAGAGGATCATCTGCTACTAGGAGACTATCTCAGTGTATTTTAGTTGTACTTTGGTTGAGCCATTGCTCTCTCTATCTCTGAGGAAGTTGTGGGGTTTTTCACCTTAGGGTTTTCCCCACGGAAACTCTGTATCTCTTGTCTCTCATGCTTTTGATTCTTGTGATGCTTGTCATACTTATTGTGATTGTTATGCATTGATATATTGTATATGTTATTCTCTCAGTGAAGATCCTAGAGTATTGTGAATTAATGCTCAAAATTTAACATGGTATCAGAGCTAACCTGAGAAGAAGACATTTTGCAGTGACGGAAACTTGAGTTTCTTGTTTATTCGGATTCTCTCCACATATTTTGGAAAAGTAGTATAGTAGATTGACTCTACTCATCAAGGTGCAAATATCTGTCCAATCAGAATTAAATTCTGAGCATTTTCAGATTTGGCCCTAAAAATTAGGGTTTCCACAAAAATAGGAATTTCTGGAATCTGAAGACACAGCTGGAAGCTCCTTGCAAAAATTGAAGTTTAAAGCTTTGGATCGAGATTTTTGGCTGGGTAGATCTCCGAGAAACTCAAACCCTAATTCAGGGCTCTCCCAGTGAACCCGGGAGGACAAAAAGACAAATCTGAAGGGTAAAACTTTGTTGATCTCAAATTCTGAATGCACCAGGCTGATCAGCTCATCAAGGCGCATCTTTCTACCCTTTTAGAAATTTGAAATTCACATTTTGAATTTTTAGGGTTTTTCCGACAAACCCTAATCCGGGACGAAATCCAGTTTTCAGCATTTCAAGTGGTAAGACCTAAATCTTTTCTATTTTCATTTGAAGTACTCTTTAAGATGTCTCACCACACCAAGCTTGAGGATAAGCTTGAAGGGGCTAATAACTTCCGATCTTGGAAGTATAGGATTGGGTTAATCCTAGAAGAGAATGAGTTGAACTCATATATAAAAGAAGACATCCCTATCCTAAAGGATGAAGAGGCCAAGGTATTGCATAAGAAGAACTTGGTCAAGGCAAAGAGAATCATTGCTGATTCTATCAAAGACCATCTCATACCCCATGTGTCTTCTCTAAAGACACCCAAGGAGATGTTTGACTCTTTCACCAAGCTATTTGAAAGGAAGAACATAAATCAAAAGATGACTCTGCGGAATCAATTGAAAGGGGTCAAGATGTTGAACGGAGAAACCATTCAATCTTACTTCTCCAAGGTCTCTCAGATCAAGGAGCAACTTGAAGTTGTGGATGAAGTAGTGGACAATGGTGAAGTTGTTATGACCACTCTGAATGGCCTACCTAGGTCATGGGACTCCTTTATTCAAGGAATCTGTGCAAGAAAGAAATTGATCTCTTTCAGTAAACTATGGGAGGAATGCTCTCAAGAAGAAGCTAGACTTGTAGCTCGTGAGGAAAAGATGGGAGGTGAAGATCAAGCTCTTGCAACTCACACCAAAAGAAGCAAGCCCAAGAAGGAGCACCCTCGCTACAAAAGATCCTATCAAAAGAATAAGAAGGATCTAAGATGCTTCACATGCAATGAGAAGGGTCACTTTGCTTCAAATTGTCCCAAGAACAAAAGGGATAATAACAACAACTTCAGCAAGAAGAAGACGGGCAGCAAAAGAAAGTTCCATGCTCATGATGCCGAGGATGATGAACCTCCAAAGAAGAAGGCTAGGGCAGAAAGTGATGATGACTCATCAAGTGAAGAAGAGTATGTTCTAATCTCTGCTCTCACAGGTACTATCTCCCATGGTTGTAATGATTGGTTGATTAATAGTGGGGCTTCCAAACACATGACTGGGTTTAAGGAATCTTTTGTGAATCTATCTGAACATGAATCACCCCATAAGGTGAAACTTGGGGATGATTATCAATACCCAATCAAAGGAAGTGGTGAAGCCTCCTACAACCTAGATTCTGGAAAATCTTTGAACATGAAAGAAGTCCTTTATGTACCTAGGCTCAAGAAGAACTTACTCTCCATCTCTGCATTGGATGCAAAAGGTATGAGGGTTTCATTTGTGGATGGCCAAGTCCTAATGTGGCCAAAGAGAAATACCATAGATGATGCAGTAGTGATTGGAGAGTAAGAGGGAGGATTGTATAAATTGAAGGGACAACCTGAACATGCCATGGTGCATGAATCCATGGAGCCAAGTGAACTTTGGCATAGAAGACTTGCTCATATGCACTATAGGGCACTTCCAATTGCAAGCAAGGCTGTAGAAGGTCTTCCTGAAATCAGGACCAAACATGAAGGTGTTTGCAAAGGATGTGCAAAAGGTAAGAACATTAAGAAGGCTTTCCCAAGCAGTGAAAGCAAGGCAAAAGACATCCTGGAAATCATCCACTTAGATGTATGTGGTCCTATGTCATCCAGTTCTCTTAGTGGGTATGTTTACTATGTCTCATTTATTGATGACTTCTCCAGGAAGACTTGGATATACTTCTTGAAGAACAAAGATGAGGTGTTTGATAATTTCAAGGAATTCAAAACCTTGATGGAGAATCAAACTGACAAGAAGATCAAAACATTCAGATCCGACAATGGTGGAGAATTCACCTCAGGTGACTTCAAGAAGCTTTGTAGTGATTCAGGGATTAAGAGGGAGTTGACTGCTCCTTATAATCCTCAACAAAATGGCGTTGCAGAAAGGAAGAACAGAACTATCATGGAAGCAGCAAGGGCAATGCTGCATGACCAGGATCTACCTATGCATATATGGGCAGAAGCAGCTAGAACAGCTGTATATGTGCAGAACAGAACATCCCACAAGATATTGGCCAACAAGACACCAGAAGAGGTCTTTTCTGGTAAGAAACCTGAAGTCAGCCATCTCAGAATATTTGGTTGTCCAGTATACACTCATGTCCCAAAGGAAAAGAGGACTAAACTAGATCCTTCAGGAAAGAAGGGTATCTTTGTGGGTTACAGTGAAAGCTCGAAGGCTTACAAAATATACTTTCCAGGGTTCAAGAAGATTGATATCAGCAGGGATGTAACATTTGATGAAAACACAGCATTCATCAAATCAAGGAAGGCACCTATCGAAGTTTATGAAGAACCTAAGGAAACTAGATTTCAAGACACTACCATGACTGAAGCAGTTCCACAAGTTGTTCGTGAGTTTGAAGATCCACAAGAACCTGTAGATCCACCCCATGAGGATAACTCTCACAAGAGGAAACCTGCATAGGCTAGAGAGCTCATTCAAGATGCAGAAAGATTTGGCATTCCAAAAGAAGAACACAAAGCAAAGAAGAGAACCAGATCACATACCAGCTATGTTGCTTTACTCTGTGACATTATGAACAAAGAGCCTTCTAGTTATGAAGAAGCAGCGGAAAAGAAAGAACGGAAGGATGCCATGGTTGAGGAATACCAATCAATAATGAAGAATGATGTTTGGGATGTTGTCCCAAGACCTAAAGAGAAGTCTGTTGTGACTTCCAAATGGATCTACAAAATCAAGCATGCTGCAGATGGCAGTGTAGAGAAATACAAGGCAAGATTCGTAGCTCGTGGCTTCTCTCAGAAAGAGGGAATAGATTATGAAGAAACTTTTGCACCTGTAGCCAGGTATACTTCCATCAGAACAGTGCTTGCCATGGCTGCAGCAATGAAATGGAAAATACACCAGATGGATGTCAAGACTGCTTTCTTGAATGGTGTAGTTGAAGAGGAAGTATATGTGGAGCAGCCACTCAAATTTGAAATACATGACAGGGAGTCATATGTGTGCAGATTGAAGAAAGTCTTTTATGGCTTGAAGCAAGCTCCCAGAACCTGGTATGGTAGGATGGACAGTTTCCTATCTAGTTTGGGATTTACCAAGAGTAAAGCGGATTCCAACCTTTACTACAAGGTTGAGGAAGGGAATCCTGTGATTCTACTCCTGTATGTGGATGACTAATTTGTAACAGGAGATGACAGATTGATTGCAGATACTAAGAGGAAGCTTGTTGCCGAGTTCGATATGAAAGATTTGGGAATGATGCATTATTTCCTAGGTATGGAGGTGTGGCAGAGTGCAGATGGGATCTTCCTTGGTCAAGGGAAGTACACAGTAGATATCCTGAAGAGATTCGAGATGATGGATTGCAAGGCCATGGCCACACCTATGGCATCGAATCTGAAGCTTCTATGTGATGCTTCATCTAAGCCGGTTGATGTCTCTATGTATCGCCAAATGATTGGGTCCTTGATGTACCTGACGAACACGAGACCAGATATTTGCTTTGCGGTGAACACATTGAGTCAGTTCTTGACGGATCCGAGGAGTGTTCATCTGGTTGCTGTAAAGCATGTTCTGAGGTACCTGAAGGGTACAGTGGATTATGGGCTCAAGTATGAAGCGAATCAAAAGTTTAACCTGCAGGGTTATGTTGATTCAGATTGGGCTGGTAGTGCTGCAGATAGGAAGAGCACATCTGGGTGTTGCTTCAGTATGGGATCAGGTGTGATCTCTTGGTTTAGCAGGAAGCAGTCCTGCGTAGCACTGAGTACAGCTGAGGCAGAGTATGTTGCAGCCTGTTCAGCTAGTTGTGAGGCAGTATGGCTACGGAAGCTACTGTCTAAGTTATTTGATATCCCGTTGGATGCTACTGGTATCTTCTGTGATAACCAGAGTTGTGTGAAGCTGTATGAGAACCCAGTGTTTCATGACAGGTCGAAACACATAGAGATCAAATATCACTATATCAGGGATATGGTGCAGAGAGGAGCTGTGAAGCTCCTATATGTTGCGACGGACGAGCAGATTGCAGATGTGTTGACGAAGCCACTAGCCAGGGTGAAGTTCGAGTACTTCAGAGAGAGGCTTGGCGTTCTTCAGATCGAGGACACTTCGAGGAAGAAGTGATGGACACATTTGTTGAAGCCATTCCAAGCATGTTGGAAGGAGGATCCTTCACATGGCTGTGGATGTAAGCGCTGGATGATGAGCATCAGGATGATGTTCTGGTTTCTGCTTTGTATGATTAGTTGGATCATTTTTATATGTATGTATGCATCATGTTGGATGTTGGATATGATCAGTTGGATCATTTATATGTATATGTATGTACGCATCATGTTGGATGCTGGATATGATCAATTAGATCATTTATATGTATGTACGCATCATGTTGGATGTTGGATATGATCAGTTGGATCATTTATATGTATGTACGCATCATGTTGGATGTTGGATATGATCAGTAGGATCATTTGTATGTATTTTATATATGCATCATGTTGGATGCTTGGACCATGTATCTGTATATGTATCAGGTGGATACATTGTATGATCAGGTGGATAATGTATGGTGATATGTATCATGTATTTGTATTTGTATCAGGTGGATACATTGTATGATCAGGTGGATCATGTATGATGATATGTATCAGGTAGATACTTGGTATGCATCAGGTGGATGCATTGTATGATCAGGATGATTGTGGATGACGAGCTTCAGGATGTTGCTCCAGATGACATGCAGCAGGATGTTGCAGTGATAATGATCAGGATGATCATGTGTACATTAGGATGATGTATGGTGAGTATCAGGTTGATAATCTATGGCCATGGATCAGGTTGTGCAGATGAGCATATAATTTGGC
This sequence comes from Larix kaempferi, assembly GCA_027924585.1. Lineage (NCBI taxonomy): Eukaryota > Viridiplantae > Streptophyta > Pinopsida > Pinales > Pinaceae > Larix > Larix kaempferi. The sequence goes on from BSBM01000799.1 coordinate 11,448,675, forward strand.
CCTGGGAGATTTGCAGATAGTCTTTCGAGGTTTTGCCTATGGAATATAATTTGGCCCTAGGATATCTGGCAAATGCTCTTTCGAGGTTTTGCTCTGGGAGGACATATAATTTGGCCCTGGGAGATCTGCAAATAGTCTTTCGAGGTTTTTCCTATGGCATATAATCTGGCCCTGGGATATCTGGCAGATGCTCTTTCAAGGTTTTGTCCTATGGCATATAATATGTCCCTGGGAGATCCCATAGGTTACGCTGTGTGCCCGTAATAAGCCCTGGGATGCTCTTGCGAGGTTTTGCCATGACCACATATAATCTATCCCTGGGAGATCCTATAGGTAGAGCTGTGTGCTCGTAACAGCCTGGGATGCTCTTGCGAGGTTTTGTGGTGACCACATATAATTTGTCCCTGGGAGATCCTATAGGTAGAGCTGTGTGCTCGTAACAGCCTGGGATGCTCTTGCGAGGTTTTGTGGTGAGGTCACATATAATATGGCCCTGGGAGATCCTATAGGTAGATTCGTGTGCTCGTAACAGCCTGGGATGCTCTTTCGAGGTTTTGTGATGCACGTAATAAGTCGTGAGGATTCCATAGTATGGCCAGTGATGACGATGACCTGCAGGTGGTGGGCCTACATCCAGTATGAAAAAGGACTGGCTCTGTAGAACTTCCTATGACGAGTAGAGTCAGAGATTGGTTGAGATAGCAGCAGTAGTGACAATGATGATGACGATGATCCCGAGAAGAAGACTTGTCTAGCAGATCTGTGTCGAGAAATACCTTCCTAGTTAAGAGGGAGTGTTGATGTATATGTAACTTCGGAATGTATTTCATCTATGTATTTCACATATATTTATTGTACCCTTATTAGAGATGTGTTATTCCTCTATAAGGAAGTGTCGTCATGTGGATTGACAAGTGTCGCAAGTGTGTGTACTTGTCGATGGGTTATTAGACCACCATGTTTGGGGTCGGCCCTAAAATATATATATTATAATGTGGATGTACCTAGATAGACAAGTCGGCCCCATAAGGTCACTGGGCAAACAGGTTAGTATAAATAGAGATCAGGTGATCTCTATTTAGATCATTCGGAAAAGTGTATCTCTCTCACTCAGAAAGTGGCGCACTAGTGAGGAGGAGGATCATCTGCTACTAGGAGACTATCTCAGTGTATTTTGGTTGTACTTTGGTTGAGCCATTGCTCTCTCTATCTCTGAGGAAGTTGTGGGGTTTTTCACCTTAGGGTTTTCCCCACGGAAACTCTGTGTCTCTTGTCTCTCATGCTTTTAATTCTTGTGATGCTTGTCATACTTATTGTGATTGTTATGCATTGATATACTGTATATGTTATTCTCTCAGTGAAGATCCTAGAGTATTGTTAATTAATGCTCAAAATTTAACATGTAGCTTTGATGTCAACTAGTATTTTGTTCTGTCCAACACAATATTTCATGAACCATGTTAAATCGCTATCTTTGAAGGTAGTGACTAGTTGGACTTGCTTTATATCATCGTCTTGTACTTGTTTAACGTTCCAGACAGCATCGCAAAGAAACCATGTTGCTCTGGATCTTCTAGACTGGTCCCTTTAAAAACATGTAGCTTTATATCATATGCCCTCCTTCTTTTAGGAGGTGTAGGGTTTTGAAACACTACAGTACTACTTTTTGAGTTAAATGGTGGAGGTATACCACCACTCGGTTGATTCTCTGTACTTGTTCCTCCAGTATTACTGCTACTAGTGTTCTGTGAACTAATAATATTTCTTTCAACGACTATAGGTTTATGCGGAGTGATAGGCTGATAGCCAATATGTCTAGGTTCTGTTTCACTATCAGACTCAGCTTGAGATGACTTTTTATCACTCTCTAATTCAGTTTCTAGGAATGTGCGAAGCTCAACTTCACGATACCTCTTTCTAGTGCTAAGTTTATATCTTTTTCCACTACACAAAATGCCAGTGTCTTCGACTGTGTCACTGTTTGTGTTTTTTAACATTACAGACTCAAAATTTAGGAATATGACTGCATTCTTAACACACCCTTTTCAGCTAATAGCATTTTAATGCATAAACTCAGGTTTTTCAAGTACTTACCTCTAAATCCCTTGAAAAAGTATCTTTCTGCTGCACTATAGGACTTTAAAGTGTCCACAACAAACTTTGTAATGTAGCCTTCCAATAAGCTATCCAGCCAAAAGTCTACTTCTCTTGAAATCTGGTTATTAGTCCCTTTAAGCCTCTGAATCAACTCTGGATTCCAAATTGTTGGTTCTCCACCCTGAAAATAGTTATTTCTTTCTACTACCCTAGATATCCACTCATGTAACTCGTTAGCAAAATATGCGAAGAAAACTTCATGCAACTTAGTAAATATGTATCTTTGTAGCCATTGTTTTGTAGTAAGCCGAGGATGCCTATTTTCTTTCTTCGAAAACTCGCGTTCTATCTGACTCACCCAATTTTGTATTTCACTCTTCTCTGGATTCCACATCAACATGACACATCACCAAAATGGCAGTCCAAAGTCAACAACATAACCATTTGTTGGCTGCCCTGGGAAGGCCCAAGTTCGGCGAAGTTAATGCAGCAACAACAAAACCCCTTTCACTGGCCCTTTCGACATCACCCTGTAAACAGGCTGAAGTCTCACTCGAAGCGAATATGGGGGGTTACAGAATCAAGCTTCTGTAACCGTGGCGATATGCTGATGTGGTCATCAACCTCGCCAAAATCCCTATTTAACATCCACTAGTAGAATATAATGAACAGATGACTTCGCACTTCGCAACTTATCAACAATATACAGAACTACGTTGAATCTCTACTGTATTCACCAATTAGCTACACATTCATCATTATAAGTGTTCCTCCATAGCATTCATACACATGTATTCCATTTACTCAGCATGCAATTACCATTAATATACACATTAAAGAAAATACATAAACACACCATAAACTCGCATACAAAGCATATCATAAACTCATATATATAAAGACATCGATTTACATGGTTCACCCCCATGCGGGAGCTACATCCACAGGAACTGTTCTTTCTATTGGCTTGGAAGGGTAACAGTTCCAGTCTACGCACTTAGCTACAGACTCTTCTCTACAATCAGATCTCTACGCACTCAGCTATAGAGCATGTTCTCTCTTTGATCCCTATTCTTCCATTACATTCAGAATATCCACTTTCCTCTATCTAGCTAACGTCTAACCCTTCCTCATACAAAAATACCCTTATATATAGCTGTGCCCGAAGGTCACATATTACAATAACTATGGGCCACCCCCCATAATACCCAAAAACCCCGTGGTTCTTCGGTAGACCACAATAAGCTTTAACTTCGTTGTCCCTTTGGCGTTGTTTCCTATGACTCTGCCGCTTTTTCTGACAGGGCACCTTCGAATTCTGTAGTAGTGTGTCCTTTACACCATTCTGCTTCTTAACTTCTTGTTCCTGTAGCAGTCAGGCCGCCACTCAGCCCTTAACTGCGCCAAACACCTATGGTTGTCCTTAGTACTTTACCTTTATTAAGGAAACAAGTCCTTTTCTCCCAACTTAACTTCGCTCCATACCCTCTGCCCTGGATTTGCGAAGTCACTTTTCTCCCAAAAATGGTTAATGTCACGCCTCGCCTAACTGTACTTGCCTTCTTAACTTCCTCTTCTTGGGCCACGCCCAACATGCATCAAAGGAGTATTGGTGGACTCTACCAAGATTGTTATCATTGTGGATATACCCACTACAATGAGTGTGAAAAATTTGTAGTCTACTTTGGGACATACTATATACTACAAAATCTTTATCCACAACTGTGCTTCCTGTTAGGATATTTCAATACTCCATCCTTGTCCTACCTAGCATTATTTATTTTTCCTAGTTGTTGATGATGTCATTTTCCCCCTAGTGGTGTGCAGATGTCATCCAGGATCCATCTACCACCTTATGAGCCATACATGCATCATTTTAGGACCACTTCAGTCAATTCCCTATTTTATAGGAACCTACTGAGTGTTCCAGTGCAGTCCACCTGAGTTATCTAACTCTTGTGGGGGGTTAGAGCTCTGGATGCCACTGATTGTGGCCTCATGCGCCCTTTTTTGACTGCCATGCATGACAGACTCACTATTGCGCCCTCCTTAGTTAGTTAATTGATTGTGACTTCAGTTAACTGAGTTTAGGTTCAGTTCAGTTGACTTTGAGTCTTCAAGAGCACTCTAGTGGTGATAATCCCTATGCTAGACCAATTAAGGTTCGAATTCTCCCGCATGATTCGAATTCTCTCCATTGCATTATAATTGTTCATTATACTGATAATTTAGTAGTGTGACATTATTTTGCTCCTATCTGAGTTCTGCTACATATTATTCTTCTGCTCTTTTTTACTGCAGTTTTCACTCTTATTCTAATTTTATGCTCATTCTTTCTTTGTGAGGTATCCTCAGCTCTTTAGATCTAACGTCTAACCCTTCCTCATACAAAAATACCCTTATATATAGGTGTGCTCGAAGGTCACATGTTACAATAACTATGGGCCACCCCCCATAGTACCCAAAAACCCCATGGTTCTCCTGTAGACCACACTAAGCTTTAACTTCATTATCCCTTTGGCATCGTTTCCTCTGACTCTACCGCTTTTTCTGACAGCGTACCTCTGACTTCTGTAGTGGCATGTCCTTTACACCATTCTGCTTCTTAACTTCCTGTTCCTACAGCAATTAGGCCGCCGCTCAGCCCTTAACTGCGCCAACCACCTCTGACTGTCCTTAGTACTTTACCTTTATTAAGGAAACAAGTCCTTTTCTCCCAACTGAACTTCGCTCCATACCCTCTTCCCTGGATTTGCGGAGTCACTTTTCTCCCAAAAATGGTCAATGTCAGACCTCGCTTAACTGTACTTGCCTTCTTAACTTCCTCTTCTTAGGCCACGCCCAACATGCATCAAAGGAGTATTGGTGGACTCTGCCAAGATTGTTATCATTGTGGATCTACCCACCACAATGAGTGTGAAAAAATTGCAGTCTACTTTGGGACATATTATATACTACAAAATATTTATCCACAACTGTGCTTCCATCATAGAGCCTATAGAGAAGTTATTAAAAGAAGATTTTTTTGTTCTTGTGGACTCTAGAATGTGAATTTGCTTTTAATCTGCTCAAGGAAAATTTGGTAAGTGTCACGATACTAGTGTTTCTTGATTGGAAAGTGGAATTCCATGCACATGTAGATGCTTTGGGGATAACATTAGCTGTTCCTGTGCAACCATGGGAAGGAAATTTGGAGCACCTCGTATACTTTACAAGTCAGGATCTTTCATATGATGAGTGCAACTATACAAATACTAAATGTGAAGGGCTTGCTATGGTCTATTATGTACAGAAGTTCAAGTAGTAACTTCTAAGATGGCATTTCAAATTGTTTATTAATCATTCTGCTTTAAAGTATTTGGTTAAAAAGCCTATGTTGGAGGGTCATATTTGCAGATGGTTCCTCTTGTACCATGAGTTTTCATTTGAAGTTGTGGTTAGATCTGGTAAGTTAAATGAATCATTTTTCTAAGATGGAGTCAAGAGAATCAAGTGGTGATGTGGATGATCAACTTCCACATGTAAACCTTTTCAAAGTAGTTGCTGTTGTAGAAATTTCTCCCTACGGATAGGTAGAAACTCTCTTAGGATAAAGCAGGATGTACTGACTCTATACTAAGACAAAAAGGAAACAAATGCTACCTTGAATCCCTAGATCTAACAAACATCTCAGGATTAAAATGCTAAGGAGAGTGGAAGGAGTTTAACTAACCTTCTATCCAAACGCTTGTTTTTGGTATTTGCTCCAGTCTCCAAGCCCTCACAAATGAACCTGTCAAAATGGAACCAAGACACAAGAATGCACTATTCTCTAGCAACCTGAAACATGAGTTAGGATCTAAATCTATGAAAGATACAAATCATATCATTAAAACAGAATTAACACAAATGATTTGGGAAAACAAGACAAGTTATCTTTATTATCAACTTGAAGAGTGCTTACAAAGGTTGCTTGATGTCCAAGCTAATCCTCCAGCTCCAAGTGCTTCCTCTAGCTATCTCTGCAGCAGTCTAAAGATCATAGGTTTGATGCCCCAAAAGTCCTCTTTTGGCCCATGGAAAGCTTCTCTCTTATAGCACATGGGAAGGCTAACCAACAAGAGAGAAGTGTGGATCTATGGAGGGTTTAGTGGATCGGGCCAGCTAAACAAAGAAGGAGTTAGGATCGAACCAAAGGTGGTAATCCCAACAAAATCTCCTCGAAGGTCGAAATCCCAAAATCCAAGGAAAAAAAGGCTAATTTCAGACTACCGCGCCCCTATAACTGAGCATAACGCGGTAGTACCCGCGCCCCAGAGAAGGAGCAACGCGCGGTAGTGCTAACTACCGCGCCCTTGTAGATGTGCAAGGAGCGGCAGTGCTCACAAACAGGGCTAAGTTGGGCTGGAAGATGGCAAAAAAAGGTTTTGCTTTCAGTATTCAGTCAATGGTTTTCACTCTGGATGTTCAGATGATCTTTAAGGGAAACTGTCGTTTAGGTCGGTAATGCAAGGATGCGACACTAATATGTAATGTGTAATATTGAGGTATAACAGATGCCCCCTAAAGTGTGAGGTCAGAAGAGACTGATGGCCGAAAGACTTTACAAATATGGTTCGGAGATAGCGTCGAGGAGAGCAACAAGGAGCCGAAACAGAAACAAAATGTCAGATATACCACCGAGGCGGGCATTCCCATGCTCGGAAACAAATGACTCAAAGCATGGCTGCCGACCAATACATTGCAGATCCATGAGTACTGAGATGATATAGACTGTAGACAAATCATGGCTACTATGAACAAGCGTAGATCCATGAGACAGTAATGACACAGCCACGACCAATACAATAAGTGGATCTGTGTGACAATACAAAGGACATCTCCATCGCAACCTGGACACAATCAAGATACAAAGGTGCGCCCAGGGTCTTCTACCCGATCGCAAACGATACGAATCTAGCCATGTGATTACAAGGTCTTGAAGTCGAACATGGTAGAAACCATTTGATTACCGGTCAATGATGTGAACCGTTAACAAATGCGAGGGAAATCACCAATGATGACGATGATCCCCAAGGTATCTATAGTACATCTCAGCGAAATGCGAATAAAGGAGTTGATGTCGAGCATTCGAGAGATCATTCAATCAGAGGTCATTGATGAAAACCTACTGTTGAATACGAGGAAACCTGCCATTGAGGCATGCAGGTACCAAGGTACTAGTGGTTGACTCCTAAGTCTAATTCCTGGATAGTGATTTGGTGTCGACAGGAATAGACTCGTCGAAGGTGGGCCATGATGTTTCCCACATCATCGACACGAAATCAGAACGAGAGATAGTATGGACCGATGAAACAATGGAATATGTATTGACACAAAGGGAAGGTTTGACATGAAGTGGAGGTGGACTCAAGGTAATAACCCTTTGAACATATAACGGCATGAAACAGAGCTTGGCAGCAGGGATTACTTGAACAGACAAAACCGCAGGAAGTGTGAACTCATAGCAATAATGAGGACACTATCAGCAAGACTGACTACCCAAAACAGACAAGGTGAGGATGCATGCCATGTTCAAAGGTGATGACTCACAAGCTGCCAACAAGGTAAACTTGACTCATCTTCCCATTTTCCCCCGACATGATGGACGAGTACCTCTTTGTTTTTTAACGAGCTTGAGGAGGATAACAGATGCTCGATATAGCTCATCTCATAGATGAGTCCAATCTCACATGTTTTTCGAACCTGAGAAAGGAGGGGTTCGTCCCAAAGTGGGCCCTTCGATGTTTGATTTTAACGAGTCCAAGGAAGGAAAACTCGGTAGTTTTTCATGTTTAGAGAGTCTGAAAAGCTTAAAGAAGGCTCCAAAGGTCCTTTTTCGTAAGGTTAGCCTCATCGCCCAAAAAAAGGGTAAAACAACGCGGGAGAGGACTCTTCCAGTCATTATTGGCTGGAGTATTCCTTTTTCGTAAGTAGTGCCCCCTAGTCCGAAAAAGGGGTAAACTATCACTAGGGAGACGATCATTCAAATCCTTTTACAAGCGTGAACGAATCAATTTCGCTTGGCAATCTTTTCAATTTTAGGGAGTCTGAAAAGAGCTTAACTATGGACTCCATGTACAACTTTGTCATGGTTGATGACCAAGTACGACAAAGGAAAAGTAAACTCGGCACAGTTCCTTTTCCGTAAATAGTCTAGCGAGGCCGGATAAAGTGATAAACCTATACTCGTTAGACACACCTTTTTACTCCAATTTGTTTAACGAGCACGATAATGGTATCAAAAGCACTCGGAATCTTTTTCATGTTTGGATCCAGAGCACGAAAAAGGAAAAAGTAAGCTCAAACCACTTTTCATGTTTTTAACCAGAGCACGAAAAAGTGAAAAGTAAGCTCAAACACCATCTTACTGTTTTTAACGAGCTCGAAGATAGGTTGGAAGAATGCTCATGATGTCTGCTTCATTTTTTAACGAGCTTGTAACAGAAAATGAACTATGCTCAAAATAATTTTCATGGTTTAATGAGCTCGAAGCCTAAAAAGGAAAGCATGCTCGAAAATGTTCCCAATGGTGAACTTCTTCCCGTCATGAAATCCAAAGGTTGGTTCATGCCCCCCAGCATGATTGCTAGAAGTAAGTGACTTAGCTCCAACGTGATGTGGGGAGGCAACAAGTTGACTTCAACGTAACTTCCAGAGGTTGAAGACATGCCCCCAAGCTTCATTTCATTCACCTAAGGTATAGGCGAGTGAAAAGAAGGTTCAGGTACTAAGTCTACGAGGAGACTCGATTCAAAGGGAAAGGATATGTTTCATTTTTTAACGAGCTTGACACAGGAGTAGAACTTTTCTCAGAACTACTGGTTTCATTTTTTAATGAGCTTGAAGCCAAAGGTAAACTCTGCTCACGATTAAGGTCCATTGATGGGTTCCCTCCCAACATGATGATCAGAGGTTGGTAAATGCCCTCAGCATGATTGCTAAAGGCTAAACATGCCCCCCAAGCTTCGTTTCGTCTGACTACTCTTCTTCCTTACCCAAAAATCCTGGCTACTAATACGAATGTGTTCACCAGGGGGGTAGGGAGAACCAGGACTTAGTGACCTAGGCAGATGAAAAGAAGGTTCAAATCCTAACTCTAGCGAGAGACTCAAACAAATGGAAGGGAGATCTATTTCATTTTTACACAAGCTTGAAATAGATAATAACAATGCTTGAAAGGGTCTTTTTTATTTTTTAATGAGCTTAAAACAGACAGAAATCATGCTCGAAGGTAGTTTCATTTTTACGCAAGCTTGAAACCGAACGTAAACTATGCTTGGGATTTGGTTTCGTTTTTACACAAGCTTAAAACCAAAAGTAAACTGTGCTTGAGGGTAGTTTCATTTTTACGCAAGCTTGAAACCGAACGTAAACTATGCTTGGGATTGGTTTCGTTTTTACACAAGCTCAAAACCAACGGTAAACTGTGCTTGAGGGTCGGTTTCATTTTTTAACGAGCTTGAAACAAAGAATAAACTATGCTCGTGGGAATCTATTTCATTTTTTAACGAGCTTGACATAGAAAGGGAACTATGCTCATAGTGATGGTTGGTTTCATTTTTACACAAGCTTAAAACCAAAAGTAAACTATGCTTGGGATGATGGTTGGTTTCATTTTTACACAAGCTTAAAACCAAAGGTAAACTATGCTTGAGAAAATGGTTTCATTTTTTAACGAGCTTGACACCAGAATAGAACTTTGCTCCAAGTGATGGTTGGTTTCATTTTTACACAAGCTTAAAACCAAAAGTAAACTATGCTTGGGATGATGGTTTCATTTTTTAACGAGCTTGACACCAGAATAGAACTTTGCTCCAACGTCCCCCCCTAGGGGGAAGAAACCACTAAAACATGTGGAACATTTAGGGAAGTCTGGTGACTAGGAGTCATGCGATGAGTGGGCGTCACAAAGGAAAGCTGATCGATGGTCACAACATTCCCATGATGGGGAAAATACATCACTCGAAAGAGTGAGGACACTACAGCCTTCATGGCATGGACGTAATCGCGTCCAAGGAGTAGATTAAAATCTAAGGGACCTTGGATGACCATGACATCAATACAGACAGTTTTCCCTCCCAAAGTGATAGGTAACTGAGGAAGGGACCCTAAAGGTCCAGTAGGCCTTCTGTTGAAAGCCAGTATCTGATCAGTGACGGGCACAAGCCGAGGAGAACCTAAGGCTTGCCAAGCAGTTGAGGATAGAATACTAACAGAAGCTCCTTCATCAACTATCGTACGAAAAATTTCTTTATCGGAAACTCCTACAGATATTTGAAAAGGAACACTCGAAGGAAGACGAGATTCTGTTAGACCATTCCAATCAAAGGAAATAACCTCAGTGCTTGGAGGGGGTCTCGCGGAAACGGACAGGGTTTCCCCTTGCCGAGGACGTTCTGAATCGATAATGAAAACATCAGTGGTTTCCAATTCACTCTCTCTTGGAAGATAAGAATGAGACGAAGGTTGTGTCAAGGTGACTGCTTCAATCTGGACTTTCTCCAATGAAAGAGCGGGATCGAGTGGGGATGACAGTCGGAAAAGTAAAAGGTGCCCCTTGAAAAGGGGTCCCCGGATTGGTAGTCCCAGAAGGAGCATGGGTGCATGGAGGTAGATTCTCCATGAAACAAAACTAAGTGATGTGGACGAAGTCTTGTTAAAAAGAACTCAAAAACCCTTAGGCAACCGAGCGTGCGAAAGGGGAGCTAGGAAAAGACAAGGCTCACAGGCCAAAAAGAGCAAGCTCAAAAAACTATACTGAGGCCGCTGCCAAAGTAAGCGAGCTGTACAACAAAACGGCCAGAATGCCAACAAGCAGCCCTACAAAGAAAAAGACCCTCTACAAGATAGCAAGCAAAACCTCCTAACTAAGAGCTGGAGACCTCAACAAATTGTATCCTTCGCAAGGTGATGAAATCCAAGTCGAACAATACAACATGAGAGACCGATATAAGAAGGATATCCCTCTACCGAAAGGGATCCTGGGTAAAAGAGCCCTAGTAGAATAGATACTAAGCCACCTCGTTCATGACACGTCGGAAAAGGTTTTGGGCACTTCAGCCTTCCGAAGAAGACAGCGATCGATGTTGCCTTAGGGCTAAGTGGAGTGCGATATTCCACAGAGTCCGTCCGGTTCTCAATCTCGCGGCCGTTTAACCCCTGAAAGTTGGAAACAGTCAGGAGGCCCCTCCACAAACTAGCTGTGACCGTGTCAATAAATACTAGAGGATTTTAGTTCCCTAAAGACAACAACTATGTCTCAGATGAAAATGACAAGGGGGAATTATTTTGATGCCTATCCCCGGTGTCCTACCTAACTACCAAATTCTTTTGATTTCCTCAAGTGAGGTTAAAGTTGGTTTAATTAGGGAGATTAATTTTAGTGGCTGTCTTACTCAATCGGGTTATGGAAGTGCAACTTGATGGTGTTATGACGACCCAAACCATGCAAATGAAGATGAATCGAAATGAGCCTTTCTCTTCGATGAACACTAGCTAAAGTAAGGAAGAATTCTTTCCGTTCCCAATATGCACAACCCAATGCACATGTAATTTTATTTCTTTTCAAAATGATAGAAAGAAGTAAAATATGTACCCAAAACTAACCCAAAGTAATGAAAAATTTCTTCATATGAACACCAAACGTAATGATTCTAATTCATTTCCCATCTTTTTACACTTGAAAAAGACACATCCAAGCTATGGAAAGAAAGATTCTACAAATGCTTCCAATCAAATGCAAGACAAAGAGAAGAATCTAATAATTTTGTCTAACTCAAATGCACATAAATATGAAACAAGCATTTCTTCTTTTTATGAATGTAATACCAAAAATGTCAAATGATTAAATTAAAGCAAGAACAATACCTATGTGTTTCAATTTCATGAATATGGTAAAATAACGACAAAATCAAGCTTCTCTTTGAACTAAAGTGGAGGCAAGGAATCAATCTTTTCAAACAATCATTAGATAGGATGTAAAGGAAATAAGATGCCAAGCAATCCAGACACGCCAAACACACCAAACCAACAATGATCCCAAAACCTTAATATGGGGGAATTTTTTTTTCAAAAATAGAACCCATTTCGCTTAAAAATGCAAGCAAAACACTAGTATTGATTCAAAGGGCCAACATGGATCCAAATCTCGAAAAGACCCAAAAAATAACCAAACAAACCAAATAAATACACTTTCCAGGAACTGCCGCGGGCCCGTGGGCCACCTGGGCGCGGTACTGCAAGACTACCGCGCTGTAGACAGCGCTTAAAGGGCGGTACTGCAAGACTACCGCGCTCTGGAAGTGGTGAAGGCGCGGTACTGCAAGACTACCGCGCTCTGGAAGTGGTGAAGGCGCGGTACTACCGCTCTGTAGGCAGTTACGGGGGCGCGGCACTGTGTGAACAGGGAAAGAGGCGGAAATTTGAGAAAAGATCTTGACTTTTCAAGGGTTCGCCAACCCAGAGGACTTACTGATCTGTAACAGAAGTCTAATGCAGAGAACAGGGAAGTGAATGAAGGTGAAAGAACCCAATTCTTACAATCAATGAGTGAAATTGAAAGCAAACTTCACAAGCAAAGAAAATGGATTCAAATCCCCAGCGGAGTCGCCAGTTTTTGTTGTAGAAATTTGTCCCTACGGATAGGTAGAAACTCTCTTAGGATAAAGCAGGATGTACTGACTCTATACTAAGACAAAAAGGAAACAAATGCTACCTTGAATCCCTAGATCTAACAAACATCTCAGGATTAAAATGCTAAGGAGAGTGGAAGGAGTTTAACTAACCTTCTATCCAAACGCTTGTTTTTGGTATTTGCTCCAGTCTCCAAGCCCTCACAAATGAACCTGTCAAAATGGAACCAAGACACAAGAATGCACTATTCTCTAGCAACCTGAAACATGAGTTAGGATCTAAATCTATGAAAGATACAAATCATATCATTAAAACAGAATTAACACAAATGATTTGGGAAAACAAGACAAGTTATCTTTATTATCAACTTGAAGAGTGCTTACAAAGGTTGCTTGATGTCCAAGCTAATCCTCCAGCTCCAAGTGCTTCCTCTAGCTATCTCTGCAGCAGTCTAAAGATCATAGGTTTGATGCCCCAAAAGTCCTCTTTTGGCCCATGGAAAGCTTCTCTCTTATAGCACATGGGAAGGCTAACCAACAAGAGAGAAGTGTGGATCTATGGAGGGTTTAGTGGATCAGGCCAGCTAAACAAAGAAGGAGTTAGGATCGAACCAAAGGTGGTAATCCCAACAAAATCTCCTCGAAGGTCGAAATCCCAAAATCCAAGGAAAAAAAGGCTAATTTCAGACTACCGCGCCCCTATAACTGAGCATAACGCGGTAGTACCGCGCCCCAGAGAAGGAGCAACGCGCGGTAGTGCTAACTACCGCGCCCTTGTAGATGTGCAAGGAGCGGCAGTGCTCACAAACAGGGCTAAGTTGGGCTGGAAGATGGCAGAAAAAGGTTTTGCTTTCAGTATTCAGTCAATGGTTTTCACTCTGGATGTTCAGATGATCTTTAAGGGAAACTGTCGTTTAGGTCGGTAACGCAAGGATGCGACACTAATATGTAATGTGTAATATTGAGGTATAACAGTTGCCACTCGCTATTTGAAAGAGATTGTTTTGTTTTAGCGATTGGGGTTACTTAAGAGGATCATTCCACAACTCATAAATGCCATTTAATGGTTAGAGTTGCAGATTGTCGGTTAATTGAATGATAATTATACAAGTTGGGGATTGATAACATTCTTCAGTAGTGTGTGTTGGATCATGAAAGGGAGGATATATGGAAATGTCATTAGTATTTGTGGGAGTGCATGTTGGAAGGAAAGCAACAACTCACAAGGTTTTATAGGTTGGTTTGTGGTGGCCTAAAATGTTTAAAGATTCTAAGGAATATGCCATGGCTTGTGATGTCTACCAACAAGTAGGTAAACCCTCTAGGAGAGATGAGCTACCCTTGAATCTAGTGAGGGTATGGCAATATTTTTAGAAACGGGTTGCTAACTTTGTTTGACCTATCCCTCCTACTTGCCATTCTAAATCTTGAATTATTATTACCACAACTAATTATATCACCTACTGGGAAAAAGCTACACCTATGAAGGATTACTCTACTAATAATACAACCATATTTATTTTTTAGATTGTTATCATAAGGTTTGGTTGTCTAAGGATTTTGATCAGTGATTAAGGCAAGCATTTTTTTAGCACCACTGTAGCTACCTTGACCTACGAGTTTCTTATCTAACATAAAAAAAGTATCCCCTATCGTCCTCAAACTAATATGACTTTGAAAGCATTTAATAAGATTTTGGGGAAGGGTTTGGCTAAAGTACATTTCACAAACAAAGATGACCGAGATGAAATAATTCTTGTAGTTTTATGGGCATATTGAACCACTACCAAGAAGTTGCATAAGTAGACACCTTTTTAGTTGGTGTAAAGTCGTGAGGCTATTGTCACAATAAAGTTTGTTGTACCTAGCCTTTATATTGCACATGCTACACATGTGATAGATGAAGAATCAATTGTGAAACTAGTAGTAGATTTGATGTTGTTGGAAGAGCATATATTTTTGGATGATTTTCATCAATCTATGGAAAAAACAAGACAAAAAATGTGGTATTGCCACCACATTAAGACCAAGTCTTTTGCCAAAGAAGATTTCATATTATTATAAGATAACAAATATTTGAAGAATCCTAGAAAGCTCCAAATGCACTGGCCATGACCATTTATAGTTGTGGAAATCATAGATTTAGGTGTAGTTCATTTGGCCTAGTACAATGGTATTCTTAAACCAGTATGGGTGAATGGTGCTCGACTAAAGCCTTATATTAGTGCTCCACATTGAAGATGTTTTGTTGCACTCTCTGTCAAAGGGAGTTTAGTACAGTGGGTCAATTTGGGTTTTGCTTTTAGTTTTGGTTTGTTTCACAAGTATATTTGGGTAAGTTGAGTATGTTGCTCACTAGTCTATAGGTTGTTTAGTGTTTGTTTATTTCATATCAGCCTTAGGGATAGCCTGTGTTCAAGGGATCAAAGTATATTGGTTCAATAAATTATCAATTCAATACTGGATGACCTTTGTTGGTCAAGGAAAAGTAGTCCATGTCAAGCTGTGTTGAAGGTTGGAAGTTAGTTGAAATCAAAGTGTCATTGTAATCATATTAGTTGTAGAATATTTAGGGCTGTTGAAAATGCATTATATGCATGTCTGGTCAACATGTTTGGAGTTTTAGTGGTCAAAGGTAAAGTGTTAGTGGGACACCTTATGATTTGATTAAACACGCCCAATTAGCTATTGAGCTGAGTTCAATGTGTTGGCAACAATAGTTATGAATGAGTCAGAGGGTGATCCTTCGCATGCTTGGTTGATTCTTATCACTAGTCCTAGTTGTAAATGCAACTAAAGACTATAAATATCCCAACCTTTAGTGAATTTATCACTTTGATTTTTCATGTGTACAGTTATTGTTCACATTAGAGTCCAAAGCAATTAAAGAGTTGCTTACCAATGGTCATAGTTTCCTCAGTGTCGCACCTGTATTTGTATTTATGTACTAGAGACAACTTTCAACCATGGGTAAAGCATCCAGAAGTAAAGCAATGGCCATCAGATCAAAGGGGGTCATTATGTCAGATTTCTATGACATCTGTGTCAAGATAATGGGAGATTTGTATAGGAAGGTGGACCAGACTAGGTTCATAGATAACAACTTCACAAATGTCGTATTGTTCCCTTACATGAATCGCATAATTTACGTGGACCAAATATCACTCAATTCCAGAGAAATTGCTACAATTCAAAAGCCTGCATTCAAGCCCCTCGGGAATTCCACTCTCACCATTTCGCTAGACCTTTTGACGTTTGGCAAATATGGGGAGGTGGCAAAGTGCACTAATTTTATAATCATTTGGGTGCATATGGATGCTCTCTAGTTGGATGGAGTATATCCAATCCAAATCCAAGACATTCATGCACTGACTAGTCTTTCCATGGAGGGGAAGAAGTTACTAATTCCTTCCAAGGTGTTGGGAAGCATGGCTGATCAAAAGGAGGGCCTAACTTGTACCAATGTTACAAAACAAAGAAAGGGGACTGCGGGGAAATCATTAGCGAGATTAATAATGACCAGGTCCAATTTGCATGCCAATTGATTAGTTATGAGAACATTTGTAAGTATGTCAAGGGTGAATGCATTTTGAATACCATGTCGATAGTAGAATTTTGTGTAAAGTGCATCAAGTTTTATCACTGCAAATTTTAATGAACGAGGTGTTGTAGTCTTGTGTCGATGCTCATGCATCAATGTCGTATTTTATTTTTTGGTAACATTCGCCATGTGGAAGTGGATTCCATAGGGGTGTCAACTATATGCCATCCCAGGTCAAACTATTCTTACCTTGCAATATGAGCTATGGTGGAGCCACAGGAACATGCAAAACATTGCATTTAATTAGGAAGCATTCACCTAGTGGTATGATCAGATGATTAATGTCACCAACCATGTTTCAAGGATTGTATAGGCATCGATGCGTCCATGAGGGTTTGACCCTATCAATTTCATAACCATTTCCCTCCCTTTCTATTTGATAGAGGCCATTTTGGACAAGGAAGTTTGTTGGTGGCCAGGAGCTAAAAGTCACGAATGGTGGACAAGGGTCACTTACATATCACTTGAAGTTTTTTAGGTCCTTTGTGGCCCATAGACCAAGTAGATAGTAGTTAAAATAAATATGAAAAGGAAGAGGAAGGAGACATAGGTCATCTTGGATTGTGATTCAAATCCTATAAAGTAACTAGGCTAGTTGTTGCATTCATCGGCATTGTCGACTATGTTAACCCATCCTATATCTTACTCGATTATGTTTTCAATAAAAGACTTTAAAGCATGTCTAAGTCAAGTAATATGGTTTATAAAGGGAGAGACAATGAAGAAGCAACAAGTGGTGCAACCCTTGAGTTGCTTTCCAACCTCCATTTTTTATCAATCTAGCCAAATTGGGTTAGATTTTGTTCTGTAGTGGCACTTGTTCCATCGTCCCAACAAACAATAGTGTCAAATTCATTTTTCTAGGATTTTGTGGATTTTGGGAACAAGAACGGATTGATTTCGTCAAGGATACTAACACGACTATTAGACATTTGAGATGACCAATACTTAGACGCCTCTTGTCCACATAAGTGAGACATGCCAATTTTGGATGTCCTTGTAGTACTACTAAAGAATGAAGCAACACAAGCAACCCCTTCTTCCATAGGGGAACAACAACAAAAAACTCACGGAATTTATGCAGATCCTAAGGTGGTGGAAACCACATAGACAATTAAGAGCACAAAAGAAGAAGCAACAAAAAGCGCTAGAAGTCTCTCAGGCACGAGTGGAGGTGGCGAAGAACAATTGCATGGTTACTATGGTTTTGGGGTTTGTTTAGATTATCCGAGGAAGGAGCATTTGGCTATAGAGGAGTTCACTGATGATGAAACACATGAAAACATCCCCAATAACCCTCCTTCTCCACATTTGACACTTGACAATTTGTCAATCATGGTACAACTCAACCAACTCGTGCAGGACCCTATTCAATATCGAGTAATGTTGAGGAGATGTTAGGACACTGATAATGTGGTCTCATTCTTATATGAGTTCACCGAGGAGAGTGTAGTGAAGATGATTCAATCGAGAATGCAATACACAGAGGTGGAAGTTTAGATGCCCTATCACTTAGATCCTTCAATTGTTACTGGACAACCACTTAGTTGGTTGCCACCGATGGGGTAAGCAACTCAGTCTTCTAAGGTGCTATAGTTTCCCACTTACAATATATTGTGAGTGATGAGGATGGATTTGGATGAGGTTGAGTAATGCACATCAAGGATGGAGCATGGGCATTAATACCTATAGGTTGTCGATCGACAATTACAACTATAGTTTGCAGAAGTGAGCCAGGAGTGAGATCAAGAGAGGTAGGCCCAACATCAAGTTGAAGTTGAATTAGAAGTTATTTGTGTGTACCTACATAGAATGTGGCCCGAGTTACACTAAGAATATCCAAATCTACAAGAGGATGTTCTAGAATGTTGATTAGTTGACTACCTAGAGTTCGTATGTACTTCATGGTGACAACTACATTGGTGGGCGAGAGAACTATATGATTAGTTGGATAATGTTCAGGCTTAAGGAAATCAACAATAATAACAGTTAATGGGTGATGTGAGCCCCTTATTCGATGAGGTTGCAAGGGCTCAATTGCACATAGCTATGGGAGAGAGTAAGAAAATATTCACAATTGTATAGGCCTAGAGGGTCTGCTCGGGTATATGAACAATACTATTGAGGAGTTCTAGGAGTAGAGTAAGTTGATGAACTCAAATGCTTGGATTATTCCCAACCCTTCAGAGCAATAAGCTAAGTTTAAAGAAATACAACCTATAGATGATAGATTGGATGCACTCCATGAGGTTTCCTTGGCTAGGAAGAAAGCTTTTGCCTCGCAACATAATCTGCCTATTTCCTCCTTCAACAGTTGGAACCATTTGTAGATGAATAGTGGCAATCCCTTGTGCAAACTCAACCCACATAACTAGGTAGTGAGAAGGCACAAGCATTCATTGTCAGAGCCTTTATTATTTTGGGAAACTAGCATACATAGTTGGAATAATTTGCAGAGTTCAGCTACGAAGCTTTGCATATTGTCCTCGAGTTGGCCCCTTTATTTGAAGGACAAGAGGAGCAGAAGGATTGACTCAAGGGCGAGTCAACAGTTGTGGTTAGGGCTTGTTGGCTTTTTCATTTTGGGGGAAATTGTAGAAGGATGGATGGATAAAGATGTGCAATAGTATAACATATCGACCAATGCAAGGGACGCATGAAGATCATAAAGGAACATAGCAAAAGATGGCTACAAATGGATACAAGTTAAGGAGCACAATTAATGAACTGATTGGGGGGATGGATCGCATATCGTATAAGAGTCCTTTAAGGCTATGAGGAAGGGTTAGATAGTAGTTGGTTCTGTTAGTGGATCAATGTTTGTATGTTGGTTTATTTGTTGTTGTGATATGTGCCTGTTTAATGGGTTATCGCAAAACTCTATTTTAAGCTTGGCGAAAGGTACGAATAAATAAGTATTTTGGGCCTGAATAAAATTCTAAGTATGCTTTTATTTTAAATGATGAATGGAGTTGCGTTATTTTCTTACTTACATATAAACCCTAGTTATTACATGCTAAGCTTATGATGATGGTATGTTTTTCCACTTCTTATGATTAATATTGCATCATGCTTGCATATAATGAATGTATGTTAGTATAACATTATTTATGGGGTTGTACCTTTATTTGACTTTCATGAGAAGCTTGGTCTTCATTTAATGCCAACAAACTTGCTCAATCTAAACTATTGATGTTATTGCACACATCAAGAGCTTTCCAATGATACAAAAACCACCTCATCTGAAGTGGTCGCCAAGTTAGCTCACATTACTTTCACATGTGAACTTTCAAGAAGGTTCTAGAGGGTCCAAAGGCCATTCATACAAACGACATGCACACCTGAGTGGACCCTAGGTCCGTAATCTATCTTTCAAGCACATCAAACTCCTAAGCCAGCTTCGCCACCTCTAGGTCCGACCATAACTCCTTTGCCACGGAGTCAATTTCCTCCCGAATTTCCTTCTATGTTGTTGCCATATAATACCAAACTGCCTGAGGTGCCCTCATCTACTCACTGCTAGCCTCATTGACATTCTCTTGATCAGACATATCTTCCTCACCACACTTCTAGTCACAATAATTAGCCTTTGATGTGCTTGGTCTCGCCACCTTCAATTGTTTACTGATAATGTCAAGCATTAATATAGTTTGGGCCATCGGATTGTTGACCTCAATGCTGAGGCCAATCAAATCCATCCCGAGGAGTAGTCATTCCCAATCATAACCATGTGTGTACCAGAGCCTTCCCTCGGACGGGACATAAAACACATTCCACACTCGCATCCAGCTCTGACCGTTAACTCCCATAACTGCTTTCGTACCTTCTCCACATCACCCTAGTTCAACAGCTACCCACGAGCGAGGTATAGTCCACCTGCATGCATAATGGATCCATGTCCAGTCTACACATGTCAACTCCAGGTGCCAGTGGGCCTTCATTATTATCTACCATCTGCTATCTCATCACCCGCATTCGAGGGTGGGTGGTATGTTATTTGCTTAACTTCTTTCAATTCAATTTCAATTTATTTAACTATTTCATGCATTAAGCTAGTAACATTAAATCCAAAATCTAAAGTAAAATAATGCAGTCTAAGATATTTCACAAGATTGTAAGATCTATTGATCTATTGTGATGAATTGCTTCAGTGGAATATCCATGGCAATTAATAGATCATTTATACTACAATTTGCTTATTAAATAAAAAAAATTGGGTTTTCCACCATAATTTTCCTTATTAGGAGAATCCCCAAGAGCATTAAGTATGCTAATATTCCAATATTGAGTTTTCATTTTGGGTTTTTTTTATTGGTTTAGAAATAAACCTCCCACAAACTTTGAGTTGTGCACAAGTTAATAAGCAATTTACTTTCTTCTATTAGCTTTTCTCAAAGTTGTTTTTCTTCCTTTCATAATGTTTTCCAAGGCTATTTCTTGTGGTTTTAAAGTGTTTTCTTTGACACCAAAGGCTTTGAGATCAAGATTTTTACTTGATTTCAGAAGGCCATGTTTCTCTTTTACTTTCTTCAATTTTTGTTGTTATTCCCTAAGTTGGTCTTCATATTGGGTTTCCAGGATGTCTTTATCATACTTTGGAGTTAAAAGAACGATGCCAATGTTCTCCATCTCCTCATATCCATACAAACACGAAGTAGTCTCCTTCTGCATGCTTTGTTTCCTCATTCAAAAAATATAATCATAGTGATTATAGTATGATCCTAAACAAAGCCTTTTAAAAATCTTCCTTTGCACTATAAAATCATTCTTCCTATTGTGCGTGCCATAATTTATGAGTTGATGAAGTAAGGATTCAATTGGGGTTCATGTGCATTTGAAACAATAGTTGGATATGAATATCTAGTGGAAACTTGGAATGACTTCTACAACTATAAAATATCTTCTCGTAATCCCCATGGTACAATTTTTTATTATTATGAAGAAACCTAACATAGAGCTTGGGTTTGATGGAGCCTTTGATTTTCCAATTGGTTGTAGTCTACCACATAAGTGTTTTCTTTGAAGGTCACCACTTTAATAAATGACAAACTAGTATATGATCATTCATGCATCGAATGTCACCTCCCACCTTGGGTGAGGTGATTTCCAATCAGGGGTTTTTCTTTGTCTTTTTCCATGCAATGCTTTATGCATTTAACTATAGACTTATGCTTTTCTCTTGAAAAGTAAGCAATCGCCGAGACGAGTCTGTGAAACCTCGCTACAACATCTTTGTATGATGACCAAAACAGGGGCTTCCTCCTCTAATGGGGATTCTATTGATGCCTCTACCCTACAACATCCCATGTGTTTAAATACCGTGGCATTAAGCACTATTTACATCCATTCCATTGTTATTTAACATGAACTAGAATACATAGAGAGGGGAGGTCAAATCATTAGCATTTTATAGGTTATATTATTTGTTGTAGCTTATACCAATAAGTTATAGTATACTAAGCAATGAAATTGCTATGTGAACGGGTCTCTTGTCCCATAAATAAGAGGGTCTCATACATCAATTTGGGTTCTCATTAGGCCATGTTATTAAAAATAAATCATTGTTTTTTATTTGAAAGCAAAAAACAAAACTGGTTATATTTTGTATTAACAAAAGGTTGCAACTGAGTTAGTTAGCATAAAAATACAAATTTGAGATTGTCCAATGGGACAGATTTCAACAAAACCATAAATTTTGAAGCCAAAGCATAAAGATCTATACCATCCTTCACAAAGGATTTTTGAAAAGACCTTCTAGTGTAAACCACATGAAAGACACCCAGTATCAAAATTGATTTACATAATATACGATACAAAGTTATTATGAAAAAGCATGCTTGTTGCGTGCTTCATCTTACCTAATGGTGGTGGGTTGATTTTCCTGCTTGTCCAGTTTTGTGTCCTCATGCCTTTGATGAACCATTTATTCTTCTCTGAAATCTCCAGGGGCAGAGTCCATGTGAATTCTTGGATTGGATGCCACTCAGTGAGGGCCTTTACCAAGATTACATACCATATTTATGAGTATAGAAGTTTATGCTTACAAAACTTGAATTTGCCTCTTCCATTGAATCAAAGCTTCCATAATGATGGTAATTTGAGTGATGCATAAATGTTCATTTCCATTAACCTTGGCGGTGACTGGAAAATGGAGGTTCTATTACCATTGATGAGATATTCGTGTCTCTTATGAACCCTATGAATCTCCTGTATGTTCCTTCGAGAATTTCCATTGTAGTTGGGACAATCCATGCTTAAAGATAAGGAAAATCAACCAATAGTCGAGTCGTGATTCAGAGACAAACAAAGCACTGAGGGGCCACCTTCCCAAAACTATTCATGAGAATTAAAATCATAAACACTAATCGATTAACTAGGAGGGACCCATAAAGGTGAGCATGCCCCATGTATTCAGATAGAGGGTGACAAGCACTAGAGCCTTCCAAAACTAAAAAGCTCTTTACCAAGTTATAGATGCCCAGAATCAACCAACAACAACTATAGACGAGGAGAAACCTAGCTAAAGGGTAGTGGACTGGATTTCCACTTTAAAATCAACAATGATTACCAACAAAGAGGACAAATGAAACCAACTAACCATAGAGACCTGAAACCACGAACAAAGAATGAAGATGCTTACCCAAGGTTCCTCCAAGGCCAAGGCTGGTCATTGAACTTCACATAACTCTCCCAGAACTGAAACCCCTATGAATAAAATCCCACTTTCAAACAATATTAAATTCGCCATGTCTTCAAGACTCTGGAACAAAATTAGGATGAGCACGTGTGAACTTGTGCGAGTATTACTTTTCGCATCTTGCCTCCGTCAATATGATATGATCCTTGGTTGATACAAGCATTTTTATTGAGCCACATGGAGGGAATGCAAGAAATGGATCCCAACATGACCTCAGGGCATATGATCATGTTAAAGACCCCCATTTTTTTTTGAGCTCACCAAAGTTCAATCTTAAAGCATTGTTTGCATGATAATTCGCTTTGGAATTATGATCCCTTAAGACATGGTGACACTAAATGTCTTTGAAATTAACTCTCTCTTGATTGGTTCTTGTTAGGAGACAAGCTAGAGTGCCCTCCATTGAGGTTTTTGAAGTGTGCATGAGATTTATAATTACGTTTGAGTCCCCAATGGCTATGAGATAGATTGCCATGATTGAATGGGCAAGTATTAATTCCTGTAGAAGAGCATATGCTTCTGTATAGTTGCTTGTGGTTGTCCCAAGACCCCACTCATAGTCTAGTTCTTGTTTTTATGTTGGGATCAAGAATGATTCCCCCACACCCACCCCCCTGTTATTGTTATTATTCTCCTTATAGGCTAAATATTATATATCATGATGATGATGAGGATGATAATTGTTATTATAGATTGAGACTAACTTTGATCTATTAAACCTTAAGAGAAAATGCTAAAAAAAAAACTTTCCTAAATCTCGAGTAAGCCAAACTTTGAAAGTAGAAAGTTCCCATAGATTAGTAGAACTATAATTTTCAATAAAATTTCTATCAGATTTGGAGTTTTTTTTGGATTAAAATACCATTATTTCATAAGTGCATAAACTAACCCAAATCTAGTTTATTTATTATTATTTATTTTTCTTTATTGAGCTTTTTAACCATGTCACAATTTTGATAGCTTTCTTCAAAATCGAAAGTTGTGGCGGAGTTCGCAGGCGAGAAAACGACATTGGTAAAAAAATTGGAGAGGGAGCACCGGGGAGGGGAACGAAGGTCATTCAACTCACACTCGGTTTACAGAGCAGAAAGTCCATGATATCAATAGGGATGCAGGTTTCGACACAGCACAAATTCAAGGCACGGATTTGATATATTCAGAGCATAGATTCGAAATATCTAGAACAGAGTGTGAGGGCCTGGAGTCGACATATTCATAGAAAAAAGTCAGCACATCTAAAGCATAGATAGACTCGACACCAAGGCAAATACAAGCTGATCGGTCATTAAACCAAAACAAATTTAAAATTAATGATTAAATATTAATGAATGTTTTTTATGCAGAGTTAATGTACAAAGGCTTGGACATTTTGCGAATGAGGCGATTTCTTTCTTGATTTGAAACAGAAAAGAAAGCCTCATAGTAGATAAAGAGATGGCTTCCAGACGCCCGTTGGCCAAATTAAGGCTATGTACACGTATTCAATCAACTTCTTCTGCATTGCCAACGGCTTCCATTTTGCGAAGATTTATTTGTAATGCTTTTTCTGAAGGGGATGACACGCACTCAGAGCGCAGCAGCAAGGGTTTTAAGGGTTGCGTTGGGGTGGATTTGAATCCGGAACTGACTACACTTGGCTGCCGTGGAATTTGGGACGATGATAATTCAGGCAAGCATAGTGGTAAACGCATGAAAACGGCAGATGATAAATTGTCAGGGATTCGATCTCAGATATCTCCATATAAGGTTTCCATGGAGCACGGGAAACTTACTCCATTGTTTGCAATGTCCGGTCTGCATCGAGGTTTGGCAGTTGGTGGAAGAACAGGGGGGTTGACTGTAAATGTTCCAGTCAGGTATGCTAGCACTAGCACCATTGGAGAAGGATCAGACAAAGTGGGCACCATACCTGAATACATCAACGATGTTGCACAAGTATTGGGCGGAGAGAGCATTGACATGGATACAATGAATAAGACACAGGCTGTGAGTGAAGTAGCAGCTGCAGCTGCTGATTGTTCATATCCAGTTGCAGTTTTGCAATATGCCATTGAAGCTGTTCATGTGCATTCCGGGTTACCATGGTACGCTATTGGTATTCTTACTCTAATTTTAATTTTTTATAATCTTTAAATCATTAATTTCGCTTCCGATTGATCCATGTCATGATACTGATGATATTGGTATTATTAATTATTAATTTTTATAATCTTTAAATCAGCAATTTCGCTTCTGATTGATCTATGGGGAACTAGGAACCCTGACGGGGGAGTGATTTGAACCTTGCACCTCTCCCAAGAAAGAGCAATGCCTTCACCAATTCACCCCGGGGTGATGTCCATGATATTGACTGGCCAGTTAGGTGTGCTAAAATTTAGTTTAGCTGTGCACTTTCTTTATTATCCTTGTCTCAACTATTTTATAGATAGCTTCTGCACTCACCTCTTTGAGAACAGGTTGTGATAATTTTCTTTTATTTTATATTTTTTTAAAAGTGATTCCGCTTACTGCTTTTTATTTCATCATTTTAAAAACATTCTGTTAGAACATTATAACATCTATCGATTGCGAAGGCTAGTAATAATGTTGCCTTTTTTTATTTAATGCGCAAACAAAGGCAGATTATTCAAACATTTCACACATTTTGTTTGAGTACGAATTGTAGATGAGATGTAAAGTTCAAAACTTTTGCCTTTGTTTTTGAACAAAATGATATACAAAACTGGTTGCACCTTAGGTGCTACTATCAAGAGAAGAAGGCTGGTTTAAAACTAGCATAGATCCATCTTAAACCCGTATCTATCAAGCACCGAGAGGGATCCAATTTCTTGAGGTGTATTTCTTTTTTAAAGTTTAAACTCAAGAAATTTGATCTCTCTTGATTAATAGATCCGGGTTTAAGTTTTAAGTTTTTATTTTATAAACGAACATATATTTTTTAATTACTTTTCATAATATTTTATTTTATGAACCAACATGGATTTTTTTAAATACTTTCCATAATTTTTTATTTTATTAGCCGACATGAATTTTTTTAATTAATTATTATTTTGTTAGTAACAAACGTTACAACATCTCCCCCATACTGGCTTGTAGAGCACCTTGTTTCACTCGGTGCAACCAGCCATTCCGAGCTTGGTACGTGCTAGCAAAGACAAAAGGTGCACATCAGATAACCACCATAAACAAGAATGATCTGTTTGGGGGATTCTCCCTTTCTAAACTGATGGGCTGTTGGTTTTTAAACTGGGGGAGTCCTCACCCTTTTGTTTCCTTAGCCTGAAACTAGTTGGGTTTTTTCATTATTCTTTTCACTATTTGGAAGTTATCTTTTTCCACTACATGGGATTGCATGGTCTTCTTCTTGTGACATTTATGGATCTTATGGGATAATCTGCATCAAATGTTGATAATCATAATCAAACTTGCACTTGAATGCAGTGCTTTTGATATCAACATTTGTGTCCTTTGAACTCGAGTTACTTTTGTTATGCAAGCCCTCAAATCCAACTCTATGCACATTCTTGTTACCATGAGTAGACTTTCAATATCACTATTATCTTCCATACCTAATAATTTGCTTGAAGAGTTTCCCTTTTTTTTTCCGAGGACTTCCTCCTTACAGAGGTTATGGGCAAGTTTGAAGGTCATCACCTCCACAAGGAATGTTGTGATAGTCATAGTAGTTGAGTTAACCTTAGGGAACCAAGGTTAACTCATATTTGAAACAAAATATATAATCAACAAGGCTTTAAATGGCCTCTAGAGTCCGTAAAACAACATGCTATAATCTACTAGCCTACTACACATCACCGAACAACATGACAATCATCAAAGTCATCACCACTTCTAGAAATGGGATTCTCAGCATGAGCTACATGATCGTCCTCTAGCTTGGACTCCTCGAGGACATCTACCATTGTAGTAGTAGTACTAGTAGAAGCATAGCTAATGCTTGCCATGCCTGGTGCTACTCCTACTAATAGATTCGAATCCAAAACAATACACCCCAAGTCATCAATATCAAGATCAAACTCTGCTGAGTGAGTCTTCTCCATCCATTGTGATCCTTGAGGTTGGATCAATGTTATCCAACACAATGGAATTTGGATTAGGTCTTCTATTTAGTGATTGGAGCAATTATTTTTATATTATGGAACTCCTATATTTGGCATATTCATATTTCGTAGGTGGCATGTGGTAGAAGAGTAGGGTGACATTCGGTGTCTTTTAATGGTTTAGTGGACTTGTCTTAGACTCTTCAGTTTGGTGCAGTTCTAATAATTGGTATTTTGAAAAACTGTTAAGTTTGTTGAATTTTGGATGGGATATGAAATTCTATTTTCATCATACGAGATTGGAAACCCTCTTAGGACATCCTTAAACAAGTAATGATAATATTAAAAATTTAAGTAAAAGGGTAGTGTTACCCCTCACATTTTATGAGGGTTACACTTGTTGCAGGTGTTTTTGAAACAAATTATTACGAAGACTTCATTCAGATTCCAGATCTCAGCACAACATGATCAATTACAATGCCTTAGAGTCCCTTGGAGCAAGTCTATCATGATATATTTTTCGCATTTTGGCATGGTGGTCAAAGTGATGTTCATAAATAATGTTTTTCCAAGGGGGACACCACCATGGAAACCATGTAATCATTTTTTTGCATAAAATGAAGTTTTATTTATAATAAATCTTTGATGTATGAAGTGGAGCGCCCCTCCTTAAAAAATGGCGGGCACACTCCACTTGAGTTCATTTGGAAAACACTATCCCTAAAATAAAGGTGGGTGTTCTTCCCAAGGTTACACTCTCCTAAAATTTTGGTGGGTTGCACCCTCTCCCTTGATTTATGGTGGGATCACCTCCCTAGGATTAAAGAGGGAGCACAATCCCTAAAACTAGGGTGGGCTACACCCTCTTCCCTCTTTTTATGGTGGGTGCATCTCCATAGGATCAAGGGGGGCACATGATCCCTTAAAACATGGTGGGCACACCTCCTTTCTTGCATGGGCATACCATCTTGCATGTTCATACACTTGTCTACCTCATGCAAATATAGTTGTTGGGTTGTGTACTATAAGAAGAGGGAGCTCTTCATTGTAAAACATGGTTGTATTTGTGGGAAAACCCTTTTGAAGCTTATTGAATATATTTTGGAAGGTTAATGGAAAGTCAAGGGTTTCTTATGTGTGGCTGTCCATCTTTTCATTTTGCTAGTTTATGTTGCTCGAACACTGATTAAATTCTTCTACAATAAGGGTTTTGAGTATGCAACAGGCCTGTCTATCAAATAAGAGTTTGGATGAGGTGAATACCCTACAAATTCTTAGTTGATGCTTCTATGTTATGCCATTTTAGTGAAGGGTTGCATGTCGATTTTCAATTAGTAGTAGGATCACATCTTATTGATTTGCATGTGCATGCAAGGTCACATTTGGAAGGGGCTTTTCTCATCTATTTTCAACCATATGAATTTGTAGCCACTTGCGAGTTTTTGCATGTTTGGAACAACAATAATCATTCCCATTTACCACCCACTTGCAATTCTCTTTGTTGCTTTATGACTCCCTTTGCCCAACTTGGATAGGCACTTGTCTTGATCCTCCATCACTTTATATTTTTTATCGTTCCAATGCTACAACTCATTGTTTTGCTAAGCTATCTCTTCATATCATCCCGAGCTTCCTTTTCATAGTCTTAGCAATCCTACCTTAGGGAAGCCCCCCTTGTGTTGGAGAAGAGCCAACCTAAAGTGTAGAAGAGGGTTGGTGAGGTGACAGTGGCCTTCATTGGTTAATATTGTTCTTCTGGGATTTGATTTCACATGCTAGTTTGTGCAACAACATTTTTACGCTATTGCCGGGGATAAAATCAATTTCTTGGGATTTTGAAGACTATGCTTCATTATATTTGATGAGGGTATTATGTTGAAGATCTTGTCCTCATTTGGCAACTCGATGAAGGGAAGAAGCCCTTTTCCTTACAGATTTTGAAGACTTGTCATTTGCAGAGGTGAAACATTCAACATTTTGAAAACACTTGAAGGTTCACCTTGGCGACTCCATTATATTGATATGTCGTATGATGATCATGCATTTGCAGATTTTATATTGAAGATTAAGAAGTGAAGAATCATGGCATGGGATCAATGGTTTGTTGAGTTTTATGATCCATTGGATTTCTTGGGCATCCTGGGATTCCTAAATGAGGGCTATGGTCCAAATTGGGTTGATCATATTGGGTTATTTCATGGGTGCATTGCTTCAACTATGCCACATGTTGCATCTTTCATGAAAGTTATGGTAGGTCTTAGTGGTGTTCATGAGAATGTTGTGATGGTGACATTTGCATTGACCTTAGAAGATGGGGCATTAGAATGGTATGAAAATCTTGGTGCAAAGGAGATATCTTCATTTGCAGATTTTGTCAAAGTATTTCTCAAGTATTGGGATCCTCAATATGAAGAAGGCAATTATGATAAGACTTTTGCAGACCTTGTGCCAGCCCCTTATCAAGAAGCATTGCTGATGAAAAATCCACCTCCTCCCTCATAGAAGATTCATATCGTAAGGACGATATTGTTGAACGCACACAAGCATCCATTTCATCCACTTAAGATGGTAAGGGTTTGGTAAGTTGTAGTGTGCTTCAAAGTCATTGTGAAGAAGCTGCAATAATTAATTAATGAAAACACATGAGATAGCAGAAATAACAGAACTCAGAATCACTTTTATATTGATCGCAGGCCACTTCGAGGGGACAACCTCCTTTGAGCAAGCTCAATACAAATAACTTCACGGTACCTTCATTGGTTTCAACACAAACTTATATACTAAGTCTAGGCGCCAATACCATGGGTCAATACCATGTGTCAATACAAACCATGGGCCAATACAAAATATGGATCAACAATTACTACGGGACGACTTAGAAAGCATATGTGTCCAACAACAATAATACAAACTATGGATCAACAAATACTACGGGATGACTTACAAAGCATATGCGTCCAACAACAATATACTAACAAAGTAAATAGGAGGGTTGACATGGGTTCCTAACATCCCCTCTCCCTTAGAAAAAGCTTTGTTCTCAAAGCTTTAGATGTGGAAAAATATGCAGAATCTGAAGGAGTGGTTCCCCTGTAGCATCCTTGGGTTGCATTTCGGCCCACTGACGCCTTTTGAGTTTCAGGGAGGATTGCTTGGAAGGCTGTAGATGAAGAAGGACCATATCAGCTGCGTGAAAATTGCGCTCAGAATGGTGCTGATCGACTTGTTGTTTCAGTCGAATTCTTGCCATGTGAAGATTGTCCTGCAGAATGAGAAGAATTTGATCGCGGTGTCGAAGAACCGAGTCAATTTCCTGAACTGGGGAGCTGCTGAGCGTGTATGGAAGAATGTTGAAATTCCAGGTTATGTACGTTTTATCGCATATAAAAACTTTGATGCAAGAACTTGTAAACAATTGTACTGCATAATTTAAATTTAAACTGATTTAAAACATAATTTTCATCTCTTTCAACTTAATGCTCCATTTAGTCACTGCATTAATGTTGGTCCTCGAGAATCATCAAATACTAGGTTCAGAAAAAATAAAATAAATGAACTAAACATGAACTGTATTAAGGAATTAACACAACCATTTGGATTCAACTTATACTCAGATAGTTTTGATCTTGTCACTGAAAGGACAAGTCAAACTAGATAAACCATATGCGTACCTTAAGAGAGAGAAGGTTCAGGTAGAATAAAACAGACCTCAAGTTCTTCAATTAAAATGACAGTAATAAAAAAGGACACACAGGTGCTGCAGACTACAAAGGTCGAGCACTCAGAGTTCAATTAAAGTGATGACTGCTGAATGCTACAGCAAAAAATAAAGACAATCACATGCCATAGTAAAAATAGAGAAGCTGTGAGACAGCTACAGCAGAAATAGAGAAGCTGTGAGACAGCTACAGTCAGGATCAAATGTCACAGCAGAAATAGAGAAGCTGTGAGACAGCTACAGCAAAAATAGAGAAGCTGTGAGACAGCTACAGTCAGGATCAAATGCCACAGCAGAAATAGAGAAGCTGTGGGGAGAGATCCGTAAGGATAAACCCGTGAGAGAAACCTGTGAAGAAAACTGTGTAGGAAACCCGAGGCCGTGAAGGAAACCCGCGAGGGCAAGATTATGAAGGAAACCCGAGGCCGTGAAGGAAACCCGCGAGGGCAAGATTATGAAGGAAACCCGAGGCCGTGAAGGAAACCCACGAGGGCAAAATTATGAAGGAAACCCGAAATAACAAATGCGAGATCCGTGTGAAGGAAAACCGAGATAACAAATGCCAGATCCGTGTGAAGGCAAACCGAGATAACAAATGCCAGAGCCGTGAGAAGGCAAACCGAGATAACAAATGCCAGATCCGTGAGGATAAAGACGTGAAGACAGTCGAGAATCTAAATGGGAGCAGCCTTTACAAGCTACAGCCGAGAAGGAGAAGCCGTGAAAACAGTCGTGAAAAGATAATCGTGGAAGACAGCCGAGAAGGAGAGATAAACCGTGAGACAACAAAACGCTGGGATAATCCGTGATACAGTCCACCCAAAGTAATTGACGTGAGAAGAGAGACGTAATAGCTCAAGCTCACGATATGTTTTTTTTTTTTGTTGAATTAGAGTTGAGTTTTTATAGAGTTTTAGATTTAGAAATCTTAGGATTAAAATAATAATAAAACTTAGGATTAAAAAAAAAAAAAAAAAAAAGTAAATAATAAATAAAATAAAAGTAGGGACCAATGGTCCAAGGGTTAAAAAAAAAAAATAAAAAAAAATAAGGAATAAATAAATAATAAATAAAATAAAAGTAGGGACCAATGGTCCAAGGGAAATTAAATAAATAAAAGTAAGACTTTAAAATAAAATAAAATAAAACTTTATTAATAAAATCACAAAGTCTTAATTAATAAAATCATAAAGATTTTATTAATAAGACTAAAATAAATAATCAATGAAATTATCATAAAGTGAAAAATCAAAAGCCCAACATAAAGTAACTAGACCAAAAATATAAGTGGGACAAGACCCTATATCAAAACATAATAATACATGGTCCAATGGTCTTTAATAAACCCTTAGGTCATCATAGTCAAAGGAGCACAAAAGTGAGAGTGCTAGGATCAAGTAAGAATAGGACCATGGGTCAACAACCACAAGATCAAAGTGGACAAGCAATCAAATAGAACCAACAAGACCAAAGACGTTTCTCTCTCTTAAGATACATAGTTTATATATTTTTGTCATCACTGTATAAGGGAGAAGATCCAAACGGATGGTGCAATCCTTTTGTCCTTAACGCTGCTCCTAAGAGTTAGATACTAGGGACATCGTCAAGGGGTGGCCAGTCCCTTGAGAAGCAACCTAGCAATAACCGATTAGGAGAGGGGACAACAATATCTTCCATTCTCAATGAATGGCTTTCAGCTCAAGGCTGAACCTCAGTCCTAGACTGGGACATGTTGATCAACCATCTGGTCCATGACCAGGATCTCCATTCTCCCAGAGAATGGTCCTCAGCCTCAAGCTGAGCATTCAGTCCTAGGCTGAATGTTGATCAACCATCTGCAGGACCTAGGAAGTCTCTGTCTCAACCTGCAGGATCTGCTTGGTCATCATGACCAAGAAACCGTCTGGTTCTAGACCAGAATACCCTAGAGACAAATAGGGGCCCTAGCCACATGCTAGGGACTTTGCCATGGCATCAACTGCTTGGTCCTCGACCAAGAACCCCAGGAGACAGCTGGGGGCCCTAGGGTACCTTCTAGGGTCTTACACATTACTCTGCCTGGTTAACTTGACCAGGAACCCTAGTCAAATGACTAGGGTACCATTCTCTCTGAGAATGAGTCTCGCAGCTGCACTAAAAATTAACACTCCCTCTCAGCAAGAGAGGCATTCTCAGCAACACTAAGCTTGTCAAGGACAGAGGCTTAGTCCACATAACTGACAACTGCACCATGTCCTTGTCATGGTGAAACAACCTGTCATAGAATACAGGAATTTCTGAGAGCTTCAAAGAACTCTGAATGTCAGCAAACACTTTGATCTTAGAGATCCAAATGGAAGTTACACTTGACTTCCCTTGTTGTCTGAGAATCACTTTCCATATATCATTATCCAATTTCAACTGAAAAACATTGTTCCAAACTTGAAGTTTGGCTAACTCCACATTTGTGGTTGAACTTGAATCAGTGACATGGCTCCTACTGGAGCAACCTTGAAACCCCACAAAAGGTTCCTTAGTGAGATCAACTGAAGGCTTCTTGGCCTTCTCCCTCTGTTTCTCTGAATGAGAAGTCTCATGGACTTCTATGTTTGAGTCAATGTAAGACTCCCTCTTGATCTCTGAAACTTGACAAGGGTTATTCAATAGAGCTTTAACAACGTGTCCTGAAACCTTGTAAAGGTCTCCTTCACGGACACCAATTTCAAAAGCTGAGCTCATATTTCCACCTTTAGTCCATACTAAAGCTTTTCCTTCTGAGAAGGCTATAGAGAACCCCTTGTCTTCTAGAATTGCCACTGAAAGAACATTCCTCTTTAAACCAGGAACATATAAAATTTCTTCAACATGAATTAACGTACCTGAGTTGAGTTTTAAGGCTGTTGAACCAACTCCTTTTATTTCATGAGTACTTCTGTTTCCCATCTCCACTTTTGCATTAAATTTCTTGGCCTTGTAACCTACAAGTGCCTGTTTGTATCCAGTCATATGTTTGGTGGCCCCACTGTCAATCCACCATGAGTCTGATGGGTTGGAGATGGAACTTGAGAGCGCTGAAATAAGGTAGTACTCTTTTTGATCTTTTTCTTTGGTCTCAACTTTAGATTTCTTTTGTTGAGGCTCTTCTTCTTCTATAGCAGTTGAAGCATGGTGCTTCCCTTTATGCCAATTCTTCTTAGGATGATTTCTACAAACATTGGCATAATGACCGAGCTTGTTACATTTAAAACATCTTACTTTTGACTTATAAGAGTGATTACCTTGAGGTCTCTTACCTTTGTTCTGGTGCTGAGGGAAACTTCTTTCTCTCCTTGTCTTGGCAGTAAGAGCAAGGTTCTTTTCAGTTTGAGGTCCAGATCTACTCTGGATTCTGCCTTCTTCTTCTAGGCAATCATGCCATAATCTATCAAAGCTTGGCTGAGTTTCTCTTCCATTCACTGCTGAAAGGAATGTCTCCCAAGATGTAGGGAGGCCATCTACAGCTGTTTGCACAAGATCATCATCATCTACTTCAACTCCAATTGCCATGAGTTGATCTTTTAACTGAGCAATCTTTGAGAAGAAGGAAGCAACTGTTTCTTTATCCTCCATCTTTAATGAACGGAGTTGCTTTTTCAAGGCCCTCTTTTGAGTAGGTGCCTTCTTCTCATAGAGGTTAGCTAGGGCATCAAAACATTCCTTGGCTGTCCTTAGCGGAGCTATTATAGGCATCAAATTATCTTTGACTGAGTCAAAAATCACCCTCTTTGTTTTAGCTTGCTTCTTCTTAAATGCTGCTCTTCCTTGAGCTGTTGTGGGTTCTTCCACAACATTAGTGACCAATTCATCCAAATCATTTTCCTCTAAAATATTTAAGACCCTGGCCTTCCATGCATTAAAGTTTGAGGCTCCTTCAAGCCTATCTTCTGCCTTTACAGAGTTAGAAGCCATTTCAAACCCTTACAGTCAACTTGCCAAGTAAGCTTCTGTGAAGTAGAGATCTTGTCTTAGGATCGATGTAGTTTCTGTTGGCTGCAAAACAGAATTAGCTACACCCTAAAGCTCTGATACCATGTTGAAATTCCAGGTTATGTACGTTTTATCGCATATAAAAACTTTGATGCAAGAACTTGTAAACAATTGTACTGCATAATTTAAATTTAAACTGATTTAAAACATAATTTTCATCTCTTTCAACTTAATGCTCCATTTAGTCACTGCATTAATGTTGGTCCTCGAGAATCATCAAATACTAGGTTCAGAAAAAATAAAATAAATGAACTAAACATGAACTGTATTAAGGAATTAACACAACCATTTGGATTCAACTTATACTCAGATAGTTTTGATCTTGTCACTGAAAGGACAAGTCAAACTAGATAAACCATATGCGTACCTTAAGAGAGAGAAGGTTCAGGTAGAATAAAACAGACCTCAAGTTCTTCAATTAAAATGACAGTAATAAAAAAGGACACACAGGTGCTGCAGACTACAAAGGTCGAGCACTCAGAGTTCAATTAAAGTGATGACTGCTGAATGCTACAGCAAAAAATAAAGACAATCACATGCCATAGTAAAAATAGAGAAGCTGTGAGACAGCTACAGCAGAAATAGAGAAGCTGTGAGACAGCTACAGTCAGGATCAAATGTCACAGCAGAAATAGAGAAGCTGTGAGACAGCTACAGCAAAAATAGAGAAGCTGTGAGACAGCTACAGTCAGGATCAAATGCCACAGCAGAAATAGAGAAGCTGTGGGGAGAGATCCGTAAGGATAAACCCGTGAGAGAAACCTGTGAAGAAAACTGTGTAGGAAACCCGAGGCCGTGAAGGAAACCCGCGAGGGCAAGATTATGAAGGAAACCCGAGGCCGTGAAGGAAACCCGCGAGGGCAAGATTATGAAGGAAACCCGAGGCCGTGAAGGAAACCCACGAGGGCAAAATTATGAAGGAAACCCGAAATAACAAATGCGAGATCCGTGTGAAGGAAAACCGAGATAACAAATGCCAGATCCGTGTGAAGGCAAACCGAGATAACAAATGCCAGAGCCGTGAGAAGGCAAACCGAGATAACAAATGCCAGATCCGTGAGGATAAAGACGTGAAGACAGTCGAGAATCTAAATGGGAGCAGCCTTTACAAGCTACAGCCGAGAAGGAGAAGCCGTGAAAACAGTCGTGAAAAGATAATCGTGGAAGACAGCCGAGAAGGAGAGATAAACCGTGAGACAACAAAACGCTGGGATAATCCGTGATACAGTCCACCCAAAGTAATTGACGTGAGAAGAGAGACGTAATAGCTCAAGCTCACGATATGTTTTTTTTTTTTGTTGAATTAGAGTTGAGTTTTTATAGAGTTTTAGATTTAGAAATCTTAGGATTAAAATAATAATAAAACTTAGGATTAAAAAAAAAAAAAAAAAAAAGTAAATAATAAATAAAATAAAAGTAGGGACCAATGGTCCAAGGGTTAAAAAAAAAAAATAAAAAAAAATAAGGAATAAATAAATAATAAATAAAATAAAAGTAGGGACCAATGGTCCAAGGGAAATTAAATAAATAAAAGTAAGACTTTAAAATAAAATAAAATAAAACTTTATTAATAAAATCACAAAGTCTTAATTAATAAAATCATAAAGATTTTATTAATAAGACTAAAATAAATAATCAATGAAATTATCATAAAGTGAAAAATCAAAAGCCCAACATAAAGTAACTAGACCAAAAATATAAGTGGGACAAGACCCTATATCAAAACATAATAATACATGGTCCAATGGTCTTTAATAAACCCTTAGGTCATCATAGTCAAAGGAGCACAAAAGTGAGAGTGCTAGGATCAAGTAAGAATAGGACCATGGGTCAACAACCACAAGATCAAAGTGGACAAGCAATCAAATAGAACCAACAAGACCAAAGACGTTTCTCTCTCTTAAGATACATAGTTTATATATTTTTGTCATCACTGTATAAGGGAGAAGATCCAAACGGATGGTGCAATCCTTTTGTCCTTAACGCTGCTCCTAAGAGTTAGATACTAGGGACATCGTCAAGGGGTGGCCAGTCCCTTGAGAAGCAACCTAGCAATAACCGATTAGGAGAGGGGACAACAATATCTTCCATTCTCAATGAATGGCTTTCAGCTCAAGGCTGAACCTCAGTCCTAGACTGGGACATGTTGATCAACCATCTGGTCCATGACCAGGATCTCCATTCTCCCAGAGAATGGTCCTCAGCCTCAAGCTGAGCATTCAGTCCTAGGCTGAATGTTGATCAACCATCTGCAGGACCTAGGAAGTCTCTGTCTCAACCTGCAGGATCTGCTTGGTCATCATGACCAAGAAACCGTCTGGTTCTAGACCAGAATACCCTAGAGACAAATAGGGGCCCTAGCCACATGCTAGGGACTTTGCCATGGCATCAACTGCTTGGTCCTCGACCAAGAACCCCAGGAGACAGCTGGGGGCCCTAGGGTACCTTCTAGGGTCTTACACATTACTCTGCCTGGTTAACTTGACCAGGAACCCTAGTCAAATGACTAGGGTACCATTCTCTCTGAGAATGAGTCTCGCAGCTGCACTAAAAATCAACAAAGAAGAGCTGGCGGTGCATGTCCATAAACTGCTTTATATGGTGTCCTTTTAGATGTGGTATTGTACCACTGGAGCGCTTCTAGGAAATCCATAGAAATAACTGTCCACATCTGTGTAGAGATGGGAAAGGGTTTGAGCAGTCCTGAAAGGAGTGTCGTTTCACCCTTGTGGACCTGGCAAGTATCGCAGTCAGCCACCATCTGTTGAATTGTCATTTTCAGTCCTTGCCAAAAGAAGTTACATTGTTCTCGGTCATACATTTTGAGGAACCCAGAGTGCCCTGCTGATGAAGAAGCATGGAGTTCATAGAAGAGATAGCCCTGTTGAACAGATTGAAACCAATTTGGAACAAGCAGAGAAATAACTGTAAGAGAAGCTGGGTCATCAAATGCGCGAGAAGGAGCATCTGTCACCATATTGTCCTTACCCTTCTTGTAAGTGATTGCATAGGCATAACCCATGAGTTGGATAACCCATTTTAGGTGTGCTGGGGAGGAGACCCATTGTTCCAGGAAATTGTCTGGACTCTGGAGATTAGTCTTGATGTAGACATAATTCCCTAATAGGTATGGCTGCCACTTCTGTATTGCATGCAAAATAGCCATCATTTCTTGCTGAGATGTAGATGCGGCTAAATTCGTACCGGAAAGGTCTCCTGAAGGCGACAAGCCCACTGGTTCAACAAGGACACCTGCATATCTATCCAAGGAAGTAGGGGAGATCGTTGATGGGTACATCTGAATGGAATGGAGTTGAGCGATGACACCATGTGAATTCTTCTTAAGAATCTTTTCGAGGCGATGTGAACTGATGATGCGGAGAGACCCTTCTTGTAAGCCCTTAAATTTGTGTTGTTTCCCATTGACTGAAAACTGCATCCAAAGTTCAGCAAAATCCCATAAGATGGGGCCAAGTGTGCGTAACCATTGAATGCCCAAAACCACATCACATTCGCCTAGGGACAAGGCAAACATGTCAGAGCGCAGGTTATAATCTTCCAGGGAGATACGCACATTGTGACACTTCCCCTTGCAAAGGTAAGGTGCCCCCATTGGCAACCATGACTTCAAAGTTGGAGCAAGGATGGACAAAACAATCAGCATGTTTAGCGATCCGAGGGTCAATGAAGTTATGAGTGCTACCAGAATCAATGAGTATTGTAAGAGGAAGATTCTTGAAGTAACCCCTGACTCGCATTGTTTGGGGGGTGGTGACGCCGGATAAAGCATGGAGAGATATCTCTGGTTGTTCATCCTGAGATGGGGGGTCAATAGGAGGCTCCTGAATGTCGACCTGATCATCCATTGTATCTGGAGTTTCTTGACCAATTGTAGAGGCAGGCGGAGAATCCATATCCAAGAGATAGAGCTTTTGTTGAACACATCTATGTCCCCGAGTGAATTTCTCATCACAATTATAACAAAGCCTTTTTCTCTGCTTGCCTGCATCTCTGTTGCAGACAAATGCTTGATAGGAGTTGGTTGAGGAGCTGGTGGGATGGGAGTCGTTGAGAACCCATATTTCGGAAGGGAACAAAAGTGGGTTTGGAGCGCTGTTGGGCTGCAATCTTGTCTTCTGCCAACTTAGCCAACCCTAGGACTTCCATCATTGTGTTGGGACAAAACATTTTAACCTCTAACCGGATTTCATCCTTAAGACCACTGATAAAACAACTCCTGTAGAATTCATTAGACAATCCTTCTGTGTGATTGGCTAGTTTCTCAAATTCTATCTGATACTATCTCACAGTGCCACATTGACGAAGTTTAGTGAGTGCTCCGGTGAAGTCATCAAAAGCACTAGGACCAAATCGTTGCAAAAGGAGTTGGCAAAAATATGCCCATTTTGGCTCGACATGAGCCTTGATGTACCAACGGTACCATTGAAGGGCTTCCTGTTCCAAATGAAAGGATGCAAGTGGAACTTTTTGGACATCAAAAGTATTATGTAGACTGAAATATTGTTTTGCATGATATATCCATCCTATTGGATCAGTACCATTAAAGCAAGGAAATTCAAGCTTCGGACCATGGAAATTGCTGGAAGAAGAGAATCCATTGGCTGCCGAAGATTCGTGCTGTCAGTTATTGTTCATGGCTGAATGCTGAAGATGGAGGCTAAGAAAATTTTCATCCAGATCTTGGAGTTTGGTTTGGATCAATGTTACAAAAACCGAACCGGTGGTCGAACCGGCCGACCCTGTGAACCGGAACCGAACCGGAACCGGACCAAAACCGGAATAAAAACCGGATCATAAAACCGGATTACCAAAAATACATAAAATATTCAAATTTTGAAAAATTATAAATATATTCATGTGCATCCATGTGCATTCAAACCATTATACACAAAATATGAAAAATATCTCATTTATATAGCGAATAAGAGTGCATAGTAGTTAGCAATGAGTGCAATACATGTCTGAATCAAAATACATCATCAAAAAAGGCTCTAAATGGCCTATAAAAAAGACTAGAGTCAAAGACTAGACAATCTAATAATTTGAATCCTCAGGCTCAGAGGCCTCCGACTCGGACTCTGAGTCATCATCTGCATCTTGATCCTCAATCTGTGGAGTCTGGGCTTGGGCAACCTGACTTGACTCCCCTGTTCCAGAAGGCACATGTCCAACATCACCTTCCACATCATGCTGCTGTGGAAGAGGGTCCAAATCCATCCATGAAAGGTCTTCATTCTCAGTGTCAAATGCTGGTGGCTGCGTCTCCACAACCCAATATGCTGAGGCATCACTATCATCCAGGAATATGGAAGACGATTCAGGGGTCCTGTTCTGCAATTGGTTGCGCCTCAACCGAAGGTTGTACTGAACAAATACCATATC
The DNA here is from genome assembly GCA_027924585.1 of Larix kaempferi. NCBI lineage: Eukaryota > Viridiplantae > Streptophyta > Pinopsida > Pinales > Pinaceae > Larix > Larix kaempferi. The sequence goes on from BSBM01000799.1 coordinate 11,488,906, forward strand.
ATTTAACCGTTTTTGCTCTAAATGGTTACGCTTCTTGGTGTGAATACGCTCAAAAACACTCCAATTGCGTTCACAACCAGAAGCACTACATGTTTGGCTCAATATTCGAACTGCAAACTTCTGCAAATCAGGGCACTGGCTACCAAATTGTTGCCACCAATATGCTGCATGTACATTGTAAAGACAAAAAAATTAGTAAAAGAATTATAAAGTTTTACTCATATTCTAAATTTTAAAGACTTTCTAAATTATATTATTACCTGGAGGATCTTTAGATCTAGTCCGTATAGCCGTAGCCATGCCAAAGATACCAAGACTCTCATTGAAATGCAAGAGCTTGCTGTGGATCTCGTCTTGTTTAGCAGGATCAGATACCATGCGCTCAATGCATTTGTACAATCCTTCCTTTACCTCCCCATCTGCTTCAAAATCTTTTGTGTAATGGTACCTTTACAAGACAAAGCAAATGATCAATTTAAGTCTTAAGAAGATAAACTTTTGCAATTAAAATTGAATAAAATAGCTTAAAAACTTTGAAAGTAGTTACCTTGGATTCAAGTAATAGCCTGCAGCATGTAAAGGCCGATGTAGTTGTCTGTTCCAGCGATCATCAATTATTTTCCACAAAGGAAGATACTTTTGTCTTTTGCCATCATATGCTTCCTTTATTGCCTCCTTGGCCTGATCCATGTCCTCATAAATAAACCCCATCGCTGCTTTATCACCATCCACCATTCTCAGAAATTTCACAAGAGGTCTACTAAAAAGTACAATCTCCTCTGCCTTTTTCCAGAATCCTTTCTCATAGACTTTGTCAACAATGTCTTTTCCTTCAGCCTTCTTGCTATATTGAGAAGCATTCCACTCATCACAGGAGAACATCTTCCTCAAGTTGGCCTTTTGCTCAATCAAGGACTGCAATGTAAGAAAGTTTGTTGCAAATCTTGTGATAGCTGGCCTGACAAGCTCTTTTCCACCAGTGCATTTTCTCATAAGGGTCAAAACCCATGTGTGGTTGTAAATGTATCTTGTGATGGATTTTGCTTGTTCCACACACTTTTTCACCCACTCCATTTTCCCAATATCCTCAAGCATGAGGTCCAAACAATGGGCTGCACATGGAGTCCACCAAATGGTGGGATGTTTCTCCTCCAACATCATTCCGGCTGCAACATAATTGGAGGCATTATCTGTGATAATCTGTACTACATTTTCCACCCCCACCTCCAGAACTACATCATCCAAAAGACGAAATAGTAGTTGTGCATCCTTAACTTGATCAGATGCATCCATTGATCTAAGGAACATAGTTCCTTTTGGGCAAGCAACAAGGAAGTTCACAATGGTGCGACCCCTTGTATCAGTCCATCCATCAGACATGATCGTGCACCCTGTTTTACTCCATGAGCTTCTGAACTCTGTTAGGTATTCTTGTACTCTTTCCACTTCATTTTTTAAAAGTGGCCCCCTAATATCCTCATAACCGGGGCCCTTGAAGCCTGGACCACATGAAGCTACGGCATCCAGCATAGGTTGATAATAAACAGATCTTGTATCATTGAAAGGTATGTCTGCATCATACCACCATCTAGCAATGCATTCCCAAGCAGCCTCCTTTTCCACCTTCTTCCTTTTGGCATCAATGGTGGGCTGAGCACCAGGGGTAGTTCGGGGCTGAAAGAAAGACTCAAGGTTGCCACGAGGCCTTTTAAATTGGGATGTACTGCTACCAACACCACCACCAACAACATTTTCTTCCAAAGGTATGGTATAAGGATCATGGGTAGGATTTGGAAAATTGGAGGATTCTTCAAAACTAGGGTTTCTCTCAGATAAATCAGAACTACAACTTCTCCCTATCTCTTTTTGGATCCTCCCTTTTCTAACTTTTTCAGCTTGGTAGGATTCAATATGACCAAGCATCTCAGCTCTCAAGTCATCAGACACTTTTGGGCATGGTCTTACATTCCCCCTTGCACCTGCTAAATGTTGTTTCAGCCTATGTATACCTCCCCCACCAACCTCCTTCTGACAATAGTTACACACCATTTTCCCCTCAACTAATTGACAATGAATCCATGCAGGATCCTTTCTATCTTTGGGAGCCATGGAAAGCAATATAAATCTGCAAATAAAAAGCAAAACCCTAGTTTTTTAAAATTTAAATGCTATAAAAAAATGATTTCAAATTTTTAGAGACTAACCACCACATAACTAAAGGAATACATGGCTGATTTTACATACCTTGAAGAGACGCCTCCAAATCTAGAGAAGAAAATCAGCCACTAGTGGACTCCAAATCTGCTCCAATTTTTCTCCAAATCTGCTGCAATGGTCTCCAAGACTCCAAGTCTTCAACACAAATCAGCCCACACACTCCCAAAAAAAACTCCTTCAAACCTCCCTTCAAATTTGCCTAACAACCAACTAGAAGACACTCAGCAATCAACACTCGAAGAATCTATGGCAAAAGACCCCAAGCACACACTTAGAAATCGAATATTGGAATCCTTGGAAACACTCCAATGAATAGTGTGAGTGAAAGAGAGGGGGTGGGTGTCTTTTTATAGCTTAGGGGGAGTGTTTAGGTTAGTCTAGGTTCATCCCCCCCTACCCACTTTTCTTTTTTTTTAAAAAAATTAAAAAAAAAACAGTTTTTGGCCGGCCGTACGGGCTGCTGTACGGACCGGCCGGTTCACTTAAAAAAACCGGTTTTCTGCTATTAAGTCCGGTTTTGACCGGTTTGTGCCCTAAACCGGCCGGTTTTGGCCAAAACCGGGCAAATCCGGTTTGCATGACCGGTTTGGACCGGAATTCCTTGTGAACCGGTCTAACCGGCTGGTTTTGGCAAAACCGGTCCGGTTCTGGTAACATTGGTTTGGATGGCTGCAAGTGCTTCCTCCATGGTTGTTGCTCCTGCGCGGAGGACAACCATAACCAGGAGTTTTTTTTTTTTGGTTTGGGAATGGATAGAAAAACACAAACAAAAGCTTATTTAGTAAAGAGAAATTTGGATTTGGGAAAAACTCGGAGGGGTAATTGGGGTTTGAGTAGGTTTTGGACACTTTCTGATGGACAAGGAAGCAAAAAATGGGGATTTCAGAAGTGGGGTGAAAGAATGAGAAAATTTGGCAGAGAGGGACAAAGAAGCAGAATTAGGAAAGGAACTCGGTGGTAAAATTTGAAGGCGATTGGGTGAAATCCGAAGAAGTTATGGCAAACCCTAAAAATAGACAAATGTGAGATTTCGGGCTTTGGGAAGTGGAATTTGGGATAGGATCCTCAGGAATGAAATATGTAGAATGGAATTACCGGGGTGTCAGGGAAGTTTCAAGGGAAACGGAGTGAAAACAAGGGAGATATGAGAGTTTTTTTCTTTCTTTTTCTTTTCAGGAATAGATCTGCAATGGCGGAAGGGATCTGAAACAGATAGATCTGCAACGGTGCGGAAGTGATCGGAAACAGAGGGAGCTGAAGCGGCGCCGACTGGATCGAAAACGACTGGATCTGAAATAGATCGGAAACGGCTGGATCTAGAACGACTTTCAGAATGGATTTGAAATGGCGCGACAGTGATTGACAACAGTTCAGCTGAAAATAGATATGGACCCCAGGTATATGCGGCTTCCTAACAGTTCAAGGGTTTCACTCGACCACCAATGCTGTCTGACAGCTTGCGTATTGGGGCAGTACCCCTCACTCCACAGCTCAGGTAAAACTGATAACTGCTTTGCCACAGACGACAGCTCTTGGTTTACCTCAGGGGTGGGAACTAGTCAATTAGGTAGGGGTCGTTGCCCTTTTCGCTGGCAGGTCCTCTCAATGGGCCAGCTACTTTGGAGTTCTTGTGGTACTCCTCACAATGAGTTTTAGGGCTTATGCCCAAGTACTTCCCATAATTAAGCGGATAGGGATTATTCCCAGATCCGAAGATGCAACAGATGCGAAATTTTTTTTTTAAAAGAAATTTCACCCAACGAGCCCAAGAAAGTGCTCTGATACCAGATGTGAAGAACCTGCAATAATTAATTAATGAAAACACACGAGATAGCAGAAATAACAGAACTCAGAATCACTTTTATATTGATCGCGGGCCACTTCGAGGGGGCAACCTCCTTTGAGCAAGCTCAATACAAATAACTTCATGGTACTTTCATTGGTCTCAACACAAACTTATATACTAAGTCTAGGCGCCAATACCATGGGTCAATACCATGTGTCAATACAAACCATGGGCCAATACAAAATATGGTCAACAATTACTACGGGACGACTTACAAAGCATATGCGTCCAACAACAATAATACAAACTATGGATCAACAAATACTACGGGACGACTTACAAAGCATATGCGTCCAACAACAATATACTAACAAAGTAAATAGAAGGGTTGACATGGGTTCCTAACAGTCATCATGAAAGCCATGAGATTGAAAATATTGATGCTCTTCTTCATATTAAAACACATAGATGAGATAGAAAGTGTTTTGTTTTGAGGGGGATCATATCTATGGTATTTATGATGTGGATTCGAGAGCCAACAGTGTAGCTTTTGGGTCTCTTGGACAGCATTGTACAACAGATATTTTTGAAAATCATCTTATGATGTATGAACAACCATGTTATTACATTGATTGGATTGATTTGGTGATGCACCAAGGGGGTTTTCATGGCCACATGACTTTAGAAAAATTTCAGCCATTGTTATCCCCAAGCTTCACTTCTTTTATGTATGAAACCATAGTGGGAAATGGTATTTTTGGGGCTGCCATACATCCTGGACAGGAACATGTTAAAGCTTGGATGTATTGCAGGGATTTTAAGCCCCATATGCAAGGGCAACAAGCCGCAGGTCATGGATTTTTGTAGTCTTTCAGATCTGATTTGTACTCTCATATTCAATATATTTTTCTGACAGAAGACTACAAATAGAGGTGTTGCCTGCCGATGTGCACACCAATAGCAGAAATTTTTCGAAAGCTGTTTCCCAAGTGGGAAAGGTGTGGCCTTGGGGGAAAGCAAAGAGTCAGGTGCTGTCACTTGATCCCGACTCCTCCGTTTAGGCAAACTCCTATCGAAGCCAAGGGGGTTAGACCCTACAAAGAGTTTCTAAGGCTCTTGTGTTTTAAGTGTTTTAGTGATGTATGATGTAGATGGGTGTTTTTAAGAGTTTTTGTGATTTACAATAATCAATTAATTAATCCAAGCATGTACTTGCAAAATGATAAGAAGATGCACAACCACTGATAATGACAGTTTAAATATAAAGCATCCACAACATGATACAACTTAAGCAGATAAAATAGTACTCCAGATAGATAATAAGCAAATAAATAATGAGTTGAAGGACCAGTGCCTTATGGAGTCAATGTTTGTGCTTGGGATGCTGAATACAAGTCTTGGATGTGCTTGAGAACTGTTTTGCAAATGCTCTTTGTATATTTTATTGTAAATTTTGAATGGTGAGTTGATTATTAGGGGTGAGGGATATCTCCAAGATATATCTTTCGGTACTGGAAATGTGTCCGAAAAATACTCTAAGTGGCTCGGTACAAGGACATGTTATCTACCAAAGTCTCAAGAGCGTGTTCAACACTACACCAACCAGGGATGTAGTCTAACGGTGCCCCCAAGATCTAAGTACAGTGGTTCCAGCATTCCCAGGCAGAATTTGCCCACTTTCGAATATTGACGATCAATGCCAGATTTTCGTTGGTTTGCGGGAATGAATTTTATTAAGGTTAAAGTTGGAATTAAATGTGAAAATTAAAGAATTTGTACCGTTTCTGAGTATCCCAAAATTGGGTAGAGCATATGCGGTATAGAAAATAATAAATTCTAATTTTAAGGGTATGTGTGAAAAGAACCAAAGAGAAACTCTTCGACAGAGAGCACTCTTGATCTGCCTTATGGCGAGATTCAAGAGATTTATTGTAAAATGAAATGCTTGAAATAAACCCAAGAATCTCTTTCAGGTCTTAAGATCGTACTCGGGAGAGCAAGGGGGTTAGCAATAAAACAAAATGAAAACGAACTCTCCGACAGAGAGCACTCTTGATCCACCTTTCGGTGAGATTCAAGAGATTTTGGATTCTTTATAAACAGTTTATATCAAGATGACAAATAATGAAATAATGAACTATACTAAACTATGAACTTCTAAGATCTAGCAATTATGTCAAAATTGAAACTACTCTAGTAACTTGAAAATTAATCTACTTGCGGAAAATAAAACTAAGCTAAAAAAGGAACCAAAGACAACACAAACTTCCCCCAAATGGGGGAAGTGGGGATGTGGGAGCCTTTATCCCACTTGCTCTTTTATTAACTTGTTACAATATTTTTGTTTTTTTTTGTCTTCCTCACTTGAAAGCACAATGGATGGGGAATGAGAGAAGAGGGAAGTGCTTTCAAGGGGTGAAGTCTTGTTCGTTTGATTGCTCTTCTTGGTCTTGTTTGCTACTAGCCTTTGGGCTTCTCGCTTGCTTGGATCTTCCTTACTTGTCTTCAAACAAAGACTTCAAACATGGCACCCATTAAGATGTTAAAAATAAAACCAAAATGAAACTATGTCCTAACTCTTGCTAGCTTGCAAAAACAAAACAACTAGATAGGAGAGAAACTAAGTCTATGAACAAAAAGTAAATGAAACTAGTTTAAATCTAAGCTAAGATAAAAGGTGGAAAACTTAACAACAAGAAATAGGCAAGAAAGGGAAACCAAAGAAGTTTAAAGAGAAGAAGACGAAGAGAAGATGAAGAGAAGAGGGAAGTGATGGGGAAGAAGAAAAGTAAAAACAGTGAGGAAAGAGAGGGCAGAAAGAGAAAAGGAAGAAGGCTGGAAATGAGTGAAGAAATCAGAGGTTAAAGAGCTGGAAATGAAGGAAGAAATCAGAGAGCAAAAGAGACAAAAATCAGAGATCAAAAGAGACAAAAATCAGAGATCAATAGAGCTGGAAAATGGTCAAAAAATCAGACCTCAATAGAAGATAAAATGGTCAAAAATCAGAACTATAAGAGGATAAAAGAGAATCAAAGAAGATGACAAAATCAAAGAGTGAAAATGAATGGACAAAAGAGAGAGGCAAGTAGGCTAAAGATGAAAAACTTTGAGCTAAACAACCTACTGCATGCACAATGGCAAATAGATTAAGAAGGTAAGAACTTTGAAAATAATAAACTATTGCCAAGTGAAAAGTGAATCTAGGTAAGAAAATGGTTTTTTTAAGAGTAGAATCACTTTAGTAGCCAACTGAAAAGGAAGTGTTTGATTTTAAATTTAAAGAGGTGAGAGAAGTGGAACCAATCCCAAGCTTGAGGATTTTGAAGGTTTATGGAGATCTACAAGAAACAAATCATTAGCATGTGACCACTTGATTCATAGTGTTGGAGAGGAAGAAAATCTAGCTTAAGTTTGCTTCCCAATCAACTTAGATCCTCCATCAAAACTTTCATACGCTTAAAAGAACAAATGGATTAAATCTAGAAGATATAGATAGTAATAAAACAAGAAGAGTAATTGTATTTCTAACTACGCATACTATTCCCTATTTTCTCACTAACATATCAAAAGACAAACAACTTAAAGACTATAAATGAATGCTTCTATGGGATCAAAGGCCTTCTTAGCTAGATAATCAACACATTCATAATGATAAGCATATGAAAAGCATGAAAAGCATGAAAAGATTATACCTTAATCATAGACGTACAACACAATATGGATCTTGCACACTTCCTTGTCCTCCAAAGTCTCAACAAATTCTTATTGCAAAAAATATGAAATACATGAGCAGAGGTTCCTTGCTTTCCACCCTTGCAGATGGAGGCAAAGCCTTGCTTTTATAACATTTACAGAGTACCAAAAACCTAACTTGACCTCATGAGGTGGCTAGGGCAAGGAGGGCGCAAATCCCAAGATGAGAGGAGTTCCAAGCTTGATTGAGAAGTTAACTGAATCACTTGGTAGTTGTGAAAGGTGACAAGGCTCCACATAGGAAAGGTGCCCTCACCAACATCTTGGAACCATCACCAAGCCAATCCAATGATGCCAACACACCAATTCGTGGGAGCTAGAGAGGAGGGCGCATTCTTCAAGGAGTTGTCTGCAGTGCTCCAAGCTTTGACTGAAATCAGTTGGTGTTGATTGGAATCTTCATAAATGCCCAGTGCCATGTCATTTAGCACTTTATTTTATTCAATTTGGCCTTTTTTGGAGAGATTTGACTTTTCTCCAAAATAATATTTTCTGAATATTTTAATTAAATATTCCTCATTTATTGATTTTGAGGAAATATTTAATTAACATGCCAAATAATTGTTTGAAACTTAGGATAAGTGGGTTTAGGGGTTAACTGGGTATTTTGGCTTAGAAAATGAGTCTTTATTTGATAAAATCCATCCCCAAACCACTTAATTATTACATCTTAAAATTTTTCAATTAAGCAATAGGAAAAATGGTTTAATTAATTGAAAAATTTAATTATTAAAATAATAAAAAATAAAAAATCCAACGCATCTGGTAAAATTTTTTTTGGACAAATTTTTTAACACACCTAGGGACCTAGGAAATGACCATAGAACATACCAATAGTGTCTAGTAGGTTCATATTTTACAATTGGGCTCTAATAACCCCCGAAGGCCTAACCTCCAAATTTGGGCATTCTAGCTTTGGAGGTTGTAGGAGAAAAACTCATCGATTATTACTCAGCTAAAGGCAAAGCATAATCGACAAGTGAAAAAACTCCTTAGAATACCTTATTTGACTGTCAAGTCCTAGGGAACCGAGCCACTCAGACCCCCCTACTAGCACACTTTATTACAAACCCCATGGGGCATGGTCATTTCAACACAAAAATAGAAAGTCTAGGCAGAATTGGCTAAGTCTGAACACATTGAACCTCCGAACTCTAGAAATGAACATGAATCACGTTCAATAACTGGCGGCTCGATAGAAGTTCAACTATTTGTACAAAATAGTTGGTAACATCTGGCTCCAACTACGGGACGGGCACTCGTATGATTAATCAATCAAAGAGAGTGTTCGAGAACCCTAGAATGTCTGTTTCCTGCATGAAAACATAAGTGTGTAAGCCCACATATACATGATAGAAAATGCCAAATAGATACCAACATAAAAATGAAATCTATTTACAATGTTTAGTAAACATCATATAATACAAAGCATAATGTACAAACATAATGGTACAAAAATAGAAATACAACATATAAAGTACAACAAGAGAGGGTTTAGAAAAGCCCTGAAATGCCCCCATGGGCATTTTTTAGAGATCATTGCTGTAGAACAACTTCAGCTGCTGCCCATTCATAGGTAGGTTCAACCTCTCTCCTTCCATAGTGTTGAGTAAAAAAGAGTTTGTGTCTGCATAATCGTTAATAATAAAAGGCCCCTTCTAGAGGCTGTCGAATTTCCCATGCTTGCCCGGTTTCTCTCTTCTTTTATCCCATAAGAGGACCATGTCCCCAATTTGGAGAGATCTTGGCTTAGCCGACTTATCAAATGTTCCTTTCATGCTCTCTTGATGTCTCAGGATCTGATCTAAGGATGCTCTTCTACTCTCGTCAAGCTCGATAATCTGATTAATTTTTTGTTCCATCTCTTCCCTTTCCGAACCATATTCCATTATCATTCTAAAAATTGGTATTTGCATGTTGACAGGTAACTCGACTGTGAGACCATATACCAATTCAAAGGGAGACTTCCCAATAGAATTCTTCTTGGTGATTCTATCGGCCCAAAGTGCATACTTAATCTTACTATCCCATGATCTTTTGTTGTTTCCCATAGTTTTTTTAAGGATGTTCATCATGTTTTTATTAGTGGACTCAGCAAGTCCATTTCCCTGTGGGTAATAGTTGGATGAATGGGATAGGGTAATGCCATACTTAAAGCAGAAAGATGTCATGTCGATGGAGCTAAAGGCTTTGGCATTATCAGTTGTTATCTTAAGGGGGATACCAAATCTTGTGATGATTTTATCCTCAATGAAGTCCATAACAACTTTCTCCGTGGCTGTCTTGGTGGGTATGGTCTCCACCCACTTGGTGAAGTAATCGGTAGCCGTGAGGATCCAACAAAATCCATTGCTTGAATTATCTTTAAACTTGCCGATGAAGTCAAGGCCCCATTGCTGAAAGGGGGCAAGGACTACTACAGGTGTAAGGGGAAGAGCAGCCAACTTCTGCTTCCCAGTGAAGAGTTGGCACTCTTGGCAACACTTAACATGTTTGTGTACATCTGCAAAGATGGTTGGCCAATAGTACCCAGCTCGAAGGATTTTGTAGGCAGTTGTATTTGCTGCAAAGTGGCCTCCACAAAATCCTGAGTGAAATTCAGTCAAGATCCTCTTGGAATCTTGTTCATTAACACATCTAAGTATAATTCCGTCTGGGTTCCTCCAACCCATACCCTCCTGAGTGAGGCAATACCTAGCAGTTTTTAATCTTAAAGCCCTTCGTTTGTGACCCTTGAGGTGATCCGGGCAAGTCAAGTGAAGTAGGAAATATATGATGTCTGAATACCAATGGTTGTCAAGATCCTGCAAAGCTGGTGTCATAGTTGGTTCAAATTTGTTGTTTTCACAAACCATGCCTATTGCTTCTTCATTTTTCTAAGTTAACATCTTAGCAAGGCCCTATCCTTTTATTAACTTGGTTGGTTTAATCTCTAAGTCATATTCCTGAATCTTAGATACCCATGTGCCCCTTTTTCCTAAGCAATCTTGTTGGGACAAGATGTCTTTTACTGCAGCATGGGGGACATATCCCATGACTTTTGAATACCCGATGTATGTTCTGAAGTGTTTGAGAGATTTAACCAAGGCATAGGCTTGCTTTTCCATTATAGTGTATTTTAACTCAGAGTTTTGCAATGCACGACTCATGAAGGCAATAGGTTGCTCGAACCCTTCGAAGTTCTTTTGGAGCAACACCCCAACAATAGTGTCTTTTGATGCAAAGGAAAATATCATAAAGTCCTTGGTGTAATCGGGGCTGACTAGGACAGGTGACTTAGTGATTGCATCTTTAATACTGGAAAAAGCCTCCCTCCCCTCGCTATTCCATACAAACTTAGCATCTTTCTTGAGTAACCTTTCAATGGGTTTCATTAATTCAGCTAAGTTGGGGATGAATCTTCTAATGAAGTTGATGTGTCCATTAAAAGACTGGAGGGCCTTTATATTCTTTGGCAGGGGTATCTTCTTGATAGCTTCAATCCTTTCAGGATCAATTTTGACCCTGTCCTTAGATATAATGTGACCTAGAAGCTTTCCTTCATCAATCCCTAGGACAGGTTTAGCCGGATTCAAGGAAATTCCATATTTCCTACATCTTTCAAAGACCTGTTTAAGTTGGATGACATGGATGGATCTTTCTTTTGAAAAGACATTTAAGTCATCCTGATATATCTCAATGATCTTTCCAATTAATTCTTTAAATGCATAGTCCATGGCTCTTTGAAAAGTAGCCCCAGCGTTTAGAAGACCAAAAGGCATCCTTAGATATTCAAAGGTACCCCATGGGGTTGTGAAGGTGGTTTTGTGTTTGTCTTCCTTCTGTATGACAACCTGATTTTATCCTGAAAAATCATCTAACATGGACATCATGCTAGATCCAGTGACCCGTTGGAGGAGGGTCTCCATGTTTGGGAGTGGATAGTTGTCCTTCTAACAAGCTGTGTTGAGATTTCATAAATCTATGCATACCCTTATACTCCCATTTTTCTTTCTAATAACCTCTAAGTTGGAGCACTAAGATGAATGTCTAGTGGGTGCTATGACACTTGTTGCTAACATTTTCTCCAATTCTTTCTTTACAATAGGAGCCAACTTAGGGTTTAGTTGTCTTAGCTTTTGGCAGAAAGGTTTGACTTCTTGAAATTCTAGCTTGAGGGGGATGGTGTGCTGGAAGACATCTTCCCTATATGCTTTTAATTCATCATAAGTAAAAGCAAACACATCCCTATATTCCTTTACTAAATTGATTAAGTCATTCCTCTCCTTTTCAGAGGTGCCTTTTCCTATTTTTATCATTTTAGGACTTGTCTCTGATCCAATGTTTATCTCTATGTAATCCCTTGGTTTCATCTGGTCAATACTGTTCTTCCTTCTATCCTGCCTGTCAAAGATGTTTTCTAAAGCTATAAGGCCACGTGGCACATGATTGTTGAACTGGTTGCCTTCTCCTTGATACTCTTTGCCCTCCTTTTCTTCATTGACTTTAAAATTTGAGAACTCATCTATGTTATGAATAAATTTTAGGATTTGTTCATCATCTTTAAATACTTCCCAATGCTCCATGTTATCTGGTACTGATGGTCTAAAGTTGATCTCAAGTGTACAGTCACCGTTTAACATTTCTTCCGATGGTTGGAGGTTTGATGCCGAAACTGCCAGTCTATCCGCTGCACTATTCTGATCTCTAGGGATTGCTTCTATGTTTAGGGCATCGAAAAATTCCATAGTATCCCAAATTGCATTTCTATATTTTTTCAATCTTTGACATTTACATGCAAATTTGTCTTTAATTTGTTGAACTATTAAATCCGAATCACCCTTTATACTAGTGTAGTCATACTCGGCCAAGACTCGCAAGTCTGGCCGAGTTTGCCCAAGTGACATCCGGGCCGGGTACTCGCGAGGAACTCGCTGCCCTAACTCACCACTCGGTCAGACTCGCCTTACTCGCCATACTCGCTGAGTCTGTCTCACCCGCTGGAAAGCCCCACCATTTTCGACGTACGCTTGGTTTTTGGCGGGAATGCGCGGTGGGTATGCCTTTAAGACCGCCATCGACTTGCTGTTCCACTCACTGCGACTGTAACTGTGAGTGCGAGTGCAACTGGATTGGAGCTGTGACAGTGTGAAGAGTTGAAGACCGCCATCGTCGACCGGTCGAGCTGCTGCTGCTAGGTTGGTGAAGGTTTTTTTTTATTACAATTTGTTTTAAGTTTTAACGTTTATTGTATAATTTTTAATTTTTTATAGTTTTTTTATTTTATTTGTATCAGTCTATGGTGGCCTTTTGGCAGCCTCCAAGGCTGCCTACATGGCCATCACGGCCTGTAGGCAGCCTCCACAGGCTGCCAAAAGGCCACGAAGGGGACGCGGCCACCATGTCACCATACACATAAAAATAAATTAAAAAAACTATAAAAATTATAAAAATAATATATTTTTAATTCTTAAAATTTTAATTTTTAAAATTTTAATTTAAAATAATGTTTGTTAAAGTTTAAAGTTTAAAACTTAAAACTTTAACAAACATTATTTTAAATTAAAATTTTAAAAATTAAAAATATATATTTAGTAATTTATGTAATGTTTTTAAATTTTAAACTAAGTTTTGATTTAAATTTGTAATTAAGTTTTTTTTTTAAATTTTATTTCTAATTTTATGTAATTTATTTATGTTTTTTTTTTTAAATTTCTTTTATGTAATTTTAAGTTTTTATGTATGGGCCTATTGGCAGCCTGTGGAGGCTGCCATCGTGGCCCATAGGACACGATGGCAGCCTCCACACGCTGCCAACAGGCCTAGACAAAAATTACATAATATAAAAAAAAAATACATAAATTACATAATATAAAAAAAAAATACATAAATTACATAAAAATTAAAAACAAAATTACAATTTAAAAGAAAACTTAATTAATTGTTAATTTTTAAAGTTTTATGTTATTTATGTGTTTTTTTTGGGCCATTGGCAGGATATGATGGCAGCCTCCACAGCCCTGGGGAGGCTTCTGTAGGCTGCCATCACAATCTACAGGCTTGTAGGCTGCCGCTGTGACCGCCTACAGCCTACAGCCATTGTGGCAGCCTACAGGCCTATAGGCTGTGATGGCAGCCTCCACAGCCTACCAAAATTCCTTAAAAAAAAAAAAAAATTCATTTTATTTTTAATTTATAACTAAAAATTCATTTTATTTTTTTTCCACTATCAGATTGTTATCCATGGCACCTAAGGGCAGACCTAGAAGGCCTCTTGATAAAGCATGGGAACATTGTGTCTGGGTGGTCCCAGGGCAAGACAATCAAGTCAAGTACAAGTACTGTCCAACGACTATGTATGGGGCATAAACAGGTTAAAACACCACTTAGCTCGAGTTGTGTGCAAAGATGTCATAGTTTGTGATGGTTGCCCTAAAGAAGTCATAGCGGAAATGAACGCTGCTTTGGAAAGCATCAAAGACCAAAATGCCAAAAGATCTAGGCTGAGGTTTGAAATTGTAGGGATGGGCAGATCTTCAATGGGACTCCTAGGTAGTTGTTCATCAAGTTTTGCACTAGGTGCTGCTGCAAGTCCATCTATCACCTCTCATTTCTTCCTTCCTCGTACGACCCCGGGATCTCAACCAACCTTGGACAACTTTAATGAAAGGAAAAGGAAGGAGGCAGATATGGCAGTGAGGAGGTTTTGGTACCATGACAGCCTCTCATTCAACATTGCAAGGTCTCCATTTTATCAGCCCATGGTAGATGTTATTGCAAGCGCTACCCCTGGATACAAAGCCCCCTCATACAGTGCACTTAGGGGGAAAGATCTAGATGAGGAGTTGCAATGTGTCAAGGAACAGTTGGAGAGCATTAAAAGCTCATGGGAGTTTACAGGTTGTACAATCTTGTCAGATGGGTGGACAGATCAGAGGAATAGAACGATCATAAATTTTCTTGTGGCTTGCCGTAAGGGAACCATGTTCCTGAAATCTGTTGATGCATCCTCACATGTGAAAGATGCAAATCTAATATTTACATTGTTAGCAGAGGTTGTTGAAGAAGTGGGGGCCAAAAATGTTGTCCAAGTAATCACCGACAATGTAGCAAATTATGTGGCAGCAGGTAAATTGCTTTGTGCAAAATACCCTACTCTTTTTTGGACCCCTTGTGCTGCCCATTGTATAGATTTGATTTTGGAGGACATTGGGAAGTTGGAGTGGGTGCAAGGTGTGGGTCATGAGTGCAAACAAATCACCAAGTACATTTATAACCATGCTTGGGTGCTGAGTCTTATGAGAGAGCACACAGAAGGTGAACTCAGTTGCCTTTGCTGTCACACGGTTTGCAATCAACTTTCTCTCCCTCCAAAGCCTTCTTAATGAGTACCAAGCATTGAGACGGATGGTTAGTAGCAGGGAATGGATACATTATAAGGACAACACAAAACCAGATGCAATGGCTATGAGCTTGTCTGTCCGTAGAGATAGTTTATGGGAGGAAGTCACTGAGATTGTCAGCATGACAGAACCACTTGTGAGAGTGTTGAGGATCATGGATGGTGACAAACCACCAATGGGGTATGTTTATGAGGGGATGGACAGGGCCAAAGAGGCCATCAAGGTCTTCTATAAGGGGGATGAATCAAAATATCTTCCTATATGGGATATTATTGATTCCAGGTGGGACAGGCAACTACATTCACCATTACATGCAGCAGGGGCATATCTCAATCCGAGCATATTCTATAATGAAGGGTCTAAAATTCAAAAGGATCCTGAGGTAATGAGAGGTATGATGATATGCATTGAGAGGATGTACCCCAATCAAGATACTCAAGACTTGATCAATATGCAGTGAGATATGTACAAGGAATCATCTGGCATGTTTGGATTTAGCTCAACACAACGTCTCAGGGAGAAGAAAATGACATGTAAGATTCAATTTGTAATTTGTTAAATTTTATTTTGCTAGTTTTATTTTTAAAGTTTGACATTGCAAAACTTGTAATCTTTGTTTATTTTTTTTATAACAGCCCAATGGTGGATAGATTTTGGCGCTGAGGCACCACAACTACAGGAATTCGCCATCAAAATATTGAGTCAGCCTTGTAGCGCTTCAAGTTGTGAGCGCAATTGGTCAGTATTCGAGCACATCCACACCAAAAAGCGCAACAAGTTGGAGCATGAGAGGTTGGAGAAGTTGGTCTACATATACTACAACCTTCGGATGCTCACAAAACAACTGTGGGGAAAGGATTTGGATCCAATTTTATTGGAACAGATTGATCTAGTCTTTGATTGGGTAGTGGAGGATGAAGTTCTTTCTGATTTGGCTTGGCTTGATGAAGAGACCGAGGGTCCCTCTGGTGTACCATTTTCTGAAATGGAAACGCCAAACACACTTGCATCACAGTTGATTTTTCCATCTAGTGATGTTGTCACTAGCGCTAGTAGGGTCTATACTAGGCGTTCCACTGCTCGTAGTCATGCATGAGAATCGAGTTTGGACTTGGAGACGCTATCTTTTTTGATTTTCTAGTTATGTTTACCTATGTATTTGAACTTGGTACTATGTATTTGAACTTGGCACAATTTTGGAATGTGTTCAAGGAATCATCTTTCAGTTCACTATTTTGCATACAAATATGGAGTGTCAAATGTTGTATTATTAATTTTTATGAGATGATCTAATGAATTTCTGCATAGAATTGTTTTTATAACTTATATGGATTAGAAATGTCATTATCTATGTTTTTTGTGCTTAAAAGTTACCACATTTTTAATTTTTTTTCATATTTTTCATATTTGCCGAGTCTTTTGCCGAGTCTTATCCGAGTCTGTCGAGTCCCAAGCCAGCTGAGTATTTGCCGAGTCCAAGTCTGACTACACTGCTTTATACTTAGCAATTTAATCCCCATGTCCTTGGCTAGCTTGATGCCTAGTAGAAGTGCTTCATACTTAGCTACGTTGTTGGTGGCTTCAAATTCTAATTTGAAAGCAAAGTTGAAAGTCTTCCCCCCTGGTGAAGTTATAACTATTCCTGCCCCCTTTCCAGCTCTTGATTGAGCTCCGTCAAAATTCATCCTCCATAACTCATCTACCTTTTCATCTTTTAGTTTTTCTTGAATAGGGGCCAAAAAGGTAGAGTTAATATGATAGGTGCCATGTTCGTTAGTATTATAAACATATTGGTTTAAAGGCTTCTTGAGATTTTCAACATGGTACTTCTTTTCCTTTTTGTTATGCAATTTAACCAATGAATCCTCAGATGCTGGCATAGTGGCATAAGTCCAATCCATTTGGATCCATCCTCCTAAAGTGGCAGCCCACTTCGTAGAAAGCAACATTCCCCATTTATCCGGAACATAAATGACAAGGATGTCCATAGTTACATGGATATCCAGATATTTAGCTAACCTTACTGACTGATTTTCAATAATTCCCACAACTTCAACCTGCCTAGAGTCCATGGCACAAACATTTTGATAAGGTTTAGATGTCTTAAGGTTGAGTTGTTGCATGACCTTTTTCGTCATGATGTTGGATGAAGAACCTGAATCTAGCATACAGTTGTGTAGAAGAAGATCACCTATCATCAATGATACATAAAAAGGGGGATGATCTTCTCTTCTTGGGTCCTTGGTATGCAAGATTATTAGGGGGTCTATGGAGACATTGTTGTTACTTGTGGATGGTTGCTCTATAGTGTCTGAAAAAGTAACCTTTTTAGGGGTAGGAGGATTCAAAGGTGTGGGGGGATTTATAGTAGGAAGATCCAAGACTTTTAACAACTTTTCTTTCTGTTTAGGAATTTTATAAAGTTCATTTACAGGTACAAGTACTTTAGTGGTATTGAACCAATTACCCCAATCAAAATTCAAATCATTTGCTTCATTGGATTCATTTGGAGTTATTACCTTTGGTGGATATTGCATGGAAGGTCCAGGATTTGCTCTGCTTTGATAAGTAACACCTTTGTAACACCTTTGAACTTTTGCATGTTGTGAACTTGCTCAATTGAAGGCCTTTCTGCAGTTAAGTTCTCTACCTCTTGACTGTATTGTCTAGCTTGTTTCCAACTTTCTTTGGGAATGTTATGGATGTCACCTATAGTGTTCACGTACTCAGGCTCGCTTGATGACGGTTCACCACCACATCCCTCTGGAAAACCATGCTCTTGAACATAGCATGCATAGTGACAAGTAGATTCTTCATGAAAGTCTCTACATGCCCTACAATATGGCGTATAATCTTCAACCATGTTAGCAACATCCAATGGATTGGGAGGCCTCTTTTCATGGTTGGGACCTTTCTTTTGCCACGTTGTCTTCTGGGGGAAGTTCCTTTGAACAGGTTGGGTTTGAGCTCTCTCCATACTAATGACTTTGTTTTGCATCTCCTTCATTTGAGCTAGATGTTTCATTTTTGTACTTTCCATTCTTTCAATCCTCTCTCACTCATGTCCAACAATTTTTTCTCATAAGAATCCTTTGTAGAAGACAAGGGATCCTTTTCCTTATGTTCAGTTGGTTTAAGAGGAGTCAAGGCTCTTGAGTAGCCAGGAATGTTAGATTTACCGGATGATTGCATATTGCTGTCTATCTTAACAACCATTTCTTGGGCTATTAAAAGAGTAGTGGGCTCCTTGTCTCTGAGTTGATATTGCATTTCCCCACTAAGTGCCTCAATATAGTATACCAATGTCGATTGAGCAATTGGTTTATAATTAGTATGGATAGCATTCGTCAAATTCGTGAATTTTTTGTTGAACTCATCCATTGTCTGATTCTCACTTCTCTTTATATTTGTTAAGGCAACTAGCTGATGTTGAGGCTCTTTCTTTTCACCAAACTTGTTGGTAAAAGCAGTCTTAAATGTTGTGAGAGTTGCAAAGGAGTTGTCAGGCAAGTTGTTGAACCAGTCACCAGCATCTCCCTCCAAGGAAAGAGCAAAAAGTTTCATATACACATCTTTGTGTTGATGTGCAGGATCACTGATAAAGGCGCTGATACATCTGGAGAAGTTCTTAAGGTGAAGAGTTGTATTGATGGCATTAGTGCCAGTGAACATGGGAATTTTGTTTACAATTTGTCTGGTAGATTGTGAGGTTGACCTGCTATCTGAGAGATGTCAAGGGGGCTGAAATATTCACCCATTGTATCAGAAAGACAATTATTATTCTCAACAAAAAGACTATGGATGTCCGAAATAGACTCAGATCCAAGATTATCAAGGATCCTACGAGAAGTTAACCTATTTAATCTCCTCCTATAAACTTGTTCAGGTTCAGGGATGAAATCAAGTAGGCCTACAGAGTTTATTCTTGTTGAATACCTTGGTAAGTTATTTGACAGTGGAGTCGCCAGATGGATTTAAGTCTAAAATCAGAGAGTTGTTTAAACTAGAAACCTATCAAAAAGGTAAAGTTAAAAAAGTAAGAAAAAGCCAAGTTAAAAGTCGTCTAGGAACAAAAATTTTGTCCCCGGCAGTGGCGCCAAAAAATGTTGCCCATCGATGTGCACACGAGCAGTAGAAATATTTCGAAAGCTGTTTCCCAAGTGGGAAAGGTGTGGCCTTGGGGGCAAGCAAAGAGTTAGGTGCTGTCACCTGATCCCGACTCCTCCGTTTAGGCAAACTCCTAACGAAGCCAAGGGGGGTGGACCCTACAAAGAGTTTCTAAGGCTCTTGTGTTTTAAGTGTTTTAGTGATGTATGATGCGGATGGGTGTTTTTAGGAGTTTTTGTGATTTACAATAATCAATTAATTAATCCAAGCATGTACTTGCAAAATGATAAGAAGATGCACAACCACTGATAATGACAGTTTAAATATAAAGCATCCACAACATGATACAACTTAAGCAGATGAAATAGTACTCCAGATAGATAATAAGCAAATAAATAATGAGTTGAAGGACCAGTGCCTTATGGAGTCAATGTTTGTGCTTGGGATGCTGAATACAAGTCTTGGATGTGCTTGAGAACTGTTTTGCAAATACTCTTTGTATATTTTATTGTAAATTTTGAATGGTGAGCTGATTATTAGGGGTGAGGGATATCTCCAAGATATACCTTTTGGTACTGGAAATGTGTTCCGGAAAATACTCTAAGTGTCTCCGTACAAGGACATGTTGGCTGCCAAAGTCTCAAGAGTGTGTTCAACACTACACCAACCAGGGATTTAGTCTAACAGTGCCCCCAAGATCTAAGTACAGTGGTTCCAGCGTCCCCAGGCAGAATTTGCCCACTTTCGAATATTGACGATTAACGCCAGATTTTCGTTGGTTTGCGGGAATGAATTTTATTAAGGTTAAAGTTGGAATTAAATGTGAAAATTAAAGAACTTGTACCGTTTCTGAGTAACCCAAAATTGGGTAGAGCATACGCGGTATAGAAAATAATAAATTCCAATTTTAAGGGGATGTGTGAAAAGAACCAAAAAGAAACTCTCCGACAGAGAGCACTCTTGATCCGCCTTATGGCGAGATTCAAGAGATTTATTGTTAAATGAAATGCTTGAAATAAACCCAAGAATCTCTTTCAGGTCTTAAGACCGTACTCGGGAGAGCAAGGGGGTTAGCAATAAAACAAAATGAAAATGAACTCTCCGACAAAGAGCACTCTTGATCCACCTTTCGGTGAGATTCAAGAGATTTGGATTCTTTTTAAACAGTTTATATCAAGATGACAAATAATGAAATAATGAACTACACTAAATTATGAACTTCTAAGATCTAGCAATTATGTCAAAATTGAAACTACTATAGTAACTTGAAAAATAATCTACTTGGATTCCCCCAAATGGGGGAAGTGGGGATGTGGGAGCCTTTATCTCACTTGCTCTTTTATTAACTTACAATATTTTTGTTTTTTTTTGTCTTCCTCACTTGAAAGCACAATGGATGGGGAATGAGAGAAGAGGGAAGTGCTTTCAAGGGGTGAGGTCTTGTTCGTTTGCTTGCTCTTCTTGGTCTTGTTTGCTACTAGCCTTTGGGCTTCTCGCTTGCTTGGATCTTCCTTACTTGTCTTCAAACAAAGACTTCAAACATGGCACCCATTAAGATATTAAAAATAAAACCAAAATGAAACTATGTCCTAACTCTAGCTAGCTTGCAAAAACAAAACAACCAGATAGGAAAGAAACTAAGTCTATGAACAAAAAGTAAATGAAACTAGTTTAAATCTAAGCTAAGATAAAAAGTGGAAAACTTAACAAGATATAAGCTAAGATCTAACTTAACAACAAGAAATAGGCAAGAAAGGGAAACCAAAGAAGTTTAAAGAGAAGAAGACGAAGAGAAGATGAAGAGAAGAGGGAAGTGATGGGGAAGAAGAAAAAGTAAAAACAATGAGGAAATAGAGGGCAGAAAGAGAAAAGGAAGAAGGCTGGAAATGAGTGAAGAAATTAGAGATTAAAGAGCTGGAAATGAAGGAAGAAATCAGAGAGCAAAAGAGACAAAAATCAGAGATCAAAAGAGACAAAAATCAGAGATCAATAGAGCTGGAAAATGGTCAAAAAATCAGACCTCAAGAGAAGATAAAAAGGTAAAAAATCAAAACTATAAGAGGATAAAAGAGAGTCAAAGAAGATGACGAAATCAAAGAATGAAAATGAATGGACAAAAGAGAGAGGCAAGTAGGCTAAAGATGAAAAACTTTGAGCTAAACAACCTACTGCATGCACAATGGCAAATAGATTAAGAAGGTAAGAACTTTGAAAATAATAAACTATTGCCAAGTGAAAAGTGAATCTAGGTAAGAAAATGGAATTTTTAAGAGTCGAATCACTTTAGTAACCAACTGAAAATGAAGTGTTTGATTTTAAATTTAAAGAGGTGAAAGAAGTGGAACCAATCCCAAGCTTGATGATTTTGAAGGTTTATGGAGATCTACAAGAAACAAATCATTAGCATGTGACCACTTGATTCATAATGTTGGAGAGGAAGAAAATCTAGCTTAAGTTCGCTTCCCAATCAACTTAGATCCTCCATCAAAACTTTCATATGCTTACAAGAACAAATGGATTAAATCTAGAAGATATAAATAGTAATAAAACAAGAAGAGTAATTGTATTTCTGACTATGCATACTACTCCCTATTTTCTCACTAACATATCAAAAGACAAACAACTTAAAGACTTTCTATGGGCTCAAAGGCCTTCTTAGCTAGATAATCAACACATTCATAATGATAAGCATATGAAAAGCATGAAAAGATTGTACCTTAATCATAGACATGCAACACAATATGGATCTTGCACACTTCCTTGACCTCCAAAGTCTCAACAAATTCTTATTGCAAAAAATATGAAATACATGAGCAGGGGTTCCTTGCTTTCCACCCTTGAAGATGGAGGCAAAGCCTTGCTTTTATAACATTTACAGAGTACCAAAAACCTAACTCGACCTGATGAGGTGGCTAGGGCAAGGAGGGCGCAAATCCCAAGATGAGAGGAGTTCCAAGCTTGATTGAGAAGTTAACTGAGCCACTTGGTAGTTGTGAAAGGGTGACAAGGCTCCACATAGGAAAGGCGCCCTCACCAACATCTTGGAACCATCACCAAGCCAATCCAATGATGCCAACACACCAATTCGTGGGAGCTAGAAGGAGAGCGCATTCTTCAAGGAGGAGTTGTCTGCAGTGCTCCAAGCTCTGACTGAAATCAGTTAGTGTTGATTGGAATCTTCATAAATGCCCAGTGCCATGTCATTTAGCACTTTATTTTATTCAATTTGGTCTTTTTTGGAGAGATTTGACTTTTCTCCAAAATAATATTTTCTGAATATTTTAATTAAATATTCCTCATTTATTGATTTTGAGGAAATATTTAATTAACATGCCAAATAATTGTTTGAAACTTAGGATAAGTGGGTTTAGGGGTTAACTGGGTATTTTGGCTTAGAAAATGAGTCTTTATTTGACAAAATCCACCCCCAAACCACTTAATTATTACATCTTAAAATTTTTCAATTAAACAATAGGAAAAATGGTTTAATTAATTGAAAATTTTAATTATTAAAATAATAAAAAATAAAAAATCCAACGCGTCTGATAAAATTTTTTTCAGACGAATTTTTTAACACACCTAGGGACCTAGGAAATGACCATAGAACATAACGATAGTGTCTAGTAGGTTCATATTTTACAGTTGGGCTCTAATAACCCCCCAAGGCCTAACCTCCAAATTCGGGCATTCCAGCTTTGGAGGTTGTAGGAGAAAAACTTATCGATTATTACTCGGCTAAAGGCAAAGCATAATCGACAAGTGAAAAAACTCCTTGGAATACCTTATTTGACTGCCAAGTCCTAGGGAACCGAGCCACTCAGACCCCCCTACTAGCACACTTTATTACAAACCCCATGGGGCATGGTCATTTCAACACAAAAATAACAAGTCTAGGCAGAATTGGCTAAGTCTGAACACACTTAACCTCCGAACTCTGGAAATGAACATGAATCACGTTCAATAACTGTTGGCTCGATAGAAGTTCAACAATTTGTACAAAATAGTTGGTAACAAGAGGCAACAACTTTCTTGCAGATTTATAGTGGAGCCATCCTCAAAATACTCCTTGCTTGATGGCATGATGAATGAGGTTGATGGGCTACCATATGCTTGTGTCAAAATGGTGATTGCATCAACCCTATTCAACAGTGGATAGGAGAAGCTTGTAGTAGTAGATGTCAACCTTGGCATGACTTTAATGTGGATAATCCTACTTCAAAGTTTAGTCAAGGATTAATATAGATCCAGGTCTATTTTTTCTTGGTGAGGGATGTGTCCTTGTTTTGGTTTGTCACCAAAACATGGCATTGATGAGATGCTTAAATGGTTACAATGGTTGTTTAATTTCACCTAACATGTTCATTTTCCAATGTAAGAGTAGGGTAGGATGAATAAACTCTCGAGAGCACTAGAAAGGAAAAATAAGTGCAACCATCATGAGCATTATATTTCATTTGTTCTTTTGGCATTGTTGGTTTATTCCCTTTCACGTAAGGCCAATTTTTGGCTATGTTGATGTATTGGACTATATGGATGTTGTATGTGGGGTTTCAAGATGTGGATGTTGTCCATCTTGCGACATGGTTTTCTTGCCTTTTTGAAATCCTTCACATGTACAATCGACAAATTATGGAGTTCTCATGCACTCTTCTTCAAAGACTAAATGTCCCCAAGTTGGAGGCTCTTGGAGCTAGTTGTTATCCCTCACATTGTATGAGGGTTATACATGTTGCAGGTCTTTTCAAAGTAGATTATTATGAAGACTGTGTTACTACTGAAACTAGCACACCTTTGCAAATCAAGCCTATGTAGACCTAGTGCTAGTGATGGTAAGCTCGAGAGAGAATTAAACCCAATGTCACATAGTCTAACCTCTCAACACTTCGGTCAAATCCAAAACCTAGGGGGAGACCCTAATCAGTGAAAGATACTTGCAACCACCAACAAGACACAAATACCTTCCACGGAACCTTAATAGCTATGATCAGTGCCTTAGCGGAGTAAAAAAATATACAATCTCGACACAAGAATCATATATAAATGGAGTTATTAACTTTATCAAATAAAATCATGCCTTTTGAGGCAATTTCTCGTTTCCCAAGGCAATGCCACACTTCCCAAGGCGGGCACTCCAAAAAGTGTGCCCTCAAGGGAAAGAGGACAATTGGATTAGGGCAAAGTTAGGGGATAAGCCAAAAATACAAAATACCTTCCAATTCATGATTTACGAGGGTTTCACAGATTCCGATGCACTTCCTCAAATAAGGATGCCCTCTAGGGTTTGTGGCTAAAACCCTAGGGCGAAATTTTAGGGTAGACCAAAAATACCAAATCACATCTAATTCACCAATTACAAGGTTTTCATGCATCCCAATGCACTCCTCAGAAGAGGACACCTTCTAGGGTTTGTGGCTAAAACCCTAGGGCGAATTTTAAGGATGGACTAAAAAAACAAGTTCACAACTACTTTTGGAGTTTTTGAATTTATTTAGATTTTTAGGGCTTTTTCCAGCTAAAAATATTTCTATGCATAAAACATAATAAAAGACGTGAAATTTAATAAAAAGAGGATAGTTGAAGGATAGGGTATTAGATTCTTGTCTCAGATCGAGGCTAACGTCCCTTCTCTTAAGATGGCTTCCAATACTTGCAACTAGGGCAAAGCTAGCAACCATTTAGGGTTAGGTAGCAAAATCCTAATTAGGGCAAATAGAGAATTCCAAGGCCCAATAAAACAATGGAGAGCTCCTTTGTAGGAAGGTCTCCTCAAGCAAGTAGACAAAATGCTCGCAAACAAACCTTGCCATAGTCCGAAGCACTTCAAGAATGACGTTAAACTAGGGTTAGGAGATAAACTTACCAAGATTAATCAAGAATGAGCAAGGAGATGCACCTTAGGTCACCCTTGAGCACAAGTTATCACAACTATTCTTCGCATCCACTTAGCATGTGATTATCAAACCCTCAAAGTCCATCCATTCACCTTCACGCAAGAGAGAAAGACATCCAAAGAGAAGTGTGCATTAGCTCAAATGCTCCAATAAACCAAGAGAAAGATAAAATAATACATAATTTGAATCCTTGTCCATGATTACTATCTCAAATGCTCCAATAAACCAAGAGAAAGATAAAATAATATATAATTTGAATCCTTGTCCATGATTTACAAATGAGGTGAGGATGCCTTATTTATATGAGACAACCTTCAACCTTTTACAAATTTGAGCCTATAAGTTAATGACAAAATATAAATTTTAGGTTAGTGCACCCACAAAATGGGGAATAAACCATACAATGACATTAAATAACAATAAAAATGTGCAATTAGGCTCCACCAAGTGCAAGGTGAGCCAAAAGGAGGGCGTCATGCCCCAACTAACCCCAATAGATGCTTGTCCCTCAACACCCTTCTTTTTTAACAATGTAGGCTTCTTCTTTAGGGAATGATGTCATTGGTATGGGGACCAGAAGGAGGGGTTTACTATCAAAACAATAGGTTCAAGTGGGCAAAATGAGGCATGCTAAACCGGGTATGAGAACCCTTACACGCGCAATCACCTCTACAAAGCAAAATACGAGTGTGGTCATGTCTCCTAATGGACCCATCACAAGAAGCACCAGACACCTACCCAGGTGGTGCCAGGAAGAATAACAAGTCCGATCAAACACTTTTCCCACTCCAATCAGTAACTAAACAGAGCTGAATTTACACTGTACACAGAGCTTATATGGAGATATCAAGACAATGTAAAACATGTACAAAGACAGAGTTCTTTGTTCTTTATTCAATTGATCAGAATTACAATTGCTCCATACTCGCTTCACTCCTAACTCCATGTTTCCCGTCCACACCTTCTACTTTTTCACCTATTAGAATTCAACTCTTTTTATAACACTCTGCAAACTTGTCAGATCCGAGTAAATTGGATCTGAATGTCTAATAAAAGAAATCCTATCAACAAAGATCTATCCTTGAAAAATTCCTCGCAGGGTTCAAGGAGAATAATGACAGATTGCTAATTATTACAAATAAAACTAATCTTATCTATCTAACAATGAACCCAATCCTTCTAGAAGTGATTACATGGAATTTGACTCATCAAACAAGAAATTTGAGCTGGATGCTCCTGCATCATACTCCTGGGGAAGAAAATAATTCTTCAATAAGTCTTCAGGGTGCACATTATACTTGGAAATTTCCTGTTCTGTCATCTAGGCTGCATCTTTAGAAGGATGATTCTTCCATTTGACCAAGTACTGAAAGAAGGTTTTGTTCCCAGTCTTCCTTAGAATTCTTTTGTCAAGAATGGCTTCAATCTGAGGTTGTTCCTTTTGTGGAAGTTGTCCTTGCCAATCTATAGATGAATCATCTCCATCTGGAGTTATACCATCTGTCTGGATACCTGCATCTCTAAAAGGATACAAATCCGAAACATTAAAAATTGGTGAAATCTGAAGGTCAGAAGGGAGTTCAATCTCATAAGCATTTGCAGAAAACTTCCTTAAAACCTTACAAGGTCCAATCTTTTTAAGCTTCAATTTGTTATAAGTTCCTTTAGGGAACCTTTCCTTTCTAAGATAGGCCATCACCAAAACTCCAACCTGAAGTTTACTTCTCTTCTCTTCAAATCTGCTCTCTGTTTGTACTTCCTTGCACTTTCCTGTAATCTCTTCTTGATATTCTCTTGTAGCTCATGCATACTAATTGCAAAGTCTTCACCTTCTGCACTTCTCTTTTCTTGCTTTCCCAAATCTCTAAGTTCATATACACCTCTTGGATGCATTCCATAGATAATTTGAAAAGGACTCATACCTGTGCTTCTGTTGGGTGAATCATTGTATGCAAACTTAGCCTGAGCAAGAGCCAAGTCCCACTGCTTTGGATTTTCATACACAAGGATTCTCAATATGTTCCCCAAGCTCCTATTTACCACTTCAGTCTGGCCATCAGTCTGAGGGTGATAAGCTGAACTAAAACTGAGATTAGTCCCCAATTTCCTCCGTAGAGTCCTCCAAAAATGACCAACAAATTTTGTATCCCTGTCAGACACAATACTTAAAGGCAACCCATGCAACTTTACAATTTCTGAAAAGAACAGGTTAGCAATATTGGTTGCATCATTAGTCTTCTTACATGCAATAAAATGAGCCATTTTGGAAAATCTATCTACCACAACATAAATTGAATCATGACCTCTCTGAGTTCTAGGTAAACCCAAAACAAAATCCATACTTATAGAATCCCAAGGCCTAGCTGGAATAAGCAATGGTCGATACAATCCTGTGTTTTGACTTCTTCCCTTTGCATGTTGACAGATTCTGCATCTTTCAACAAATTTCTTCACATCACGCTGCATTTTTGGCCAAAAATAAAAATTACTCACCAGAGCAAAAGTCTTGTCTTGTCCAAAATGCCCTGATAGTCCTCCACTATGCTTTTCCTGAATTAAATTCTCTCTCATTGAACATCTTGGAATACACAATTTACTATCCTTGAACAACAATCCCTCTTGCAACATATAGTCCAACCACTGGCTTCTATTATGGTTAACTGGATTTTCACAGGCTGCATATATCTCTTTGAAATCTAAATCTTCTTTATACATACCAATCAAATTCTCAAACCCCAAAATATTGACCTTAACCTCTTGTAAGACCAGATTTACCTTGCTCAATGCATCAACAACTTCATTAGACTTACCACTTGTATGTTTGATAACAAAGGTAAAGTTCTGCATAAATTCCACCCATTTAGCATGTCTTTGGTTTAGTTTAGGCTGACTATTTATGAACTGCAAAGCATGATTGTCTGAATACAATATAAATTCCTTAGGCATCAAGTAATGTCTCCACTTCTTAAGAGCCTACACAACAACATATAATTCCTTATCATAGGAAGAGTATTTTAATTTTGCTTCACTCAACTTTTCGCTAAAATACGCCACTGGCCTTTGTTCTTGACTCAAAACTGCTCCCACTGCTGTTCCACTTGCATCTGTCTCTACTTGAAATACTTTGTCAAAACTAGGCAAAGCCAAAATAGGCTTCTCGGTTACCTTTTTCTTCAACAACTTAAAATTTCTATCAGTTGCTTCTGTCCATTTGAAAGGCTGTCTACTTCCTTTGAAAGTATCTATTAAAGATGCACAAATCTGACTAAAATTATTAATGAACTTTCTATAGAAACTAGCGAGTCCATGGAAACTCCTTACCTCATATGCATTCCTCGGAACTGGCCAATTTAGAATTGCTTGTACCTTGTCAGGATCCATCTTCAGTCCTTCTTCTGAAACTATAAATCCCAAGTAAACTAACTCTTTCTTCATGAAACTACATTTCTTCAGATTTATCAGTAGCTTCTCTTTTTGTAAAGTTCTCAACACCAACTGAAGGTGTCTTAAGTGCTCTTCTCTGTTTTGACTGAAAATTAAAATGTCATCTAGATACACTATCACAAACTTCCCAGTAAATTCTCTTAAACCTCATTCATCAACCTCATGAAGGTACTGGGTGCATTAGTAAGCCCAAATGGCATTACTAACCACTCATATAACCCACTATTAGTTTTAAATGCTTTCTTCCATTCATCTCCTTCCCTTATCCTAATTTGATGATATCCACTCTTTAGATCTATTTTTGAAAAATATTTTGAACCACTTAAACAGTCCATCAGATCATCAATTCTGGGTAAAGGAAATCTGTACCTGATAGTGATCTTATTGATTGCCCTGGAGTCAGTGCACATCCTCCACCCACCATGTTTCTTTGGACTAAGTACAGTGGGTACTGCATAAGGACTCAAGCTTTCTTTTACCAATCCTTTCTCCAACAGTTCCTGCACCTGCTGTTTGATCTCTTCATTTTCTTGAGGAGTTAATCTGTATGCTGCTTTATTAGGCAAACTTGCACTAGGTATTAAGTCAATGTGATGACTAATACTTAGGGGTAATTCATTTGGTAATTCATCCACAATAATGTCAGCACACTCATCAAGCAAAGCTTTAACTTCATCAGGCAAATCATCTGAATTCGTAGAGGTTAAAATTACCTTTGGCTTACCAACAAGGGCAAAATGTAAATCTTCCTCTTTCTGAACTTCTTGTAACAATTCCTTCCCTGTCATCAGCAGAATATTTGGACTCGAACATTCTTGAACTGTCTCATCCTCCAAGGGTGACAAAGTATGTCTCTTCCCATCTTTCTCCAGAGAATAAGTATTTTTTCTCCCATCATGAATAGCTTTCCTGTCATATTGCCATGGCCTCCCTAAGAGTATATGGCACACATCCATAGGCATAATGTCACACAATATTTCATCTTTGTAAGTACCAATCTGGAATTCCACATTACACTGCCCATTCACCAAGAGCTGATGTCCCTTTTGCAACTAGGACACTTTGTAGGGAGTGGGATGCTTCATCCTCTTCGATCCCAGCTTCTTTACCATCTTAGTGGAAACCAAATTATCTGTACTACCACTGTCAATAACCATTTTACAACACTTACTTTGTGACTTACATCTTGTTCTGAACAAACTTTTCCTTTGAGCTGGCTCATGTACTTGTTTCTCTGTTTTTACTAGGACTCTCTTCAACATAAGAGATTCTCCTTCTTCTGGAGGGTTATTCATCCCTGCCTCTTCCTTTGACTCTCCTTAAGCCTCTGCAACATTCACATTTCTCTGATTTGAAGACTGATTTCCTGGACAATTCCAAGATATATGCCCAATCTCTCCACAAGCATAACATCTTACTTCTCTGGATCTGCCTCTTCCTTGGCCTCCTCTGAATCCTCCTCTCTGGGATGGCTGACTGCTAGAACTTTCAGCTTCATCTTTAGAAATCCTACCTCCTTTGGTTGGAGGTCCTCTTCCTCTGACCATACTCCTTCCTTTGTTTCTTTGGTTCTGTTTTCTTAACGGTTTCTCTTCTACCTTTGAAGCTACCTGGTATGCATCTTCTACAGTTTTCAAATTTAATAAACTGAGTTCATCCTGTATATCATATCTTAATCCATTGATATATCTAGTTACCCTTTCCATATCTCCCTGTGTCTGTCCTGCTATAATGCTCAGTTTAAAAAACTCTTCTGTGTACTCTTTTACAGTCACGACCTTCTGTCTAAGGTTCTGTAATTGTCTAATAAGGGTCAATTGATAGTCCTTAGGCATAAACTGACTCTTAATCTTACGTAGCATCTTATCCCAAGAGGTTATTTTTGACTTACCTCTCCTTTCTCGATGGATCTGGAATTCATCCCATCAGATGGATGCATGTCCCTTCATTCTGGTAGCTGCATATCTCACTTTCTTCTTGTCTTCAATTTCTTCAAAATCAAAATATTTATCTAGAGCATTAATCCAATCCATGAGTTCTTCAACATTTAAATTACCTTCAAACATAGGTACCTCCACTCTGGGTCTGCTACTGGCCTTCATCAGCATCTTCAGAACTTTGACTTCTTCAGGAGCTTCTTCTTCTTCATTAGGGGATTCTTCTTTTGCATCACTGTTGTCTGAATTGTCTGAGTAGTTTTGTCTTTCCATAGCTTCTAACCTTGCTTCCAATCTTCTCATTTCTCTCTGCATATTTGTTTCTGCAGGTTGTCTTCCACGTCCTTGTCCCAAGTGGACTCCACGTGCTCTCCCTTGTCTTGCTGGCATCTTTAACCTGCTCTGATACCAAATCTGGTGCCAGGAAGAGTAACAGGTCCGGTCAAACACCTTTCCCGCTCCAATCAGTAACTAAACAGAGCTGAATTTACACTGTAAATAGAGCTTATATGGAGATATGAAGACAATGTAAAACATGTACAAAGACAGAGTTCTCTATTCTTTATTCAATTGATCAGAATTACAATTGCTCCATACTTGCTTCATTCCTCACTCCATGTTTCCCGTCCACACCTTCTACTTTTTCACCTATTAGAATTCAACTCTTTTTATAACACTCTGCAAACTTGTTAGATCCGAGTAAATTGGATCTGAATGTCTAATAAAAGAAATCCTATCAACAAAGATTTATCCTTGAAGAATTCCTCGCAGGGTTCAGGGAGAATAATGACAAATTGCTAATTATTACAAATAAAACTAATCTTATCTATTTAACAACGAACCCAATCCTTCTAGAAGTGATTACATGGAATTTGACTCATCAAACAAGAAATTCAAGCTGGGTGCTCCTGCAACACCAGGGCCCAAATGGCCTAACAATATGGGGGACTTCCGCCCATCAAGATGCAGTCAACAATGCCACTAAGAAGGACCTACCGTGACCTGATAAGGGGTATTTAGCCCCAAAATCAACGCTCTACATTATATAGCCCCCAAAACTTGGCCTTTACAAAAGAAAAAGAAATCCCTCACTATTGCACATTTGGAAGGAACGCTTTAGACACTCCGAGGCGTAACAGATTGCATTTAGATTTTGAATCCTGACATAGCATGATCAATTGCACATGGCTTAGAGTCCTTTGCAACAAGTCTATCATAATATATTTTTCACATTTTGGCATGGTGGTCAAAGTGATGTTCATAAATAATGCTTTTTGCAAAGGGGACACCACCATGGAAATCATGTAATCCTTTTTGTTGCTTAAAATATAGTTTTATTTGTCACAAACCTTTGATTTTGAAGTGGAGCGCCCCTCCCCCTTAAAAAATGGTGGGTGCATTCCACTTGAGTTCATTTGGAAACACAATCCTTAAAATAAAGGTGGGCGCACTTTTGAAGGTGACACTCTTGTAAAATTATGGTGGGTTGCACCCTCTCCCTTGATTTATGGTGGGTGCACCTCCCTAGGATTAAAGAGGGAGCAAAATCTCTGAAAATATGGTGGGCTATGTTGCCAACTAAATTGTACTGGGTTGGATTATCAAGCGGGCGGGCAAAGTTGAACATGTCAATGTTCATTTTCGATGATTTGATGTCCAACAGGCCTTTTAAAGGGCCACTTTTTTAATTTTACCACATGTCCATGGCCCTGCGAGGTTTGTAATAAATGTACTAGCATGGTGTTTTGTAAAGGAATTGGTTCCCTAGGACTTTTTGACTAAGTTAGGTATTCCAGGAAGTTTTTTCACCTACTAATTATGTCTTGCAGTAGTGCATAACATATTTTTTGGGTTTTTCTCCTGCTCCTCCAAAGCTGGAATGCTTGATGAGGTTAACGGGCCTTAGGGGATTATTAAAGTCCATGGGTCAATGTATATGAACATGCTAGACATTATTTTTGAGTCATGTGGACATGTGCTAAGTCCCCCTAGGTTGTTTTTTAATTTTCAGCGAAAAATATTTTTTACGTAAATGAACCATTTTTTAATGGTTTCATTAAAAAATATTCTAATTGGCCTAAAATTGGCGTCTGGGGTCTTTTTTGCCTTAGGGGTGCTCATTTTCCAACTCAGAGCACCCCCTAACCCCTAAAATCCACTTTTATAATGTTTGGGTCTTTAATTTTTCACTTATGCTAAAAAAAAATAAAAAAAAGTGAAAAAGTGGAGAAAAAATTGAAAAAAATAAAAAATGACAAAAAATTAAATTCCATTTTTTGGGGGATTTGATGTCAGAAATATTTCAGCTATGTTTTAGGAGTTGTAAGAGCTGATTTTGGAAAGATTACGGGCAGCTATATTAGTGGGATTACTTCCCCACTTGAGGGGGGCACATTTCCCAAAATTGGGCCCCTTCAATCATGGAGTTTGCAGCGATGTTTATGGACTGTCACGTGGCTGATTTTTAGCTCATTTGGGGTTGATTTTGGCAGCCCATTACATGGGAGTAGGCAGCCCCATTTTCTCTATGAGTTATGCCACTCATTCCACCCATTTCTCTCCATTTTTGGCTATTTAAGCATGGCTACCCACTCCATTTTCTCTAGTTGGAGTTTGGGAGTTAGAGCTAGCACTTGTAATTCGATTTTGTACTTGTCATTTTGCGTAATGAATAAAGAGACTTTGGAGGTCAAGCTTGGTGTAGTGCTTTTGATGAGTGAGTGAATGTCATGGTTTTCATTGAGGTGACATGTATTTGAGCTACTTGTTTTCTTTTGCATCTAAATCTAGCTTTGGGAAGGATCAATATTGATTTATAAGGAGGATTATATAATTTGTTTATTATTTAGCCTTTTATCTATGCAAGTGTAGAGATTTGATTTAAATGTGTCATTTGTTTATGAGCATTTCCTTTTGATTTCTCATATGTATATTTCTAGATTTGATCATTTGGTTTCCAGTTGTTGTGATTTGCAGGTTATTTCAAGTGGATGAGTGGAGGATCTTGTTTGTTTCCTTTACTTTTCTAACATCTTTTTGCAAATGTAGCCCCTCAGTTCTTCACCAAGAAGGCTCCAAGGCTTCTTCAAGGAAAAAATTGATAAATTGATAAAAAATCTCCATATCTCCTTCTCTTCTACTTCATACTTTCACCTTGGTTACTGGTTACTTTTTGAAAGAGTAATAGTGGTTTGCAATCTGAACTTTACATTCTGATTTATTACTCTAAGTGTCTGATCTATTCCATTTATAAAGTGTTCATCTTTAATAGATTAGATCTTTTCATTTATCTAGCATTTTTACTTTTCTCAACTTGTAAAAAATTGTCAAATCTTTAAAAGTTTTGAAGAGTAGTGTTAGATCTGATTTAAAAGTTTATTTGGCTGTTATAAGAGCTAATAATTTGCAGCTCACTGAGTTTGCAAAGATTCTAAGGAGACAAGCCTCACAGCTTGTCTCACTTAGTTAATTTTTTTCATTTTTACTTAGTTTTTCACTTATAAATTTTTTGGGGTTTTAGTAGGTGACCCAAACACACTCTTAAAGTGTTGAGGCTTGTCTCACTTAGTTAATTTTTTGTATTTTTACTTAGTTTTTCACTTAGAAATTTTTTGGGTTTTTAGTAGGTGACCCAAACACACTCTTAAAGTGTTTTGGGCCGTCTTCTACTTATAATTGCTTGCTGGTTTGCAGCAGATGATGATCAGACAAGGGGAGATGCTGGTCTAAAATTGAAGATCTGGGCCATCCGAAGCACCCAAAACTAAAATTTTTCTGAACCGGATACTTTTTCTCTCCTATTTTGTAAGCCACTAAGTCAATAAAAGACTGGGGCATTTCTATTGCATTGTAACTAAAATATTAAACGAGAGCAAGTGGGCAAGTTGGCGCCCACACCCCATCCCCCTAGGGGTGGCCTGTGTCGTCTCTTTTCTTGGTGTGATTTTTAGAGTAGTTTTTTATTTCTTTTATTTTTGACATTTAATAAAATTAACTAGGTTTAAAATTTACCTTGTTGGTCCGTTCCACTGGCGGGCCATAAGTTCACTCAGGATCTAGATTTTATCATTTTTTTTACAAACTCAAACACCCCCTTGCTTTCCCGAAGTAGGGTTTCAGAACAAGGGCTTGCCCGAGTACTGGCCTGAAAAGACACTCTTGGGGTTTTAAAAGATAAAATTTTGGTTCATAAAATTTTTTAAAAATTTCCAAGGTCTTTTCCTGTATGCTCTGTGGCCAACTTGCAGCTCAGTCTGATCATGTTGGTATGCATCAGAAAGGGGAAGATGACTAGTAATAGGTTCTAACACCACCGCAATAAACAAACCTTCTTGTGAAAATCCGGCACAACACGAATATTCTTTTGTTGTGGAGAAATTTTTCAAAGGACTTGGGACAAAACTGGATAGTGACCTCTTGGAAACCGTTAGGCTTGCCCTCGTTGGTATACCATCTGAACACCTCCTTGAGAATCCAATTCAGCCCAAGTCTGAGTGAAGAGCCACACATCAGAATTTCGGACATGTTCCGTGTACATATGCGTATATTGGGAACCCACCAGCCCTAATAAAAAGATCGCTACCACGTTAAAGTTAAAATAAACCAAGAACACTTGCACAACATTTACTTTCTTTCAGCTCAAGCATCTTTTTCGACTCCATTCAAGCACTGGTTTATATTGTTATATTTCATGTTGTTGATGAATGTTGTTTATGATGATAATGTTGAATATTTGCAAATGAAATGTTGATGAATGATGCTTTATTTTATATGTATAAATGTATGTTGCATTAGCTTGGTTTCAAAAAATATTTCTAATTCCTAGATTAGACACCATAGATTGTTTTCATTTTTAGGGTCCACCCCCCTTGGCTTCGCTAGGAAAGTCTAGACGGAGGAGTCGAGTCTCAGGTGACAGCACTTGACTCTGACTTGCCCCCAAGGCCACACCAGCAGCTTGAAGACTTCTGCTGCATTTTCCCAGGTGTGGAACCAGGCGGCAATAGGCTGCACCCTCTTTCTTCTTTTTATGGTGGGTGCATTTCCCTAGGATCAATGGGGGTGCATGATCCCTTAAAACATGGTGGGTGCACCTCCTTGTTTGTAGGTGGGATTCTTGCATGGGCGCACCCTTTTGCATGTTCATATACTTGGCTACCCCATGCAAAATATAGCCATTGTGTTGTGTGCTATAAGAAGAGCGAGGTCTTCATTGTAAAGCATGGTTGGTTTTGTTGGAAAACTCTCTTGAGGCTTATTGAATATATTTTGGAAGGTTAATGGAAAGTTAAGGGTTTCTTATGTGTGAATGTCCAATTTTTCTTCTTGTTGGTTTGTTGTTAGAACACTGATAAGTGTTTTGAGTATGTGGCAGTCCCGTTTATCACATAAGAGTTTGGATGAGGTGGATACCCTACAAATTCTTGTTTTTAATTCATAGCTGATGCTTCTATGTTATGCCATTTTAGTGAAGGGTTGCATGTTGATTTTCAGCCAATGGTGGGATCACATCTTATTGATTTGCATTTGCATGCAAGGTCACCTTTGGAAGGTGCCTTTCTCATTTGTTTTCCGCCATATGATTCTGCAACCACTTGTGATTTTCTGCATGTTTGGAATAACAATAATGACTCCCATTTACAACCTACTTGCATATCTCTTTGTTGCTCTATGACTCCATTTTCCCAACTTGGATAAGCACTGGTTTCAATCCTCAATCACCTCATATTTTCGAATGCTACAACTCATTGTTTTGCTAAGCTATCTCTTCATAATACCTTGAGCTTCCTTGTCATAGTCTTAGCAATCCTACCTTGAGGAAGACCTCATTGTGTTGGAGAAGAGCCAACCTAAATTGCAGAAGAGGGTTGGTGAGGTGACAATGGCCTCCCTCTTAATTGCTCATTGGCTAGCATTGTTCTTCTGGGCTTTGATTTCACATGCTAGTTTGTGTAGCCATAGATAGAAAGTGAAATATAAAGAAAATAAAAACTTTTACTTTAAGAATTTTATATCATCATTCCAGGTTGGCTTGTTTTAGTGTGTGGCAAAACAAATTGTAGTTTTTCCTCCGAAAGGGCACGACTTGTAGGGAATCGAATCAACACTGACTCAACCAAGTAGGTATGAACTTTGTCGAGTTGGACCCGTTTCGTACCCAATTGACTGGTTTGGACATTGAACTTGTCGTTTTAGTACCAAATTAGTCCCCAATCCAGTTTGAACACTGAGTCGGTAACCTTAGGGTCAACTCTATTGAGTCCGAGTTTGAGTGAGTCTAGTTTTAAAGCACTGGATATTTGTGTTTCACTGTTTAATGGTTTATATTGTATTAGGGTTTGCTGAAGTGTTCACCATAAATCCACGATCTCTTTATCATTTCAACAAAATGGTCTTGTCTGGGGCATTTCCACTTGGAGCATCCCTCTTCCTTGCTATTGTTGTTGGTCGGATGTCAAATCCTACCCCACTCTCACTTTTGTTGGATGGCTTGTTCAAGAGTGCAAGAGGATCTTCATCTCTACAAGTCCTACATGCTTTTGTTGTGTTCCCCATGCCAGTATAATCCTCTTGACATAATTTTCTTTGGCTCATTGACACACACATGTACATGCTCCAGGGGGCATCTACTTGGAAGTAGGTGCTCTTAAATTCATTATTGCAAGGTTCCTGTCCAAAAGTAATTTCCTCCATCAACAACATTACCCCCTCTTTTGGTTACATATTTCTACAAAGGGTATTTGTTGTTGTGTTTTTTTCTCTTTTGCAGTTACAACTTTATCTCCTACAATTGCAACTTCACTTCCAACAGTTGGGGTGGTAACAACAATAGTTGGATGTGTAGGGCTATGCTGTTGGGAGCAGGGAGCGGGAGCGGAAAGCAAAATTTTCAGAAGCTTCCATTTTGGGAATGTTTTTTTATATAATACATATTTTAATATATTTTAATGCATATATATGAAAAAAACATGTATTATGCCAAATTAGCTATAGAAAACATGAAAACATAGATATTACCATTTAGTACACATATAACATCAATCATCTAGGAGCTATAACTTATAACATTGTCATTAAATGATCAATAATCAATCATCAACAACATCAACCTTCAAATTTCAACATATAATATTTGCCATCAACAGACTCTAATAGATAACATCAACCATGAAATGAAACAAAGCATCATAATATCATATTCAATACGAAAGAGTTGTAAGATGCAATCAACAATTTAAAGTTTAAACTTCAAAGGTAGGTTCAACCGTTCAAGATTCAAAGGTCAAAGTTCAAAGTAGGCCATCATGTTTACAAATTAGGCCATAATAAACATGAAATACAAAGTACTATGATACTATCTACTAAGCTTTCCGCTTGCCACGAGAAACTTCCAATTTCTTTTCTCGTGGTCTAGGTGGAATAGGAGTTGCTGGAAGTGATTGTGGAACATGAGAAGAAGATGAATGGCCCCCACAGATTGCTGGACATTGTGAAGCTAAAGGCAAAACTCTTACATTTGGAAACTTGCTAGTGGTTGGGGGTGGCATCTCTATTGTATGAATTGGATCACCATCATGATCACCCAATAGTTTCGCCTCCAAGCGCTCTAATGCTATGGCTCCATCCTCCACATTAGCCTCCTTTGGATTGTTGTCCCAAGTCAAATATGTTCTATCATTCTTGGCCACCTCACAATACTGGGACAACAACCTCAAGTTGTAGTGCACATAAACCAAGATTTCTATGCATTCTACATTCAAACTGTTTCTCTTGACATTGTGGTTGAAGTTGTAGGTGCTCCAACACCTCTCTGCAGAAGAACTATTAACAACCTGCGAAAGCACCCTCCCTGCCAATTTATGCAAATATGTGGTACTGGAGCCATACATGTTCCACCAACAGATAGGATCCAACCTATCTCGATCTTTGGTTGCATGCAGGGTACCGAAGACTCCATGTTCACTGATGTATTGGCTCAATTCACTCCATACTTGAGCACACTCCTCATCAGGGACCAACTTGTCTAATGCAAGCATATACCCATTTTGCACCTCTGGATCTGTGTGTGGTTTTTTCCTAACTCCACCCCCAGGTGCAGGTTGGGCCAGCCAAATTGGAGAATAATATTTTGGGGTAAGGACATGTGCAAGGGCATGGAGTGGAACATTTAGATTATCCCACCTTTTGACCACATGCTTATGAATATGGTCATACAAGATTGCATCTCTTTGCTCAACAATGTCTTTGATTTGACCAAGCATGCTATCCATTTGCTCATATACCTCCCCAATCACTGGCTAATCTCTATTTGCAAAACGAATCATACTATAAGTATAAACAGGCTGGTGAACTACAAAACATATCTAACCTGTGCCCAGAATTGACCATCAAGAACGGTGTCCTCCACCTCCTAATAATATCATGCATCAAAAGGTTCAATGTGTGAACCAAACACCCTGACCAAAATATGTTGGGATACTTATCCTCAATAATTGCTCCTGCTGCCTTACAATGAGTAGCAGTATCAGTGATCACTTGAATGACATTGTATGGCCCAATCTCTTGATGGTTTTAAGTAAAGGTTGTGCAATATTAATATCGGTCTTGTAGCGATCTGAGTAGTCATGGGCTGAAAGGAAGACCTCACCGCTAGCAGACACTCCAAGAATATTTATCAATGGATTTCCTTTAACATTGGGGGAGGCCGTGACTTGTTTGAGCTTGCATAGGGCTGCCACTGCCCTAGATGTGGAGGCCGTTACCTCTTGAGGATTGATCTATGGTTGCATATTGCCATTTGTGAAGGACGTTACCTATTGTGGGTTGATCTAGGCCTGCTTGTGGAGATTCTAGACTGTTTGGGGTTAGATCTACTGTGCTGAGATTTGCTTGTGGTCAGATCTATTGTGTTTGGGGCTAGATCTACTGTGCTGAGATTTGTTTGTGGTCAGATCTACTGCTTGGGTCATATCCACTTGTTTAGGGATGCCTTTTGGTCACCTGTGGAAGTCTCTTCCTGTTGGAAACTTGTTTGGGTCAGATCTACTGAGATCTGAGGTCTGATATCTTTTTGTTGGGTGATTGCCTAGGCTGCTACTGTGATTTGACTATAAGTGACCACCTTTGCTTTGTTTGAGGGCTGCCACTTTGGACTGTGTTTGAGGCTGCCCTTGTGCACTTCTCTATTTGATTGTCTTGGTTATCCTACAACCTATTTCATCTCTCTCTCTCAAGTATGTACTAATCCTCAGGTAAGGGTCAGATTGTTCCTATTGATTGACTTGCCTCTGAGAGGCACAGTCTTCTGAAAGTTAGTTTTTTTGAGTACAAAGGAAGGTTTTATCTCATCAAGTAAGTTGTTAAATTTTTTCTTTTGATTTAGATCTATTACTGCTGCTATAACTTTGTCTAACTAGATCTTGTTCTTTACATGTTATTGTTACTGTGAGTTTGGGAGTGTTAAAGTTGAAAGAGATGAAAATTATGTTTTGATTTATCTTGCCTTGTTACAACTGTACTATTTTGCATCCTGTAATAGTTTGTTAAATTTATTTTTTGCATTAAAGTATACAAGTTTTAATTTTCTACCTCAAACCCTAACTTAACCCTAAATTTAACAATACCCAGTGCTCCCGTATCATTTACCATTGATGGCTTGTACCATTTCATGCCTGTTACCCCCCACTTTGACAGGGGTGTCCACAGAACAACAAGTGAAGACCTATGGTGTGAAGACTCAAGTACATGGGACACCTGCAAGCAAAAAAAAACATAGAAGAGCTTGAACAGGCAGAGACAGGAAGAGTGGCAAATAGGTTGTTTTACTTGTCCGTTCCTCCAAACATTTTTGTGGATGTAGTGAAATGTGCCAGCCGCTCTTCATCTTCAGCTAATGGCTGGACTTGAGTAATTGAAAAACCTTTTGGTCGGGATTCCGAGTAATCTCCTGAGCTCACAAGAGGTCTGAAAGAGTACCTAACTGAAGAGCAGATTTGCCGGATCGATCATTTTCTGGGAAAGGAACTTGTTGAAAATATTTCTGTTCTTCGGTTTTCCAATCTTGTTTTTGAACCCTTGTGGTCAAGGCAATATATAAGGAATGTACAACTGATTTTCTCCGAGGATTTTGGAACTGAAGGCCGAGGAGGGTACTTTGACAACTATGGGATCATCAGGGACATAATGCAGAATCACCTGCTTCAAATATCAGCCCTTTTTGCAATAGAAACACCTGTTAGTTTGGATGGAGAAGACATCATGAATGAAAGGTCAAAGTGCTACGTTCAATGAGGCCCTTACAACTTGAAAATGTAGTAACTGGACAATACAAGAGCCATGTTAAGGGAGATATAAGGTACCCTGGATATACTGATGATAATACAGTGCCAACCAATAGCCTTGATCCAACATATGCAGCAGCGGCCCTTTTCATTGATAATGCCAGATGGGATGGTGTACCTTTCCTTATGAAAGCTGGGAAAGCTTTGCATAATGGGGGGGCAGAAATCAAGGTACAGTTTAGACATGTTCCAGGGAATCTATACAAAAGAAATTTTGGAACTGATTTGGATCAAGCTACCATTGAGCTTGTTATTCGGGTACAACCTGATGAAGCTATCTACCTGAAATTAACAATAAGGTTCCAGGCCTGGGCATGAGAGTAGATCGGAGTAATTTGAATCTTCACTATGCGGCAATGTATTCAAGTGAAATTCCTGATGCTTATGAGCGATTGCTTTTGGATGCAATTGAAGGGTGAGCCTTTTCTTCTCTGTATGTCCAAATTCAGAAGAGAAAGGGGTTGTAAATTTCGTTGAGGAGCATGAAGAGCTTTCAGACAAAAGGACTCGTGCAGCTCATAAAATTATCAGCATCCTTTTCGAATTTTTGTAGCTGATCAGTATGGCCCGTTCACTTTGGACGGTTTTCCTCAGGATTTACATGTTCATGACTCAAACTAGCTCGACGTGATTCTGCTCCAAATGATTGCGACTGTATGAGAATAACCTGAACTTCAAAACGTTGGGGCTTTAATGCTGCGATATGAGGATGATTCGATCCTTAAACATTTCCACTTTTTATGAGTTGTCTACCATCTCGACAAAAGCGTGAACTTTCCTATCTAGACTGGTACAGTTTCCTTCACGTGGAGCTCAGATCCATCTTCATTGGAAGCCAATGGATTGATGCAGAGATAGTTTTTGTTGCCACCATCTGTCATAATCGGCGGGTTTTAATTCTGAAACTCACCCACTTTTGTTCCACAATGCCGAAACTCAGGGTTCAACAAAACTTAAACTTGATTGGAGGTCATGAGGTTCTGTTCTTGGCAGCCAAGTTGTAAATTGCCGAATGAAAGTGGATGTTCATGTTGCGAGTTGACAGCCGATTTTTGATGTGGATTATCGCGTGATCAGCAGTCCTCTGCTCGGGTTTTCAGTTTCAAAGGAGGGCAACGCTTACGGTGGATACATGTGGTTTCATGGGTATACAGGTTCGTGATAAACGCCGAGGGTCACATTACTTTTGGCTATCTGGAGGCTTCATCTGGCGGCCAGTGCTTTTCCATGTTTTCAGCGTTTAACAACTGCGTGGGGGTATCTTCATTGTTATGTGGAGTGTCTCAAGGGTTAGCTGGTTGGGTTTTTCTTAGTAAACATGTCTGTTGTGTAACAGTTCACTTTATATGCTTGGTTGCCCTTTATTTTGGTAAGAATTATTAGTGGGAATTAAAATCTTTTTTGATATTCGATGGAGCTGAAAAGTGGATCTAGTATCCACCTTTTTCCTTATTTTATTATCATTTTTTCTTTTTGAAAAGAATAGGAGGTTTTGGGCCTATAAAGAGGCCATCCTCCCTCATTGTAAGGATGGAAAAAACATTGGGAGTTCTTCTTTCCCTTGGAGCTTAATAGAAAAATTATGTTGAGGTTTTTTGGATCTATTGGAGCATTCTGAATTGTGGCTTGATCTTGTGAGAACTTAAATGAGTGTGAATGCTGCTAGACAGTCCTTTTTCTTTTCAATGTTTGTGTAAGAGGCCATAGAAGGGTGTTGTCATCACGTTGGAATGGAGAGAACCTTACCAATTGCTAGCTTCTTTCCCTTTGTAAGCATGCATATACGGGCGTCGATCTTCACATTTTATCTTGTTTTGGGCTATATAAACACAATGTGACTTCATTTGGACTCATTCTACTCCTCTTTTCATTGATTTCATCTCTTTGCTAGGGCTATGAGAAGGTCCGGTCCGTCCAACCCGCAGAATCGCCTCAGAATCGATTTCGGGAGTGTTTTTTTAAGCTCGGGATCCCTGAGGATTGCTCGGGGAGCGTCGATCCCTCATCGCTCCCTTAGCGATTCCGAAAAACATAGGGATCGTTTTTTCAGAGGGGGGATCACGCTTTACAAAAATGCTCCCGACTGAAAGCGAATAGGAATCGCGATCCCGGGATCGATTCCTGTTCGCTTCCGTTGGGAGTGCGAATTGGGAGCGAAGCAGGGAGCCCTAGGGCGCTTCCCCGCTGCCTTGGTGTAGGAGCATCAACACCACCACCACCAACATTTTTCCCTTCCTTTGAGCTTGAGCAGTAGCCTTTGATGATTGAGCCATGATTTTTGGGAAAGATAATTTTAAGAACACTACTGTTCAATAAATGCCAAACTCAAAAAGAAAGTTACAGAACTTAGATGTGCCCAACACTCGAAATCCCTTGGTTCTCCTTACTTGCAAACAAGCTCAAGGTTTTGTGAATGAACCCAAATGCTCATTTATTTCACCTTTTGCCCAACCCTAATTTGTTTTTTGTTGTCTCACATGTTCAACACATTGGGCATGCAAGGTTCAAGTGTCAGACAAATGTCCAAAACCGGATGTGTGTCCCATGCATGTTCAACACTTGGATAGGGCGCGTCCAAATATTCATGTGTCTTACACACAAACATACAACATGTAGGCCTAGGGAGATGTGTCCTATTTCACAAGTGGAAACTATTGCGTGGAATCGTCGTAAATATTTAACATCCATTATATAATAATGAAAATAAAAGAGTTCGTTGAGTAGAACCACTGTACGCATTGCTATTGAAAGAAATTTCACATTACTTGCATATTAAGGGAGAAAAAGTAAGTCATTTGTCTATTGAGGGGCTTTTGCAATCTAATAGATGAGATATTATTTTTTGGGATTATCTGTGTAGAGTAAGTCATTAATCTATGACCCATATCCATGAGTATTAGCTGCAAGCCTGCAACTAACCGATTTCTCATGATTTTTGAATAGTCCATGTAATCTCATTGCATAGGGTGATGCTCACAAGGGTGAAGTAGTGAAACTAGTGAAATGAATCACATAGCATCAATCATCACTTATGGGTCTTACACCCACTAACTAGGACTTCCGTGAGGTCACCTATCCCAAGACTCCTCTGGCTCAAGTGTATTTACCTATGGAGTTTTCCCCACAACCAAGCCTACTTAGCTTGCTACCCCATTTGCAAAATCTTAGCAAGTATT
The DNA here is from genome assembly GCA_027924585.1 of Larix kaempferi. Lineage (NCBI taxonomy): Eukaryota > Viridiplantae > Streptophyta > Pinopsida > Pinales > Pinaceae > Larix > Larix kaempferi. The sequence goes on from BSBM01000799.1 coordinate 11,532,939, forward strand.
GTGCCTTATGAACTATTCAGTTAGAGCTCTCTTAACTCTTTTATTCAAGAATTGAGGGGCTTCTGTAGTCCAACATATGAGATATCATTCCAACATATGAGATATCATTATTTGGGATTATTTGCATAGAGTAAGTCATTATTTATGACCCATATCCATTAGTATTAGTCGCAACTGACCAATTTCTCGTGATTTTTGAGTAGTCCACTTAGCACTCATTGCAATGGGCGATGCTCATAGGGGTGAAGAAGTGGGATTGAAAATAGTGAAATGAATCACTTAACATACCACGTCTAGGGCTTGCACTTGATAACCAATACTTCTCGTGAGGTCACCCATCCCAAGACTCTTCTGGCTCAAGCACACTTAACTATGGAGTTTTCCCCACAATCAATCCCATTTGGTCTTCTGCCTCATTTGCAAAACCTTAGCAAGAATTGTGCCTTATGAGCTATTCAGTTAGAGCAACCTTGATTCTTTTATTTAAGTATTGAGGGGATTCCATAGTTCAACATATGAGATATCATTTTTTAGGATTATCTGTGGAGAGCAAGTCATTAATTTGTGACCCATATCCATGAGTATCAGTCACAATTGACCAATTTCTCATGATTTTTGAATAGTCCACTTAGCACTCATTGCATTGGGTGATGCACACAAGGTGAAGAAGTGGGATTTAAACTAGTGAAATGAATCACATAGAATCAATCACCACCTTCAGGGCTTGTACCCACTGACCAAGACTTCCCGGGAGGTCACCTATCCCAAGACTCCTCTGGCTCAAGCATGCTTAACTATGGAGTTTTCCCCACAGTCAAGTGCACTTAACTTGCTACCCCATTTGCAAAACCTTAGCAAGTATTGTGCCTTATGAACTACTTTTCACTAATAGTACATTTGTCGACCATCTTATGCTTGTTGTGGCATGCTTCAAAGCTGCAAGAACTTAGAAATATATTATGATGAAAATTAGTAAAACCAAAAGTAAAGGAAAAATTCTGAGTCAAAGTATTAAAGCCAAAGGTATGAGGTGAGACTACCGTGAGAGTATAAAGTATATGCTCCTGGAAATAATCAAATCATTTACTTTCTCTTCCGTGTCTAGTTAACTTAAGTAACTTTGTTCGAATAACTGGGACTGACTCCCCAGTGAAGCACGACTCGCGCAGGACTCGCGAGTGGAACCCTAGCCCGGGTAATCGCGGCAAACTCGGCCACGAACTCGCCAGCTGCCATGAACCCGGTGAACTCGCTGGACTCGGTGAAGACTCGGCCGACTCGTCACAACTCTGCTACAGACTCGGCCGTAGATTGGAGCCTGCGGTGAGGGTTGTCGTCATTATTTCTGCGCGTCTGCGAGTCATGGTCGCCTACAGTGTCGGAGTTGGAGTTCTGGAGTTCTGCAGTGTCATTATCTCTCGACCGTGGTCGCCGATTAGTGCCGAACTGCTCTCCCGACATGGTCGCCGATCAGTGGTGGGGTTGGTGCCTCTCGGTTGCGGTGTGGTGCAGTCGGAGTTCGGGTCGGGCCGGCTCTCTTCTCGGAAGTCGGAAGTCCGTTGTCCGTCGTTTTTTTTTGTTTTTTTTTAATTTTATTTTAATTTTGTTGTATGCTATATAGTTTATTTTATTTTTGTATAGTTTATACTTTATTATGTTATATAGTTTGTTTTTAAATTTTTTATTTTATTTTTATTTGTTATATGGTTCGTTTTTAAATTTTTTATTTGTTCTATAGTTCGTTTTTAAAATTTATATTTTATTTTTATTTGTTATATAGTTTGTTTTTAAAATTATTATTTTATTTTTATTTGTTGTATAGTTTGTTTTTAAAATTTTTATTTGTTATATAGTTTTATATTTTTTAATTTTTGTTTTATATTATTTTATTAGTTATTTTTTGTTGTCTTATAATCATATATATATATATATTTTAATTGTCAATCACATATTTTATTTATTTTTATATTTATTTTATTATATATTTTTTGTTTTATATTTTATTATTATTTATGTTTTTGTTATTATTATTATTATTATTTTTTTTTTTTTTTTTTTATGTCGTATAATTATAGTTTATAAGACAATGTTATGAAATTATCGCATAAATTGTAGTTTTACAGCTTATATTATATTTTATTATTATTTATGTTTTTGTTATTATTATTTTTATTTTTATTTTTTTAATGTCGTATAATTATAGTTTATAAGACAATGTTATGAAATTATCGCATAAATTGTAGTTTTACAGCTTATATAGATTGGAAATGCTTTTAATCTCTTTTTTATGCCCAAAATGCACAATATTTTTATTTTTTCCTATTTGCCGAGTCTTGCCGAGTCTGTCCCGAGTCTTTCCCGAGTTTTTCCCGAGTCCACGAGTCATATGCCAGCCAAGTCTTTGCCGAGTCCGAGTCGTGCAACATTGTGACTCCCTTATTCTGTCAAATATCTTGAGCTCTCATTATTTTGCTCTTTTCACTGTCCATGGATTGTTTGACTTGGAAGGTTTCCATTTACAGTTTTGCCCATTGTTGATATGAATTTTTTGGTCTCGTCTTTTTTAAGTTAAATACTGCTTCATATATATTGTTACACAGTATTTAATTTTTTTCTGTTTTCATTGCAGGTGGGCATCTATAGCAGCCACAACATTGATCATCCGCTCTCTTACAATTCCAATTTTGATTTCTCAATTGAAAGCTACTTACAGATTGACGGTATGTATATGTTGATATTTTGTTACATCTCAAACGTTGGTCAAATAAATTTGTTCTAATTATGGGATACTCACAGAACAAAAATCTTGAATGAATGATGAGATGCATCTGCAATGTAGGTCCCAACAATGGCAAGCTACACATAGTAGCCAAGAAAAATGGCACTCTTAAGTGTTAGGGAGGCGAACACTAATTTTTGGTCATTGTATCAATGTGATTAGACACTATTATTGTGGATCTTGAGCATTGGGTTAAAAGAAAGTTTGCTAGTCAGGATGAGCAATATTATTAGTGAGTTTAGTTGCTTCTTTATTCAAATTTAATATAATCTTTAGAAAAAGATAATGATTAAGTCTAAATGTTAATTATTGCAAGTCATTAGGCATGATGATGGTAGTTTGAAGACCATGTTACTCCCAAGTACCCTATATTTTATTAACATGTTTATAATTTTGGGAGTTGGGAATATACAACACATAGTATTTAGCCTTTAACACCAAATTAAATTTTAATAAACAACTATACTAATAAGAAATTTTACACTCAAATTATGAAAAAAATGGGTCCTCCCACCTAGCAATTTTTCTTTTTAAGATCGATTATGATAACATAACTCATAAAATTCTAAACCATAAACAAAAACAAAACATGACAAGTTGACCCCTAAGCCATAACAAAACATGACAAGTTGACCCCTAAGCCATAGAAGCCATGTTTTTTGTGGCAACTTTGTATTGTGCCATTGGTGTGGGGTCTTGTTCAAGGTTGTTGTCTCAATTATCTACAAGAGATTGCCATTACTTTATTCATTTGTCAAAGTATTAAAATTAAAATGTACAAGTAATTATGGAGGTTGGCTTATACAAACAACATTTGGAGACTCGATTTTGATTACTTGCAAATAGAATTGGATCTTAAAAAATTGTTAGTAAACTGTTAATACTTGTACAACAAGTGCATGGAATGTATTTTTAATCTCTCAAAAAAATGACGCTTGAAATAATCATATTCTTTTTCTGTTGGGCCTTCTAATGGTAGGTTTAGTTTCTTTTTCCTTTAATTGTTTTTAATAATTTGTTTATAATGGTGTTTGGGCTGGAAACCATTCTAACACATTAATTATATTATCCTAGATTTGTCCACAGATCTATTTAGTGATGAGAATATCACGTGAAATGCATTCCAAGGTAGACATGGGAAGTTTGCTTCTACAAATATCGTTAGCTAGATGTGGTGTATATGTAAGTTATCTCCAACAACCTTGGATGCTAGAGGCTAGGAAAGAGGAGGAAAATTATTGGTGAGGGGAAAAGTCTAGGGAAGTTAGTGCAGATCAACGTAGTTTGGTCCTAGAATTAACTTGTGAGCATCGATAAATGTAACTACTAACAATTAAACACTGACACATTAGAAAGACTCAACTTCTATTTAAAGTGTTCAAAAAATAGGGTATATCCAGATCGGTTGAACACCTTAAGGAAACCACTCACACATAGATCAAGGATCAGTACACTAGTGTTTTCCATGACACCAACCAACACGACCACTTGAGGCAATATGTCAATGCAAAAAGAAATAGATGACATGACCATGTTATAAACATAATAATAGATATCATAATAATATTAATAGTATCAACTTAATGAAAGGTCAAAGGACACCTACACCTTTACCTCATGGCTAATCGATGCATATAATATTTATAAATATTATATGGCATCCTGCAAGGTGGTGGGTCTATAAGCCTTAACCCATACACGTAAGGGTTCAGTGAGAGCCTCAGTAAACATAATTAACCTGCTCTCTGAAATATCTGTCACCATAATTGCTACCCTTTGAAATTCAGATATGAAAGATTCAGGACTATCTGTCTGCTTGAGCTGAGCTAGCTCTTTGAAGTGTACCTCGGGGTCTTTCCTATCAAAGCGCTCAATGAGCCTTTGTGTAAAATCAATGTAAGATATGATAGTGTTGTGACCCAGTGTGACTAGCCCGTGCTACCACCACTCATGGGCTTCCTCGTCCAAATGCAAGGTGGGCAACTTGATTGAATCTGCCTGCATCACGGGGTTAAGTTGGAAGTAAGTGTCCAACTTTTGTATCCAATTCCGTGCTGGGCCACTTTGAGTCCCATCAAAAGTAGGAATAATCAGTTTCCCTACTACGCGTTGTAATTCATAATTCTGGTTGAAGGCCCTGTTGTATCCTCTCGGCCTGGTTTTGTTAGATTTTTAAATGCAGTAACAATATGGATCACTGAAAGATAAACAAGCACAACATGAACAATAGTACACAATAATTTATCCAGGGAAAACCCTCGTGGGGTAGAGAAACCCAACAAACTTCTTCTATATAGATTCGTTAGAATGTACAATAGTATCCCTCGTGCAAAGATCCAAAACAAGAAGACTCCAAACCTACGCTGTTGGGAGCGGGAGCGAAAAGCGAAATTTTCAAAAGCTTCCGTTTCGGGAGCGTTTCGGGAGTGTTTTTTATATAATATATATTTTAATATATTTTGATGCATATAAATTAAAAAAAACATGTATTATGCCAAATTAGCTATAGAAAACATGAAAACATAGAATCTAGATTCTAGATATTCATATAACCATTTAGTACACATTGATATAACATTAATCATCTATATTCTAGGAGCTATAACTTATAACATTGTCATTAAATGATCATCATCAATCATCAATCATCAACAACATCAGCCTTCAAATTTCAACATATAATATTTTCCATCAAACTAGGCCATAATGTTTACAAAATAGGCCAACCGCCAAAATAAACATGAAAATGAAATACAAAGTACTCTGAATATGCTAAGCTTTCCGCTTGCCACGAGAAACTTCCAATTTATTTTCTCGTGGTCTAGGCGGAATAGGTGCTGGTGGAAGTGATCGTGGAACATGAGAAGAAGATGAATGGCCCCCACGGGTTGAACTTGGACGTTGTGAAGCTAAAGGCAAAACTCCTGCATCCGGAAAGCTGCTTCTGCTTGGGGGTGGCATCTCTGTACGAGTACCTGTAATTGGATCATCATGATCACCCAATAGTTCATCCTCCAAGCGCTCTAATGCTATGGCTCCATCCTCCACATTAACCTCCTTTGGATTGTTGTCCCAAGTCAAATATGTTCTATCATTCTTGGTCGCCTCACAATAATGGGACAACAACCTCAAGTTGTAGTGCACATAAACCAAGCTTTCTGCCCGATCTACATTTAGATTGTTTCTCTTTACACTGTGGATGAAGTTGTAGGTGGTCCAACACCTCTCTGCAAAAGAGCTATTAACAACCTGTGATAGCACCCTCACCGCCAATTTATGAAAATATGTGGCTCCAGAGCCATGCATGTTCCACCAAAGGATAGGATCTAATCTGTCTCGATCTTTGGTTGCAAACAGGGAACCAAAGCGTCCATGCTCACTTATGTATTCCCTCAATTCACTCCGTACTTGAGCACACTCTTCCTCATCAGGGACCAACTTGTCTAATGCTTGCATATACCCAGCAGCAACCTCTGGATTTGTGTGGGGTTTTTTTCCTAACTCCACCCCCAGGTGCAGGTTGGGCCAACCAAATTGGAGAATAGTATTTTGGGGTGAGGACATATGCAAGGGCATGGAGTGGAACATTTAGATTATCCCACCTTTTGACCACATGTTTATGAATATGGTCATACAAGATTGCATCTCTTTGCTCAACAATGTCTTTCATTTGACCAAGCATGCTATCCATCTGCTCATATACCTCCCCAATCACCGGCTGATCTGTATCTGCAAAACGAATCATGTTATAAACTGGCTTGGTGAACTGCAGAACATACCTAACCTGTGACCAAAAATGACCTTCAAGAACGATGTCCTCCACCTCCTGAAAGTCACTTCTATCTGATGCACTTGCAGCTCTGTCTTTCAATTCTTACCATGGATCACTTGAGACCATACTAGCCAATGCCTCTCTTAACTTCAAAAGCCTCCTGAAGGTGAGGTAGTAGCTAGCAAATCTAGTCTTTGCAATCTTCAATAGCTCCAACTTAGAGTGATTGCGAAAAATGTGGTGGGCCATGCTATGATTGGTAATAAATTTGATCATTTTCTTACCTCTCTTGTACAAGGCACCAATCCATCGGTAATTAGGGTCCTTCATCTTAACAATATCATGCATCAAAAGGTTCAATGTGTGAACCAAACACCTTGACCAAAATATGTTGGGATACTTATCCTCAATGATTGCTCCTACTTCCTTACAATTAGCAGTGTTGCCAACTAAGTTGTACTTGGTTGGATTATCAAGCGAGCGGGCAGAGTGGAACATGATACATGTTCTTTTTTGGTGATTTGATATCCAGTTGGCCTTTTAAAGGCCCCCATTTTTAAAATTTTCCACATGTCCATGGCCCTGCGGGGTTTGTAACAAAATGTACTAGCATGGTGTTTTGTAAAAGACTCGGTTCCTTAGGACTTTTTGGCCAAGCCAGGTATACCAAGGAGTTTTTTCACCTATCTATTATGTCTTGCATTAGTGCATAGCATAATTAATTGGTTTTTCTCCTGCTCCTCCAAAGCTGGAATGCCTGGGGAGGCTGACGGGCCTTAGGGAGTTATTAGAGTCTATGGGTCAATGTATATGAACATGCTAGGCGTTAATTTTGAGTCATATGGACATGTCCTAAGTCCCCCTAGGTTGTTTTTTAATTTTCGGCAAAGTTTAATTTTTCCGTAAATTGGGCCATTTTTTAATGGTTCAATTAAAAATTTTGTAATTGACCTATCTGGGGCGTCTGGAGGTATTTTTTGCCTTAGGGGTACTCGTTTTCTAACTCAGAGTACCCCCTAAACCCCTAAACCCACTTTTCCTAAGGTTTGGGTGCTTCAATATTTTCCTATGGCCAAAAAACCCAAAAAAGTCAAAAAGTCGTGAAAAAATTGAAAAAATGGGAAAATGACATAAAAAAATATTAAATTTTTGGAGAGTTTTTAGGGTATGATTTCGACCAGCAATATTCTAGGAATGTATTGGGCTGAATTGTCATGTTTTGGCAGCCCCATAAGTGGAGCAAGTGGTGCCCATGAGGAAGGGTGCATTTACCCATGAGGAGGGCGCACTTGCTATTGTGGGCAGCCCACGATTTGGGGATGGAGCAGCATGTTATGTGCTGCCATGTTAAGCACCGTATCAGCTGGTTGTTGGAAGCTTGTAAGAAGGGGAGGCAGCCCCTATCTCTCCACTCTTTTAGCTACCCACTCCCCCATTCCTCTCCTTGACATGGGCGCACTCCCCTTAGCCATTTTCTATATATTGGAGTGCTCTCTCCATTGTTTGTTAGTGAGAATTGGAGCACAAAAATTATCGTTGTATTACTCATATCATTTTGAATTTGAATAAAGAAGACTTTGGAGGTCAAGTTTGTGGTGTTGTGTGTGAGTGGATGAACCATCTTTGGCTTGTCTAATGGAGGTAACCTGTGCATAAGCTTTGATTTTTTATTGCATCTAGTGTACTCATTGGATAGATTGGTAACAATTTATGAGATAAGTTGATTCAATTTGTTTATTGTCTTAGCTTATTGATATATGTTTATCAAGAGATCATGTTTGTATGTTTTCATTTGTTTATGAGTATGCAGCACTGATTTCTTTTAAATATATGTCTACACTTGATCCTTGTTTGCAAAGTGTGTGATGTGCAGGTTATCTCAGCTAGAAGTAGGTGGATCTTGTTTGCTTCCTCCCTTCTAATCTTGTTTGCAGATGTAGTCCCTTGGAGTATCACAAACACAACCTTCAAAGCTTCGGATTTCAACCAAGTTTTGCTTCATCTCTCTCTCAACTTAACTCAAAATCAAAATTTTCTGGTTACTGGTTACTTGCATGTGAAGTATTTCTGATTTATGTGCTCATATTTTATTTCAATTAGATCAGAAATATTTTCATAAAGGTTTAGTTTAGACAGTCATAAAGCTTATATAGTTAACTGTTAGACTTTCCTTCATTGAGCATCTACTTTTCAAAGGACTTGCAAGTAAAATCGTTATATCTTTTTTAAGTCTTGTTGGGTAGTTGTAGTGCTGATATAAAAGATATATTTGGCTGTCCTAGAGCTTGAAATTTGCAGCCATTAAAGGGCTAGCAAAGATCCCAAGTAGACAAGCTCCATAGCTTGTTTTACTTGGTTATTTTTCGTCATTTTACTTAGAATTTTACTTAGAAAATTTTGGGTTTTTTAGGAGGTGTTCCAAAGACACTCTTAAAGTGTTTTTGGGCATATTGTACTAATTATTGCTTGCTGGTTTGCAGCAAAAGATGAGCAGGTAGGAGGAAGTGCTGGCAAAATTTCGAGCATCCAGGCGATCCGGAAGACAAATTTCCATATTTTTCAAAACCGGTCATATTTTTTCTATAATTTTGTAAGCCACCAAGTCACATTAAGTAGACTTGGGGCACTTCTCTATATCATTGTAAACATCTTTAAACGAGAGCAAGTGGGCTAGCCAGCGCCCATACCCCATCCCCCCAGGGGTGGCCTGTGTCGTCTCATTTTCATGGCGTGATTTTTAGAGTAGTTTATTTCTTTGTTTTCCGGCATTTAATAAAATTAATTAGGATTAAAATAAACCTTGTTGGTCCGTTCCACTGGCGGGCCACAAGTTCACTCATAACATAGTTTTTCACATTTTTTTTACAAACTCATAACGCCCCCCTTGCTTTCCCGAATTAGGGTTTCTGTATGAGGGCTTGCCCGAAATACGTGCCTGAAAAGAGACTCCTGGGGTTTTAAAAAAAAGATAAAATTTGGGTTCATAAAATTTTGTCTAAAAATACCAAGGTCTTCTCCCGTATGCTCTGTGGCCGACTTGCAGCTCAGTCTGATCCATTCGGTACACACCAGAAAGGAGGGGATGACTAGTAATAGGTTCTAACACCGCCCCAATAAAAAATCCTTTTTGTGAAAATCCGGCACAACACGCATTTTGTTGTTGTGGGCAAATTTTCCAGAAGGCTTGGGATAACACTGAATAGTGACCTCTTGGAAACCGTTAGGCTTGCCCTCGTTGGTATAGCATCTGAACACCTCCTCGAGACTCCGATTCAGCCCAAAGCCTGAGAGGGAAGCCACGCTTCAAAATTCCGGACATGTTCCCCCGTACCTTGCGTATATCGGGAACCCACTTGCCTTAATAAAAAGATCACCATCACATTAATTTTTTAAAATAAACCAAGAACACTCGCACAACATTTACCTTTTCTGCTTATGCATTTGTTTATTGACTCCATTATAAGGCACTGGTCTTGTTTAAAGTTATTTCATATTATTGACAAATGTGCAAAGAAATGATGATTATATTGAATGGGAGTAAATGATGAATGATTTTTTTTATTTCACAAAAGTATATGCTGTTTATTCTTGGCTACCAAAAATATTTTCCTAACTCCTAGATTAGACGACATAGTTTTTTTTCATTTTTAGGGTCCACCCCCCTTGGCTTCGCTAGGAAAGCCTAGACGGAGGAGTCGAGTCCCAAGTGACAGCACTTGACTCTAACTTGCCCCCAAGGCCACACCAGCAGCTTGAAGACTTTTGCTGCGTTTTCCCCAGGTGTGGAACCAGGCGGCAACATTTTGGCGCCGCTGCCGGGGATAAGTCTTTTTTATTCCCGGAATACGACTTTTGAGTTTTCCTTTTTGTTTTTGCTTTGTTTGATGAATCTTTAGATTAGATTTTTAATTTTTCATCTGGCGACTCCACTAACCTTTTTTCCTTGTATAAAAGTTCAAAGAAAAGCAAAAATAGAATTCTTTGTGAGATTGTTTTATATGTATATTTTTATTCTCACATGGCGACTCCATTGAAGGGATAAAACCCTTTGTTTCTCATATAGTTTGTTGAGACTGCTTGTGTGTAGATGAGTCCATCCATTACAGTAAAATCTATAAAGACTCACCTTTTGACAACTCCACTGATTCAGTACCAGATATATCCCATGGTCATTTCAAATGCAGGCTATTGATCTTTGAAAATGGATGATAAAGAGTCTAGTGAGCAAATTTCCGATGCACATCCTCCCATTGACTTCTCAGACATCCCTGGTTTCCCTAATTATCATGATGGTGAAGATGTATCTGATTATCTACCGGTCTTTTGGGGAGATGATGATGATGTAGAAACCCGGCATGTCTTTTCTTTTCTTAAAGTTGTGGCTAACTTCAAAGTCTTATATGAAGATAACATAATGGAGATGTTTGTTAGTACATTACAGGGACCTGTTTATCAATGGTATTTTAAAGAGCTTCCAAATAAATGTATTAACTCTCTGTCGAGCCTCCTTAGAATATTTATAAGGCAATGGCATAATAAAGGAGCTAGTATGGAGCACTTGGATAGGATCCTTAGAAGGTACTTTCTCTTGTTCATACCTTGGATTGAGTATCATAAGGAAGACCCCAACTTTCCTCGTATCATCATGACAGAGAATAATAAATATTGGGAGGTGCCTCTAAGTTATATCAATAGTGTTGATCTCCCTATAGCACAATCTGGCTTTAAAAAAGAGATTCAGCATGACCCTATCAAAGAGTTCCATGAAGCACCCTTAACTGAAGATTTTGTTGAAAACCATCCTCTTGTCACCATAGCTGAAAACATTGAAAATATGGAGTGTTCTCAAATCTACGATGATGATCACATGTGTGTTTCAGATTTGCCTAAAGAGGAAGCCATTATAGAAGTTGACAAAGAAATTCATGAAGGGTCTTCAATTAAAGATGTTTCAGAAGAGCTTCCTCAAATTGCCATTGAAGATTTGGGATTTCAGGATTACTTTAGTGAAGATGATGATGTTTGTACTTCAAATTCACCTAAGGAAGCAACCATTACAGAAGCCTCTAAAGAAACTTGTGATGATTTTTGTATGATTTATGATGACACTCCTCCTTTTTCTCCGCATAGTGGTGAAGTCTTGGACAACTTTATGCCTTGTAATATCTTTCAAACCAAGCCTTCTGAGGATAAGTATTATGAACATGAGGATGGGCATGGCCAGGGTTGTGATGCAATAGGCAAAGACTCCCCCTTCATTTACAAGGATGGGCATGATGATTGTTGGATGGATTTAGAAAAACCCATCTTTGATATATCAAGAGAGGGGAGTGTTGATTTTGAGACCTTGGGAAATTTTGATATGGAAGAGGAGCCTGTAGATATTTCTCATGATCAATTAGAGCCATTAATGAGTATTAGTAACGAAGACTTGGATCAACAGTATAACGAAGATTTGGGTAGGATAAAATCAGTGGAATGTCAGTTTCAGCCTTCATCAGCACATTCAGAGGTTCCTTATGATTTGGAGCAGCCTGGGGCTTATACTTTCACAGAAATAAACTATCAGAAGAGCCTGTCAGATCAATATGATGAGGTAGTTGGTCTGCCTTATCATTCCGAGTTTTTTCTCAGCTCTATCCAGTCATGGGTAGAAGAGGCTTGCATGAGGACTTACCATTGGGGGAAGCACTTCAAAGATCTATCATATGCCTATGATCACCAATCCAATCCTCCAATCCAGAATTATCATGAAGGTTTGCATTTTCTAAATAAGGTATCCTTCTTTTGGCTGGTAACCAAACACAAGGTGAAAAGTTTTTATATTGATAAAATGTTAAGATGGTTGCATTGGATTTATCATTTTACTTAGCATTTATTTTGTTATGCTTAGAGTAGGAAAATAAGCTCATCAAGTGAGCATTTACTTTCAACATTTATTTTTCAATACTTTCCTTTTATGTACTTCGAATTTTTTCATTAGTCATTTTTTTAGTTTTTGAATAATGCAACTTATGGTTCATTGGCTTCTTATAAGAACTTGTGCTACTGAAAGGTTTTCTTGTCAAGTTGAGATGTTTTTACAGGTCATAGAAACCGGAGATTCTGGTATTCTCGTATGCTCTCCTTGCCTGAAGAATGGATCGAGCACACGTCCCGCAGTTGGAGCCAGATGTTGCCAACTAAGTTGTACTTGGTTGGATTATCAAGCGAGCGGGCAGAGTGGAACATGATACATGTTCTTTTTTGGTGATTTGATATCCAGTTGGCCTTTTAAAGGCCCCCATTTTTAAAATTTTCCACATGTCCATGGCCCTGCGGGGTTTGTAACAAAATGTACTAGCATGGTGTTTTGTAAAAGACTCGGTTCCTTAGGACTTTTTGGCCAAGCCAGGTATACCAAGGAGTTTTTTCACCTATCTATTATGTCTTGCATTAGTGCATAGCATAATTAATTGGTTTTTCTCCTGCTCCTCCAAAGCTGGAATGCCTGGGGAGGCTGACAGGCCTTAGGGAGTTATTAGAGTCTATGGGTCAATGTATATGAACATGCTAGGCGTTAATTTTGAGTCATATGGACATGTCCTAAGTCCCCCTAGGTTGTTTTTTAATTTTCGGCAAAGTTTAATTTTTCCGTAAATTGGGCCATTTTTTAATGGTTCAATTAAAAATTTTGTAATTGACCTATCTGGGGCGTCTGGAGGTATTTTTTGCCTTAGGGGTACTCGTTTTCTAACTCAGAGTACCCCCTAAACCCCTAAACCCACTTTTCCTAAGGTTTGGGTGCTTCAATATTTTCCTATGGCCAAAAAACCCAAAAAAGTCAAAAAGTCGTGAAAAAATTGAAAAAATGGGAAAATGACATAAAAAAATATTAAATTTTTGGAGAGTTTTTAGGGTATGATTTCGACCAGCAATATTCTAGGAATGTATTGGGCTGAATTGTCATGTTTTGGCAGCCCCATAAGTGGAGCAAGTGGTGCCCATGAGGAAGGGTGCATTTACCCATGAGGAGGGCGCACTTGCTATTGTGGGCAGCCCACGATTTGGGGATGGAGCAGCATGTTATGTGCTGCCATGTTAAGCACCGTATCAGCTGGTTGTTGGCAGCTTGTAAGAAGGGGAGGCAGCCCCTATCTCTCCACTCTTTTAGCTACCCACTCCCCCATTCCTCTCCTTGACATGGGCGCACTCCCCTTAGCCATTTTCTATATATTGGAGTGCTCTCTCCATTGTTTGTTAGTGAGAATTGGAGCACAAAAATTATCGTTGTATTACTCATATCATTTTGAATTTGAATAAAGAAGACTTTGGAGGTCAAGTTTGTGGTGTTGTGTGTGAGTGGATGAACCATCTTTGGCTTGTCTAATGGAGGTAACCTGTGCATAAGCTTTGATTTTTTATTGCATCTAGTGTACTCATTGGATAGATTGGTAACAATTTATGAGATAAGTTGATTCAATTTGTTTATTGTCTTAGCTTATTGATATATGTTTATCAAGAGATCATGTTTGTATGTTTTCATTTGTTTATGAGTATGCAGCACTGATTTCTTTTAAATATATGTCTACACTTGATCCTTGTTTGCAAAGTGTGTGATGTGCAGGTTATCTCAGCTAGAAGTAGGTGGATCTTGTTTGCTTCCTCCCTTCTAATCTTGTTTGCAGATGTAGTCCCTTGGAGTATCACAAACACAACCTTCAAAGCTTCGGATTTCAACCAAGTTTTGCTTCATCTCTCTCTCAACTTAACTCAAAATCAAAATTTTCTGGTTACTGGTTACTTGCATGTGAAGTATTTCTGATTTATGTGCTCATATTTTATTTCAATTAGATCAGAAATATTTTCATAAAGGTTTAGTTTAGACAGTCATAAAGCTTATATAGTTAACTGTTAGACTTTCCTTCATTGAGCATCTACTTTTCAAAGGACTTGCAAGTAAAATCGTTATATCTTTTTTAAGTCTTGTTGGGTAGTTGTAGTGCTGATATAAAAGATATATTTGGCTGTCCTAGAGCTTGAAATTTGCAGCCATTAAAGGGCTAGCAAAGATCCCAAGTAGACAAGCTCCATAGCTTGTTTTACTTGGTTATTTTTCGTCATTTTTACTTAGAATTTTACTTAGAAAATTTTGGGTTTTTTAGGAGGTGTTCCAAAGACACTCTTAAAGTGTTTTTGGGCATATTGTACTAATTATTGCTTGCTGGTTTGCAGCAAAAGATGAGCAGGTAGGAGGAAGTGCTGGCAAAATTTCGAGCATCCAGGCGATCCGGAAGACAAATTTCCATATTTTTCAAAACCGGTCATATTTTTTCTATAATTTTGTAAGCCACCAAGTCACATTAAGTAGACTTGGGGCACTTCTCTATATCATTGTAAACATCTTTAAACGAGAGCAAGTGGGCTAGCCAGCGCCCATACCCCATCCCCCCAGGGGTGGCCTGTGTCGTCTCATTTTCATGGCGTGATTTTTAGAGTAGTTTATTTCTTTGTTTTCCGGCATTTAATAAAATTAATTAGGATTAAAATAAACCTTGTTGGTCCGTTCCACTGGCGGGCCACAAGTTCACTCATAACATAGTTTTTCACATTTTTTTTACAAACTCATAACGCCCCCCTTGCTTTCCCGAATTAGGGTTTCTGTATGAGGGCTTGCCCGAAATACGTGCCTGAAAAGAGACTCCTGGGGTTTTAAAAAAAAGATAAAATTTGGGTTCATAAAATTTTGTCTAAAAATACCAAGGTCTTCTCCCGTATGCTCTGTGGCCGACTTGCAGCTCAGTCTGATCCATTCGGTACACACCAGAAAGGAGGGGATGACTAGTAATAGGTTCTAACACCGCCCCAATAAAAAATCCTTTTTGTGAAAATCCGGCACAACACGCATTTTGTTGTTGTGGGCAAATTTTCCAGAAGGCTTGGGATAACACTGAATAGTGACCTCTTGGAAACCGTTAGGCTTGCCCTCGTTGGTATAGCATCTGAACACCTCCTCGAGACTCCGATTCAGCCCAAAGCCTGAGAGGGAAGCCACGCTTCAAAATTCCGGACATGTTCCCCCGTACCTTGCGTATATCGGGAACCCACTTGCCTTAATAAAAAGATCACCATCACATTAATTTTTTAAAATAAACCAAGACACTCGCACAACATTTACCTTTTCTGCTTATGCATTTGTTTATTGACTCCATTATAAGGCACTGGTCTTGTTTAAAGTTATTTCATATTATTGACAAATGTGCAAAGAAATGATGATTATATTGAATGGGAGTAAATGATGAATGATTTTTTTTATTTCACAAAAGTATATGCTGTTTATTCTTGGTTACCAAAAATATTTTCCTAACTCCTAGATTAGACGACATAGTTTTTTTTCATTTTTAGGGTCCACCCCCCTTGGCTTCGCTAGGAAAGCCTAGACGGAGGAGTCGAGTCCCAAGTGACAGCACTTGACTCTAACTTGCCCCCAAGGCCACACCAGCAGCTTGAAGACTTTTGCTGCGTTTTCCCCAGGTGTGGAACCAGGCGGCAACAAGCAGCATTATCAATGATGACTTGAATGACATTGTATGGCCCAATCTCCTGAATGGTTTTAAGTAAAGGTTGTGCAATATTAATAGCGGTCTTGTAGTGATCTGAGTAGTCATGGGCTGAAAGGAAGACCGCACCGCTAGCAGAAACGCCAAGAATATTTATCAATGGCTTGCCTTTAACATTTGTCCACCCATCAGATACAATGGATACCCCATAGTTGGACCAATCATTTGTGAACTTTCTAAGAGCACTATTGATTTTGGCTCTTTCCCTGTCAAGTCCCACGGTTCTAGCGTTGGTCATACCCAGGGCTTCTGTATCCTTGAGGGCCACCATTGATGGCTTGTACCATTTCATGCCAATAGGGTGAGCGAAGAACATTGAATGGCACACCACATGCATAGAGAAACCTATAAACTTTTGAATCCACATCATCTCTACAACCTTGGTCAAGGAAATCGGATAATGTTCTTTGTATAGGCGAGACTCCATGGGGAGATGAGGCTCCCAATCGAGCTGATGATGATCCAACTCCACTACCAAACATTCTCTATGGGGATTCAAAATCAACCCTCGATCTCTTGGAGTTGTTTTGAGCGGCCTCTTCTTCCACCTTGTATTTGCTTCTCTCTTTAGCTCCCACTTTGTCACAAGTTTTGACTCCATGAGACTTACCTTCATCACATGGCATAACCCCACACAAATGATTTCTCACTCGAGTATATGAACCTGTGTATGTTTTATTACAATGGGGGCATGCAAACTTTGTGGTTCCACCACCTCTCCCTCCCCCTCCCCCTTGCCTTGTCACATACTTCTACAAAGGTGTTGTGTCTTTTTGTTTTTGCCCCACATCACCCTCAATCACATCATCATCACCCTCTTCCCCTTCCTCCTCTTCTCCTTGGTATGCATCACTCTCTACCTCTTCCCCATCATCACTACCACCACCATATCTACTTCCCAATACCATCATAATGAGAAGAAGTGGAATGAAAAACCAAAACCACATACCCGTCATGTTTCTTGATTCAAGATGAGAGTCACTTGTTCCCTGCAATAGAATGATGGAGAAGAAGAAATTGGAAAGAGTAGGAGAAGAGAACATTGCAAGTTTTCCATTTTTTAACATAGTGAAAAAAATTGCAAAAACAAGCAAAGATGAGTTTTTAGAGCCTACCTTTTAGCTCTTCAATGGTGGTTGAATGTCTCTATGGAAGCTTCAATCTCCCTTGCAAGCTCTCCCCTTCAATCTCCCCTTCAATCTCCCACTCAAAGCTCAAAGCTCTCAAACAACTAGCAAACTCACTCCAAGCTCAAACTCTTCCCAATCAAGCAAATGAGTAATGGAATGAGTCCAAATGGACTCATTCACCCTTTATTGGCCCCAAAGTGACCTAGCCCACCCAACCCCCCCCCCAAAAAAATACAAAAATCAAAATTTTTTGTCATGAATCCGCCTAGCCCGCGGAATCGATTTCGCGAGCGATTTCGGGTTCATTTTTTAAGCCCGGGTTCGATTAGGGTTCGATGAGGAATCGACCTGGAATTGTCGATTCCGGGTTGATTCCTCATCGAACCCTCAAAATCCAGGGATCGTTTTTTTCAAGGCCAATTCATGAATTACGGAATCGATTCCGGGCGGAATCGATGAGGAATCGCGATTCCGGAATTGATTCCTCATCGATTCCGTCCGGAGCGTGACTTGGGATCGATTCGTTGGGGGGGAGAGCGATTCCCAGCAGTGCAGCTCCAAACGCAGCTACTTTGTATGA
The DNA here is from genome assembly GCA_027924585.1 of Larix kaempferi. NCBI lineage: Eukaryota > Viridiplantae > Streptophyta > Pinopsida > Pinales > Pinaceae > Larix > Larix kaempferi. The sequence goes on from BSBM01000799.1 coordinate 11,550,799, forward strand.
CTCTATCTCTCCTAGTGATGCGAACTCAATGTGTGAGTGAGGTGACCAAATGAGGAGGTCAAACTCATTTATACTAATCAACTGACTTGACCTTTTTACCAACAGGGCCGACTTGACTCTCCTAACTGGGCCAACTTGTCAATTTCACAATAAAATATTGTTTTCTAGGTCTTTCACAATAAGATAAAGATTACAAGATGGAGATTGTTGGAAATATTGTTTTTGGATTTTTGATGCTCAGTTTGGATACCCTATCTTTGAAGGCATTTTTACTCTAGATACCTAGATCAAATTGGAGTATTGGTTACATGGTTGGAAAGCTTATTTCGAGACCTTTCCAATGGTATATGGAAATCCCTCTTAACTCCATAGGAATGAGGAGATATGAAAGGATTTGTAAAGTCAAACCAACCAAAATTTTGATTGGCCCTACCAGGATATTGAACAATGTTATGTCAGCCAAAAAGTGATTTAAGAAGAGTATGAATAAGAGGAGCACTTCCTCATTTGTTTACTCACTCATCTAAGACATGGAGATCTCATAGGAGAGGCACACTAGTGGAAAGGGTTGCAACATTTGAAGAAGAGGATGAACAAAGATTAAGTATCATTCCAAAAGGGGAGATTTTTAGGTTAGTAAGGGTTTTTGTATAGTATGAAGTAGTTTTGAAGCAGATTAAGGTGCATTTGTAGAAAGACGTCTTATCTTTTGGAAGAGTGCAGATTGACATAGGATCAGAACCCAGAAGGAAGTACAAGCAGAAGAAGTGGTAGCAGTAGCAGCAACAGGAGATTGGTATCTCCAGTAGGTCGGTGCCTACATATTACTGAGTTGGTGCTTAGTTGAGGAGATTGGTGTCTCGAATAGGTTGGTTATGGTTTACCCCCTTGGGGGATTTTGTAAAAATGTGCTAGCATGACAGTCTATGTAAAGAGTTTGGCTTCCTAGGACTTAGACATCAAATGCGAACATTCCATGGTGTTTTTTTCCCTTGTCAATTATGCACTACTGAATAAGTGACGTATAATCGACGAGTTTTTCACCCCCTCCAAAGCTGGAATGTCGTCTTGGTGCTTAGGCCTTAAAAGGTTATTAAAGCTCAAGTGTCAATATTTATGAGCATGCTAGACATCAAATTGAGTCATTATGGACATGCACTAGGTCCCCTAGGATTTTTGGTCAGTTCCGAGAAAAAAACATTTCCCGTAAAATGGGCTCTTTTTTTAATATTTTAATTAAAAAATCCAAAAATGTAATAAAAGTGTGGTTAGGAGGCCAATTTGGCCATGGGGGTGCTCATTTTCTAACTCAGAGCACCCACTTTACCCTTAGACCCACTTTCCTAAGTGTTTAAGTGATTTATTTTTCACTTAAATTACTTTTGCTCAAAAAAGTTAGAAAGTGAGTGAAAAAATCGAAAATAATAAAGTTACGAGGGAAATCAGATTCCTAAATTAGGGGAATTTGATCCCACTAAAGAGGGAGTTGAGTGGGCAATCACATCCCATAAATATCTCAATCAAATTAGCCTTGAATCAAGGCTTATGTTATGGCCCATGCGCCCCTCTTTCTCTCTCTTACCCTAATGCACTCCTCTCCTCCTTTTTTCTATTTAAGAAGGCATTGGGCTCTCATTTCTCTCATGGTCAGAGAGGATCGAAAGGCTGGTAATTCTTGTACTGTATTGTGTAACATCTTTTGGAATAATAAAGGCTTTGAAGTTTGGAGGCAAATCTATGGTGTAGTTCTCTATGTGTGTGGATGCAAATGTCAATGGTTTATGAGGTAACTGTGGCGTAACTTAATTATTTTATGTATTTGTGGATGATCAAGGCCTTCGAAGGACTATTACTAGTTGGTAGGATTTATGATTCTAGTTTGATTTCATATATTGCTTGCTCATGTCTGCAGTATAGAAGTTGTATGTTTTTACTAGTTTTTGTGCTTACTCTTCTGATTTTTGGCATGAGAAGCACCGGATTTGATGCTTTGTGCAAGTAGTTTTAGTTGTGTAGGTTTCCTAAGTTCGAATGTGCAGATGATCTAGTTTGACTCTACTGCTCTTCAAGCACTTTCAGGATACAGTCCCTCGGCTCTCCTTCAGCAGGCTCCATAGCTCAAACATTCCCAGGATTCCAACATTCTTTCTCTCTCTCTCTCTCTCTCTCTCTCTCTCTCCTTCATTTAAATTTAAACTTTTCTGGTTACGGTTACTTGAATGCTTAGTTAAATTAGTTTCATTTGAAAGGAATATTTTAAGAAGCTGATTTAAGTTAAGTATGTTACTAGATCTAGGATTTAAAGTTTATTTTTAGTAGATCTAGGTTGCTTAAGTACTTGTGCATAGTTCTTATCTTTCGGTATTTAAAATTGTTATGCTTTTAACGTTCATTTGGGCACATTTGGTGCATTTCAGGTGGCTGGTTTTACATTTTATCGCCATAACAAGAGGAGGTGCTGCCGGAAAATCGAAGATCTAAAGCCATCCAAGGCTTCCCGGAGCAACACTCTTCTTTCTTCTTCATTTCTAAAAACCTGTAAGTCTTTGGATCCAGATCTGTAAGGACCAAAGGCATCCACCTTTTTCACTTGTAATATAATAATAAGAAGAAGAGCGAGTGGGTTTTCCAAGTGCACGCACCCCATCTCCCCTGCGGGGATTCGTGTCGCCTCCTTGATGGTTTGATTTTCTGTATCATTATTTTTTGCTTTAGATTAGTCTCCTTTTTCTTGTTTTGGTTAGTTTAATTTTTCTTGCATGGTTTTTGTAAAGTAAGGAACACTAGCGCGACATTGCTCTACCGAACTACCCAAGAGAGCTTGCTTGATTGGGGAAAAGATACTCTTTGCCGTAGTAATTAGTCTAACATTTTTCTTTTTGCATTTCAATCTCAATTGGAATAAACAATCCGCCCTTCCGTGTATGCTCTTTGCCATCGCAGGTTTGCCTTGATCTTTGGGATAACCAAAAGCGGAAGTGTGCACTTTTTAACTTTCCACATGTAATAAACAACTCACCTTAATAAAAATAAATTCCCCAATACATTATACATTACGAAAATCCTGTGTATCAGTCTTTGATATTGTGTGGGACAATTCTTCAAAGGAAGCGGGAACCACTGGATAGTGACCTCGGGATACCGTTAGACTGCACCCTCGTTTGGTGTAGTGTTGAACACCTCCCAGAGACTCTGATCCAGCCCACATTTCCAAGTGCGGAACCACCTTTGTCATAATCCAGACATATTCCCAGTACCTCACAGTATATTGGGAGTCCCCTTCCCCTTAATCCACTCATCATCTTAATAAATTAAAACGAATGTTACACCACTCGGACTCGACAAAGACTCGACGGGCCAGTGACTCGTCGACTCGGGAAAGACTTGGGACAAACTCGGCATATAGGAAAAAAACTCAAAATATGTTACCATTAATTACTAGGCTAACAAGCTCCCAGGAAAAAAAATACCACATTTTTTGAGTAAGATGCCAAGTCTAGGGCCGAGTCTTCGACGAGTATGGCCGAGTCTGGACGAGTCTTGTGAGTCTGGACACATGACGAGTTGTTGGGCGAGTCTCTGGCGAGTACTCGTTTCAGGACTTACTCGACAAGACTCGCGAGTACTCGCCGAGTCTTGGCGAGTGGTGCTTCACTGATTTAAATTGACCAAGTACACTGCAAAACATTTACTTTTTTTCAGCAGCATTTTGTTATTTTGACTCCATTGGCACTGGTACAATTTATTATCATTATTTGCTTTCAGTCAAATATGTTATGAATGCCATATATCTTTTTATGCTGTTGAATACAAATTCCACATTTGCGATAGCTTGTTTCAGTAATCCATTTCAAAACTTCTAAATAACTTCACATCCACAACTAATAAATAATTGAAGAGCCTTAGAAACTCTTTCATAGTGACTACCCACCTTGGCTTTGTTAGGAGTTAGCCTAAATGGAGGAGTCAGGATCAAGTGACAGCCCTGACTCGAGACTTGCCCCCAAGGACGCACCCAGTGGCTTGAAGATTTATGCCACGCTAACCCCCTTTCCCCCGAGGTGCGTATCCGGCGGCAACACCGTGCACAAACCTAGAGAGAGAAATTGCCCAAGTATAATTGCACTAGAAAGGGAAAGGAACCAATGAACAAAAGAGAGTGCAACACCTGAATGAGCCCTTAGGCAATTCACTTTGATAAAGGGTGAATAAGAATCACTTGAATAATGAAATACAAATGAGGTTTCTGTATATATACACAAGAGTAGGGCACTTTCCCCAAGAGCAGTTATGAGCCTACATATACAAGGTTGGCCTTAGCCAAACCTAGAACTACAAGAATGATTACAATATAAGGTCGACCGTGGCCAAAAGTGAAGCTTACACAATTTTCAAGATACAGAAGTGAATCGGCAATGTCCTACCTCTTCCCAAAATATCATCTAGGAGGCTTGTGTACAACTCCACCATGATCCTGCATCAGGTTATCAAATTGTTAAGAATCCTGATTCCTAAGATTTATAAAGATAAACTGTTGGCTGACAATAAGCTGCATAACTGTGATGATGGCAACTTTTCAGACAATGAAACTGTTCTTACAGGAACAAAGTGTAAAAGAGAGAAGCTTGAGTTTATATAAAAAAGAATGTGCCATAATTTTACATAGTTTTTTTTATAGAGAACCATTATTTTGAACAACATAAAGATTGTAGCTAACAATAACAAATATCAGATTCGACATGGAAATCTTGTGTTCAATCTAATCTCCTCAGTATGTGTAATTCAAACGTAATCATCAATTTTCAAGACATAATTTTATTGATGTCAATTTGGCAAATTGTCAACAAATTAGGGCAAAGAATATCAAAGATATATCCATGTTCTAGACAGAGATGCATGAACTCAATAATTTAAATTTACTATCAATTAATAGACTTTGAATCTTAAATTTTGCATTTACTTCTTCAAAGGTTTTGCCATTATTCTTGAGTCCTCTTGGTACTGCTACTAAGAATTTAAAAAGGAAGTACATAACAATATGGCACAAGAAGAAAAAGATAGCGTTGTGTCTTTGAAATTTTAGATAACCCAGGGAACAATGAACAAATCAAGGCTGTCTCTCAAATTGTCAGAAAAAAAGAAATATAGTTCATGTTGCGAAGTTATTTAAGGGTGATTTGGGAGAAGTGCTACATGAAGAAATAGGTCAACTAATTTGTTACAGCTTGAACTAGCATGTATAATTAAATCCCCCAAGAACAACGCCGATAATTAATGCCAATAATTCCACACCATCAACATACCATCCAAGGAGACCATCCTTCCATGAGAGAAGCAACATAAACAAGGAGAAAGTAGCATCCAAACCCTCATCAATCATTAAGCATGATGAATGAACATCCCAAAGCTAGCATCCAAGGCCTCATCAACATGTCATCCCCATGAAGTTTGTGATAAAAATCACTTGGGGACACCCATGCAATATGGTGGTTAGCACAGTTAAAACAGTTGATCAAAAGATTGACTCTATTTACAAGGAAGTAATAAATTGGCCGTTCATATTTGAACCTCCTCACCCCTTGGTAGTCATCAGAAATAAGGTGGAATGCTGCTGCATGTTGTAAGCAGATATGAAAATCAGGTTATGCAAGTGAATTGGGAATGTCCTACGTCTTCCCAAAATATTGTCCAGGATTCTAGTGTTGATCTTCATCACGATCCTGCTTCAGATTATTGAATTGTCAAAAATACTAAGAGTTATAAAGGAAAATGGTGGGTGACAATAAGCAGCATAACCTTGGTGATCACAACTTTTCAGACAAAGAAATTGTTGAAGTTTTACAGAAAAAATTCTCAAACATATCCATAGCAGCTGCAAATGCAAGCAAACATCATAATATTCTGAAGATTCAAGGAAGAATCAAAGATGTTTTCCTGTGAGTGCTTGTCAATTTTGACAGTGTAATTTCATTGATATGTCATCCCTAGTAAACCCATCAGCATAGACTAGTGTGCCTCACCTAGGTGGATTTGAACCAGCCACCTGCTGGCATGAAGCTAGCCAAATGCCCAGCAACAATGGTGACAACAGGTTGAGCTAAATGGTTAGATATGCCAGGCATATATTTACATTGTACAATGAGTATATGGCATCAATTTATCAAGTTCTCTTTCATTGGATGACAGTTCTATCTTCATGGTTCTGTTCCCTTTTTGCCAACTCCAATTTTCTTCTAGAATAAAGAAAACATAAAGATTTTCTCTCAAAAGTATATCTATATAAGTCATCCTTTTTTACTATAATTATCTTATCTTATCTGATCTGAAGATCAATCTATGCTCTAGATCAATTCCTCATTTTTTGAGGTGGAAGCATTTCCCAGGGGTTGACTTGTAATATACCCATTGCATAGTAGTAATTATTATGATCATACACATTATATTAATATATAATCATAATTACATGAATTGTGTCCCATCTCTTTCTATAAATGGCGGCCCATTTGACTGCAATCACTCATTAATGTATCACTATACTGAATAATTTCTATTCAATGTTAGCTTGTCAAAGATGTATGATGACATGTTATAACGTATTATGTAAACATTTGCTAAAACCATGAATTTCACAGGGGAGTACAAGACTAAAAAAGAATGACCCAACTCTCCACATTTTCTACATGTCTCTATATATGAAGTGATCTAGGGTTAGGAGTTTGTGCGGTCACACCTGTTGACGTAATTTCCACTCATCAACATTAATTACACTACATAAATATGATAGCTTATACTCTTACATTAAACACACAAGCATACCATTTACCTTTTATCACAATGAGATTTCCAATGGATAAATAGTAAATACAACTTCACCTCTAATATGCTTCCAACTAGTTGAGCCCCTATAAATCATCTTGTGGATTTTTTGGGAAGCCTTCATCTAATTGTTTTTGTGCTTCTTTGATAAATCTTTAAGTTTGCGTGAACTAGTAAACTCCGATGACTTGAATTTAAATTTCTCTTTTTTTCCTAAAATATAGAGGTTTTGGGTTTCATTACATTCTTAACATTTGATGCCATTCATAATGCAGTTGATGAGGCCACAACTAGAGGAAGTCACCGAACAGATGAAAAAAGTATGGTACTGTTCATTGTGTATTTGTTTATGAGTATGGCTTTTAGCAGATTGGTATCTCTGTCATTTTTGTGCATATATTCCCTACTATGTAATCTATCTAGGTTCTACACGTGGTCTTCTTGCCTCTTGCTTTTCAGCATTTGTTTACAATGTGCCCCTTCTGATGAAATGCAGCATTCTGATCCTAAAACCATTGAGGAGGGACAACGTCGTGTCAAGGATTTGTTCAAGCAGTAAGTACTTATTTTTCACATTGAATTCATCTTAGAAATTCATGTCCAACTTTTTTATTCTGTCCTTTATTTCTTTTTTTAATGTTTTCTATGTTTTGACTTGGGCCAAATATAATTTATGAAGAACTCCATAACTTTATACCTTATCAGACTTTCATACATACACAATTGCAGATTCACAATAAGACAAATTGGAGAGAGAGATTTGATATGATTCATAATTAAAAAAGAATGAGTAACATTTAACCCCTCCAACACCTAGTGACTAACATATGACTTAACTATTGTTACCGCTTGAATTAACACCCCTTTGCAAAGCAAGGCTATGTGGACCCAGTGCTAATGACAGTAAGCTCAGGAGGGGTTAGACCCAATGTCACCACAATTTAACCTCTCAACACTTTGAGTAACTCCAGAACCCAGGGGGAGACCCTAATTGATGAAAGATACCTACAACCACCAACAAACCACAAATACCATCCACCAATCCCTCTTGGCTATGATCAGCGCCTTACCGGAGTCAAACAATGCTAACAAAACACAACGATCATATTATATGGAGTTATTCACTTTATCACAACTGAATAAATGTCACACTTTTCAAGGAAACCCTTCAAAAGGTGCGCCCTCAAGAGAAAGAGCGCAACAGTTCTAGGGTGCACTTGTAGGATAGGTTAGAAATACCAAACAATATATAATTCTTAGATTTCAAGATAAATCATGTTTCCCAATGCAATGGCTCAAAAGGGGATGCCCTCTAGGGTTTATGAAGAAACCTCTAGGACACACCTGTTGGGTGGATCAGAGATACAAAATCACATATGTTTTTGGATTTTTGGATTTATTTAGATTTGCAGGGTTTTTCCAGCAGTATACTGTTTTTATGTATTTTTTGGATAAAATAAAACATGTAAAAATTTGATAAAGAGAGATATAGAGTTTGTTAGGATAGGGCAATTGACCTTATCTCAAAGCCTAGGGCTATGAGGGATCGAGGCTAACGTCCCTCCTCTAAAGATGGCATTCAATACTTGCAATTAGGGCTAAACTAGCAACCTCAAGGGTTAGGTAGTGAAACCCTAATTAGGGCAAATAGAGAAGTCCAAGGCTCGATTAAACAACAGAGAGCTCTGTAAATTTTTCTGTGTTTTGCAGCTTGCTGGTTTATGTCAACATTTCAGTGGTTTTCATCCCCAGCCGGTTTTGCAAAGGCTGGAAATTACTTATGAAAATTCTCAGACAATTAAACACGCTGAAAAATCACTTTAACAGGCAGAAATTTAATTTTAACATGCACACCATTAAAAATCAGACTTTGAATTTTCGGCCAATAGCCTTGGGAAAAACCCCCACGGGGAAAACCAGTCAGAGAGAGAGAGAGATTTTATTAATTCTTCAGCAATATTTTCAGTACAGAAATTTTCAGTCAAATACTACTTATCTCAACCAAAAATTTCAGCCTAGAAATCCGTGCAATCACTGCCTCGATTTCTGTGCCAACAGTCATAATTTCTGAGCTGTACGGTCCTCGATTTCTGTGCCCAGCTTGCCTCGAAATCTGTGCCCAGCCTGCTGTACGGATTTGCAGCAATAAATATTGCTGTACCTTCCTCGAAGACTGTGTCAATGACCTCAAAAACTGTGCTAGAATCACTCCTCGAAAACTGTGCCTGAAAATGCCTTGGAACCTGTGCTGTATGGTACAGCAATAAATGTACTGTATGGTCCTCAAAAACCGTGCCACTGTATAGCAAGTACAGTGCCTCGAAAACCGTGCCTTCCTGTTGCTGTACGGTCACCTTGAAAACCGTGCTGATATTAAAGTCTGCTGCCTCGAAATCTGTGTGACATTTAATGCACTTCAAGCTGCCTCGAAATGTGTGCTGGTGCAAACTTGCCCTAGCTGCCTCCTCGAAACTCGTGCCCTTGCTCTCTACTCACTCTTCTCTTCTCTTCACTTGAATCACTCAAAAGTGAAAAATGAAATGCCTCCCTTTCCTTTTTGACCAAATCCTAGAGTCGACGGCTGAAATTAAATGCTCCTATTTATTTCTCATAAATATTAATTTCCCTCACCCACTTAAATGGATCAAAAAGAGACTTTATGGTTATAAAGTCTCATTAATGCTTTTCACAAGTCAATTAATGTAAGGGTCACTTTTTCCCCCTTTCTAAGTGACTTAGGCAAAAGTCACTAGGGGAACACTTCCCTAGGTACAAAAACTAACACTCCCTTTTACCGAGGAAGGTGTTCTGCACCACTCCCAACTTGTCTCTGAAGAAGACAAACTTGCCCCTCCCCAAAGATTTCGTCAGGATATCTGCTACCTGCTCATTAGTGGATATGTACTGCAACTCAACTGCTCCTCTCTGAATGTAGTCACGGATGAAATGGTACCTGATCTCAATATGCTTTGACCTTTCATGGAACACTGGATTCTCAGAGAGCTGAATGCAACTTTGATTGTCACAATAGATCACTGTAGGCCTAAGCTCCTGATCAAATAAGTCTACCAACAGCTTGCGAAGCCACAGTGTTTACAAGTAGCCTGACTGGCTGGCATATACTTAGCCTCAGCAGAACTCAATGCAACGGACTTCTATTTCCGACTGAACCACGACACTGCTGCCGAGCCCAAACTGAAACAACAAACGGAAGTGCTCTTCCGATCCCTCACACTGCCTGCCTAGTCCGAATCTGTGAAACCAACCAAACTGACTCCACTCGAACCCCTGTAATCCAAACCATAGTCCACTGTACCTGCAAGATATCTCAACACATGTTTTGCGGCAGTCCAATGTACACTTGTAGGATCCACCATGAACTGGCTAAGAGTGTTCACCGCAAAACACAAATCTGGCCTGGTGTTGACCAGATACATCAACGACCCAATGAGCTGACGGTAAAGTGTAGGATCCATCAACTTACCCTCATAAGCATAAAGCTTCTTCCAGTTGGTGATCATAGGTGTAGACATCGGCCTGCAATCCTCCATCCGAAATCTCTTCAGAATATCAATGGCATACTTCCCCTGTCCTAGGAAAATATGTCCAAGCTCCTGCGATACCTCCATCCCCAGATAGTAATGCATCAACCCAATGTCAGTCATCTCATACTCAATAGCAAGGTCTCTCTTGCAATGTGCAATTAGACGCTCCTCTCCAGTGATAAACAAGTCATCAACATATAACAAAAGAATGAGAGGATCTCCACCAACCACAATGTAGTAAAGGTTGGGATCAATCTTACTCTTCTGAAAACCCATCGAAGTCAAGTATGCATCGATCCTGGAGTACCAAGCTCTAGGAGCTTGCTTCAGTCCATACAAGGCTTTCCTCAACCCACACACATGAGAATCTCTCCCATGAATCTCAAATCCCTGTGGCTGCTCTAAGTACACCTCCTCCTGCAGAAGACTATTGAGAAATGCGGTCTTCACATCCATCTGGTGGATCTTCCAACCCATCTCTGCTGCTATAGAAATCACTGCCCTGATGGAAGAATACCGAGCAATTGGCGCAAAGGTCTCATCATAATCAACTCCCTCAACCTGTGAAAACCCTCGAGCCACAAACCAAGCCTTGTACTTCTCCACACTGCCATCCGCAGCATGCTTTACCTTGTAGATCCACTTGGAAGTCACAATAGACTTCCCCTCTGGTCTCGGCACTATCTCCCAAGCATCATTCTTCATGATGGAATGGTACTCTTCCATCATGGCATCTCTCCAAACCTGATGCTAAGAAGCCTCCTCAAATGTGGAAGGCTCTGAATCATGAAGACTCGCAACAAGAGCCATACCCAGTCTATCCGGCATCACTACTGTCCTGATCTCCTCCTGGGGTCTACCAAATGCCTCTACTTCCTTCAGGGTGTCTTGAAGCCATTTAGGCTTCCTCTTCCTTGAAGGCTCCTCCCATAGTGGTCTATCCTCATCTGAAGGACTCCCAGAAGCAGAAGGTCCAACACCCCGAGGACCAGTGACTGATGAACCAGTGCTTGAAGAACCTGTAACTTGAGAACTAGAACCTGAACCTGTCCCTGAAGTACCTATCACCTAAACCACTGAACTTGTAGAAGCTGTGCCTGTACTCTGTGATCCAGTCACTTCGGAAACCTGTGGACCTGAAACTTGTATCGAAGAAGCCCGATTCACCTGAGGTGTGGGAGCCTGTGGCTCCCTCTGTTCTATCTCTCTGGACTTCTTGAAGGCTCTCTCCTCATCAAACTTCACCTCCCGCCTAACAACAACTCTCTTCTGACCAGGAAGGTAAAGCCGACAGGCCTTCGAAGTCTCATCATATCCCACAAAGATGCCTTTCTCTGCAGTGGGATCAAACTTCGTCCTCTTCTCAGAAGGGACGTGAGAGAAAGTCAAAGAACCAAATATACGAAAGTGGCTCACCTCAGGCTTCTTGCCTGTGTACATCTCCTCAGGAGTCTTCCTTCCCAAAGCATGGTGAGGACTCCTGTTCTGCAGATAAACTGCAGTGCTGCATGCCTATGCCCATAGAAAGAACGGTAAACCCTGATCATGGAGCATCGCTCTCGCTGCTCCCACAATCGACCTGTTCTTCCTCTCTGCTACTCCATTCTGTTGAGGAGTGTAGGGAACTGTCAACTGTCTATGTATACCCTCTTGTCTGCAAAATCCATCGAATTCCTTGGAGGTATACTCACTCCCATTGTCCGATCTCAACATCCGAATCTTCCTCCCTGTCTGCTTCTCCACAAGGGCTTTGAACCCTTGGAAAACACTCAAATACTAAGGGTGACTTCTTGCTCCTCAAGAAGTAGATCCAGGTCTTCTTGGAGTAGTCATCAATGAAAATGATATAGTACTCAAATCCAGTCAAAGAGACTGATGACATAGGACCACAAATATCAGAATGGATCAAGTCAAGTACTCCTGTTGCTCTGGTGTCACTGCTTGGAAAAGCAGTCTTGGTGTACTTTCCCAAAGCACACCCGCTGCACACATCACTCTGCTTAGTGCTGAACTCGGGTAAACCTATAACCATGCTCCTCAACCATCTCAGAGCTGGGTGATGTAAATGGGCCACCCTCCAATGCCATAGCTCACATAGCTCACTGCTGCTGCTATGTGCTAGAGCGTGCTGCGACTGAAACAAGAGCTTGTACAACTTTCCACATCTAACCCCAATGTCCATGGAGGTAGATACTCCTATAGTCTTGGGGAATACCTGCACTCTCCCATCCGAGAAACATACCCCAAGACCCCTGTCCTCTATGGTGGAAACCGATACAAGGTTCTTCTTCAACCCAGGGACATATAACACATCCCTCAGAGTCATGGGACTCATAGACTCCCTCTGAAATGTAATGATCCCCCGACCAACTGCTCTAACAATGGTGTCGTCGCCTAGTACAACCTCCACATCTGTACCTGTCGTGATAGCTCGGAGAACATCTCTCGAGCTCCTGTCATGTGGCTCGAGGCTCCGCTATCAATATACCAAGTGCTAGTGGTGGATGCACTCATGTGGTGCCCAGTCAATAAGGAATACTCAATCTCCATATCCACATCAGTGCTGGTAACTAAAGAGGTTCTCTCTCTCAATCTGTCCACAAAGAAAACTCTTTCTGAAATCTGTGTCCAAAGTCATCAACCTCCATTGAAGCTGCAGTCTATTGTCCCTTCCTCTTCTTGTTTGGACACTGTGAAGCATAGTGCCCAAATGTCTGACAGCCATAGCACTTGATTTTACTCAAGTCCTTCTTCTGCCCACCCTGTTGCTACTGCTTGGCCCCACCCTTCTTGGGACCCTTCTTCTTCTTCTTCCCTTTTGCTGTCAAAGCCACGTTCTCCTCATCTTCCCTACCCTGTGATGAACTGCCTTGTATGAGACCTCTCCTGGTGTCCTCCTGCACAAAGTCATCCCACAGTCTCTCTCATGAAGGTAGGTTCTCTCTGCCCACTATAGCCTACACAAATGCACCCCAAGGCTTGGAAGCCCCATTCACTGCTGTACGCACAAGCTTAGTAGTAGTGACCACCTCCCCAACTGCTGCTAGCTCATCTCTAACTGCAGATATCCTGGTAACGTAAGCTGTCACTTCCTCTCCACCATTCATCTTTATACTCTTCAGTTTCTCCTTGAGAACTATCTTCCGGTTCTCATTGGTACTCTCGTACAAACTGGTCAAAGCAGTCCACATCAAATGTGCCCTAGATTTGCCTGAAATGTGAGGGATGATATGATCTTTAACTGCATCAAGAATTATTCTTCTAGCTTTACAGTCCTTCTTGTTGAAGGCTGATAATGTTGCTGCATTTATAGCAGTGAGAATCAGAACGGGGTTTGCTGTAGTATTTCTAACCACCTCCTCCCACAGTTCATTCTCCTCTAAAATCAGCAAAATCCTAGCCTTCCATGGCACAAAGTTACCTGTTCCATCTAGCCTATCCTCCAACCTAAGTCCTATAGCCATCTTTCAGGCAACCCAACAAAGTGCTGTTCACTAACATAAGAAAAAATACCGATATTACTGAGTTCTGGAAATTTCTGTGTGTCTGCAAAATATTACTGTTTTTTGCCCCCAAGCTTTGATACCATGTAAATTTTTCTGTGTTTTGCAGCTTGCTGGTTTATGTCAACATTTCAGTGGTTTTCATCCCCAGTTGGTTTTGCATAGGCTGGAAATTACTTATGAAAATTCTCAGGCAATTAAACAGGCTGAAAAATCACTTTAACAGGCAGAAATTTAATTTTAACATGCACACCATTAAAAATCAGACTTATAATTTTCGGCCAATAGCCCTGGAAAGAACCCCACGGGGAAAACCAGTCAGAGAGAGAGAGAGAGATTTTATTAATTCTTCAGCAATATTTTCAGTACAGAAATTTTCAATCAAATACTACTTATCTCAACCAAAAATTCCAGCCTTGAAATCCGTGCAATCATTGCCTCGATTTCTGTGCCAACACAGTCATAATTTTTGAGTTGTATGGTCCTCGATTTTTGTGCCCAGCTTGCCTCGAAATCTGTGCCCAGCATGCTGTACAGATTTGCAGCAATAAATATTGCTGTACCTTCCTCGAAGACTATGCCAATGACCTCGAAAACTATACCAGAATTACTCCTCGAAAACTATGCCCGAAAATACCTTGGAACCTGTGCTGTACAACAATAAATGTGCTGTACGGTCCTTGAAAACCGTGCCATTGTACAAGTATAGTGCCTCGAAAATTGTGCCTTTCTATTGCTGTATGGTCACCTTGAAAACCGTGCTGATATTAAAGTCTGCTGCCTCGAAATCTATGCAACATTTAATGCACTTCAAGCTGCCTCGAAATGTGTGCTGGTGCAAACTTGCCCTAGCTGCCTCCTCGAAACTTGTGCCCCTGCTCTCTACTCTCTCTTCTCTTCTCTTCACTTGAATCTCTCAAAAGTGGAAAATGAATTGTCTCCCTTTCCTTTTTGATCAAACCCTAGGGTTCTCTAAATCCAATGGGTGATTAGATTAGATCGACGATTGAAATTAAATGCTCCTATTTATTTTTCATAAATATTAATTTCCCTCACCCACTTAAATTGATCAAAAAGTGACTTTATGGTTATAAAGTCTCATTAATGCTTTTCACAAGTCAATTAATGTAAGGGTCACTTTTTCCCCCTTTCTAGGTGACTTAGGGAAAAGTCACTAGGGGAACACTTCCCTAGGTACAAAAACTAACAAGCTCCTTCGTAGGTTGCTTTCCTCAAGCAAGTTGAAAAAATATTAGCAAAGAAACTCTAACTCAGTCCAAAGCACTTCAAGAGCAATGTTAAATTAGGGTTAGGAGAGAAACTTACCAACATTAATCAAGAATGAGCAAGAAAGTGTGCCTTGGGTTACCCTTGAGCATGAGTTATTGCAGCTAGTCTTAGCATCAACTTGTCATGTGCAATATCAAACCCTAGAAGACATTCCATTCAACCTTCAAGCAAGAAAAAAACATCCCAAGAGAGGTGCGCATAGCTCAAGTACTCCAATATACCAAGAGAAAAATAAAAAATTTCATATTTGAACCCTTGTCCATGATTTTACAATGAGGTGTTAGTTTTTCTACTTGTTTAGCATAATAACATTAAACAATCTATCACTGAAAGAAATACAAGCACAACAAACACAATGAACACAATATTTCTCTCGGGGAAACCACAGAGGAGAAAACCCCAACAAACTTCCTCAATATAGAATTCACAAAGTACAAAGATAAACCCCAAGACAAAATCAACTTCTCTTCCACTTGAGCGAACTTCTCTCTCTCTCTCCTATGCGAACTTGTGTAAGTGAGATGAGTGAGTACAAATGAGAAACTCATCCTCTATTTATATTCGTTTGTTGGGTTGACTTTTCCCCAACTGGGTCGACTTGTCAAATACAAAATATAATAATCTTTTTTGGGTTCTTCTAGGCCGACACAAGATCTAGGGTTTACATTGACTCTCTTTCAATTACTCTTACATTATTAATTACATCAATGACATCTCCTGAAGGAGGAATACAATAATACAATAGACAAGTACAAATAGAATATCTTCCGTAGTTACATTTCTTTAACACTCCCTCTTAACTAGGAAGGTATTCTGCAGATAACATCAACAACTGCACAACTGACTTGTGAATCTCTAAATGTCGTAGGAAGTTTTGGATCATCATATGTCTGGGGTATCATCTGCTGGAACATCCTCATCAACATCATTACCATCGTCTGCTGGAATATCACCATCAACAACATCATCATCATCATCAACAACATCCTCTACTGGAACATCATCCTCAACGACATCCTTTGCTGGAACATCATCAACAACATCCTTTGCTGGAACATCATCATCAACAACATCCTTTGCTGGAACATCATCAGCAACATCCTCTGCTGGATCATCATCAACAACATCCTCTGCTGGAACATCATCAACAACATCCTCTGCTGGAACATCATCGTCAATCATCAGTAAACAAAAATATTGGAACACTATCAGTCGGCAAGTACTTATCTTTAGTCACCCCTGGACCGACATCAGTCACCTGAGGACTGGGACTCTATCAGTCAGCAAGTACTGATCTTCAATCACCCTTGGACCAGCATCAATCACTTCTAGACCGGCATCAGTCACCTAAGGACTGGAACTCTATCAGTCGAAAAGTACCGATCTTCAGTCACCCTTGGACCGACATCAGTCACCTCTACATCGACATCATGTTAGTTTTTCTACTTTTAATCAATATTATCTAGGATCTTAACTGAAAGAATAACATGCACAACATAACATAATAGACACAAAGATTTTCCTCAGGGAAACCATAAAGGAGAAAACCCCGCAACTTCCTCAGAGATAGAATCGTCACCAATACAATATCACAAAAGTAAAACTCCAAAACAAAGATGGTCTTTTGCAGCTCCTCTCTCTTTCTCCTATGCGAACTTGTCCTCTCTCTCTCACTTATGTGGACTTGAGTGAGTGAGTGTGTGTTTAAATGAGAGAGCCTTTTCACTTGCTAGGTCGACCCTAGCTAAACTTGACTGGGTCGACTTCTCTAGGGGAATCAATAACCCTAATACAACTGACTCTAGGGGGATCTAATGCCTCGACTTACAATGGAGGATTTACCTCAATGACTTTACATGACCAAATGTAATAATGACATCTCCGACTAGAGGAATAAACATCTCCGTCGGAGGTACAAATAAAATACAATAATAATAACAATATAAAATACTAGTGAATATATTCCGAAATTACAATTACATCAACACTCCCTCTTAACTAGGAAGGTATTCTCTTTCCACAGTCATCAACACATCTAGACACAAGTATTCATCGCTAGATCATCTTCAATGCTGGAACATCATCATCAACACTGGATCATCATCGTCGTTGCTGCTGCAATCCTCATCATGTCGATCATTGATTGGTGACATCTCTCGAATCTACTCGTCATAGGAAGTTCTACAGAGCCAACCCTTTTTCATGCTGGATATAGGCGTAGCCCTCATGTAGGTCTTCATCATCTCTGTGAGAAAGCCATCAAGTAGGTATATCCCAAGACCAGTCATTACATTGCCACTACAAACACCTGCGTCTCCGACTG
The DNA here is from genome assembly GCA_027924585.1 of Larix kaempferi. Classification (NCBI taxonomy): domain Eukaryota; kingdom Viridiplantae; phylum Streptophyta; class Pinopsida; order Pinales; family Pinaceae; genus Larix; species Larix kaempferi. The sequence goes on from BSBM01000799.1 coordinate 11,568,276, forward strand.
TCACCTCATCTTCTTCAGATCATCTCATCGTCACACAGAGCACAACCCAGATGTACATCACATGTCCCACAACGGTTAGCCCGCGTCTACCAGCATGGGAGGACAAACCTGCCACCATGCGAGATCCCGCCTAGGCGCACACACAGTGTCTTGTGACTGGTGGACGTCTCCAGTATGGGAGGCACAAACCTACCACCATACGAGTCCTTATATACCAGCATGGGAGGCACAAACCTACCACCATGCAAGACTCAACCCTTACATCTACCAACATGGGAGGCACAAACTTACCACCATGTGAGAATGGCTCAACCCTTACATCTGCCAACATGGGAGGCACAAACCTGCTACCATGCGAGAATGGCTCATGTGCATCTGCGTCTTCCGGACTCATCACTTCCTCTCGGAAGGAACCTCAATCTGGAGAACACCAAGCTTCTCTCTGAAGTAGTCGAACTTCACTCTGACTAATGGCTTGGTCAACACATTGGCTATCTGCTCGTCCGTCGCAATATACTGGAGCTTCACTGCTCCTCTCTGCACCATATCCCAGATATAGTGGTACATGATCTCAATATGCTTCGACTTGTCATGGAACACCAGGTTCTCGGACAACTTCACATAACTCTGGTTGTCACAGAATATACAAGTCGCCTCTAACTGAAGATGAAACAAATCAGATAGTAGTTTCCTAAGCCATACTACCTCACAACTAGCCTAACGAGCTGCAACATACTTTGCTTCGACTGTACTCAGTGCCACGCACGACTGCTTCCTGCTAAACCAGGAGATCATACCGGATCCCATACTGAAGCAGCATCCCGAGGTGCTCTTCCTATCTGCAGCACTGCTTGCCCAAATCCGAATCAACATAACGATGCAGGTTAATCTTCTGATTCGCGTCATACTTGAGTCCATAATCAACTGTACCCTTCAGGTACCTCAATATATGCTTTGCAACAATTAGGTGAACATGTCTCGGATCCGTCATGAACTGGCTCAATCGGTTCACAGCAAAGCATATGTCAGGTCTCGTATTCGTTAAGTACATCAATGACCCAATCATCTGACAATACATCGTGGCATCAACTGACTTTGATGAAGCATCACATAGTAGCTTCAAGTTCGATGCCATAGGTGTGGCCATAGCCTTGCAGTCCATCATTCCGAACCTCTTCAGAATCTCTGCTACATATTTCCCTTGTCCAAGGAAGATTCCATCTGCACTCTGCCACACCTCCATACCTAAGAAATAATGTATCATACCCAAGTCCTTCATCTCGAACTCTGCGGCAAGCTTCCTCTTTGTATCTGCAATGAGCCCATCCTCCCCTGTTACAAACAGGTCATCTACATAGAGTAGAAGTATCGCTGGATTTCCCACCTCAACCTTGTAGTAAAGGTTGGAATTTGCTTTATTCTTGGTAAAGCCCAAGCTCATCAAGAAACTATCCATCCTGCCGTACCACGTACTGGGTGCCTGTTTCAATCCGTACAAGGCCGCCTTCAATTTGCACACATGAGTCTACCTGTCATGTGTCTCAAATCCAAGTGGCTGCTCCACATACACTTCCTCTTCAACTACACCATTCAAGAACGCTGTCTTGACATCCATCTGGTGTACCTTCCATTTCATTACTGTAGCCAATGCAAGTAAAGATCTAATGGAAGTGTATCAAGCTACAGGTGCAAATGTCTCCTCATAGTCTATGCCTTCCTTCTGGGAGAAGCCACGTGCCACAAACCTCGCCTTGTGTTTCTCGATGCTATCATCTGTAGCATGCTTGATCTTGTAGATCCACTTCGAAGTTACAACAGACTTCCCTTCTGGTCTTGGAACTACCTCCCAGACATCATTCTTTATAATCGACTCTTACTCCTCAATCATGGCATCCTTCCATTCTTTCTTCTTTGCTGCTTCCTCATAGTTGGAAGGTTCTTTGTCAATGATGTCGCACAACAGGGCTACATAACTGGAGTATGGTCGAGGTCTCTTGCTTTCTTTGTGCATCCCCTCTGGAGCGCCATACTTCTCTGCATCTTGTATTGCTTCTCGTACCCATGCTAGTTTGCTCTCGTGGGATTTCTTCTCACGAGGTGGATCTACAGGTTCTTGTGGTTCTTCCATTTCGCGGTCTTCATGATCTTCTGGAACTACCTCTTCCATCACTGAATCTCGAATTCTGGGAACTTTAGGTTCTTCAATATCTTCAATAGGTAATTTTCTTGATTTGTTGTATGTTGAGTCTTCGTCACTTGTTCTTCAGAACAAATGTTGTCGTCCTTTTCTTGTAGGTGATTGTACTCGATCTTTCCTACAAGTCAAATTCAATTGCATGATTAGAAACATTTCATTATTTTCAGAACAAATTCTTACACATAAACACATAAGTCATACAGTCATGCCATTATCTTAGCCAATGCTTCAATACAACAATCATCCATATCCCGTAACTTTCTAGATGCCTTCCATCTTTACCAGAACATTGTTAAGAGTGTGCACTAATTCCAACATGTTAGCAAAAAGGTTTCAGTCTAGATAAGTAGCAATGGAATGTTGTACATTACCATAGGCCACTCACCTGTTACTTGCATATTAGTAGTATTCTGTTCTAACATGCATAATACACATCCTAACTCTAGGAACATAAGTATGTACATGATTGAACAATATCATTTAAGTAATTAGATATACAAGAAATGACAATTCAAATACTTATCTTTGTTTGGTTGTTGGGTGGAATCCCTCTTGATCTTGGCTTCCTTGCAGGAACTACTGGAGTCTCTGACAGTGTGCTCCCTCATCATCGTCTAATTCTGAGGTCCTATGCCTTATGATCGAAAATGTTGAGCAAGTATTCTACGCTTGTTCTTTGTGCTGGAGCAGACTCTGTGTTCTCCTTCTTCTGCATCTTTAACCAATGCCGAAATGGATGAGAGGTTCTTCCATAGAGCATTGATCCTTATTTGTGTCTGGAGTCCAACTTTGTAGGAGCTTTTCCTACTCTTTTCATGTAATACTGAAAGCCATCTCTAGCTTCACCTTATGAGGTGGAACCTTCTGAATGAACCCTTGTAACTGGTTACCTTCATTATAATACATATTCTTTATCACTTGAAGAATCATCTCTTTCTTCTTCTCTGGTTCTTTTCCTTGCGGGTTCATCATCTTCAGCGGTGTGAGCATGGTGTCTTTTCTTGTTGGTCTTCTTATTGTGGGAGGCACTTCTGTTTCTGGGACAATCTATGGAGTAGTGTCCTTTCTCATCACATGTATATCATCTAATGTTGGATAGATCTCTTCTGGGTTTTATATGTCTATTATAGTTCTCCCTCTGACTTTGATGGTGGTTCTCCCTCTTGCTGTGATGATGGTGCTCCCTCTTGTTGTGGTTTCTTCTTGCGTGTGTTGTGAGAGCTTGATCATCATTTGCTCCCATCTTCTCTTCTTGAGCCACAAGTCGGGTGAACATTCTTCCCATAGCCTACTGAATGTGATTAACTTCTTTCTGGCACATATCCCTTGAATGAATGAGTCCCATGATCTTGGGAGACCATTCAAGGTGGTCATCACAATCTCTCCTTCTTCTACCTTTTCTCCAACTGCTTCAAGTTTCTCCTTAATCTGAGAGACCCTTGTGAAGTAGGACTACATGGTCTCTTCATTTTGAATCTTCACATTCTTAAGCTGGTTCCTCAAGGTCATCTTCTGATTTATGTTCTTCCCTTCAAATAGCTTTGTCAAAGCCTCAAACGTCTCCTTAGGTGTCTTCAAGGATGACACATGTGGGATGAGATGATCCTTAATGGAATTTGCAATGATTCTCTTGGCCTTAACCAAGTTCTTCTTATGTAAGGCTTTAGCCTCATCTCTCTCTGGTGCTGGAACCTCTTCATTTACATACTTGTCCAATTCATTTTCTTCAAGGACAAGGGCAATCCTATACTTCCATGCTCGGAAGTTATCAGCTCCTTCAAGCTTATCCTCAAGCTTGGTGTGAATGCGAACTTCAAATGGAAATAGCAAAGCTTTTAGGTCTTACCACTTTAAGATGCCAAAACTGGTTCTGGAGCTGGCTGGCCTAGGGATTGTCAGAGAAACCCTAATTTTCCAAACTTGGAATTTGGAACTTTTGACTGGACAGGTAGATGCGCCTCTTCAAGGCGAGTTATCTAATGTACTCACTTCCCCAAATCTGTGAACAAAAACCCAAAATTGCTGATGCCCTAGTTTTCCTCTGGCAGTAGTGTCGGGGCCAAAAATGAAAATTCTTGGATTTGAATTCTGCTTGCACAGGAAAATGCGCTCTCCTAGGGAGAATTGAATTGACCCTCTTTTCAGGATGATCTGTGGAGGAAAGTGCTCGGAACAGGAAGCCCTAGTTTCTCTCGGCAGTAGTGACCAATGTTACAAAAGCCGGACCGGTTTTGGCAAAACCGATCGGTTTAGAGGCCTCACCGGTTCAAACCGGTGTCTTAAACCGGAAACGACCGGTTTTCCCGGTTCCGGGCGGTTTTCCGGTTCCGGTTTCGGTTTTGACTGGTTCAGTACAAAACTATACAATGACACTTAAAAGGCCCTTTTTTAATTTAAAAAAATAAAATAAAAAAGTTGGTTGAGTGGGGAAGGTTTTAGATAACCCTAAACCCCTAAGAAAGCTATAAAAACAACCCTAACCACTCTATTTCTCTCACACTATTCACTTGAGTATTTTGAGTTAAGAATCATTCTTGACATTCTTGGGAAGTGTAGCATCCTTGAAAGAGTATGCTAAGTACCTACAACAGTCCTGGTTATATCATCATAAATAAAATACACCTAATAGTAGTTACCTACAACGGTAAAGAGGCTTTGAGTAGTGCAAAGAAACTTTTGTGGGCATATTCCAAGGTGACAGCATGTTAGACATATGATTCAAGTGAAATATGATCAGTATGGCACCTAGCAAAATACATACAGGAGCCCTTTTTGCAAATTTGTGTATAATGGTTTGAATTCACATGGATGCACATGAATATATATATAATTTTTCAAAATTTGAATATTTTATGTATTTTTGGTGGACCGGTTTTATGGTCCGTTTTTTTTTTTTGTTTTTCCGGTTTTGGTCCGGTTCCGGTTCACAGGGTCGGCCGGTTCGATCACCGGTTCGGTTTTTGTAACTTTGGTAGTGACAAGGCCAAAAATGAAAATTCTCGGAATTCCATTATGCTTCGACAGAAAGATGCGCCCTCTTAGGGCGAGTTAGCCTAGCCTCGTTTCCTTGATGATCTGTGGAGAGAAGACCCAAAATTTAGAAGCCCTAGCTTCTCGCAGCTACACAATGTCTTCTTTTCAGGTTAGCTCTGATACCATGTTAGTTTTTCTACTTTTAATCAATATTATGTAGGATCTTAACTGAAAGAATAACATTCACAACATAACACAATAGACACATAGATTTTCCTCGGGGAAACCATAAAGGAGAAAACCCCGCAACTTCCTCAGAGATAGAATTGTCACCAATACAATATCACATTAAAACCTCAAAACAAAGATGGTCTTCTGCAACTCCGCTCTCTTTCTCCTATGCGAACTTGTCTTCTCTCTCTTACTTATGCGAACTTGAGTGAGTGAGTGTGTGTTTAATTGAGAGAGCCTTGCTCTCTATTTATACTTTACTTTCACTTGCTAGGTCGGCCACAGCTAAACCTGACTCGGCCGACTTCTCTAGGGGACTCAATAACCCTAATACAACTGACTCTAGGGGAATCTAATGCCCCGACTTACAATGGAGGATTTACCTCAATGACTTTACATGACCAAATGTAATAATGACATCTCCGACCGGAGGAATAAACATCTCCGTCAAAGGTACAAATAAAATACAATAATAATAACAATATAAAATACAAGTGAATATCTTCCGAAGTTACAATTACATCAACACATCAGTCACCTAAGGACTGGAACTCTATTAGTCGGCAAGTACTGATCTTCAATCACCCTTGGACCGACATCAATCACCTCAGGACCGACATCAATCACCTAAGGACTGGAACTCTATCAGTTGGCAAGTACTGATCTTCAGTCACCCTTGGAATGACATCAGTCACCTAAGGATTAGAATTCTATCAGTCGGCAAATACTGATCTTTAGTCGCCCTTGAACCGGCATCAGTCACCTCTGGACCGGCATCAGTCACCTAAGGACTGGAATCATCATCATCACTCCCTCTTTCGAGGGGAGTCCTTTCGGACCACACCAATCTTGTCTCTAAAGTATTCAAACTTTATGCGAGACAGAGGCGTAGTCAACACATCAACAACTTGTTCCTCTGTAGGAACATACTTGAGCTTCACAGCTCCCTTCTGCACCATATCCCGCATATAGTGGAACTTGATCTCGATGTGTTTCGATCTATCATGGAACACAGGATTCTCTGTCATCTTGATGCAACTCTGGTTGTCACAAAGTATATCCGTCATATCTATCTTTGCATCGAACAATCCTGCCAACATCTTGCGAAGCCACACTGCTTCGCTACAGGCTGAACAAGCTGCTACATATTCAACTTCTGCTGTACTGAGTGCAACATAGGGATGCTTTCTACTAAGCCACGAGATCGTGCCTGATCCCAAACTAAAGCAACATCCTAAAGTGCTTTTCCTATCTTCGGCACTTCCAGCCCAATCTGAGTCTGTGTACCCATAAAGCCTAAACTCACTATCTGAAGCATATATGAGTCCATAATCCAACGTATCCTTTAGGTACCTCATCACATGTTTTGCTGCAATCAAGTGAACATTTCTAGGCTCCACCATATACTGGCTCAATGTGTTCACAACAAAACATATATCTAGTCTAGTATTGGTCAAGTACATCAATGACCCAATAATTTGTCTGTACATGGTGATATCTACTATCTCTGATGAAGCATTATTCAGGAGCTTCAAGTTTGTCACCATCGGAGCAGTCATGGCCTTACAATCCATCATCCCAAATCTCTTTAGGATCTCAACTCTGTATTTTCCTTGACTCAGGAAAATCTCATCTGGATACAGCCATACTTCAAGACCTAGAAAATAATGCATCATACCAAGGTCTTTCATCTCAAATTCTACTACAAGCCTTTTCGTACATTCAGTGATGGGCTTGTCTTCTCCTGTTAGGAACAAATCATCCACATACAACAATAGTATCATAGGTTCATCATCCATAATCTTATAATAAAGATTAGAATCTGCTTTACTCTTGGTAAATCCCAAGCTCATCAGGAAGCTATTGATTCTTCCATACCATGCTCTGGGTGCTTGCTTCAACTTGTACAATGCTTTCTTCAGTTTGCATACGTGTGACTTTCTATCTTCTGTTTCAAATCCTTCTGGCTGCTCGATATATACTTCTTCTTCTATCTTCCCATTTAGGAACGACGTCTTTACATCCATTTGATGTAACTTCCATTTCATCTTGGCTGCCAAGGCAAGAATGGTTCTAATTGAGGTATATCTGGCCACAGGAGCAAAGGTCTCCTCATAATGAATTCCTTCCTTCTGAGTGAACCCTCGGGCTACGAACCTTGCCTTGTACTTTTCAATGCTTCCGTCTGCTAAGTGTTTTGTTTTGAAGATCCACTTTGATGAAACGACTGACTTGTCCTTTGGTCTTGGTACCACATCCCAAACATCATTCTTGATGATTGGCTGGTATTCTTCATTCATAGCATCCAGCCATTCCTTCTTCTTTACTGCATCTTCAAAACATGTCGGTTCCTCTTCAACAAGGTTACACATCAAGGCTACATAACTGGAATATGGCCTTGGTCTTTTGCTTTCTCTACTGGTTCCTTCTGGGGCACCATACCTTCCTGCATCTTGTATTAATTCTCATGCCCAAGTTGGTCTTCTCTTTCTTGGATTTTCTACACGAGGTGTGTCCTCAGGTCTCTGAGGTTCTGCTATATCAAGATCTTCTGGAATAGGTTCTTCTTCAACATTTCTTTCTGGTACATAATTAGTTTCTGTGACTCTGGGAGCTTCGTGCTCCTCTACATCCTCATGAGTCTTCTTGGATTTGTTGAAGGCTGTGTCTTCATCAAATGTAACATCCCGACCGAGTTCAATCTGGCTGAATCCTAGGATGTAGATACGGTAAGCCTTTGATTGCTCACTATAACCCACAAATATTCCCTTCTTTCCCGAAGGTTCCAACTTCGATCGTTTCTATTTTGGAATGTGGATAAATACTAGACATCCAAATATCTTTAGATGACTGACTTTAGGCTTCATACTGGTAAACATCTATTCTGGGGTCTTGTTGCCAAGAGCACTGTGAGAGATTCTGTTCTGTACATATACAACGGTTCTAGATGCTTCTGCCCATAGATGCATGGGTAAGTCTTGATCATGGATCATAGCCTTCACTGCTTCCATGATGGTTCTGTTCTTCCTTTCAGCTACACCATTCTGTTGTGGATTATAGGGAATAGTAAGCCCCCTCTTAATCCCTGCTTGTTTACAATTTTTTTTGAAATTGCCTGAAGTGTATTCCCCTCCATTATCTATCCTTAGTATCTTTATCTTCTTGTCAAAGAGGTTTTCTACAAGAGCCTTAAACTCTTTAAACTTTTCAAAGACTTCATTCTTATTCTTCAAAAAATAAATCCATGTTTTGCAGGAGTAATCATCAATAAAAGAAGCATAGTAAACATACCCGCTTAATGAAGTGGTGGACATAGGTCCACAAATGTTTGAGTGAATAATATCCAGAATACCTTTAGCTTTTCTATCACTGTTTGGAAATGGATTCTTCATACTCTTTCCTTGAGCACATCCTTTGCATACTCCTTCATGATCAACCTGGATTTCTGGTGGTCCAGTCACTACTTTATTTACTATTGGTAAGGCTTTGTAGTGTACATGAGCTAGTCTTCTATGCCATAGTTCACAAGGGCTCATGGTACTGGTCATCAGTGTTGTATCTGCATGACCCTTCAGCTTGTAAAGTCCTCCTTCTTCTACTCCAATGGCTACTGCATCATTGATAGTCTTCCCCTTTGGCCACATAAGGACTTTACCATCTATAAATGCAATTCGAAGACCTTTCTTATCTAATGCTGAAATTGATAGAAGGTTCTTTTTCAAACCTAGTACATAAAGTACATCGTTCATGTTCATGGACTTTCCAGAGTCCAATTTGTAAGAGGCTTCTCCCATTCCTTTGATGGGATATTGATAGTCATCTCCAAGCTTTACCTTGTGTGGAGATTCCTTTTGTATGAGATGTGAGAGGGATTTTTTGTGTCCCGTCATATGTTTTGAAGCTCCACTATCTACTAGCCAAGTATCACTTCCATGAGATACTGAACCAGTGAGGGTTGATATTAGTACATATTCTTCACTGGAGTCTTCATCTTCTTTGATTTTGACTTCTTCATCATACTCATTGTCTTCCACTGCATGAGCATGAAATCTCTTCTTCTTAGGTTTGTACACCTACAAGTTGGGGATTAAAACACATATTGACATAAAATAACAATAAAAATGTGCAATTAGGCTCCACCAAGTGCAAGGTGAGCCAAAAGGAGGACGTCATGCCCTAACTAACCCCAACAGATGCTTTTCCCTCAACGGCCTCCTTTTTTAACAATGTAGGCTTCTTCTTTAAGGAATGATGTTTATGGGGTTGGAGACCAAGAGGAGGGGTTTTAGATCAAAACAATAGGTCCAAGTGGGCAAAATGAGGTGTGCTAAGACGGGTATGGAAACCCTTACACACGCAATCATCTCTACAAAGCAAAATATGGGTGTGGCCATGTGTCCTAATGATTTGTCTCAAGGGCACCGGACACCTAACAAAGGGTAGTCAGCAGAGCCACAAGGCCAGGACCTCCTTGAGGTGGAAACCAAGGGGACTTTTCATGACCTGACCAGGGGTATTTAGCCCCAAAATAAACACTCTACACAATATAGCCCCAAAACTTGGCCAGAAAAGGAAACCTCCTCAGTCTGGTACATCTGGAAGGAATGCTTCAGACACTCTGAGGTGTAACAGAGTCATAATAACTTAACTTCACAACATTAGTACTTCACGACTGAATTACATCCTAAAGTTTTTTAACTTATATTCCTAATTTAAGCTATATTAAAAGGTACGCCCATTATAAATTATCTATTAACAATGGGCACATGCAATGCTGCTAGGTTAATTTTGTGCTAGGGAACCCACAATTTGGAAACCACAATTTACAGGACGTCACTTCTTTCCTCTGTTCTTTATGCAACACTAGTGCCTGCCGTTCTGCTCTGTCACGCTGTGTAATCTCTTTTCCTGGGATGATTTTCTGCAAAAATCAATTACTGTTGGACTGTGTTATCAATTTATCTCTGCTGCTGTTTTTATATCTGTTCGGCTTTGTTAGTTTCTCCTGGTTGCCTTTCATATTCTCAACAGTTGGTCTCCAACTTGTATTTCAGTCTCCCCCTGGTCTTTGATTCTGATTCAATGCAGTCTCTGATATCACAGGTGCTGGACCTCTATTTTGAAATTTCTCAGATTTGCTGTTGAGCAAAGAGATTAAAGCAGAAGAGACACTTGTGCATAATGCAATGTAATAATTATATTATGGAAGATGATTTTATGTACATTGCTCTGGATCACATATTGACGTAAATCCAATAAGTACAGGATTATGTCTTACTCCGTAATTGACTCAACTAAATCCAATGTGCTTTATTACTAGTCTAAAGTGACACTAGTTTATTTATAAGCTTAAGATAACATTGGTCTTTATTCTATCATTCTGTAGTATTGGTGCATGGAAATAAACTTTTTCTCATTGGCAGCATCTTTGTTCTGTGCTTTCTTTCCTAATGTAGAGACACAATCTTGCTATGATTGCCAAATAGAATTATGACATCGTAATCATTGTGTAAAATGTGAAGTGAAAATAGACTGCAAACTTGTTTGCATGTCAGTTCCACTAAAAGTTTAAACTTTACACCAACAGAAGGGATTAAATCATCTTCTTGACATTGGTTTCCCTAAATAGGTTGTATACTGTAAGGTGTGTATGTTTTGTGCTAGACTACGAAGAGTGGATGCAAGTTGGTTCATAGCTTATCATAACTTCAAAGTTGTGGCTTTGATGTTTTTTGCAGATACAATGTTACTCCATTTACACCAATGAAAGGGATATTGATTCAGGGCCCCATCTTCATAAGTTTTTATTTGGCTGTAAGTTTTATGGATAAGGTTTCCTTGGCAAGCACATTTTTGATAGTTTATAATATTGACACATTAAATGGTGAAGCTTTAAGAGAAGAATCTTCGGTGGAAAGCATGTGTTGGGATGTTGTGGTTGTATTGTACACTTCCTTATTTGTTTTTTGAATGAACATGCAGCACTGTTTATTCTTTTGTTACGTCAACTACAGGATTGCCCTTTCAGTATCTGTATATGGCCCATAGATTTGGGATCTAAAATTCTGACTGATAGAAATTGGTACTGAAGTTTTCATTTATGGATTTAGATCTGTGAGATACTGAGACTCTTAGAGAACAGGGGGCAAGTACAAGGATTGTCAAAATCAGTTATGATTTGGTGCGTTCTGGTTTGTCTATTATTACAGATTACAAATATGGCAGCCAATGTTCCATCCTTTAAAGAAGGTGGTGCGCTTTGGTTCCAAGATTTGAGTACCCCTGACAGTCTATACCTTCTTCCTGGATTAACGGCATTAAGTTTTTTGGCAACTGTTGAGGTAAAGCTTCTCTATTCCTCAGTAGAATTATAATGAGAGTGGTTTTTCTTTTTGCTTGGATGAGATAAGAATTTTGAAGCAGATAGTAAAATTGCATTTCCTTTTTTTGTTGTAAAATGTTATCTGTTTTAGAGCTGATCCTAGTTAATCACTTTCCCACAGAAAATATTAAAGGGGCATTTTATAAGAAAGAGACCAATAGTTCTTGAAAGTGAGTTCGATTGTCTTCTCATCTGTCTACTGTTTCTAATGGAAAGAGTTGAAGCTTGATAGTAAATTCCATTTCTTATTGTATATAACCTTCTTTGTTGAAATGTGTGATATATTGTTTTGTGGAACAAATAGTTACATCATGGAGCAAGGAAAGTTACAACATACAAACAACAGGAGAACTGGGAAATTTCTGGCCTAAAAAGACCAAAAATGAAAGCATATGGGCCCTGTGCCCTAAGAGAAAGATTCTGAGCATCTTGATGGAAGACACTAACCTTTACTTTGACTAGCAATGCCAACTTCTTAAAACCCCTCAATTCCCTAGGCTAAGGGTGGATGAATCCCCATTAAAAGTAGCATTACACTGGTGCTTCCACAGAAAACCAATTGCAGCCAACCAAACTGTGTGCCATAAAGATTTGCAGTGATCTGGAATCATCCATGTGTCCCTTGAAGTAGATCTTTCCATGAAAGCTGGGTGATAAAGAGGAAGCTAAATTCATCCTGAAACTGTGCCCAAACAATCTTGGCAAAATGGCATCTTCAAAACAATGCTCAATGGTGGAAAGTCCAAGCTGGCCACCTAGAGATGGAAACAACCAAAGCGCTCTTGATGCTGAATCCCAAGCATTTTGTGTCCCCTCAAACTGCCATGATCAAAGGCTGAAATTATCTGCCACTCAACCTACATCCTTTTTAGGGGAGCTGAACTGGAAAGCACAAAGGCCTTAGCATTACCAAGTATGTCACATAGCTGAAAAGGTCATTTAATACCCTGAATATGATGAGCTTGTTGCATCTTATGTCAAAATATAAATTGCCAAGGAGCATCCCCCTCTGCATGAACTACCCATGTGCCAGTAAGAGCCGCTCTTTGAGCTGATATGTCAGGGAGACCCAAACCCCCTTGATCCCTTGGTAAGGTACAAATATCCCAAGCCATGAAAGGAATCCCTTTTGTGCTTCCCTGCTTACCCCAAAGAAAGCACCTGAAAACCCGGTCCAACAAGCAGAGTAACAAATGTGGTGTGCTGCAAATTTTTCGTCAACAGTGGTAACCACCCCAACAAGAGGTAGATCAAGGTGATACCAAGCTTGGAGCGTTTTTTCAAACTTGACCATAATCCATCTCCAGTGGTTAAAATTCATCTCATTGGTCAGCAATAGACGTGGATGTTGAAAAAGTACCTAGGAAGTGTTTGTTCACCTAGTAGTGCCTTGGGGTGGACAAGGACACTTTAAAGGTGTGACCTCCAGTCATTTTTTAATTAATGAAGTGAGATGCACTTTATAATTTTAAAGTGACTTCATTAAAAGTTAAAAAGTCATGATATCCTAAGTTCATATTATTAAATAAAGTCAAGCGAGTAATTAATTAGATGAGGGTGTCTCTACTTTATTAAATGTCATGAGGTGCACTAAATGACGTTTATTAATTATTAAATGAGCATTTAATGAGCGCCATCCATCTAATTTAATATTGACCATTGAATTTGAAGATGAAGTTATGATGAACAAAAAGGGCTAGGGCAAGGCATTTTTAATTCATTATACACATCCAAGAGAGAATTTTTGGAGAGAAGAAGAAGAGCAAGTGACAGAGAAAAAGAGAGGGTTTTGGAGAGATTCCAAACCAGAAATTTTCAGAAGGAAGGTGGCTCAAATTTCGAGAAGGTGAGATTGGGCACATTTCCCAATACAAAACCGTACAGCAGCATGAATTTCAAGGTTTCAGCAGGCTGTCCGTACAGTACGGATTTCTGACAGAAAAGTACAGCATGGTTTTCGAGGCAGAAGTGGGCATGAAAATCGAGGAGAAAGGTACAGCATTTATTGCTGTTCTGTACATACAGCAGGCACAGTTTTTGAGACAGATTTCGCACAGAAATCGAGAAAATCAGTCCGTACAGTCACACGTGTGGAGGCTGTACAGCACGAATTTTCAGAATTCCGTACAGTCTGAGTTTGGCACATTTTTCAAGGAGATAAGTATTGCTGTTCTGATTTTGTAAATTTACTGAAGAAATAAAATCTCTCTCTCCCAAACAGGTTTTTCCTACGGGGTTTTATCCTGGGCTATTGGCCAAAAATTCTTGTGTCATTTTTGATGGTTGAATGATTGTCTTTAAATTTCTGACGTTGAATTTATTGGCTGAAAATTATATTTCTGAATTTGAATGGTGAAAGAATCTCTTGTGTTTTAAGCTGAAGTCAATTTTAATAAAAATATTGTGCATACAAGGGTTTGGGCATTAAACCATGCAAAGAAGCTTCTGAGCTTATAAACCGGGTTGGGGATGTCAAAAACTTTCGGTGGATACCAAAACCCAAATATCGAGTGGTCTCTCTAGGTCTTATGATCCTCTTCTGATGGTTTAGCCAAAGTAGAGGTTCACTGAACTAACAATAAAGCCCTTTGTTTTCTCCTCACTAACCATCTCTCTAACAACCTTTGCATATGTGTCCAAGCAAAGAATCGTACGTTCAACCAATTACTGCATCAATTCATGGGTTAAGGCCGAGCCATTGGCAAAGTGGACATATAGAAGTTGAGTACTACCAGGCAATGAAGTTCATTTGATTTTCCCTTGTACTGTAGCGACTTCCAATGAGTAACCTAGTTTAAGGAGACAACCTTCACATGGCAGGATGCATTCGTGCAAGAATGACTCCAGTGTTGAAATATTGTAACTTCTAAGAATATTATATTTGTACTTTATTATTCCGGAGATGTTCATTCCTCCGTGAAGACTTTATTGTATATCCGGAGATGTGGGCGAGACAGGGCACCCTTGTTTTATCCCAATGTGCTGTTGATGAATTGGGACAATCCGTGTGCTGTGCGGAGGTGACCAAGGACAACCTCATAGAGATGCATAATTGCAATAATGAAAATCTCTAAGACATCAATGTCTTTAAGCCTTTGGAATATGGCTTCCCTTGGAACCGAGTTAAAATCCTTCCAATGTCTTAAAAGTAGCAGAAGGCTTTCCAGAGCAGTGCCTTGCCTCCTCAATAATGGCCCACAGGCCGACAAAATGGCCCATAGTTTGATACCTTATTCCAAAACCTGCCTGTCCTTTAGGCTTTACCCCAAAGGTCTCTCTTGTCCATCTTCTCATATAATTGCTAGTGAAGAATTGCAGCATAGAGTTTCGAGATCGTGTGTCCCACCAAAATTGTCCCGTGTTTGTTCGGATCAACAGTGAGACTTGATTTATGAATTAGGTGTATAATATGGGGGGAACTCTGAGCATAAAATATGGGGAAATAGGTCAACATTGTGATGTACTAGTAAGTGTATATCATGGTTGAAGATCTTCACCTGGAACTCCTCCTCATTTGCAGGCCTGCTAGTGTTCATTTTCCAAATTGCTTGCCTCGTGTGTAGTAGAACATGTGGCAAGATGGAGGGTAGGTGACTAGGAAGGGGCGTTTCTCTGGGACATCATAAAGTGCAATAGTGTGGGTAAACATTGGCGGAGGGTGAAGATCAGTAGGTAAATTGGACTCTTGGAGTGATGGGGGAAGATGGTGCCCCAAAATTTTGTAGGGGTGTGGCAGAGTGAGGCACACAAATCATTTCTCCTTTATGATATGAAGAGGTGAATATGGGGCAGAGGAAGTATTGACAAGATTTCTGCAGCGATAGGTAAGTGGAGTTGTGAAAAATGGTGTAATAGAGTTGTTTGAAATAGGTTTTGTGTTAATTTTTCTAACCCCAGCTCTAGATAAACAATTTCATAGTGATTTTCCTCGCTGAAAATTAAATTGCAGGTTATTGAATAATTTATACTTGTTGGGATCTATTAACAGAAATTTAAAATAGTGGAAGCAAAACAATGGAAATAGATCTACTCAATAAAACCACATTCACAGAATTTCTGCCTTTCAAATCAACCTTTCATTCAAATTACGTCCAAGCTTACAAGGGCTCCCTTATTGGGAAATGGCCATGAGAAAAATACAATCGGCAAACCAGGAAAATTCTGCCTCACTAAGAAAACATCCTCCTGCAAAACTGCCCATGGGAAATCCCTTTTGCCTGCTGCTGTGCCATATGGCCTTGTACGATTTGTACGACCGTGGCTGTATGTACCCTCCTGTGTGCTGCTGTACGGTTTTACGGTCGTACATATCTGTTGCATGCTGTTGTACGACTGTGCTGTTTGGCATGTGTGGCTATACGACTGGCTCTGTTGGGCTGTACGACCCCCCCTGCAAATCTATCAGATTGGTACGACCCTTGGAACATCTCTCTTGCTGTTGCCTTCTTCTCTTTGCCAAATCTGGAAATGAATGTCCTCTCTCCAGAAAAATCACTGAGTTTTTCTTGTGTCTTCTCCTCTCACCTTGGCTGCCCTTTATTCTTTTGAGATGAACCAAAATGCTAACTTCAATGGCTGAAATTAGATCTCACTCACTTGAGATCAAGGTCTAAGATTCAATTAATTAACTTAAATCACTAATGCCCAAAACTTAAGCATTTTATTAAATTGATTTTAATTAATCTAAAAAAACATTCACTTTAATAATTAACTTCAATAAAGTGAATTCCAAAGTTCTGAGAGGTATTAATGACGATTTCCACCGGTTAGACACAAACCCATGTGGATATACTTGTTCGGGCTACAAACTTCAACACTCCTTAGTGAGGAAGGTATTCTCCACCACTCCTATTTTATCTCTGAAGAAGATAGACTTCCCTTTCACCAAGGGTTTGGTGAGAATGTTTGTAACCTGCTCATATGTGGAAATATAGTGGAGCTTGACTACTTCCTTCTAGATCTTGTCTCGGATGAAGTGATATCTGATCTCAATATGCTTGGACCTGTCATGGAACACTGGATTCTCAGAGAGTTTGATACAACTTTGATTATCACAGTGAATCACCATAGGCTCCAACTCCTAATCAAATAATCTTGTAAGCAGTTTGACTTCACAACTAGCCATACTTGCTGCCATGTACTCTGCCTCTATTGAACTGAGTGCTATGGAGGTCTTCTTCCTACTAAACCAAGAAATCACTGTTGAGCCCAACTTGAAGCAACACCTTAAGGTGCTCTTCTGATTTGATGCACTCCCTGCCCAATCTGAGTTTGAATATCCCTTCAGCCTCACTCCATCACCTCCAAGATACGTCAATCCATACTCCACTGAGCCCCTCAAATATCTGAGTACATGCTTCGCTGCTAGCCAATGCACCTGCCTCGGCTCCACCACGAACTGACTCAAGGTGTGTTAATCTATTCAGAGCATAGTTACAAATATCGGCGCGGTGACAAAATCAGCAAGGTCCAGGAAACATCGTTTCGGGATATCTCGGCAGCACATCGGCAAAAATCGGCAAAAAATCGGCAAACTTAAAAAACACAAAAATATTCATTTTTTTTCATTTTTTTAAACATCTAAAGCAACAATAACATCAAATAAACACATTGCCACGTGAATATGGAAAGAAAACCAATATATAAGATGTCTAGAGAATCAAAGATACATCACACATCAAAATGGATCGCGTCCTACTCCTGAATAGTGAATACTGAATCATAAAAAATATAACAAATGTAAAGTTAATTCATGATTAATCTAATTCATAGTTATAAAGTTATTGTTTATATTATAATACCAATTATATATATTATTTATATGGCTCTTTATTACTTTATATATATATATATATAGAAGCTAATTGATATTGATTATTAGGTTAAAGTCACTTTATAAGTTTATACCAACAACACTAATCGTATAAAAAACACTACTACTTTCATAAAAGTGAGTTCTATTCTCTATCCTTACGAATATCTCTTTCCGTCTTGGGTTTGAGGCCGCTCATGGGTTCGAGGCCACTTTTAGCAGCGTACACAGTTTATATCCAATTTATATCCAAGTTAATATATGGCAGTGTGTTTCAACCCGATGGGCAGTTTCCTAGCGTTTTTTGGTGCGGTTTGCTCGTGGTACATATGAATTTAAAATTTTAAATATTCTTAAAGCTTTTAACACAGCGCCTCAACCAAAATTCGTATTCTGAATTTATTATTTTAAATATGATTAAAGCTTCTAATTCCAAGGGGAGCCCGACTCTTCTCTTCCAAACCAATAAGCGCCAACCTTTTACTGCGCCACAAATTCGGATTCCATCAGATTATTAATCGGCTCCGAGCTACAAAAGTGACGAGACAAATGAATATTGAATAAATGTTTGTTTTTTTAATTGAAGCGAATCTTAGGTGGATCCTATGCGAATCCAGATCCGTATCTGTACCAGATCCGGGGATCCATGCATCCATCGCCCAGGGTGGACGGATCTGGTAACACGGCGTAAAAACTGAGCCCGCGGCCTTAAAAAACCCAAATTTCCATCACCTGTCAAAAAATTGCTCGACTCGGGAGAAATCGGCGATAATTCGGCAAAAAAGCGGCGATAAATCGGCCAAAAATCGGCCCGATTTTTGGGGCGATTTTTACTTAAAAAATCGGGACTCTTAAAAATTCGCGATTTATCGCCGACTCGCGATAACTCGGCCGATATTTGTAACACTGATTCAGAGATCACTACTCCCTCTGGATGCCCTGAGATCTCAAGCGGTTTGAGTCTTTATAAATCAGAAATACAATAATGAATTAAGATACAAACACTACTTTTTTTTTATAAGCTAGCAGTAGTTCCTTATATTATCAGAATTAAAATATACAGAGTTTCAGAATCCCCAGGTCCTCTCATGGTAGAGAAAACAGACCTCAAAAAAATACAGGCTATGTTTCTTAAAACAGTATTTAGAGCTATCGAAACTAGATAACGAAATAACAGAACAGTAAGATAAGTTGGTCGAAAACCAAAAAAACCAGGATGGTCGGTGAGACCTAGCAACTGGTGTAGTCCTTTTGTTCAGGTTGAGTGGACGGGTCTTTGGTAAGCGTGATCCCCAACCGTTGCGCGAACTGATGCTGATTGTACATGAGCTGCTTCATCATATCTTGCAGCTCGTCAAGCTACATCAGGATCTCTAGCTGCGCTTCGTTCCGGTCCATGAGCGCCTTACCCAGAACCTGCTTATGAGTCCAGTGCAAGTTCAGGGTTTTCCGATAGAGAGTAGCGCGGCCTCTGGTAGTGCCAGGGTCGGGGATGAGGGCCTCAAATTCCTCCCTGATTTCATCATCAGTTAAGCAACGTCGAGAGACTCTGGCATCATCCTCAACATCAGTAATCTCAGCTTGTGCCTGAATAGGGATCTTCGAATGGTACTTATAAGCCTTGTCCACCACTCCCCTCATGAATCTAACAGGTGGAGAGGAGGAGGAGCTTTGCGGCTGAGCGTTGGCCTGGCGAGTGCAGGCTTGCTTCTTGGGCGGCATGGTTGCTGAGAGCTTGAAACAGAGATGGAAGCAGAGGAGCGGGCCGTCAGAGTAGCCGAGGTAACAGGACTCGAAGGACTTAGCAGCTAGCAACCAAAGTAACAGGTAACCAGGGAGCCGGAAGGATAAGACATAGAGGCGTAGCAGGAAATGGACGCACTAAGAAAACAGACCTCCTCCAAAAAATTAGCAGTGGAACCCTTACGCAACAAAGCTCTCAGACAAGCATCTGAAGTTCTGGGGTGGGTCGGGGTGAAGTGTTTAACTACCGGAGAGCCATTAAAATTCATGAGCAGAGAAGGACAGATCCAATCAATCTGCGACGTGGGAGTCATCGATGTTGGAGCCCAAAGCAGATATGGAGCAGAGGACGGGACCTTGCGCACGCAGGAAGTGTCAAGCCATTGGAGCGAAATAAGGCTCCGGACAGGCGAGTTGATGGAGGAGTTATACCGCATCGTGGGGCATGTGGAATGCTAAGGGCTCAGAGGTGGCGCTACTAGGCGTTTGGGTGAGCACGTGGGGAGGTGCAAGAGTCGTAGCCTGGGTATGCATGCTGGCAGGCACGTGGCCAATGTTGGGAGCAGTACTTGTCATCGAGCTGTCAGTGAGATGGCGACTGCGTGTGGAGCTCGTTGCAGTGGTGGCGGTTGTCGAGGCGATGTCATGATGCACCCGCTGTGGGGGAAGATAAAAGCACTATAGATCTCTTAACACTTCCACAATGAAAATACATTGCAATCACACAAACTCACGAGATACCTTGGAAACCCCAAACGGGGAAAAACTAGCTTTCTGTGAGGCTTTCTTCTTTCTCGAGCCCGGAGCAAAGTAAGAATAGATTTAGTACATATAGTTCTTCAGAAACAAATATCCA
The DNA here is from genome assembly GCA_027924585.1 of Larix kaempferi. Taxonomy (NCBI): domain Eukaryota; kingdom Viridiplantae; phylum Streptophyta; class Pinopsida; order Pinales; family Pinaceae; genus Larix; species Larix kaempferi. The sequence goes on from BSBM01000799.1 coordinate 11,588,470, forward strand.
AACCTGACAGGTTAGAATAACTCCAGATCTGCAGCAGCTGCAATTGCTGCTCTTGAGTAATGCGTCCCCCTGCTGTTAGTTTGGATTTGAACCTTCTGAAGATTTGACTCTGCCTGTCTTAGGATGTACTATCTCCCTCTGTACTCCACTGCCCTGATCTGCTCTGTCTAGAATGGTAGCCTGCTCTGCTCAAAGTATGATGCGCCACTGCGGTTCTGCATGAGAAGTGCGCCCTCTCTCCAATTGCCGAAAATTCGTACTGAATCAGATCTCAACATATCTGAGCTCTGATCGTCACAGTCCTTCGTCAATCACTAAGGAGGACCTACTCTGAAAGTCTCAACTACTCAATCTGTCAACCAGATGCATAATGAGCTTCTCTCCTCATGAAGTGCGCCCCTCCACAACTGTAAGTCGTCCTCTCTCTGAACAGTATGTAAATCTCTTTGTTGAGGTCTCTCAGCTCACTGTATCTGGTAGCCAAGTGCCTCTGATCAAATTCCCTACTGTAGAAGCTCCTCTCTCTCTCTCTCACAGAAAGTCACCCTCTACATGCACTATGCGCCCTCCTGACTCTCACTGATCTCTCTCTAACTCAAGGTTGTTGGGAGCGCAGAGTGGGAGCGGGAGCGAAAAGCGAAATTTTCAAAAGCTTCCATTTTGGTAGCGTTTTTTATATAATATATAATTTAATATATTTTGATTCATATATATTTAAAAAACATGTATTATGCCAAATTAGCTATAGAAAACATGAAAACATAAATATTCATATAACCATTTAGACTTTTAGTACACATATTGATATAACATCAATCTTCTAGGAGCTATAACTTATAACATTGTCATTAAATGATCAATGATCAATCATCAACAAGGTCAACCTTCAAATTTCAACATATAATATTTGCCATCAACAAACTCTAACAGATAACATCAACCATGAAATGAAACAAAGCATCATAATATCATATTCATTACCAAAGAGTTGTAGACAGTAGGATGCAATAAAAAATTTAAAGTTAAACTTCAAAGCTAGGTTCAACCGTTCAAGATTCAAAGGTCAAAGACTAAAGTTCAATCTTAAAACTAGGCCATAATGTTTACAAAATAGGCCGTAATAAACATGAAATACAAAGTACTATGATACTATCTAGTATCTACTAAGCTTTCTGCTTGCCACGAGAAACTTCCAATTTCTTTTCTCATGGTCTAGGTGGAATAGGAGCTGCTAGAAGTAATCGTGGAACATGAGAAGAAGATGAATGGCCCCCACGGATTGTTGGACGTTGTGAACCTAAAGGCAAAACTCCGGCATCTGGAAACCTGCTGCTGGTTGGGGGTAGCATCTCTGTAGTATGAATTGGATCACCATCATGATCACTCAATAGATCAACCTCCAAGCGCTCTAATTTCTTTTCTCGTGGTCTAGGTGGAATAGGAGCTGCTAGAAGTGATCGTGGAACATGAGAAGAAGATGAATGACCCCCACGGATTGCTGGATGTTGTGAACCTAAAGGCAAAACTCCTGCATCTGGAAACCTGCTGCTGGTTGGGGGTGGCATCTCTGTAGTATGAATTGGATCACCATCATGATTACTCAATAGATCAGCCTCCAAGCGCTCTAATGCTTATGGCTCCATCCTCCACATTAGCCTCCTCTGGATTGTTGTCCCAAGTAAAAAATGTTCTATCATTCTTGGCCGCCTCACAATAATGGGACAACAACCTCAAGTTGTAGTGCACATAAACCAAGTTTTCTACGTGTTCTACATTCAAACTATTTCTCTTTACACTGTGGATGAAGCTGTAGGTGCTCCAACACCTCTCTGTAGAAGAACTATTAACAACCTGTGAAAGCACCCTCACCGCCAATTTATGCGAATATGAGGCTCCAGAGCCATACATGTTCCACCAACGGATAGGATCCAATCTATCTCGATCTTTGGTTGCATGTAGGGTACCAAAGACTCCATGCTCATTGATGTATTTTCTCAGTTCACTCCGTACTTGAGCACACTCCGCATCAGGGACCAACTTGTCTAATGCAAGCATATACCCATTTTGCACCTCTGGATCTGTGTGTGGTTTTTTCCTAACTCCACCCCCAGGTGCAGGTTGGGACTTCCAAATTGGAGAGTAATATTTTGGGGTAAGGACATATGCAAGGGCATGGAGTGGAACATTTAGATTATCCCACCTTTTGACCACATGTTTATGAATATGGTCATACAAGATTGCATCTCTTTGCTTAACAATGTCTTTGATTTGACCAAGCATGCTATCCATCTGCTCATATACCTCCCCAATCACCGGCTGATCTGTATCTGCAAAACGAATCATGTTATAAACTGGCTTGGTGAACTACAGAACATACTTAACCTGTGACCAGAATTGACCATCAAGAACGGTGTCCTCCACCTCCCGAAAGTCATGTCTATTAGCTGCGCTTGCAGCTTTGTCTTTTAATTCTTGCCATGGATCACTTGAGACCATACTAGCAAATGCCTCTCTTACCTTCAAAAGCCTCTTGAAGGTGAGGTAGTAGCTAGCAAATCTAGTCTTTGCAATCTTCAATAGCTCCAACCTAGAGTGATTGCGAAAAATGTGGTGGGCCATGCTATGATTGGTAATAAATTTGATCATTTTCTTACCTCTCTTGTACAATGCACCAATCCATCGGTAATTAGGGACCTTCATCTTAACAATATCATGCATCAAAAGGTTCAATGTGTGAACCAAACACCTTGATCTAAATATGTTGGGATACTTATCCTCAAGATTGTTCCTGCTGCCTTACAATTAGCAACATTATCAGTGATGACTTGAATGACATTGTATGGCCCAATCTCTTGAATGGTTTTAAGTAAAGGTTCTGCAATATTAATACAGTTCTTGTAGCGATATGAGTAGTCATGGGCTGAAAGGAAGATCGGACCGCTAGCAGACACGCCAAGAATATTTATCAATGGCTTGCCTTTAACATTTGTCTACCCATCAGATACAATGGATACCCCACATTGGACCAATCATTTGTAAACTTTCCAAGAGCACTATTGATTTTGGCTCTTTCCTTGTCAAGTCCCACAGTTATGGCCTTGTCATACCCAGTGCTTCTGTATCCTTTAGGGGCACCATTGATGGCTTGTACCATTTCATGCCAATAGGGTGAGCGAAGAACATTGAATGGCACACCACATGCATAGAGAAACCTGTAAACTTTTGAATCCACATCATCTCTGCAACCTTGGTCAAGGAAATTCGATAATGTTCTTTGCATAGGCGAGATTCCACTACCATGGGGGGATGAGTGTCTCGATCGAGCCGATGATGATCCAGATCCACTACCAAACATTCTCTGCGAGGATTCAAATTCAACCCTTGATCTCTTGGAATTGTTTTGAGTGGCCTCTTCTTCCATCTTGTATTTGTTTCTCTCTTTAGTTGACACTTTGTCACAGGTTTTGACTCCAGTAGCCTTACCTTGATCGCATGGCATAATCCTACACAAATGCTTTCTCACCCGGGTATATGAACCTGTGTAAGTTTTATTACAATGGGGGCATGTAAACTTTGTTGTTCCACCCCCTCTCCCTCCCCCAAGTCTTGTCACATACTTCCACAAAGGTGTTGTGTCTTTTTGTTTTTGCCCCTGATCATTCTCAATCTCATCATCATCACCCTCTTCCCCTTCCTCCTCTTCTCCATGGTATGTGTCACTCTCTACCACTTCCCCCTCATCACTACCACCACCATATATGCTTCCCAACAGCATCATAATGAGAAGAAGTGGAACCAAAAGCCAAAACCACATACCCATCATGTTTCTTGATTCAAGATGAGAGTCACTTGTTGCCTGCAATAGAATGATGGAGAAGAAGAAATTGGAAAGAGTAGGAGAGAACATTGCAAGGTTTAAATTTTTTAACATAGTGAAATATTTTTTCAAAAGCAAACAAAGATTGGGTTTTTAGAGCCTACCTCTTTAGCTCTTCAATGGTGGTTGAATGCTTCTATGGAAGCCTTCAATCTCCCTTCCAAGCTCTTACAAATAGAAGCCTTCAATCTCCCCTCCAAGCTCCCACAAATTTTCTCCCAAACAACTAGCAAACCCACTCAAAGCCTTAGCAAGAGAAGTGAAATGAATGAAATGAGGAATAGAATGAGTCCAAATGGAGTCCAATAGTGTTTATTTGCCTAAATGAATCCTAGCCAATCACTAAAAAACAAGTTTTTTTGTGCAAATTTAAGAAAAATCAGACTTCAAGTCCACCTAGCCTGCGGAATCGGTACGGAATCGTTTTCGGGATCGTTTTTTATGGTCCGGGTTCGTTGAGGGAGCGATGAGGGATCACTCTGGGAGCGTCGATCCCTCATGGCTTCCTCAACGATTCTGGAAAAACCAGGGATCATTTTTTTTAAGGCAGAATCGCGAATGCGAAATTCGATCCCGGGAGGAAGCAAAGAGGAATCACGATCCTGGGATCGATTCCTCATCGCTTCCTCCGGGATCGCGATTTGGGAGCGAAGCGTGGGGGCTGTTATTGGGCAAATTAGCAGGGCTAATTCCCGGTAAGCAAAAATAAGAACAATGACCCAATGTCACCTCGGTCACAGTTCTAACTTCTTCAGAAGTAGAAAACCTCCAAGGAGAAGTATCCTTGCAACAACTAGTAGAACACTAGGACAACCACAAAACTATATTCTCTATGCAATTTGTAGTTAGACCAGTGCCTAAAGGAGTCAAAACTTGTCAACCAATCCCAATAAGTGTGAGTTAGGCAAAGCATATGATCACCAATTATACCCAATCATTCAATGAAAGTGTAAGGTGAATTCAATCTCATTACATTCATCAAATAGGTATCAGAACACTAAGATTTAAGTCAAAGCTATGTGAATCACTTTAGTGTTAGATAGCCTTATCACAAAGTAAATTTTCAATAGAAGATTTGTATCAAATCATTATGTAGGTACAAAAATCAGAACTATAATGTCACTAAAATCACACACAAAAATAAATCACTTGGGAAATAATTTGACTTCAAGAGATATCATCACGTGAAACATGTCTAAGTAAACGTATCATTAAGCGTCCTTCAATTTCAAGTGTATAACATAATCAGAGATGTTTAAAATGCAGGTGTCAATTATGTCAAAGAGCCTATATTCACATGTAAAATCCAGACTTCGGTATGTTATCAAAGCAGCACCAACATTCAATGACAATTAATCATCTTCTAGATCTGTAGCACTAACTTAATCATATATATCAGTTATGTATTTCAGATTCCAAACATTAGTGACCAATTAGTCAATATGAATAAAAATAACCTCGTCTTTATCCACCTACACTGTGCATTAAACCACTTCAAATATTTGTTTCTTGTGGCAGTAAAAGTGAATATTGTTTTCAGTTTCCAAAACAAGTTAATTCAAATTGTCAATAGTGTGTGTGTGATTAAAAGGGTTTCAAAACATCAAACTTGCTCAGAAATTATTTCAAGCTTTAACCCTGAACTAACCCTTCACTGTAGGTGACTGCAGGTGAAGGAAGGGAAGAGAGCATGGGGTCTGCAATAAAATTGCAGGCCTGTGCTAGAGCAGCAGAGGGGCTCGGATGAGGGTGGAGCAACGAAGGAGAGGAGCGCTGGAGTAATGGGAAATGGAATAGGAAGGGAAGAGATGGAATGGAGAAGGGATAGGAAGGAGAAGGGAAGAAGATGTGGAGATGGGAAAAAGGAATGCAGATTGAGCAGCAGAAGTTGGGACTGTGGCTAGGGAAGCAGAGAAGCAGGTTGCAGCAGGTGGCCAGTGAGTGGGAGAAAGGGGAGGCCGAAGGTGTAGGGATAATGGAGAGAGGGAAGGCGAATTGGATGGTGAAGAGGGCGAAATTAAAAGAGCAGGGAGGAAAACGCAGGGGTGGCAAGGTCTGCAGTTCTGTAGTAGGGTTTTATGCAGAGGAAAAAACTCAGAATTTGGGTTTATTTTAGGTTTTTGTAATAATTTTAATAAACAAATAACATAGAAATTTAGGGCTTTTTAACATTAAAATAGCAACTACCTCAGAAAACAATAATATAAAGACTAACTATAATATTTACAATGTACAACTCATAAATTTATGGTTAAAATGTAGATGAGCAACCTAGGGTTTCATTAGAGAAATTTACTTAACCCTAGAGCATCAAAGAGGATGGCCCTCCTCTTGAGATGGTGCTTGCCAAGTTTGGAAAGCTAGGGCTTCTTCAACAACTTCAAGAGTTGGTTGATGATGCCCTAGCTAAGACAAACTATGGAGACCTAAAACTCATGTTTACAATGCTAGGGTAACTAAAGGTCAGAAAATGACTTAGTCTAGGGTAAAATGCAACTCCAATGGCTACCATTCAACCTTAAACAAGCATACATCCAACATTTAACAAAAAAACATCAAGAGAAAGACTTAGATACCTTCTTGTGCATGTGTCAAGCAAACAACTCTTAGCATCACCTTAGCAAAGAAACAAGAGCAAAGCCTTCAAAGATTTGTCCCCAAATTAGCAAGCATGATCATCCTCAAGAGGTGCATATCACTCAAAGAGCCCTAGTTAGGGCAAAAATTAGAAATAAAAGTGTAATCCCATAAAGTTGATGTGTAAAAATGAAGTGAGGAAAAATTATTTTCACTTTTCACACTCATTTTTACAAAAATAACTAAAATCCAGGCCGATCGGCCTTTTTAAAATGTCAATTTGTAATTAGAAATGTCAACTTAAAATTAAAACAAAAATAATATAAAATAATGATGAGAGTGGGTAAATTGGGGTGTTTTCCCTAGATTTGACCCAAACATGAGCAAAATGGCTGAACAAGGCCATATCGGACTGAACTGAAGGCCAGACTGCATAGGGGGGGGTCGTCATGCTCCAACTAACCCCAACAAAGATGAAAACCCTCAACGCCCCCCACCTTTAACAAGCATACAGTCTGCCAAGAAGGATGATGTCATCCTCTACAGAAGGGGCCCAGAGAGAGGGCGCTAGTGAGATGGAGGGCCAGGAGGGTGCTGGAGATGCTTTGAAGGATAAGCATGCATCTCGATGCTGAAGAAGCTGTCGCTGGAGTGATAGAACAAGGTCGGGGTCATGTGACCCAGTGATCCACCCTTGGAAGCCCCAGACACCAACCTTAGGGTTTCAAACCCTTTCATGAGGTAGTTAGCGATGCCACTAAGCCATAGTACTTCCAAAGGAGAAACCAAAAGGTCTGGTCATAACCCCTACCTCAGAATAAGCTGGCTAAACACCCCTCTTGGTCAGAAAAAGGACACCCTCTCCTTGGGGCACCTCTACAAGTGCGCTGGTGCTAGTACCATCGTAACAGGGGCCTAGAGCGATTCCCCATAGCCTTGCTCTGACTAGTCTGCTGAGTAACCTTTACCAGTGACCTTTTGCCTCCTTATATCATCTCATTGATCAATTAGGTTTACCAAAAACCTAATATCAGTGCATGCAAAAAAGTCACTTTTGCATGCATCTTTAATTAACAACCGTACATGCAAAACTCATGCATGCATGAGGCAAAATACCTCGGAAGGTCCGCATGCATGCACTGCTGGATTCATGCCACTTAGTAGAGTGCAACTCACCCTCTACTCCATCCTGATGCCTATACTGCTGATGTACCTCCATGCAAGGCATCTGAATCATGGAGGACATCCCGAGATACCACTATCTCTAACACTCCCTCTTATCGAGGGAAGTCAAACCACTGATGCCTGGATCCAACAAGTCCCCTATTGCTGACACTGGCCCAACTGTCCTTCCTGTCATTGCTGCTCTTTGACTTGTAGTACCCTGATCTAACTCCATCAATGTGGCTCCAAAAGAAGCCTCCTGATCAATCACTGACTCTGTCACTGAACTCTGATCCCGACTCCCTCTGAACCTCTGTTGTAGCCAATCACCTAATTTTCCATCAAGTGGATCTACTGCCCTGTAGCAGATCTCCCTTTGTCTCCGAGTTGACTCGGTTCTCTCTTGAGCTAAGTCCATATCAGTCATCTCATACCAACTCAGTCTCCAGTTGGTACTTGTATGAGCATCATGCTCATCCATCTAACATGAGTCCAAAGACTCACGCCCCTGTGTCTCATCAACTCCATGAGCATCACGCTCATCCATCGGATAAAAAAAGCACTCCTATGATCCTCATCATCATGGTGAGCATCTCGCTCACCCATTTGCTGAAAGGAGTCACTCCTCCTAGCACCATCCCTGCTGTGAGCATCTCGCTCTCTATCCTCCTCTGGCTTTGATGAGGATGCACTTTTCAACCTGATGTCCCAGATGTGGGCTGTCCTTGAACCAACTACTCACCGTCGATCTCGTGACCCATCAAGATTGGATCAACCCTCTCTGGATAAGAGAATACAAGCTCTCTCTGGAACACAACTGAGTAACCGACAACATCCAATGCTACCACTGAGAGTATACTCCTCTCAGTCTTGGAATAAATAGTACTCCTAATACCTCCAGGAGTTCTCCAAAGTCTAGTAGGAACAGTACTCATCCCAACCCTTTGAGGAACAGTACTCGTCCCAACCCTTTGACCACATATTTCCTCTTAGCGAGGAAGGTACTTCTGGAGAGGCATCCGTAAGGATCAAACACATCTCTTGCTGTTGCAGCTTCTCCTTCTGAGCCGGAAGGTTTCCTGGCTGCATCTGCTACACTCTAATATGGAGATTTGCGCTCCTCCTCTATTAGTGTCATCTCGAGAGAAGCATCATGCTCTCCCTCTATCACTGATACTGAAACTGCATCCATGGTTTCCCTGGACCCACATATAGGCTTTCCCAACAACCTGTACAACTGAGCTTGTCCAATGCCATGTCTCACTGCTGCATCCAAGGTCACTCTCTCTGAATATAGAAGCCTCTGTCCATCTCGGAACACAATACTATATCCCTAATCCTCCATAGCTGATACGGAGGATAAATCTATCTGCTTTGGTACATGCATCCCTCCTGCCATCCTCAGTAAACCTTCTGATTCCGGCTGGAACATCATCAAACCAACTCTCCTCACTGCTAGCCTCTCATAGCAGTCTGAGTTTGTTTCTGAAACACCGAGGAACACTTCTTGTATTCCCATCATATGGCTAGATGCATAACTGTACAAGGTCCTAAAGCCATGACTCTGTAAATCTGATAACACTGTTGATTCAAAATCTTTGAATCATATCCAACCTGTAGATCTGTGCCTCGGTGAACAAGCTAACCCTCTCTTTCTTAGATCTAGGATTCGCTCTCCCAAATCTGATCTCTGATCTCACAGATATGAACATTACTCCTCAGATTTGATATATCTATGCATAGATTTGACACCTACTCGCCCAGATCTGATAGATCTATCTCAAATCTATCCACCCAAGTCATAGATCTAATAGATCTGACCTCTACAACTGCAGATCTGAGCACTGCTCTTCAAATATGGTCTCTATTTTCATTGATCTACTAGATCTATCTCAGATCTAGTCTCCAACTTCTCAGATCTGTTAGATCTGACCTCTACTGTCACAGATCTGAACCCTGCACTTCAGATCTGGTAGATCTGGTCTCCCTCTCTACAGATATGAAAATCAACCTGAGTCACCACCCAGATCTGGTATACTGCTCGCAGATCTGAGTGTGATTGCTTCTCCTTGACCCTTACCAGGGCTTTGATACCATGTTAATCTATCCAAAGATCACTACTTCCTCTGGATGCCCTGAGATGTCAAGTTGTTTGAGTCTTTATAAATCAAAAATACAATAATGACTTAAGATACTAACACTATAGATCTCTTAACACTTAACACTTCCACAATGAAAATACACAGCAATCACACAAACTCACGATATACCCTGGAAACCCCAAACAGGGAAAAACCAGCTTTCTCTGAGGCTTTCTTCTTTTTCGAGCCCAGAGAAAAATAGGGATAGATTTAGTACATACAATTCTTCAGAAACAAATAACCAAACCTGATGGGTTAGAATAACCCCAGATTTGCAGCAGCTGCAACTGCTGCACTTGAGTAATGCGCCCCCCTACTGTCAGTTTGGATCTGAACCTTCTAAAGATTTGACTTTGCCCGTCTCAGGATGTACTATCTCCCTTTGTACTCCACTGCCCTGATCTGCTCTGTCTGGAATGGTAGCCTGCTCTGCTCAAAGTCTGATGCGCCCCTGCAATTCTGCATGTAGAAGTGCGCCCTCTCTCCAACTTTTGAAAACTCGTACTAAATCAGATCTCAATAGATCTGAGTTGTGATCGTCATAGTCCTTCCTCAATCACTGAGGAAGACCTACTCTGAAAGTGTCAGCTGCTCAATCTGTCAACCAGATGCACAACGAGCTTCTCTCTTTAGGAAGTGAGCCCCTCCACAGCTGCAAGTCGTCCTCTCTCTGAACAGTATGTAAATATCTCTGTTGAGCTCTCTCATCTCACTATATCTGGTAGCCAAGTGCCTCTGATCAAATGAGGTCTGATCCAACTCAGATCCCCTCACTCTCCCTACTATAGAAGCTCCTCTCTCTCTCGGAAAAGTCGCCCTCTACATGCACTATGCGCCCTCCTGACTCTGATTGATCTCTCTCTGACTACTCTGCCGAGTAACCTTTACTGGTGACCTTCTGCCTCCTTATATCATCTCACTGATTAATTAGTATACCAAAAACCTAATATCAGTGTATGCAAAAAGTCACTTTTGCATGCATCTTTAATTAACAACTGTACATGCAAAACTCATGCATGCATGAGGCAAAACACCCCGAAAGGTCCGCATGCATCCACTGCTGGATTTATGCCACTTAGTAGAGTGCATCTCACCCTCTACTCCATCCTGATGCCTATACTGCTGATGTACCTCCATGCAAGGCATCTGAATCATGGAGGACATCCCGAGATACCATTATCTCTAACAAGGTGTTCATAGCAAAAACTATATCAAGCCTGATGTTAACCAAATACATCAAGGATCCTATTAGTTGTTTCATGTTTGTATAATCTGGGATCCACCAACCATGAATCTGAAGTGACAACCTTCTTTAGGTTGGTAACCATAGGTGCTGCCATCGGTCTAAAGTTCTCCATACTGAATCTCTTTAGGATCTCTACCATGTACTTCCCTTGACCAAGGAAGATCACCCAATCTCTTCCATACCTCTATCCCCATGAAATAATGCATCAAGCAAATATCCTTCATTTCAAACACTGTAGCCAAATTTGCCTTGCACCCTGCTATAAGCTCCTCTGCACTCGTGAGAAGCAAATCATATATGTACAACACCAAGGTGAGTGGCTCAGATCCAAGTTCCAACAAGTATGGAGTACAAGTTAGGATCAACCTCACTCTTGGTGAAGCCCATGCTTTGCAAGTATTCGTCAATCCTGGAATACAATGCCTTGGGTGCCTGTTTGAATCCGTACAAGGCTTTCTTAAGCTTGCACACATGAGACTCTCTCACGAGTTTTCAATCAAGCTAAGAGAGGCGCAGTCAGCAGAGTCTGTCTAATAACTGCAGGATAACAGATGGATATTAAAGTGTCTCATGCCAAGTCACAGTTAAAGTAAAGTCATCAAATAGTTCACGTATACTCAAAAAGCATCCAAACAGGGTAAACAGGGCGCACTCGTAAAATCTCAACTTCAGATCCATATGTAAGTGGAGCCGAGTGACAATGAGGGCATTTATTTTTAGAATACAATGACTAAACAATTTGTTCCATATGCATGCATTCTTGCCTAAGGTGCATTGGCTTAGGTCAATTGGAGCCTATAAAGTGATGCTCAAGGCTCATTGTAAAAGGTGGATTTTGCAGTAGCATGTGCTTTCTCTCTCGTTTCTTATTTTCTCTTAAACTATCTATTTCTCTGTTTGAGTAAGGATAATCATTTTACTGGTTTTGGACTTATCCATTGTGGCGCAATCGACCCTTTGGCAAGACTTTTAATAAAGAAGTGTTGTGTTTTCTTCTAACATTCCTTCTTGTTGGTAGTGTGTTTTATTTTTGTCCATTGAGTAATAGCTCATAGCTTATTGACGTGACTAATTTTGATCTTTCAATTAGCTTTCTATTCTATTTCTTTCATCTTCTCACGCTAACCCTGCAAGATTTGGCTAAGCAAATTTGCTCAATCTTTGTCCTAAAGGCTTTGGCAGAGTGTTTACACCCTATCCAAAGCATTTTCCTGTTGTTTTTGTATGTTTTTTGCAAAAGATCAGGTACAAATCAGCAACCCGGTACCTAGGGACTCCCCCCTGAGGTTAGCATGCACCAACCTAAATGGAGAGGAGGTTTGCTTTTGACAGTCTGGGGCATTCATTCTTTGAATTGGCCACTTTTTATCTCTGATTCACGCTAATATCAGATCTGCTCTGAGGGTGAAAAAGTGTGCTAACAAATTGGTGCCATTTCCGGGGACCCTTGTTGTCATTCCTAGGCTATCAAATGACATTGGTGAGCATTTTAATTTTTAATTTCATTTCTAAACTCACTTGGTGACTCCACGTTTTATAGGGTTGGCTCTATTTGGAACTCAAAGAAAATCACCTAGATTCAATCCAACACAAGTCATTGTTCCGAGCCTTAGTAAACCAGAACATCTATTTTGGAACACAAGGGTGATCACTACCCAACAATGTCCATTGGTGACTCCATTGCCGAGAGAGCATGATTGACCATGGATGTTGAATACTTTCAGTGGTTGAATGGTCTTCTTTGGGATTACAGTCACATTAAAATGGGGAAAGATGAAGCCATTTCTAATTTCCATGCCAGATTCATCAATACATATGATAAGATTTCCCCCAAACACCAACCAAGAAGCATTATGGTGAATTATGCCTTTGCCTTTGATCCAGAGTTTCCCAATCTCTTTTGCGGTCAGGGACCAACAAATTTAGAGCAAGCCTTCTTGTTTTCTAAAGGAGTTGAAGAATTCCTTGCGGTTTCCCAAAGATCGCAAGGACTTCTTGCTGCATCAAAAGAACATGATGATGGAATCCTTGCATGTTGTCAAGTTTCTAGATTTAAACATGATGATGGCTCATGCTTGGGTGATCGGGAACCAATAGTTGCAATACTTGAGCCATGTATAGAGCAATGTTATCGGAACCAGACTGGTCATGGAACCGACGAAGCCCAAAAGTGAATCGGACCGGAAAAAAACCGGTCGACTAAACAATACATAAAATATTCATATTTTGTAAAAAAATATATATATTCATGTGCATACATATGAACCCAAACCATTAATATACAAATATGCAATTTTCTCATATATATAGCAAGTATGGGTGCAAATAACCAAAATAGCACCTAGTGCAATACATCTCTAAGGTTCTGAACCAAAGTACATCAACAAAGAGGCTCTAAATGACCCCTACAATACAAAAAGAAAGTTGAAACCATAGTCCTAATGAATAACAATAAACTGATCATATGGCACTAGCCTACTAGCTACTAGAGTCTACTACCCCTCATCCTCCTCCTCATCGTCATCGTCATCCTCTTCATCCTCTACAGGAGTGGGATTCTGAGCCCCACTTGATTCCCCTGACCTTCAGGGTGGAACCTCTGGAAGTGGGTCCAAATCCAACCAAGAAAGGTCTTCATTATCAAATACTTGTAGATACTAGAGATAGAGAACATAATACTTGCATATTAGAGAAACCCCTTGAGTGTTCTCTTGGCTAAAATCAATGATGAAGTTGAGTTATTTAAATCCTTTATTGAGGCACATGATATCCCCTATGAAGAGAAAAGTTATGCATCCATGAATGAACAACAAAGAGACGAAGTTCTGGACGATTGCTTAGATCACCAGATTTCTCTTTTATCACATGAGCCTCTTGCACATGAGATTTCAAATCCAGATGAAGAGAAGTGTAACGAAAAATTTCAAGACTTTGCTGTGGTGCCTCATGAAAAAGATATTGATAGTTGAGGACTATGCATCCCATCTTGTTCCGGAAGAAGCATCTTGTGATGATGATGTCCATTTGCATGAGAACATTCCAGAAGACATCATCATTTTCAAGGAGGACAATGGTTTGTTAAGTTGTGGTGAACTTCCTTTTCAAATTTCTGAACATGATAAAGAAATCTTTGAAGAATTGAAAGGGATAGATCTTGTAGAGAAATCCTTGGAGGATAAGGAAGATTCAGGACTCACCAATGTGATATCCTAACCAATGTGGACTCAATCTTTTTGCCAAAACTGGTCGACACTACTACCTTAATTTCGGATTCCAGTTAACTGTGTGCTATATGAGGATACCTTGGCTAATGATTTTAACAAGTTCTCCAATCACTGGTCTGTTGTAGCTTACTGTGCACCAATCCTAATTGTGAGTTTCATCAAACACTTAGACTGTTATTGTTCAAAGCATCCTGTACGAACCGGACCAGTTCCATACCCAGTTCGGCAAAAAATCCGGCTCAGGTGGTTTTGGTCTCTGACCGGACCGGTCACCTCTGTAAACTGGTTGGACTGGCCGGTTTTGCCGGTTCCGATCTGGTTCTGATAACATTGGTATAGAGTTCCATGAAAATGAAGCTAAGGAGCCAAATATACAGATGAGTTTGTTAGATCCTTCCAGTAATGATGATAAGATTCGAGAGATAGAGTAGCAAATCAGCCATGCAGAATTTAAACAGCTCAAGATTTTATCCTTGCATGTCCCAGCGGTGGTTCAAGAGCAATTTGATCAGCTACCAGTGCAATAGAGGGAGCAATCGTTAGTTCAATCAGAAGATGATCTTCCTTGCAGGTTGCTTATGATCCCACACTCAGATCTTGTTTTTCAAGGAGATCCTTTGACTGATCATTGCTTGCATGCCAGGGTTTATCATGATCCAGTAGAGTTGAGAATGATGGAGGTATTTCAACAGGCAGATTCTAATAGTCTTGGCTCTCTTACCTTCATGTTCATTATGGTTGATGTATCATATTCCAAGTTTAAATCGACAGATTTCATTGATTACTTGAGCAGCAAGCATAAAAATGCATGTATCCATCTTAGGAGACTTCACGATTGGTTGCACTGGAGGGTTGACTATGTTGATCTTTCCTGTCTAACAAATCACTTGGCTGCATGGTTACATTGGTCTTTCGAGTATGTTGATTTGGTCCTGGCAGCTTTGAGGTGAAAAATTTGGTTTTAGGGGCAGTTGTCTTTCCTTTCCGCATTTTTGATCTTTTATGTTTTAGGACAACAATTTACCTTTTCAATTTGCAGAGTCTTTCCATTCAGTTGTTTTACTGTCAACCTTAGCAAAGTGTCGCTGATTTCTGCCTTCCTATATCAGCATGTGGTCGTGTCTTGTGATGTTGCAGGTTTTTTCCTTTCATAGCATAGTGGCTTTTCATTTTGCTATTCCTGGGTCAAATGTTGAAGTGTCTTATCTTACATATGCTGAGCCATTCTATCTTATCATTAGAGTGAGCTTGGATGAGGGTTCCATTTGTTCATATTCCAAAGCATTGAGCCTTTAGGATGGGTAGATTTGAAGAGACATAGGAGAGTCTTGAGTCATCTTATGTCTTGTCTCTTCATTGCTTATCATTGAGTCTTCTGCTTTGAGTCAGTCATCCCCCTCATCCAGAAGTAGGGACATGGTGCCATGCATCTTATATTTTCTTGAGTTATCTCTTTGTGCTGAGGGAAGAGTTTCATCATTGCTCTTCTTTTCAGCAGATCATCCTGCATAGACTTTGACACATTATCTGCGGATGATCTAGAAGTAGAGCACCTTAATGGCCATTAGCCTCATTGGCGGCTATTTCGCATTCAACGAGGCTGAGCATTATTGGGCCTTGATTGAATGATCCTTCCTTGTCATTGTTTGACTTCAGAACATCTTTCATTGTGACAGGTTGTGCTCGTACCTTAGGGCCCATTGACATTACTGGTGGGTTTCCTTCGCACTTGGTAGGTGTTTACATTATTGACATCTGACTAAGTGACTCTCTCCCTTGTGTTGACTTCAACACATTTAACACGGGGAGGAGTGTACATGGTGGGTGGTAGAAGGTAGCGGATTTGGATGAGACGGTTCGTTTTTCAGTTTGTCAGTGAGAGGCTTATATTGTTTTGACTCCATTGCCCATTGGACAGGATTTGGTATCATATGTCAGCTTGCAAGGCTATTTTCTTCCACACAGGTGCAGGGTCCTATTGGTGTGTCCCTTTGGAGTTCTCACAGAGTATCATTTACAGTATCAGACACAGATTTGTGGGATTTTCGACATCAAACAGGGGGATCTCATCCCCTTGAGCCGCCATTATTAACCCCTGAAATCACTCCACAACAATTTCAGGGTTAAGGACCAGCGAGATTCTATTGGGATGGTCATATTAGTTTGTTGATTGGTTCCAATAAATCTATAGAAAAGGAGTGTTCAATACCACATCTCAAGTCATCAGATAAGGACATTCCTGTATAGATAAACCAAGAAGATAAATTGGCAGTTTTGGACAGGGAACTAGGGAGGACAAAACCTTTAAAACTTCTCTGTATCTCACACAGTTAAAAAATCCAGGTGGCAGCCCATAATGGTTTGGAAGTGTTATAGTTGCTGTGCTGGTTACAACTTTTGTTTGTCTTCTGCTTGTGTATTTTCTTCCATATCCACATTCTTTAGGTGGACTGAAATGGATTATTACGGGAGCCTCTGTGTTTTTTCTACTGACTCTTGCTGCAGTATTGTTCAAATTCTTCATCCCTTTTACCACATATATTGGTAGGCCTATAAATGTTGTGCATGTCATGGAGGCCATAAGCAATAAGGGAAATCACTGTCAGCTCAAGTCCCATGTTTCATTGTGACACCAGGAAAACTGCCAGAGGAAATGAAACATCTGAGAAATGAAAATTTTATTTGTGGAAAAGGCAATCCTGTTGATTTTGTGACCTATTCTGTGAAATATGGTTGTGTTAGTTTGGATGATACTAGGGATGGAAGGAGTGAAGGAGATTTTTCAATCATACAGGTTAAATCTGATAATATAACTGAAGGTAAAAGAAAAACAGTTCATTCTGTTGATATGAAGGTCTCCAATCATTGGGTTATGTCAATCAATGATGTAGAGATTAAAGGATTCAAGCTAGAGATAACAACATCACAAGGAGGTACACGTGAAACTTTGTTTCCAGAAGAAGACTTTTTGGAATTGATGGATGACATACAATCCAATTTGCAAGAGAAATGTATGGGCCCACGTACTCCTTTCTTACCTTATTCTGGCACCAAAACTCCACAAACCCGTTGTCCATGATGAGTACACCTCAAAACAGAGAAAGTGATCTTCTAATAAAGTTGAGAACATACATGAAGAGCATCACACCTAAAGTGGCCCAGATATTGGAAAAACTCCTAAACAGATGGTGCGTTTATGGTGTTGAGATGCCATTCATCAAATTCTGAGATCCATAAGCTGCCTTCAGGTCGCTCTGGTGAATTTGGCAATTCAGAATGAAGGCTTGATAATTCTTGGCTACACTCGTTTGCAAAGAACACAACCACTTTTATTGCAACACCTCCTACTTTCATACGTCGAACAACTTGGCGGGACAGTGGCCGGTTTGAGGATTGCCAAGCTCGCATTTACTTTTCTGTCTTCGGTGCTTGTGCTCTTGCTGGTACTGGACTTACAGTTGACAGATTTGCAACTTCTATGGAACTGGGATTTGCTGCGCCCTTAAGAATCAACGTTGAAACTCATGGACATGGAATCCAGCTATTTGACTGCTGAACTTTTCGTAAACTTCCTCAAGATCTGGAGAAGGGAGGAAGTCCATCACAATCAGGGTTTGATCGATGAAGTGACACTTACCTTTGCAGAATTGAAAACAATGTATTGGCATATGCAAACACAGTATGTGGCTATTGGAGGAATGCCTTCTTGTACCACCTGTGTGGGGGCATTAAATAAAAGATTGAAGCTTCCAGATTTACCTAGAGGAAAATACACCTACGATTTCAAAGGATCGACCGCCTACAGCAGTGCCAACGATCTAAAAGGATCGACTGCCCCAGAATATGAATATAAAATTGGGCATGCTATCTTATGCGTCAACACCAGTAAAAAGGCCAAAACAACAGTTGTTTTTATGCACTGTTGCATATAAAGTGAGTCATTGTGGCATGAGGTTTTGGAACTAAAAGCGCCTCCATCACTTTAGAGCATGCTTGATAAGAACGATGATAAATTAAATTCCCCTGAGTTGAGTGGTTAAGTAAGCCGTATGGTTCAAGTGCAGTGAACAATGGCTCAGAATATCGTAGTGTGAAATCCAAGGCAGCAGTTGATCCTCTTGCATCGTGGCATTCTAAAGTGAAGGTTAAATGCATGAGATATTTTAAAACTAAAGATTCCTCCGTCACTTTAAAGCATGCACCATGATGACGATTTGTAACTAGTAAAAATCGCATGAGTGGAACAATCACATGAAGTTTATAATTAGAGAAAGGGGTAAGTTAAATGTTGATTTAAACTATTGTATAAACTCAGACCGGTAACAGTCGTATGCATGCCTCATGAGTTGTCAATCAAGCTAAGAGAGGCGCAGCCGACAGAGTCTGTCTACTAACTACAGGATAGCAGATGGATATTAAAGTGTCTCATGCCAAGTCACGGTTAAAATAAAGTCATCAAATAGTTCATGCATACTCCAAAAGCATCCAAATAGGTTAAAGAGGACGCACTCCTAAAAACTCAACTTTAGATCCATATGTAAGTGGAGCCGAGCAATAGTGATGGCAGTTATTTTTATAATACAATGACTAAACAATTTGTTCCATATGCATGCCTTCTTGGCTAAGGTGCACTGGCTTAGGTCAATTGGAGCCTATAAAGTGATGTTCAAGGCTTATTGTAAAAGGTCGGATTTTGCAGCAGCATACGCTTTCTCTCTTGTTTCTTATTTTCTCTTAAAATAGCTATTTCTCTGTTTGAGCAAGGGTATCATTGTACTAGTTTTGGACTTGTCCATTGTGGCACAATCAACCCTTTGGCAAGACTTTTAATATAGAAATGCTTTGTTTTCTTTGAACCTTCCTTGTTGGTACCGTGTTTTTATTTTTGTTCATTGGTTAATAGCTCAGTCAGAGCTTATTGATATGATTAATTTCGATCTTTCAATTAGCTTTCTATTCTATTTCTTTCATCTTCTCACGCTAACCCTGCAGGATCTGGCCAAGCAAATTTACTCAATCTTTGTCCCAAAGGCTTTGGCAGAGTGTTTACACTCTGTCCAAAGCATTTTGCTGTTGTTTTTGTGTGCTTTTTGCAGAAGATCAGGTACAGATCAACAGCTCGGTACCTAGGGACTCCCTCCTAAGGTTGGCATGCACCAGCCCAAACGAAGAGGAGGTTTGCCTGTGACAATCTGAGGCATTCTTTCTTTCAATTAGCCACTTTTTATCACTGATTCATGCTTATATCAGATCTGCTATGAGGGTGAAAAAGTGTGCTAACAGGACTAGAACTGCAATCATGGTTTTATGTGCTACCGCTTGATGGGATGGATATGGTGCTACGTGCAGAATGGTTAATGCGGTTGGGCACTTATACCACCAACCTTAAAGAACAGTTTATGGAGTTTAACTGGCAAGGCCAAATAATAAATTGTATGGTGTTGAAGGGTCGGCTCTAAAGAAGGGTGGATTGTCATTAATGACAAAAGTGCAAAAAGTCCATACGAACAGACAACAACAGAAGCAAGAAAAGTGTGTGTACCCAAGAGTCTTCAAGGTTTTACATTAAACAGCCAAGTCAAACAACTTCAGGGTTTACTTATACTACAAGGGAGCCTCACCAACACTCAGACGAATGACCAAATCGAACCCCCAAAAGCAAGGAAGGACAAGTGTGATGCTCCCATGAAAGTATGTTCAGCTAGAGAAATCCAATTTATTATGCTTTGCGGACAACGCATTCCTTAAGAGGGTGGCAATGTAACAAATATAAATAAAAGTGTAATATTAATAATAATCACAATAATAATAATAAATAATAGAAGTAATTAATAATTAATAAATATGATTAGTATTTAATGAAGGGTCAAAGGACACCTTTTCACCCTTGTGGCCAGTCAATGTCTATAAAGGTATTCTGTCACGAAGGCATTGTAATCATCATTCTTTCAATCAAATATTTATATACATTTATTGCAGAGATCTTCTGTTAAATTCAATAAGAACAAGAATTGTTCTTCCATGTATGTTAAAGAACTGAGAGCTCTCCAGTGTTGAGAAGCGCCGGAGTTTTGCCAACAGTGGCCATACGACCAAACCCAGCTCCACTCAGATCAAAATGTGTTCTTCTGAGTGCGCAGTATCGTCCCAAGAATTCATCAGCTCAGATTAAAATATGCTCTACCGAATGCACAGTATCCTCCTGGACATTCATCAGTTATCACCACAGCTACAGGTTTCTTAGAGCATAAGCCTTTCTCCATGCACTCAACCTGTAGTTTCCATTAATGAACAATAATTTGTTTGTTAATAGCTGCAACAATCACATGCAATGTACTGATTTGATTCTTTGCGATCATCCCTTGCCTTGTAGCAGGGCCCATATTGATAAACTTTGAACTATATTGGCAAATAGTGGAAAATATCAGTTATATTGGCACATTGAAAGTATCTGCTGTATGAAGATTTTATACAAAACATATATTTCTAATTAAATTTATAATATATAGTTAGTTTTTAAGAGTTATAAAGTCAATTTTGTTTTTTGAATTGAAAAATTTCCATCCAAATTTGTATTGTATTGTACCTAATTCGAACTTGGTAATCTTTTTTCTCCGAGGAAAAAATCGTAATTTTATTATATGAAAATAGAATTACATATCAAAGATATATGCCTGAGCATATATTTCTGCCAAAAAGTAGGCTGCAGCCAGCTGTTCTAAAAGAAGTCTCTATAAATGTTTAACAGTCCTTGTTGTACTTGTATGCTTAAATTAAACCATAAACTTTTGGTCTGAAAGATCGAACAAAAATAAAAAAACTGAAAAGAGATTCATGATCACTTTATTGCTCCTGCTTTAAGCCTGTCCCTTCTATGAAAGGCCCGTGATAGCATTCAAAAAGATCTTCATTTTGATGTTCTGATATAAGCCATTGACCTACATCCAATTGCAGAGCTTCTTTAGATAAGGCATCAGCAATCCTGTTATGCTCCCTGTACACATGTTGACAAGTGAAGGGGTCAAATCTTCTTTTTATTAACTTTATCTCCTCTAGTAAAGCAGTCAGTTGTGCATTGTGACACTGCTGGACCTCCTTTACCTAATTTATGACAAGCATAGAGTCCCCGAAGGTTTCGATGTTATTGCATCCTTTTTCCAAAGCAAACAAGAGGAGAAGTTTTAAGGATAGAAGTTCAGTAAAATTGTTCGAACCATTGCCCAACCTAGGTTTGATCTTGAAAAAATGGGTGTCAGAGAGGTAGAGGACACATCCACCACCGCAAGCTGAGGGCACTCCTTGGGCCGCTCCATCAATATATTCCCATGGGATTTGTTTGTTAATGGCTTCTTCTGTAATAATTCTGATGGCACTGCCCTTTTTTCTTGAGGAAAGAAGGAAAGGATGCTTAAGCCTTGAGTAGCAGCCAAGTTGGGTGTTTTCAGAATGTCACGAAAGATAAAGCTGTTGCGTGCCAACCAAAGCCCCCAACAGATGATGAGTGGAAGGGCTCTGGTAGGATGATTTGCCGAGTTTTGAGTCCAGTTTATTAGAGGTTCTACCTTGCTGTCTCCCTGCCATCTTAAGTCCTGCGACAAGAGTTGAGCACTTTTAGTCCATACTGCCTTTGAATAAGGACACGAAAGAAATAGATGGTGTGCATTCTCTAGGCTATCCTTGCACAGGGGGTACCAACCAGGCCCATCAATCTGCCTCTTTTGTAAAACGTCCCATGTTGGTACTTTGTTTTCCAAGATACACCACATTAACAGCTTGGCTTTGGAAGGACATTTGTATTTCCAGAGCCCTTTTGACCACCACATAGGTTCTCCTAGAATGATATTTTTGATTAGCTGAAGGTATCCAGCTTTGGGGGTGTAAGAACCCGAGGCATCCAATGCCCAGATTAATTCATCCGTCCTGTCCAGAATTCTAATGTGACCTCGGCTTAAAGCGACCGTGTATTCATTCCAGGCTCTTGCGTCATCACCTTCCAAATTTAGTTGTTGTGCAGACTTCCAGCCTTGGTTCCACCGGGTCGTGGATGGGGGATCGGCAACCTGTGAAAGGTGATAATATCCTTGGTCCTATAGCACGGTTAAAACGGACTGGGGAAGGATATGGGCTCTTCCCGGCCATGGATCTGATCCCAACCTTACTCTATGCCCTTTGCCTACCTTCCAGGCAAGACCATCCCCAGCTAAATCGAAGGCTTGCTAGCAAAAATGAACTTGGTAACTAAGCTGTTAATTAATGTAATTTTCAGATCTGCAAACTGACTGTTGTATTGATCTATTCTTGAAGTATTTTGCAGTATTTATCTATTTGAACATGCCTCGACTAGTTGTGGATAGATTTGAGATATTTGCACGTGTATTTATGAATATTTTAGTGCCATGCAATAAGTCCACGACCTTATTGAAATTTCTTGGGTAAAGTGCAAATTTCTTGGCAAAGATTGCCTTGTTCACAAAATTTCTACAAGGTATTAGAGCTTATTTGGCTAGGAGTTATATATTTCGGAGGGTATGAAACCTTAGCTTTATTAGTTGAAAGTTTGAAACCAATCTGTGTTTGGTATAAGCACTTGCACACTAGAAGGGTTTGTTGGGTTGATGCCCCAGTTGCTCTAGGGGTTAGAGTTGTGATTCCACTTGGGTTAGGTGATTAATCTACTTGATTTGTTGGCTGTTTTGTCATTTGAGGTATGCTTCAGGATTTGCAGGGATGACTACTCTCGGTCTTAGAGTCTGACAAGTTAGAAGGTGCTTCCTACTTTACACGGTTACACCTTGGAGATATAGACTGGAAATGGAATTGGAGGAGGTCAAGCTTTGGGTGCTTGTTGAGAACAAGGTTACCATTCCTCATGTTCTTGCACAGTTGGACAATTATAAGAAAAAAGAGGCCAAGGCAAAGTAAATCTTTCTTGATTCTGTGAAGGATGATTTGATTCCTCCAATTGCAGAGTAGAAGATGACTAAGGAGATGTATGATGCTCTGATAGTGTTGTACCAAAGCTTGAATATTTTTCGCAAGATGCACTTGAGAAATAAGCTCTTCGCCATCTGCAGAAGTGACACCGATTCCATAACTAGTTACTTGATGAAGATCATAAAGTTGAGAGATCAACTGACTATTATTGGGGTCAAGGTTGAAGATGAAGAGTTGCTGCCCATTGCTTTGAATGGGTTTTCTCCATCTTGGAAACCCTTTGTCTTGGGTATTTGTGCTCGAGAAAATATGCCCTCACTTGGAAGTCTAAAATATTTGGGATGACTTTGTGCAGGAAGAGGTAAGGTTAAAATCTAGTGAAACCAAGGAATGTGAAGTAGAAGACAGCAAGATAGGACAGATTTAGGTTCTTCATTTGGGCTATATGCTTCGTTATCATAACACGCAAACAACTTATATTGGTTGCCTTGGTGACTCCATATGCCCAATAGTACTTAAGGCACTAATCTCATTCTCAAGCAACCACAAAAAAATAATAAATCAACTTTTCTTTTGCTGTTTTCAAATATGAAAATTATAAACTTAAAAATCAGAATTCAGATCTGTCCTCCTAAGTCTAGATACCATTCCTTGTGATTACCTTTTGATAGGTTTAGAGTTTGTTAGGGATACCCCACTTGTGCCGGAAGACCGCCAGCCAAAAGTGTGTGAAGGAGCTACTGTGGTGACTGGGTAGCCCTTCTATAATGCCGCTAGGGTCTTACTTGTGCTTTAGGACTTTTATCACTAAATGTAATGGTTTGGGTGGTAACAAGTAATATTGTGGATATGTTTTGCTTGTAAAGCACCTGACCATCATGTGAAGTTTCATGAAGTTTCCTACACTATTATTTTTTATGTTTCTTTTTCTTCATCCATTTTTTTAATCAAATTTTGGCTTCCAGGTTTAGTTTTAAGTTTTTACATAATTGATCAATTTAAGTTGAATGAATGAAGATAGTGAAGTGCATGTAGAGTGTTATATGTCTACTGTCTATTTACGCCTTATAGAATTATCAGGAATTGGAAATTATTTATATATACATTGCAAGTTTTTCTTTGTTTACAAATCTATACATATTGTTTTGATCTGCAAACAAGGTGAAATATGGGACATACAAGGCTATATATGGTAGAAATATAGGAAATTAACTCTGCTTGGTTCTCTATGTTTGATAACTGAGATTTAAGGTCTGATGGTCTGAAACATTGCAAACTGATTGTTATTGTTAACATATTCTTACAGCTAAATATGCAAGAGGGCTTAGAAGGAAATCCTACCGGGGATAAAATGAAGATGTTCTCCCGAGTCCTTGCTCTTATAACAGTGCCTATAACAATGCATTTCCCAAAGGTATTTTAAATTTAATAATATTCATCTAACATTTTTTTGGGTTATAGCCGTTTGACATGAAAAGCTACATGATAGATAAAAGTAAACATCTTTCATGCAAACTGAGTTGTCAGATAAACATAATTGGAGTTCTTTCTTGAAGCATCTCAACTAATACCACAAAATATCAACTAGTTTTTCATTCCTTTTAACATGTGATTTCATGGGAGATACAACAAGGGATATTATAATCTCTAACCCATGCTCTGGTAGAATTAATTCTTCTTAGCTTTTGACATCCTCAAATCTTGTATTTCGACATCACGATCTTGTATATGGTGGTCGAATAGTTGGTCTCAATCTCAGTACGAACTTGTAAAGATAAAAATAAACATCTTTCATGCAGACTCAGTTGTCAGATAAACATAATTGGAGTTCTTTCTTGAAGCATCTCAACTAATTCCACAAAATATCAACTAGTTTTGCATTCTTTTTAACATGTGTTTTCATGGAAGATACAACAAGGAATATTATAATCTCTAACCCATGTTCTGGTAGAACTAATTCTTCTTAGCTTTTGACATCCTCAAATCTTGTCTTGCAACATCATGATCTTGTATACGGTGTTCGATTAGTCTGTCTCAATCTCAGTCTCAACTTGTAAACATAGTCACGTTGGTGACTGGTCTTAAATAGTACACACCAATATTGTCAGGACTTATTATGAGATGTTGTAGTATTTCCCTGCTTATTACTACGCTAAATACTTAAGGGTGTTATATTTCCTCAATCAGTGTGCTTTTATTAAAGATAAAGCAAACAGTATTATATTTGTTGATTTTAGTATTGATAGAATGACATATATGTTGCTCAATCACATTATTCTACTTGTTTAGCATGAATTTTGCTGATTAATTTTTTTCCATGTCCATGTAATCAGACAAGCTTGTCACATTGTTTTCCTTTACCATTCTGGTTTATCTATTTTTGTTGATAAAACTTATTTGTTAGAAGACACCAGAGTATTTCATGAACCTCTCCATTTAGTGAAAATCTCTCTTGTAAGAATTAAAAGCAATGTTGGAACTATTCTTGTGGCTAGGTCTTTTGAAGGCTTCCAAGTCCTCTCTTGTTTTGAGTACTATTAACAAAGCCTGTTAATTTTCTGAGCCCAGATCTGATTTACAGTTCAAATAATTTACTCTGATTATTTACTAAAATCACACTCAGATTTAACAAATTTACATAACGGAAAAACACAAGAAATCAAACACATTTGACACTTAGATTTACCTTGGAAAACCCAACTGGGGAAAAACACAAGAAATCAAACACATTTGACACTTAGATTTACCTTGGAAAACCCAACTGGGGAAAAACTAGCAAACAGTGATTTTTATTAACTATAAAAATCTTGGGCTCCTGTCCATGGATAATGGCCCAATGAGGAATACAATGACAGAATGCTAGCCTTCATACCTCAAGATCAGTCCTTTGATCTTGCTGGTTTCTATTCCTCAGCTGCCCCTTGCTTCTCTGCTTTGACCTTGCTTCGACACCTTCTCATTTGGATGGAAGTCCTTCTCCACCCACTCAATGAGATCTCACTCATTCTTTCTGTGTGACTGATGTGTGTCACCTCCTCTCTTTAGGCTTCCTTTTATATCATTACAATGACTAAAATACCCTGGGCAACGAAAAACCATGGGCCCTCTAGATCTCCTAAGTGATTTTAGATCACTTGAGATCTATGGCTACGACTTAATCTTTTGTTGACACAACTTAAGTCACCTTTTAGCCATTATAACATAAAAGTCACTTTCCCTCTCAAACAAGTTCCTAGAGAGGTCTTTTGGACGACTTCTGCATGCTCGACACCTTTCCTATGCAGAAGTACCTGTCCGAGCTACAAAAACTAATACTACCTCTTAGCGATGAAGGTACTTCTGGGAGAACATCCACCTGGATCTATCTTCAATCCCACCACATCATCCGTTGCTATAGCTGCTCCCTTTGAATTGGAATACTTCCCTGCCACCTGCTTTGGAATCTGCTCCGAAGATTTGTTCCTTCTAACCATGCTCCTAGGAATCTCCACCTGCTCTTGAGCATCCATCAATGTCATCTCATACCAACAAGTCCTGACAGTATTGGAAGAATTGGAAGGGGCCAACTTACTCCCCATACTAGTAGTCTATGAACTCTGCTTACTCTTCGAAGTCTTCTGCTCCTCAACCTCTGTCACCGACGTCGATCCTCTATCCAAGATCCCCCTTGGACGCACATACACACTGATGCAATAACCTGTACAACTTACCCTGTCTGACACCAAGCATCAATGCTACGTCCTGGGTAGCTCCCTCTGACCGTATGAGTACCTGTCCATCCTAGAACACAACCCCATACCTCTTGTCCTCCAGGGCTGAGACTGAAAGCATGTTCATTTTCAGCTCTGGATCATACATGACTTCTGCGACCTCCAGAGATCCTCCTGACTCTAGCTTGAATATCATTGTTCCAACCCCCTTTACTGCATGTATGTGTTAGTTTTTACTTGAACAACATATAGCATATAAACAATTACTGAAAGATAAACAAGCACATCATAAAACACAATGAACACAGATATTCTCTTAGGGAAACCACAAAGGGAGAAAACCCCGACAAAGCCTTCCTCAATATAGAAATCACAAAGTACAAAAGTTCCTCAAGACAAATCAGCTACTCCTCCACTTGTGCGCACCTCTCCTCTTCACCAATGCGAACTTGCTTGAGTGAATGAGTAATTAGAAAAGGGAGAGGTGTCCTTTATTTATATTCTTCCGCTGGGGTGACAAATTCCCCAACAGGGCCGACTTCTCTACTTGACTGGTCAATTACATAATATAATAATCTTTAGGGGCTTTTCTAGGCTGACACATGTCCTAGGGAGGAGGAATACAATAATATAAATAGAATATCTTCCGCAGTTACATTATTTTAACACTCCCTCTTAACTAGGAAGGTATTCTGCGGGTAACAACATCTGCACAATTGACTTGTGAACTTCTATATGTCGTAGGAAGGATTTGGATCATCATTTGTCCGGGGCATCATCTTTGGAGTAGCAACATCATCTTCTGCTAAAATATGATGATGATGATCATCAACATCATCATCAGCAATCATCCTCTTGCTGGAACATCATCTACTGGAACAACAACTTCGTCAACTGGAACTTCTTCTGCCGGAACATCCTCATCAACAATATCATCAGTTGGAACATCTTCTGCTGTCAGCAACCTTATCAGCTGGAACACCATCTGCTGGAACATCCTCATCAGCAATACCATCAGCTGGAACAACGTCATTGTCAATTGGAACACCGTCTGCTGGAACATCCTCATCAGTAGCACCATCAGCTGGAACACCTGCAACAACCATCAGTAACTGAATACTGATACTATCAGTCAGCCAGTACTGATCTACCCTCACCCTTGGAGAGGCACCCATCCCTATGGATAGGCATCAGTTCGTGAGAACTGGAACTATCAGTCAGCCAGTACTGATCTACCCTCACCCTTGGAGAGGCATCCATCCCTATGGATAGGCACCGGCTTGTGAGAGCTGGAACTATCAGTCAGCTAGTACTGATCTACTCTCACCCTTGGAGAGGCATCCATCCCTATGGATAGGCATTAGCTAATGAGAGCTGGAACTATCAGTCAACTAGTACTGATCTACCCTCACCCTTGGAGAAGCATCCATCCCTATGGATAGGCATCAGCTTGTGAGAGATGGAACTATCAGTCAGCCAGTACTGATCTACCCTCACTCTTGGAGAGGCATCCATCGCTATGGATAGGCATCAGCTTGTGAGAGCGGGAACTATCAGTTAGCCAGTACTGATCTACCCTCACCCTTGGAGAGGCATCCATCCCTATGGATAGGCCTCAGTTCGTGAGAATTGGAACTATCAGTCAACCAATACTGATCTACCCTCACCCTTGGAGAGGCATCCATTGTTGAAATACTGAGAGGGGGGTGAATCTTTCTCTGTTCTTCTTCTTCTTCTACTTCATCATCATCATCTTCTTCTTCATCTTCTTTTTCTTTGTCATCATGATCTTCTCAGTCTTAGTGACATTTTGGCAAGCTCGATTCATTAATCTTTACATTGATGCTTTCCACTATCTTACCTAATCTCAGGTTGTAACACTTGTAGGCCTTTCTTGTGGATGAGTACCCAACAAATATTCCTTCGTCTGCACGAGATTCGAATTTTCTAATCTTCTTATCATCTCTTCTGATGTAGCACCTGCTTCCGAACACTCTGAAGTGTTGGACATTCGCCGTTCTTCCTGTCCATAGCTCATAGGGAGTTTTATCACTGTTGCTTCTAAGCAATCCTCTGTTCATAATGTGGACTGCTGTATGTACTGCCTGAGCCCAAAATTTTTCGCTTAGCTTGGATTCATTCAACATAGCCATTTCTAACACTGATCTGTTCTTCCTTTCTGCTACTCCATTCTGCTGAGGTGTTCTGGCAACTGAAAATTGTCTTTTTATACCATTTTCTTCACAATAGTGATAAAATTCATTTGATGTAAATTCTCCGCCATTATCGGATTTGAGACACTTGATTCGTTTACCTGTTTCATTTTCAACCTGTTCTTTAACGATCTTGAAGCATTCAAAGGCTTCTAATTTCCTGTTAAGAAGGCATACCCATGTCATCCTGGAGTAGTCATCAATGAGCAACATGAAGTATTCTTCACCATCCAATCCTTTATTCTTGGTTGGCCCACATAGATCAGTGTGGACAAGCTCTAAGGGTTTTGTACAAGAGTATTCTTTTGTTTTGAAATTGGCTTTCGTAAGTTTCCCATGCTGACAGTGCTTGCAAATAGTGTCAGAAGGCTTTGTAATCTGTGGCATGTTCCTTATGGCTTGCTTCTGGCCGATCTTGACTAGATTATCGAAATGTACGTGTCCCATTCTTCTATGCCATAACCAATTCTCATCTTCTTTTCCTAGGTGACATTTCTCTTCCTTGATCTCGTCCAGAACATAGATGTTGTTTGGAGTCCTGGTAGCAGTAGCCACTAACTTTCCTGATCCTTCTTTTCTTATCTTGCAAGTCTTTGAGTTGAATGTAAGTTCATGTCCTTGATCACACATCTAGCTGACACTCAACAGATTATGCTTCATACTGTCCACAAACAACACATTTTCTGCTACTGTATCTTTGCCGCCAAGATTTACTGTACCGTTTCCAACAACTTTTGCTGATTTGTTATTTCCAAAAGAGATAGATCCTTTATCTTTTTCAAGAAAAATGAAAGCACCTTTGTTACCTGTCATATGCCTAGAACAACCACTGTCAACGTACCATTTGCTGCTACCGGTTTGAGCTTGAGCTTGAAGAGCTATCCCACATTCATGAATATTTAGATTGTTCTTTTGTCTTATCCATGCTTTCTGTTGGTCAACCTTTTGATTGGTTGATACCTGTTTAATGCCTGTAGGAGGGACTGTCATTCTGCAATTCCTGGCTGTATGCCCGAAGTTGTTGCATTTCTGGCATTCGACTTCAGAATCCAAAGGAGAAAAACTGTTGTTGTTTCGTTGCCATCTAGAATTTTCATACCTGTTTCTGTTTTCTGCATATCTTCCTTTTAAACAGTTCATAGCCTTATGCCCAAATATTCCGCAAGAAAAACAATAACCATAAAACATATATTCATACCTGGGAACAAATGGTCTTCTTGGAGGTGTTGCCCATCTGAAACTTCGATTTTCAACTAGAGTCCATTCTGAGGTTGGTTGTCTAGGTTGAAATGGTCTTCATAGAGGAGCTGTCAATTTAACATATTGATTTTCAACTGGAGCCTGTTCGGGAGCTGGTTGTTTTGGCTGATATCTGGGTACTTCCTCGATGATAGGGTCTTTGATAATTTCTGGATTATCTTCAGCTGTCTTTGAACTTGAACCTTCATCATTATGCTTCTTATAACCAAGATCTGTTCTGTCGAGGTATGGCTTTTGATTACTAATGATATGATCAAGTATCTTGGAATTGTTGTCATAGCCTTGACTCACATTTTTCTTTTGTAGTTGAGTTCTTAGAGTCACTATCTCCCCCATTAGTCTCTCACTTTCATTCACACTTTGTTCCAGTTGTTTTCTGAGATTGTCTTGAATTCTTTTAGCTTCTTCTAATTGAATAGTTAGACTTTGAATGAGTTGATCTGCTTCTTCAGATATTTGTGGTCTTTCTTGTAACTCCTGTATCTCCCCTTTAAGTAGTTTATTCTTTTTCCTTTCTCTTCTCAGCTCTTTCAAAGCACTTATCAATTCTTCCTGAAGGCCTACTTCACCTTTTGAATCAAATTCTTCTTTGTTTTTGGAGATCTCATCTGAATCTTTTGAATCAACAGCCATGAAGAGTACCCTTTTTGATTCGTTATCACTGTTGCTGTCATAATCACTATCACTATTAGAGTCACTGTCAGAATCTTCATCTGATGAGCTGGTGTTTCTTTTGGAGTAGAGACTTTTCTTCTTTGCAAACCTTCCATTTTTCTTTCCTTTGAAGTTCCTGTATTTCTTATGTTTCTTGAAACTGCCATCACTATCAGAGTCTTTTGCATAGGGACATTTTGAAGCAAAGTGACCTATTTTACCGCATGAAAAACACTTAAGAGGTAACTTACCTTTGTACTTACCTGTGCCTCTTTTGAGCTTTCTTACGAAGTTTGCTATCTCCTTATCATCTGAATCATCACTATAGTTGAAGTGGTATGTTGTCTTTGATTTGGATTTTATTTTTGAATTGTCCCTTTTGGCTTGTTTGTCTTTCATTGCTTGCTTGGAGGAAACTTTAAAGGCTGCTTCTTTTCTAGGTGAGTCTTCATCTTTTAATCTCATTTCATAAGCTACAAGTGTCCCGTGTAGCTAGTCTACTGTCTTGGTATCAGAGCAGGTTCCTTCAAGAACAGTCTAATCACTGGAAGGAAATCTTGGCATCCATCCCTATGGATAGGCATCAGTTCGTGAGAACTGGAACTATCAGTCAGCCAGTACTGATTTACCCTCACCCTTGGAGAGGCATCCATCCCTATGGATAGGCACCGGCTCGTGAGAGCTTGAACTATCAGTCAGCCAACACTGATCTACCCTCACCCTTGGAGAGGCATCCATCCCTATGGATAGGCATCAGCTTGTGAGAGCTGGAACCATCAGTCAACCAGTACTGATCTACCCTCACCCTTGGAGAAGCATCCATCCCTATGGATAGGCATCAGCTCGTGAGAGCTAGAACTATCAGTCAGCCAGTACTGATCTACCCTCACTCTTGGAGAGGCATCCATCCCTATGGATAGGCATCAGCTCGTGAGAGCAGGAACTATCAGTTAGCCAGTACTGATCTACCCTCACCCTTGGAGAGGCATCCATCCCTATGGATAGGCCTCAGTTCGTGAGAACTGGAACTATCAGTCAGCCAGTACTGATCTACCCTCACCCTTGGAGAGGCATCCATCCCTACGGACATGCATCAGTTCGTGAGAACTGGAACTATCAGTCAGCCAGTACTGATCTTCTGTCCCTCCTGGACAGGCATCTATGCTTTTGGATAGGCATCATCAATGTCTCTTCCTAGAGAGGTCCCTCTGGACCACACCAAGCTTGTCTCGAAAGTACTCAAACTTCACACGAGACAGAGGCTTAGTCAGCACATCAACAACTTGTTCCTCTGTAGGAACATACTCGAGCTTCACAACTCCCCTCTGCACCATATCCCGGATATAGTGGAACTTAATCTCGATATGCTTCGATCTATCATGAAACACAGGATTTTCTGTCAACTTGATGCAACTCTGGTTGTCATAGAGTATGTCCGTAGCATCAATCTCTACATCGAGCAATCCTGTCAACATCTTGCGAAGCCACACTGCTTCACCACAAGCTGAACAAGCTGCTACATATTCAGCTTCCGCTGCACTAATTGCAACACAGGGTTGCTTTCTACTGAGCCATGAGATCACACCTGATCCCAAACTAAAGCAACATCCTGAAGTGCTCTTTCTGTCTTCAGCACTTCCAGCCCAATCTGAGTCTTTGTACCCATACAGTCTGAACTCACTATCTGAGGCATATTTGAGTCCATAATCCAATGTACCCTTCAGATATCTCATCACATGTTTTGCTGCAATCAGGTGAACATTCCTGGGTTCCACCATATGTGTTTACTGCAAAACATATATCTGGACGAGTATTGGTCAAATACATCAATGACACAATAATCTATCTATACATGGTGACATCCACTTTCTCTGAAGAAGCATCACTCAGAAGCTTCAGATTTGTCACCATCGGAGTAGTCATGGCCTTACAATCCAGCATCCCAAATCTCTTTAGGATCTCTACTGTGTATTTTCCTTGACTCAGAAAAATCTCGTGTGGAAACTGCCATACCTCAAGACCTAGAAAGTAGTGCATCTTGCCAAGGTCTTTCATCTCAAATTCTGCTGCAAGCCTCTTCTTACATTCAACAATAGGCTTGTCTTCTCCAGTCAGAAATAAGTCATCCACATACAGTAATAGTATCATGGGTTCATCATTCATAATCTTGTAATAAAGATTAGAGTCCGCTTTACTCTTGGTAAAGCCCAAGCTCATCAGGAAGCTGCCAATTCTTCCATACCATGCTCTGGGAGCTTGCTTCAACCCATACAGTGCTTTCTTCAACCTGCATACATGTGACTTATTATCTTCTACTTCAAATCCTTTTGGTTGCTCGATATATACTTCCCCTTCTATCTTTCCATTCAGGAAAGCTATCTTCACATCCATCTGATGTAGCTTCCATTTCATCTTGGCTGCCAAGGCAAGAATGGTTCTAATCGAAGTATATTTGGCTACTGGGGAAAAAGTCTCCTCATAATCAATTCCTTCCTTTTGCGAGAATCCTCGGGCTACAAATCTTGCCTTGTATTTTTCAATGCTTCCATCTGCTGAATGTTTTGTTTTGAAGATCCATTTTGATGAAACAACCGATTTGTCTTTCGGTCTTGGTACCACATCCCAAACATCATTCTTGATAATGGACTGATACTCTTCATTCATGGCATCCAGCCATTCCTTCTTCTTTACTGCTTCTTCAAAACAAGCTGGTTCTTCTTCAACAAGATTGCACATCAAGGCTACATAGCTGGAGTATGGCCTTGTCTTTTGCTCTCTCTACTGGATCCTTCTGGGGCACCATACCTTCCTGCATCTTGGATTATTTCGCGTGCTAAGGATGGTCTTCTCTTTCAAGAGATCTCTACATGAGGTATCTCCTCAGGTCTCTGAGGTTCTGCCATGTCATGATCCTCTGGAATAGGATCTCCTTCAATATTTTGGATTGGTTCTTTAGTTGGTTCTGCAGCTCTGGGAGCCTCCTGCTCCTCTTCATCCTCATGAGTCTTCTTAGACTTGTTGAAGGCTGCATCTTCATCAAATGTGACGTCCCGACTAATCTCGATCTGACGGAATCCTAGGATGTATATGCGGTAAGCCTTAGATTGCTCACTATACCCCACAAATATTCCCTTCTTCCCCGAAGGCTCTAGTTTCGATATCTTCTCCGTTGAAATGTGGATGAACACTGGACATCCAAATATCTTTAGATGACTGACTTCAGGCTTCTTCCTGGTGAACATCTCTTCAGGGGTCTTGTTGCCAAGAGCACTATGGGAGATCCTGTTCTGTACATAGACTACTGTTCTGGCATCTTCTGCCCATAGATGCATGGGTAAATCTTGATCGTGGATCATAGCCTTTACTGCTTCTATGATCGTTCTATTCTTCCTTTCGACTACACCATTATGTTGTGGATTATAAGGGACAGTGAGCTCCCTCTTAATCCCTGCTTGCTTATAGAAATCTTTGAAATCCCCTGAGGTATATTCCCCTCCATTGTCTGACCTCATTATCTTAATCTTCTTTTCATAGAGATTCTCTACGAGCACCTTGAACTCTTTAAACTTTTCAAAGACTTCATTCTTATTCTTCAGAAAGTAAATCTAGGTTTTGCGAGAATAATCATCAATGAAGGATGCAAATATTCATACCCGCTTAGAGAGGTGGTGGACATGGGTCCACAAATGTTTGAATGAATGATGTCCATAATACCTTTCGCTTTGCTGTCGCTACTTGGAAATGCGTTCTACGTACTCTTCCCTTGAGCACACCCTTTGCATACTCCTTCATGATCCACCTGGATCTCTGGTAATCCAGTCACCACCTTACTTACAATTGGTAAGGCCTTATAGTGTACATGAGCTAGTCTCCTATGCCATAGCTCATAGGGGTTCATGGTACTAGCCATCATTGCTGCATCTGCATGACCCTTTAGTTTGTAAAGTCCTCCTTCTTCTACTCCAATGACTACTGCATCATCAATAGTCTTCCCTTTAGGTCACATGAGAACTTCACCATCTACAAAAGCAACTCGAAAACCTTTCTTATCTAATGCTGAAATAGATAGAAGGTTCTTCTTCAACCCAGGTACATAAAGTACATCTTTCATGTTCATGGACTTCCCAGAGTCCAACTTGTAAGAGGCTTCTCCCATACCTTTGATGGGATATTGGTAGTCATCTCCGAGTTTTACCTTGTGTGGAGATTCCTTCTAGATGAGATGAGACAAGGATTCTTTGTATCCTGTCATGTGCTTTGAAGCTCCACTATCCACTAGCCAAGTATGTAATGTCCTCTTCCGCTTAGACACTGAGGACATCCCACTAACCTATATGATTCCCCATAGATTCGAGCGGCTACTGACAGTCAGAGGATCAACTGTGGACTTATGCCATATCAGAATATCTAGGGCATAGATATTATATCATCAGTAGGTAGACATGGGCCACCTTAGCCAAAGGCCACCTGCATGCATGACATCTGAGCATTATTTCATGATGCATGCACCTAATTGAGTCTCCAGGCACTTGCATGCAAGTCAACTGCGAATTAGAAGATAAAGTGACCTAGTTAGGTCAGAAGTTAGGTTTTTGGCAGTTGAATGTTATAAAAGAAAGATAAAGTGAATGGAGAAGGCACGCTTATTGATTATTGATTTGTGATCTCGATTTGGAGAGCTCAGCGAGCGAAGTTGGGGTTGAGGCTTGTACTCAGCTAACTGGTGTATTTTAGCAACGAAATCTATCTGCCCTAGTTCATCATCAGGTTGGATCATCCAGATTCAACATTGTTCTTCATCAAGTATTATCATCATTCAGTTTTTAGCAGAGTTATCTTTA
Source organism: Larix kaempferi (assembly GCA_027924585.1). Lineage (NCBI taxonomy): Eukaryota > Viridiplantae > Streptophyta > Pinopsida > Pinales > Pinaceae > Larix > Larix kaempferi. The sequence goes on from BSBM01000799.1 coordinate 11,624,311, forward strand.
TATCATATCGTGGGCTTGCTCTCCTTGCTTGGGCGCATTCTCCAAGACAGTCTTCCAGTCGTTTTTCAGTATACAGAGGGAAAAAGTGTTGCATGCTGCTTCTATTCTTCTCAGAGCACCATTATTACCCTTCACCTGGAAGGAGAACCTCTCAGCTTGACTCTCAAGCTATTTCTCAGCACATATCTCCTCAGAGGGACGTCTTTATCTATTGGGACAAGTTTCATTAGGAGGATCATCACGTTTTGGGCATTGGAGCCTTCAGAGTTCATGCATGCAGTCTCCATCATCTTCAGAAGGGCACTATAACCCTAGTAGACCTCATTAGGATCTCCTTCAGCTGCATATTTATTATTGAGGAGCTTTTCTGGTATTGGAGGAGGACATAATTCCTTCAGGAGGACGACTTGCTTTAGCCTGCTATTAGTCCATCTTTATTCTTGCATGCGGGGATCATCAGCATCGCTTTCAGCTGATCTATATGCTGGTATGTACATGTTGAAACTTACTCCTATTTTATAGCGTTCTAGTATTACCTGGGTTATATTTCTGCATGCAAATGCATGCATGCAGAGATCAGTATACACTTTCATCCTTGCTTGAGATATCAGCCTACCAGACAACATAGAAAAGGAAAAATATCAGTTTGGGATATTATAGTGGTATCAGAGCATGTTCCTTGCCAGCTGTGGGGCATGCATAGTATAAACAGTCAATAAATTCAGAGGATCCATACAATATTACCTACCGGAGACAGAAGTTTAGAGATAGTGGTAGAAGAGAAGAAGAGTTCGAGGATATAGATTTGGGAGATAAAGAGTATCAGTTTGACAGAAATAAAGGCAAAGAAACAATGGCAGACGATGAGAGGACAACTTTCAATAGTGTCATCTTAGCTATCAATGCACTCACCACTGGCCAAAAAGAAATGGCAAGTGCCATTAAACAGATGACCGAGAAGAATGGACCCCCCCCCACACAGTCGTTTATTTCCCCATAGTGATAGGGTGTCCACTAGTAGCAGTGGTGAACACTTACATACCAACATGCACACCCATTCCCACCTATACAACAGGCCCTCTCGACCTACCATGCCTCAATTCTTAGATAGCCCAGCTGCAGTGCCTCTAGCACAAGTAGAGCCCTAAGAATCTATGACCACCTATTTGAGAGAATATAGAGCCTTGGGAGATGACTTCCAGTCAACCATCTCTTTCACTGACTTTTGCCATTTTAAAAGTAAGAACAAACCCAGAGCTTACAATAGGCCATTCACTCAGAACTATGAGTTATAGCGCATCGTAGGGAAACTGACTATCCCTACCTTTGAGGGTACCCATGGTGGTCCAGCCCGAAATTGGGTGCAGAAGTTGGATACATATTTCTAGCTCAACCCCATGCTTGAGACAGATGCCATTAAATTGGCTACATTACATTTGGACGGGGAGGCCCACGAGTGGTGGTACCACGGATTGGTGACATTGGGTCACAATACCATTACTTCCTACTCAGATTTCACACAGAGGCTCATTGAGCGATTTGATAGGAAGGATCACTGAGGTGCATTTTAGAGAGCTGGCACAGCTCAAGCAGACATGTAGTGTAGATGCCTTCATTTCAGAGTTCCAGAGGGTGACAGTCATGGTGACAGATATTTCAGCGAGCAAGTTGATTATGCTATTTACAGAGGCTCTCACTGAGCCATTACGTGGATGGGTCAAGTCCTATAGACCCACCACCCTAGCTGATGCCATCAGTCGGACTTGAGATTTGCAGGATGCAGTACCCAAAAATAGATTTCCTCCCAGAACTAATTTCCCTATCAAAGAAAGAGAGAAGAAACCCTTCCAGAAAGAATGGCCCAAGAAAGAATGGTTGGATAAAGATACTCGTCAGGACCTTAGAAGAAAAAAGTTATGTTTCACTTGTCATGACCCATGGGAGCTAGGTCACAGATGTTCAGGGAAGGGAAAGGCCTACTACATAGAGGCCTACTCATACAGTGGGGAGGATGAGGATTATCAGGATCAGGAGCAGGGAGCCACCAGAGACAGTTGATGAGGGACAACCCTGAGGAGGTACTATTGCTACCATGACAGGGGTCCCTAGATTCCACACTCTCCGGATCAGGGGTACCATACAGGGCCACAAAGTGGGAGTGTTGATAGATGGTGGGGCATCCCACAATTTTATTGATGCTCCATGGGTTAAAAGGAAAGGCATCCAGACCGAGGGTTTTGATGGATTTTTAGTAGCTGCAGCAGGTCACACCATGGAGTGTAGTCAGAGGATTCCCAAACTAAAAGTGACACTGGGGAATTACACTATGATAGAGACATTCTATGTGGTTGATGTACCAGACATGAATGTGGTATTATGAGTTTAGTGGCTGTATTCCATAGGGAAGTATTCCACGAACTACCAGACCATGGAGATGGAGTTCACCAGGGCAGAGGAACAAAAGGTAGTATTGAGAGGGATGAATACCTACCCTCCCACAACAGTGACATCACACAGGATGGGGGCAATACTTCAACACGGAGATATTGAGTGGGCAACAGAGTGCTTGGTTACCTTCAGGAAACCACCAGATAAAGCCACACAACATCCAACAGATATAGAGGCTTTACTGCAGAAGCACAAAGCAGTATTTGGAGACCTTCCAGCAGGTCGACCTCCAGATAGGGGATTTGAGCATATTATTGAGTTAGAGGAGGGAACTCAAGTAGTTATCACCACTCCTTACAGACATCCCAAGAGGTACAAAGATGAGATAGAGAGCACAATCAAAGAACTGCTCAAGCTGGGGTATATCAAACCTAGCTCTAGTCCATTTGCATCTTCAGTAGTGCTAGTGAAGAAAAAAGATGGAACCTTATGCATGTGCATCGATTATAGGGCTCTCAACAAAAAGACTATCAAAAACAGGTATCCAATCCCCAGGATTGATGAGTTGATGACTGAGCTACAGGGGGCAAAGTACTTTTCAAAGATTGATCTCCGCTCAGGCTACCATCAAATTCGGGTCAGGGAGCAGGATGTTCCAAAGACCGCTTTCCGTTGCCACTATGGACACTATGAGTTTTTAGTGATGCCATTTGGGCTCACTAATGCACCAGCGACTTTCCAGTCTTGCATGAATAATATCTTCAAAGGTCAGTTACGCAAGTATCTTCTGGTATTCTTCGATGACATATTGATATACAACAGAACTTGGCAAGAGCACTTGAAACATCTGGATGAGGTACTTGGAATTTTACAGGAGCAGTAATTATATGCCAAGATGTCCAAGTGTGAGTTCGGCATGCAGGAGATGTTGTATTTGGGGCATGTGATAGGTGCCAACAGGGTATAGGTTCACTAAGAGAAGATTCAAGCCATATTGGATTGGCCTACACCCAAGAATGTGATAGAACTGAAAGGTTTTTTAGGGCTTTGCACTTACTACAAGAGATATGCCAGTGCGTTTTCATAGATGACAACACCCCTCATCGACCTCACCAAGAAAGGGGCTTTCAGTTGGTCAGAGACAACACGACAGACGTTTGAGAAAATGAAAAAGGTAATGAGTTCATGCACAGTATTAGCTCTACCAGACTTTTCTCAACCCTTTGTGTTGGAGTGTGATGCCTCAGGAGAGGGAATTGGGGCAGTATTCATGCAGAACAACCACACCATTGCATTTGAGAGTAGGAAGCTCAAAGACTATGAGCGCCACTATTCGATATATGACAAAGAGATGTTAGCCATTCTTCATGTGGTAACCATGTTCAAGCAATACTTAGTGGGTGGCAGATTCAAAGTTAAGACAGATCATAACAGCTTGAAATATTTCCTAAAGCAGAAAGAGCTAAACGAGAGGCAACAGAAATGGGTGAGTAAAATTCAGGTCTATGACTTTGAGATTGAGTACGTAAAGGGAAAGAACATTGTAGTGGCCAATGCACTTTCCAGACGACCAGCTACTCTATCCCTTATGAGCATCTCATCAGATTGGAGATCTCATCTTTTGGTTGAGTACTCCAGAGATAAGTTCTCCCGCGAGCTATTGGATGGACAGATTCAGGATGACAGGTACAGGGTTATTGATGACATCATATACTACAAGAACATAATCTTCTTAGTTCCAGAGTCTTCTCTCAAGAAGAAGGTTTTACAGGCATCGCATGATTCACCATTAGCAGGGCATCAGGGGTTTCTCAAGACCTACAAACAGATTAGAGAGAGGTTCTCATGGAAGGGCCTTAAGAATGATGTGATACAACATGTGAGAGAGTGTAGCTTGTGCCAACAGAATAAAATAGAGCACACCCACCCGGCTGGTTTATTACAACCCTTGCCTATTCCCGAGCAGAAGTGGGAGAGCATCTCCATGGACTTCATCACAGGATTGCCCAAGGTTCAGGGTAGGGATTGCTTGTATGTAGTGGTGGACAGGTTGACCAAGTTCGCTCACTTCTTTGCCATTCCTTTAGATTATTTAGCAGCACAGGTGGCAAAACTATTCTTCAGAGAGGTATTTAGACTTCACGGGTTACCCAAGACCATTGTCAGTGATAGGGATTGCAAATTCACTGGAGCCTTTTGGCAAGAGCTCTTCAGATTGGTGGGAACCGAGTTAGCTATGAGCATGAGTTATCATCCGCAGAGCGATGAACAGACTGAGATAATTAACAAGTGGATTGAGGGGTACTTGAGGAATTACGTAGCAGGCCAGTAGAAGACATGGATCAGGTGGCTACACTTAGGGGAGCATTGGTACAATACCACCCATCATATGACCATTGGGATGACTCCTTTCCGAGCCCTATATGGATACGATGCCCTTACTTTTGCAGATTTGGTATTTGGTGATAGCCGGGCCCCCAAGGCCAAAGAGTGGATTTAGGAGAGTCAGGACATCCTTAGCATACTCAGCAAGAACATACAGGCTGCTCAGAATCAATAGAAAATATATGCAGACAAGCACAGGATTGAGCGCAGTTTTGAGGTAGGAGACCTCGTTTATTTATGCCTCCAACCTTACCGACACTCATCTCTAAGAAAGAAAGGAGCGGAAAAACTCAAACCTCGCTTCTATGGTCCATACAAGATAATTCGGAAGGTCAGAGAGGTAGCATATGAGCTAGAACTACCCACAGAGAGCAAGATTCACAATGTATTTCATGTCTCCAACTTCAAAAAGGCAGTCGGTCAACAGATTGTTAAATCTTCCGAGCTGTCCCCCCTTGACGACGAGGGGCAATTGATTCTAATTCCCGAGCGCATCCTGGAGGTGCGAGAGCGGAAACTGAGGAACATAATCATCAGAGACTACTTGGTTCAGTGGAGAGATTTTCCTATAGAGGAGGCCACTTGGGAGGGAGAACAGGTATTACAGCACCCAACTTTATAGTTGCTTGAGGACAAGCAAATACGAGCGGGGAGGACTGTAATGTCCTCTTCTATTTAGACACTGAGGACATCCCGCTAACCTATATGATTCCCCATAGGTTCGAGCGGGCACTGACAGCCAGGGGATCAACTGTGGACTTATGCCATATCAGAATATCTAGGGCATAGATATTATATCATCAGTAGGTCGACAGGGGCCACATGAGCCAAAGGCCACCTGCATGCATGACATCTGAGCATTATTTCATGATGCATGCACCAGATTGAGTCTCCAGGCACCTGCATGCAAGTCAACCGCGAATTAGAAGACAAAGTGACCTAGTTAGGTCAGAAGTTAGGTTTTTGGCAGTTGAATGTTATAAAAGAAAGATAAAGTGAATGGAGAAGGCACGCTTATCGATTATTGATTTGTGATCTCGATTTAGAGAGCTCAACGAGCGAAGTTGGGGTTGAGGCTTGTACTCAGCTAACTGGTGTATTTCAGCAGCGAAATCTATCTGCCCTAGTTCATCATCAAGTTGGATCATCCAGATTCAGCATTGTTCTTCATCAGGTATTATCATTATTCAGTTTTCAGCAGAGTTATCTTTATATCATATCGTGGGCTTGCTCTCCTTGCTTGGGCGCATTCTCCAAGACAGTCTGCCATTCGTTTTTCAGTATACAGAGGGCAGAAGTGTTGCATGCTGCTTCTATTTTTCTCAGAGCACCATTATTACCCTTCACCTGGAAGGAGAACCTCTCAGCTTGACTCTCAAGCTATTTCTTAGCACATATCTCCTCAAAGGGACGTCTTTATCTATTGGGACGAGTTTCATTAGGAGGATCATCATGTTTTGGGCATTGGAGCCATCAGAGTTCATGCATGCAGTCTCCATCATCTCCAGAAGGGCACTATAACCCTAGTACACCTCATCAAGATCTCCTTCAGCTGCATATTTATTATTGAGGAGCTTTTCTGGTATTGGAGGAGGACGCAATTCCCCCAGGAGGACGACTTGCTTCAGCCTGCTATTCATCCATCTTTATTCTTGCATGCGGGGATCATTAGCATCGCCATCAGCTGATCTATATAATGGTATGTACATGCAGAAACTTACTCCTATTTTATAGCATTCTAGTATTACCTGGGTTATATTTCTGCATGCAAATGCATGCATGCAGAGATCAGTATACACTTTCATCCTTGCTTGAGATATCAGCCTACTAGACAACATAGAAAAAGAAAAATATCAGTTTGGGATATTACAAAGTATCACTTCCATGAGATACTGAACCGGTGAGTGCAGAGATAAGAACATATTCTTCACTGGAGTCTTCATCAACTCTGGTCTTGTTATCATCATCACTATCTTTCGTTGCATGAGCATGAAACCTCTTCTTCTGCTTCTTGTGTTGTCCATGTTTGTTTGGACAATTCCTTGCAATGTGTCCAGTCTTGTGGCATGAGTAACACTCAATTGAAGAGAAATTCTTTCTGGTCCTTTTCTTCTGGGTTCTTCTTGGAGAGTCCTCTTGGGGACGAGGGTTGTTCTTCCTCTTCTTCCCACCTTTAGCATGAGTAGCTAAAGCTTGATCTTCATCGTCATTTAACTTCTCCTCTCTTACGACTATTCTTTCTTCTTCTTGGACACATTCTTCCCATAGGTTTCTGAACTTGATTATTTTCTTTCTGGCACAAATGCCACTAACAAATGGTTCCCAATCTCGGGGGAGACCATTAAGAGTAGTCATCACAACTTCTGCATCCTCTATCATATCCCCAGTGGCTTCTAGTTGTTCTTCGATCTGGGATACCCTGGAGAAGTATGAGTGCATGAACTTAGACTTCATACTCTTCACACCCTTGATTTGATTTCTCAGGGTCATCTTTTTGTTGATGTTCTTTCCTTCAAACAGGCTGGTGAAGGCATCAAACATCTCTTTTGGTGTCTTCTTGGAAGACACATGGGGGATCAAGTGATCCTTGATGGAATCAACAATGATCCTCTTTGCTTTGATCAGATTCTTCTTATGCCTTGCCTTATCTTCATCTCCCTTTGGTTCTGTAAGCCCTTCTTTCACATAGTCTTCTAGTTCATGCTCCTCAAGGATGAGCATGACTCTATACTTCCAGGATCTGAAGTTCTCAGCTCCCTCAAGCTTTTCATCAAGCTTGGTATTGCTTGTCATTTTTCTATAATGAGAACCTCAAATGGAAATAGAAAAGTTTGTAAATCTTACCCTGATGATTTGCTGGATCTAGGGTTTGATAGAGAAACCCTAAAAATTCAAACTTGGAATTTCAAACTTCTGTCAGGCCAGGGAGATGCACTTGATTGAGGCAAGGAAGCTGGTGTGCTCAGATTTTGGAAACTCCAAAAATTTACCCCTCAAAAGTGACCTTCAAATTTTGGATCTGCAATTTCTGGTTTTTTTGGTCCAAAACCTGAACTAGGATTAGATTGATCCCTGGGTTCTGCCCAACCAAAAAGTTCGATCTTGGTCTCTGAATTTCGATTTTTCTGAGGGGATCAATCCTATGCTGAGAAAATTCAAAAATTCTCCTTCTGTCAAAAGCCCCAATTTTCTGTGGCTGCACAATGTAATCTTTCAGGCCAGCTTTGATACCATGTTAGTTTTTACTTGAACAACATATAGCATATAAACAATTACTGAAAGATAAGCAAGCACAACATAAAACACAATGAACACAGATATTCTCTCGGGGAAACCACAAAGGGAGAAAATCCTGGCAAAGCCTTCCTCAATATAGAAACCGCAAAGTACAAAAGTTCCCCAAGACAAATCAGCTACTCCTCCACTTGTGCGCACCTCTCCTCTTCACCAATGCAAACTTGTTTGAGTGAACGAGTGATTACTAAATCAAGCATACTACAGAAGTACAGAGCAAGGGTTCTCTTAGAAAGAGGGAATTGACTATGACGAGACGTTGCTCCAGTGGTCAAACACACTTCCTAAGTGGTTGATATTACACTCAATAGATGGATCGAAGTAGAAGAAGATACCGAGCAACCTCCAAGACTCAGGACTCTCTATAGAGAACCACATGTGTGAAGATTGAAGAAGACTTTGTCCAGGCTCAAAAGGCACCCATGGGATGGGATGATCACCTAGAGTGATGAGATATCAACCTTTGCTACAAGGTTGAAGATGAGGAGCTCATGGATGGGTGCAAGAGAGAACTTGCAACAGAGTTTGAGATCTAGGCATCCAGTGACCTAGAGAGATGACATAGATGGATACCCAAAAGATTAATAGAAGAGAAGGCTATCAGTCACTCCAGTGCAGAATGTCCTGATGTAGAGAGTACAACATGCAGAGGGAGGATAGTGCTTAGTTAGAGAGGGAGCAGGGAAGCTTCTCTTCAGAGGGAGTGACTACAACATAGATGGAGAAGGTTGTCTGCCTCAGTATCTCAGGGATATGCTCAGAGTATACCGGATGTCTCCCCTTACGAAGAAGAAGCTTGCTGCAGAATTTAACATGAAAGACCTTGGAATGATGGATTACTTTCTAGGTCTTGAGGTGTGGCAGTTCCCAGATGAGGTTTTCCTAAATCAAGGAAAATATGCTGTTGAGATCCTAAAAGGATTTGGGATGTTGGACTGTAAGGCCATGCCTACTCCGATGTTGACAAACTTGAAGCTCTTGAATGATGCTTCATCAGAAACAATACATGTTACATTGTACAGATAGATTATTGGCTCATTGATGCATTTGACCATTACTAGAGAAGATATATGTTTTGCTGTGAACACCTTGAGCCAGTATATGGTGGAGCCTAGACAAGTTCACTTGGTTGCAACAAAACATGTGATGAGGTACCTAAAGGGTACATTGGATTATGTACTCAGATATGTATCAGACAGTGAGTTCAGATTGCACGGTTATACAGACTCAGATTGGGGGGAAGTGTTGAAGACAGAAAGAGCACTTCAGGATGTTGTCTTAGTTTGGGATCAAGTATGATCTCATGGCTCAACAAAAAGCAGAGCAGTATTGTTCTAAGTATGGTGGAAGATGAATACATTGCAGCATGTATAGCTTGTAGTGAAGTAGTTTGACTTCACAAGATATTGGCAGGATTGTGTTGATGTATATGTAACTTCGGAATGTATTTCACATATATGTATATTGTATTCCTATAGAGATGGTATTATTCCTCTATAAGGAAGTGTCGTCATTTATATTGTAAGTGTCGTAACTTATACTTGATGGGTTATTAGACCACCTTATTTGGGGTCGGCCCTGTATAAGTCATGTGGGTCAAAGGGTTATTAGACCACCCTATTGGGGGTTGGCCAAGTGGGTCAAAGGGTTATTAGACCACCCTATTGGGGGTCGGCCCACTCAGCATTATGTTATGTGGTAAAGTTCGAGCCTACATGAGTTAGGTAAAAAGGCAAGTCAAGTCAAGTATAAATAGAGTGCGGGAGGCACTCTATTTACTCACTCACTTCTCACACATGCACTCAAGGAGGAGTGGCGCACTTATGGAGGAGGAGGATCTGCTGCTAGGTTATGGCTATCTCTCTTGGTTGGTTGTATCATTGCTCTATCTATCTCTGAGGAAGTTATTGGGGTTTTTCACCTTTATGGTTTTCCCCAAGTAAATCTTTGTGTCTCTTGTGTGCTTGCATTATTGTCTCCATGATTGATATGCTGTAGATATGCTGTACATGTTGTTCTCTCAGTTAAGATCCTAGATCATATTGAAGTAAATTCTGAAAATTTAACAGATTGTTCGATGCATAGATAGATGTGACTGATGTCCTTTGCGATAATCAAGAGTTATATCAAGATGTTAGAGAACCCAGTGTTTCATGATAGATTGAAGCATATCGAAATCAAGTATCACTACATCCGGGATATGGTGCAGAAGGGAGCTGTAAAGCTCAAGTATGTTCCTACAGAGGAACAAGTTGTTGATGTGTTGACTAAGCCTGTGTCTCGTGTAAAGTTTGAATACTTTCGAGACAAGCTTGGTTTTGTTCAAAAGGACCTCCCTCGAAAGAGGGAGTGATGATGATGGGTTCGCAAGGACCTCCCTCGAAAGAGGGAGTGACGATGATGAGTCCAGAAGGACCTCCTTCGAAAGGAGTGATGATGAGTCCGAAAGGACGTCCTTCGAAAGAAGGAGTGATGATGCTGAGTTTGAAAGGACCTCCTTCGAAAGGAGTGATGATGATGGGTCCGAAAGGACCTCCCTCGAAAGAGGGAGTAGTTTCCTGGAGCCTTGGTGTGGCAGCTCTGTCTAGGATTGGTATGTCAGCCTGACAAGGCTTGGTTGATCTTAAAGGATTCGTATGTCAGCCTGGCTAGATCATAGGAGGATTGGTATGTCTGGCTCGGCTTGTTTGGTCCAAAAGTATTAGTAAGCCAGACAAGGCCTGTTTGATCCCCAGGTAGATTGGTATGTCTGACTAGGCTTGTTTGGTTCGAAAGGATTAGTAAGTCAACATCATCTACCAGAGTGTCCACCACAGTGCATATTCCAGATGATGATGATGATGTTGTTCCAGTATTTATATACTGATGGTTCAAGCATTCACATGCTGCTGCTGATGTTTTTCTAGTATTTATATATTGATGGTTCCAGCATTCACATGTTGATGATGATGTTGTTCCAGTATTTATATATTGACGGTTCCAACATTCACATGCTGATGATGATGTTGTTCCAATATTTGTATATTGATGGTTCTAGGCTCCAACATTCACATGCTGTTGCTGATGTTGTTCCAGTATTTATATACTGATGGTGTTCCAGTATTTATATTGATGGTTGATGATGTTCCAACATTTACATGCTGATGATGTTTCGGTATTTACTTACTGATGATTGATGTTTTTGTTCTAGTATTTACTTACTGATGATTGATGTTGTTGTCCCAGTATTTACTTACTGATGATTCATGTTGTTGTTCCAATATTTACTTACTGATGGTTGATGTTGTTGTTGATTTCAATATCCATGTACTGATGATTGATGATGTTGATGTTCCAGTATTTACATACTGATGATGATGATGATGTTGGTGTTCCAGCAGTTCCTTGCTGATGATGATGATGTTGGTGTTCCAGCAGTTCCTTGCTGATGATGATGATGTTGATGATAACGATGATGTTGATGCTCCAACAGTTCCATGCTGATGACGACCATGCTGATGATTATATTCCACCAGATGATGTTGATGATGCCCTAGATATATGATGATGTTCCAAAAATTTCCTATGACATACATAGTTTCACCGTTCAGTTGTACAGCTGTTGATGATGATGTCCGTAGACTACCTTCCTGGTTAAGAGGGAGTGTTAAAGAAATGTAACTGCGGAAGATATTCTAAATGTATTTGTTTATTATATTCCTCCTTCGGGAGATCTCATTAATGTAATTGGTCATGTAAGAGTCATTGAAAGAGTCAATGTAAACTCTCCTTTGTAAGTCAGGTCAATAGTACCCTTAAGAGTCATATTAAATAAGTTATTAAGTCTCCCTATGTGAAGTCGGCCTAGTCAGTTAGGAGAAGTTGGACCTGTTGGGGAAAAAGTCTCCCAACTGAAGAATATAAATAGAGAGGTCGACTTGCTCATTTGTATCACTTATTCACTCACTTGTGCAAGTTCGCATAAGAGGAAGAGAGAAGTTCGTTGGAGAGGAGAAGAAGTTGTTTTTTGTCTTGGGGCTTTATCTTGTATTGGTGAATTCTATATTGAGGAAGTTTTGCCAGGATTTTCTCCCTTGTGGTTTCCCCGAGAGAAATTTTGTGTTCTTTGTGTTGCTGCGTTTGTCTTTCTTTCAGTGATCCTATTGTTTAATTTTATTATGCTAAACAAAGTAAAAAATTAACAAGAGCTTGGGGGTTTCTTTGCTCCACCTGGATGTGATCAACCTACAAGAGACAAGAAGGTTTCCTAACAATCCAAATGAATAAGTGTTAACCATAACTAGTTAGATTAATCATGCATGAGATAACAAGCAAAAATAGTGAACAAAGGTTTTAGAGCAATTTGATCCCTAGATCTACTTCTTATCGATTAAGGAGGTTTCTTAGCAATCCAAGATTAGTTTTCAATGTATGCAGACAAATATTCAATCTTACTTTAGTTATTGTTGGAGTTTACTTTAGTTTACCTTAGTTAATGTTGGAGTTTACCTTAGTTTACCAGACTCTAGCCAACACCTCAAAGTGAAATCGCCCTCTCCTTTTGTAGCCAAGGAGGGTGCACTTGGGTCTTTCTAGACCATGTCAAGGGTAGACTAAAATAATACAAGTGGTGAATCCGCATGAGCATGAGTAATTACAAATCAATGGCTTAGATCCATTTATCAAGTGATGGATCTAACCATAATACATCACAAAGTGCCAAGTCACCTCTTCTAGAGGGCGCATGAGCTAGACCATTTCAATACAATCATAAAATAATCTCAAATTCTATGTGCCATCTCAAAACCATGAGCAAATACCATGTGCCATCCCAGAACCATGAGCAAAAGCCAACAAACTCCTCTAGGAAGTGCACCTCCCAAAGACAAAAGTTCCCTCCTAGGCAAGTGCGCTCCCCAAGATAAGTCAATCATGTGTATAGGTGGAAGGAAGAGTCAAACTACTTCTCTAGGATGAATATCTATCACACATGTGAGTGAAATGAGTAATCTCAACAATCTCATGAAGCTGCCCAACCAAATAGCCATCAAATAAATGACACATGTATATGAGAGTTCAGTGTCATCAAAGGAGGCCGCTGAACATATTTAAACCACTAAGAAGCCTCCACATAATCCTCAGAAGTAACTCATCATGCCAAATAATCATTGAGAATTTCCCGTAATGGGTTGATTATGAATGAAACCATACTTAGGGATTTTTAAATTAAAACTTAGGGAAAAGTTTTAATTTAATACCATTAATCCAAAAATATTTATAGGCATGTGAACTGAAAGGGGAAATTGCCTCTTATGAGTCCAAATATCCTTTGAAGATCATATGTGCCCATGTCTCTAGCTCTGTAGCTCTGATCAAACTAATGTAAATCAAAACTTGGGCTTTTTAAATTAAAGTTTAGGAAAAGTTTTAAATGAAAGCTAGTTAAAACTGACATAAAACCAAGGGGAAAAGGATCAGAATGACTCCTAGAGTGAAGAACACTGCTAACTGATGCTGACACTTGCCTTTGGCATGCTACTCTGTTGGGTTGACCAAGTCAAACTGTTGAAAAGTCAAACTTGGTCAAACTAAATAATCTGGAAAAGAATTATGCAATCAGATTTAGTAGGCTAATTGAAGAGCCAAATGGGTATCCAAATCCATTAGTAGACTTGGATAACGTGCATGAAAACAATGCACAATCTTGGAAATCTGTCTACAAAACACCATGCAATGAGTCCACCACCGCACAGTAATGACTAGTCCATGGCAGTAGTGACCAATTGGGTGATATATACATAGATAAATGGCCAAACGAGAATCCAAATATGTGCTTACAATGCGCGGACCCCATGCACAGCCGAGAGACAGGATTGACTACACACAGAATGGCACCAACAATCACTGGATTCACTGAATAACCCTGATGGAGGCATGATGATGTGTCTGTTTGAGAATCTGATATAATGTCTTATTGTCGCTAAGAAATGTCCTTGGTGGACCAGTAGTAGTAGTAGTGTACATTTGCAAAATCAATGTATGTGATAGATATAATGCATTTAATTGTTTAAATGTGAGTCATCATATAGCATAGTCATGAAAACATGATGATATACCCCATAAGTATTTTCAAACAGGTTTGTCGGATTAATGATCTAAGAACACACTAGTACGATAAAGTATATTAAAGTTTTTACCAAGCGACATGTTCTTCTTTGGGGTGGAGATGGATAACTTACAAGAGGCTTAAGAAGTGGATTGGCTTTAATCGACTGTCTGACTCAAGGTAAGGGGTTCAGGGAGTCCTTAGAGGTCCACACCAATCATCCAAACTACAGTAGCACATGTCAACATAGAAGGGGTGTGTTTTGAGGTACCTTTCCTTTGACCCTGGCATTAATATTTCCCTTATTTCAATTTTATTTTCACTTTTGTTTTTTTAAGCACATGATTAACGTATTGGAAGATACTCGCCTTGGTTTTACACCTTTCTGATACCATTGATGACACGTCTTTAGCTCTGTTGCCAACGAGTGCCCATAACCCCGTTGGAGTTTCCACAGTAAAGCATATATATGCAAATAGGCATGGCCCTGCTACTAGCGAGCGTCCATAGCCCCGACAGGGACTACCTATTCTTCCACTGGTTAACCATTTTATAATAATAGCATAGGGAGTTTTTGGATCTTAGGAAAATGCATTGTTCAATTGTAGTTCTTCTTGACTTTTTATAGTCGACCATGGGGAGAATACTCAAAAGCTTCCTGTACCAAGGTATCACTACAACACAACAACCCTTAGACATAGTTATATAATAGTAAAGCGCAGATGGTGACGAATCTACAAAGGGGGAGAACAGAGTCAAAGGGATGCGAACAAGAGATGGAGTGGTATGGAATCATGGATGATATGATAAGGCCTAAATGATGGTTCCAAAGAAGGGGGAATAGTCCTTATAAATACCAAATTAAAAGTAATCTTGTTGGTAACTTGATACATGGTATGTCATCAAACTACCAACCTTCACCATCGTCAACCTATGCAAGGTACTACTAGCTATACTCATCAGAACAACCAAATACAATAGATCATGCAGTAATAGTAGACAGTATAGTACAACATCAATTAATACATCATCATCATCATCATGGCATAGCAATAGAACAAGGAAGAAATATAACATCATCTCATTGACATCACATCACCAATATCACATAGAAGGCCCATAAGCAGAAAAATGAGCCACAACAGTCTGGATTACATCAACAAACTAGAATAGAGTGAAACAAAAATAATGGCTCAACAACACCATGGAGGAATCCAAGAATGCACCCTTTTGATTTTTCAAGTATTCAGGGGTATCCACATAAGCCTCTAGATAAATGGGTAAAGCATTTGCCACTTTTTCATATGGATGAGGATTTAGATTTTCATCATTTAAAATATTTTATGGAGCATGTTTCATAACTCAAGGTAGAGCATGAAGATTTATTGATCAAATTGTTTAGTTGTAGCTTGGAGGATGATACAAAGGTTTGGTTTAGAAGCCTTCCATATGAAGGGATCTCTTCTTTTGCAAGTATTGTTCAAGAATTCTGGGAATATTGGCATCCAAACTATGAGAAAGGAGGGCACCCATTTGAAGGCATTGATCAAGCATCTTGTCACTGCCTTGAAGAAATCCATGAAGAAGAGCTTGTGCAAGAAGAATCCCTTGAAGGTATTTGTGTTGAAAATCTAGTGGGTGAAGACACTTACTTACCTTTTCCCCTTCCTCATAAAGATGAGGATTTGTTGTGTTTTTCTTCTCAAAATCTTGAAGTGCTTGAAGTATTTTACAATGATGAAGAAGGCAAACCCTTGAGTGATCATCTATTTGAGAATGTATTTTCCTCTTTGTTTGATGATGATAACCAAAGATGTGATATGATTGATAAGCATCTCCTAGAAGCATATTGTAGTTTTGATGGAGATTGATGGAGATCTCTAGGGGATCCTATCTATGATACTTCTAGTGTTGAGAGTGCTAATTTTGAACCCTTTGGACATCAGGTTTTTGAGGATTTTGCCATGATCATTTCCAGGCATGTACATGTTCTAATATTACAGATTTGGAGCAGTATGAGGGTGTTTTTCATGCAGATTTGGGGCAGTCTTGTTCACTCTCTTCCAGATTAATAAATGAGCAAGGACATTTAAAAAAATGAATGTGAAACATAAATCATAAATCATACATGTTGGCGAATAGTTTAGTATTACCATTAGTATTACCATGTTGGCGAATCCTTTTACTTTAAGAATTTAATATTACCGTTTAGTATTACCAAATACTACTGAGAAACTGAACAAAGCGGTTTTTTTTTTACAGTCAACCCGGCCGGTTCAGCTCGGGACTTGGCCAAGTTGTTTGGTTCGGTACCAAACCAGCCGATTTGCACACCAACTCGGCCGGTTCGGTGCCGATCCAATCACCCGATCCGGTTTGAAGGCTGAGACGACTCGGTTGATAATCAACTCGGTCAAGTTTGAGTCCGAGTTCACCGATCTTTAAAACAGTGGTATCAAGACATGACTAAAAAAATGCGAGTGCCTCTGATTGAAATTCTTGTTTATGTGCTCTAGATTGTCTATCAGCCTTTCAAGAAAATGATTTCCGTACTTGTCTTATTCCAATTGTAATGAATGTAATCCTGGTAGTTTTCATGCACAAGCTACAAGAGTTTTTCAATGGTTAGTAACGCATCAGAGCTGACAGAAGACATTTGGTACTCCTCAAGACAATAGTCACTGTTATTGCCATCTAAGGATCAAGAACAATCAGAGTTCGTGGCAGATTGGAGGTTGGACTGGTGCTGTTAGTATAAATACAGTTAATAACCTAAGCAGAACTACAGGCTACAGGAAGATGTGATGGATGAGTGTGACTTATTTCCAATGGAGGCCTGGTTATTGCAAGAATTACCTGAAGCTAAACCTTAACTCAGCATCATTTAACGGTCTGTTTTAAGCACCCCAACAACCAACAGTTTGCAGCGTCAAACAACAGGAATATTCCCGAAGCAAGACTGCCGTTTGAAAGCCAGTAATCTGGATGCCTGTTTAAAGATTATTATAAGCATCAGCCCCAGCATTTGAATCTTGAACGTGCAGCATATATGGAGGAGGCCTTATTAAGGCACAAATGGCTGAATGGAGAGACATTTGCTTCAGGGAAGAAGATTGCTCCAGTATGGTAGGTGTTATCACACCATAGTAGCAGGGCTACTATTCTTGTACAGCAGATATCTGCATATTCCAGACCTTACATTATTCCAGAGCATGGCTATATATTTTGGATCACTCATGATCAGAGCAGTACATTATTCAAATTTTATGACCTTGTGTCAAGGCTGAGCCTTGAGAGTTCAGATTTGATGACTGATGTGACCACTTATCCCATACAGTTTCAGTTCAGTGCCTAGAGATGTACTTCAGCAGTGTTTCAGATGATGCATGATGATTATTATTATGATGATGTTGTATGATCTATGGATATGTTCTCACTAACTGTGGATTATTATCTTGTTGATTTAGTCATGATCATGGCATGTGCTTGGTATATTATTCCTGATGTGGCAAACTATTTAAAATGAACTGTAAATCATAAAATGGACAATTGCTTGCACATTTAGGTCATTTAACAAAACTCACTGGTTTTTCACCTTACATAGATATGGTCTTTCCCGACACCAGATGTCTGCTAGTGTAGGCTCCATATTCACTTGACTCCATCCATACATGACTTTCCTGTTTGACTTTAAACCCTGACTCGTCTCACTTGACTTTCTGATACTGAGGACTTCCCCAGTTTTCTACCTCTGTGTTTGGACCGCATCCCTGTTTATTCAGTGTCTCGGCTCTGAGTTGGTGACAAAACTTGCCTTTGGTGAGTTGGATTGTAGGCCTAAATCATTCTGGTCGGTTGTCCCGATGTTTGGCATTGGCTCGAACTCCCCCTAGTCACTTGAGATGTTGTTGGCTAAAACTGAAAGCTCATGTTCTACCTATGGAAACTTATAAATTCGCCCATGGAAACAAAAAAAAAAAAGGGGCAAGAGCGATGAACAGCTAAAAATACTCCTCGAAGAGTATAAGAAAGGTCCAAAAAGCAATGGTTCTTAAAAGCTATATCTAAACAATTGCTGACCTTATAAATATTTGAAAAACATGCCCTGGATGCAAGCTGCAACTAGTTGTGCTTCTCAGCACATCTGAAATCCGAAGGGTTATGTAGGCCAAAAAGGCCATGGAATAAAATAGAATGATCCTAATGAACCTGGATCAACTTGATGTAGACATGATGCCTAAGTTGAATAAGCACTCTCTAAACAACTTATCCATTTGTGAGACACAGCCATCCCCCGTGTTCTTTTGTCCAGCACAGAGTTTGTAGCTTTCCCCTTTCTCCCAGTCCAAAGTATTTTTGAGTTAAGTTAGACAGGTCAACCCCTTGACCCAACCTTGTTCCTAGCCTTCATCCTTCACTAGCAGTTTGACCATGTCCAATGGGTGAGTTTGTCATTTGAACTATTGTGCAAGTAATTTTATGTAACAAGGGAATGTGCTAACTTAATTAATGCCACTGAATGGATGTTATACTTTGAGCTTAGTTGTGAGAATGATTAGAGAGGCATTGTCTTAGTCTACTGATGTGATTTATCATTGGTTGTATATTCTTGGGATCCGTGATGATGTGGACCATGTATGGATGATTATTGATGATGATTGATGGGCCCACATGTTTGATGATGATATCATATGATGGACATATGATACAGATGATGTTTGATCCAGTTCAGCAGGTTTATTACTACTTCAGATCAGCAGATTATATATTGTCCATATATGGTGGACCCTACAGCTGGCCCATTAGGGCAACCTATGGTGCATGAGTACACATTCCTAGTGGATTTGGGTCTTCTGGATCCATTGAGAAACTTATCTTTCAGTTCCGGGCACTTCTGACAGTGATTGATGCAGTTTTACACTTGTTGACCAGATTTGGGGCTGATTTCCCAGCCTGAGCAGCAGGGGCCCCGAGAGGCCAGTTCACCTAGGGCGCTGATGATGAAGGGGGTGGTCCAGCCACTTGTTTTTACCATTTACCCCCCCTTCTGGAGAGCCTGGTGGGCTCAGATGGACAGCGCTAGCACCCTAGGAGGCATTTTTGGCACTTTCACAGTTCCCGAGGCAGTTAAAAAAATGGGATAAAGTGGTCACTGAGGAAATCGATTTGGGCAATTGAGGCAAGGTTTTGGCATTTGGTTTTCACAGAGGTCTTCCAGGGTGGCATCACTATCTTCCAGTCAGTTTTCACCATGTGGGTATGCCCAGATTGATCACAGGAGGACATTTACTGCTTGACTGTCATGGATTCTGAGGACAGTTTTGGTCATTTTCATTATATTGGATATATTTTATTATTTTATTGTGCCTTGGGGATGAGCTAGTAAGGATTAATACCTCCTAGCCCCACCATGAGCTTATGTTGTCATGTCCTAGTCACCATGAGGTGGATTTTGGGTGCTTATGTTTCCCTAGTGGATGACGTCACCCTCTTATTGTACCATTTAGTGGGGGCGCTATTGTTATTTTAAGTGATCCATGTGATATATTGTTATGGGTCATCTTAGCCATTGATTGTATGATGAGATCTTTTAATCTCAACCACTCATTTGATGTAGTATTGTAGAGTGGTATAGGGTTTTGGTCTTTATTATCCTATATAAGGAGGAGACCCCCCATTGTAAAGCTCACCTTTGGAGCTCTGGAATATTGGAATAGAAGATTTTTTGTGGAGCACATCTCTCTTGCATTGTGGATTCTCTTGCAAATTGAATATACAGTATCTCTTCTATGTATCATTGTGGATTTTGGTGCTTTTACTAATCTTTTGACAGGAAAGTCGAATTGGAGAGAGGAGGGCGACTTCATGAGGGTTATTGTTGGAGGGATCCACATATTCTCTCTTGGGTTGATCTTGTGACAGGGAGTATCATTATTGTATCTTCGTGACATAGTTGATGCTTTCTATTACATCTTTCTACCATTTTCATAATCATCTTGCTTGACTTGTTTCTTTGATCTTGTCTTGTAGGAGGAGGACGATTTGGCTATCTTGGAGAAGGACGTTTTGGTTGAAGCACTTGGATCTCACTCTTGAATATACACATAGGAGAATGCTATCAACTTGCAAGGTGGCCACAAGCAATTGAGGTAAGATCTACAAGGTATGTGCCTCTTTCATCCATTCTATCTTCATTGGTCATAAAACCCTAATAAATTAAAACCCCAATTTTGGTATTTCTTAGATCTACTTAGATCTAGCCTTGCATTTGAAGAGAAATTGAAAACCCACCTCTATAGCATCCACCCCTAGTTGGATCTATAGTTTGGTGGTGATTGGCTAAAATTTGACACACTTTTCAATGCAAAAAGCCCTCTTGAACCAAATCGCACTTCCCTAAGAGAGGCTTTTTGGGTTAGATCTAACACATGGGTAGGTGAGATCCCACTTGATTTGAAATCTAGACACTTGATAACCTACCCCCACATCCTTACTTTGGTGAAAACTACCTTGTGGACATCTCTCCATGTTTTAAGGGGTTAAAACCCCCTTTTGATCTTCTTGGCACCTTAAAACTTAGATCTACAAAGATCTAGCCCTTGGATTGACTTGATCTTTTGGACATACATAGATCGGAGTACTAGTATCCTGGATCTATAATTTGGTGGCCATTGGACTTGATTTGGTCCACCAAAACCCACTTTTTGGCCTTCCTTGAGCAAATCGCACCCCCTTGAAAATTTGAGTTTGTCCACTTCTAGGAGGTGGGTGTTTGAGATTTTTGTGGATTTGGAATCCCCATGCCTTGAAACCTAGGTCTATACTGTCTTTTTGTCACGATCCGCCTTGGGGGTTGCATTCCTTGTTTCAAGGGATTGTGGTCCACTTAGGGTAATCACTTAAAAACCTAGATCTAGTAAGATCCAACCATTGGATCTCATCCAACCCACTTGACTTGGCTTCTAGGTGTCCCGATCTACACTTTGACATACTTCTTGACTCCATTAGCCCATCCAACAAGGCACTAGTCTTTCTCCAAGCAAGTCGCACTCCTTGGGATTCGTGTCAAACCCTAGATCTAGTACATGGGTACTCCTAGAACCAACTCAAACTCATAGATCTAGTCTATATCTAACCTATAGTACCATCCTCACACCTAACTTCACCTTGTGGGTCCACCTAGAACCATTTCACACTTCCCAAGAAACTAGACCCACTTGTGTAAACACATGGTACTTTACCTAGTTATCCTACCCCATCATGTGGCCTAAACCATACATAGGTTGAAACATTAACAATCTCTTACACCTCCCTCAACCATACCTTAACCCTTAGGTCCACTTAGCCTTGCATTGGTTTCCGTAACTCATTACTTACCTACCCTTAGAAACCTTTGTTTGGGTCCAATCAACTGTGATTGGGGTATAGGGTCTCCCCCTTGGTCTAGTTATACCTTGACCTAAAGCGAAGAGTGCCTCGGTTGACGTGACTCCCACCTGCATTGGGAACCGTGGCATCTCTTGGGTCACCTCTTTAGTTGCCTAACTCCTCTACCATCCCGGATGGGATACCTCTAGGGGCAACTACAAGTTGTGTGATAACAGTAGGGTTAAATAGCAGAAAAATAAAAAAAACAACACAGAGCTCCACTATCTAAGAGTTTTGTGCATATAATTGATCCATCTTGGAAATAGTACCCAACTCATTTAAGACAGATGGCATGGAAAGCCCTTTGACATAGTCAAGAAACACCTTTTGGCTTGTTTTCACAGGTGTTGATCTGTTCTATGTTTTGAGGAGAAGGTGAAGTCATTGCCAAAATTGCAGGTGAAGGTCACATTCATGTGAAACAGGATGTCAAAGTTAAAATTTCCCTGGGAATTAATAGTGGTAGCATTATATCAGAGTATGGAAGAGTTCTTAGTTGAATCACATAGTGCACAAGCCCGTAATGCCTGCATTGAGGGAATGTCGGATAAACATGATGTCTTTTACGGAATACGTGAAAGTTCAAAGGCATAAGGAGTTCCTTTTGGATTCAGTGTGAGTATATCATGTCCAATTGCAATGGACATGAACAATGGGTGTCTGTATTCGATAACATGCAGGAGAAAACTTGGTCTTGTAAATCTGTCGTCAATACTCTCACATGGTCTTGCGATCGGTCTGTCTAGCTCGGGAAAGGAGATCTAGAAAATCGTTCGAGGGATTTGACATATTGAAACCCGTAATCCTAAAGGTCCATTACCATAACAGACTTTATTGTTCAACATTGACAAGCAAGAATTCACTGACACGAGCTTTGAATGAATACAATGTTATTTTGTTGTGAACATTTCATGAACATATTTTTTTTCGAAGAGTGTCCTGTACGTGGTGTAAACTGTAAAGCGTTCCCTATTGAAAATATTTTCCCTTTTGCATCGGCCTTAGTTGCCAATATTGAAGATTGTTCTGTTAGAAGCTCCTTACAAAAACATTGCCTAATTTGCTCAAAGGACAATTCTGGAACCCTTTTCGATAACTGTTTCTATGTCCAGTTCAGTGCTTGCTTAGTTAACGGCATTTGAACGGGTTGAGATGCTTGAGCAGAATCAAAGGATAAAGGGAGCATTAAGCACACTTATCCATTCCCTATTATGGCAACATCCACTCCTTTGAGTTCAACTGGTGGAGGGCACTCATCTTGGAGCAGTCTGCTCATAACTCTATGCTTGATTTTGAGGAGGCATCCAACATTAAATATGTCTGGTTCATTTCTTTATGACATTTAGGAGGGTTAGTTGCTTGTTTCTTGGAGGCCACTGGCATTGGAGAGATTTAGGATTGGTGAACCCCTAGACCTAGGATTTGTCCCTCTTTGTATTGATGTCATTTTGTACTCTACAGTCCCTTTGACCTACTTCAATGGTCATGTGTTGGACATTAATAAAATTATCTTATGTTAAACCAATTTTGTGGACCATCTCTTGGAGCGCTACATTTGGATGTTGAGCATTGGATTTGGGCTTGGTATTTTGTTCCTTGTTTGACGGGGAAACCTCCTTATTGGGTCTTATGTATCTTGGATATTGTACTTGTGGCTTTGACCACCACCTTTTATGGATCATGTTAGAGTTTTTAAGGGTTTAGAGGAGTATTTTTGATTTGCTTACTCCTCCCTAGGATAGATCTAGGGTTTTGGTAGATCTATAATTATTCTATCGTAAAGGAAGTTGAGCTCATGTCCTATATACGAGAGCTTCTTCCTCATCTTTAACCATGTTTGGATTGGGGGAGAAATCCCATTAGACTTAATGAAATATCTCTTGGTTCTTATAGATGGTTAAGGCTAGCGCTCCATTGAAAGCTTCTCATATTTTTTATGCATGGTTGGTTAATGGATCTGCAAATTGTCAATGGCATTGAGCTAATAGAGAACTAGACTCTCTATCTTTTATGTGGTTGTCATCAATTGGAAGTATAGTTTAGGTGCACCTTTTTTGCTCTAGATCTTGTGTTTTTTGATGCCTTACATGATAGTTTTCCTCCTTAATGTTCATTTGAAATTTCTGCTGTAGAACTTTTCCTTTGTTTGAACTTGTAATCAACCTAACCATTAGAGAGCAACTAGGTTTGTGCACTACAACTCTATGCCTTTCTAATCATTCCTAGAAAGCCTCATGTGATCCTTGGTTGAACCCATTTTCCCATTGGATAAGACACTGGTCTCCAATCCCTTCATCACTCTATATTTCTCACTGACAAAATCGCTTTGTTTTGTTAGAGTTGCTCTTCAATTTCACCTTGTGCTCCATTGTTAGATTCTAGTAATCTTATCCTAGGGAGTCCTCCCTTGAGCTAGAGAAGAGCTAGCCTAAAGAGTATACGAGGGCTAGGTGTGGTGACATTGGCCTCCTTCTTAGGGCTTCAATCTTGAGATGCTAGTTTGTGTGATAACAGGCCTCTTTCACAGTTTTTATTTGGCCCAAGTCAACAAAGAATTGTCTATCCTCTGTCATGCACTTATGGCTAGATTCTCATC
The DNA here is from genome assembly GCA_027924585.1 of Larix kaempferi. Lineage (NCBI taxonomy): Eukaryota > Viridiplantae > Streptophyta > Pinopsida > Pinales > Pinaceae > Larix > Larix kaempferi. The sequence goes on from BSBM01000799.1 coordinate 11,648,487, forward strand.
ATATCTTAGCTGAGGGGTTTGTTGTCCTTTGAAATTTCGATGGTAATGTCATGACACGTAGCTTTTTTGGTCCTATAACCTTGTTAGCAATTTCTATTTTTTAGCATTTACCATGACCTATTTTCTCCCATAATAATTCTTTTTCCCAGCATTTTTCATGTTCAAGAAATTTTGAATTTTCCTTCCTGTTTGATTCAACCTGTTGATCCTATTGAGATTCACAAGTGAAAGCAAGAGAATTGAATCAAACCAAAAGACGAACCCAAATTTTGAAAGAAACTGACCAAAGGTGCGCTAGAGAGTGAAAAATTCAAAAACGCCAAAGCACAAGTGTGCTGCATAAGAGAAGCACAAGTATACATAAAAAAAGAAAATGATAATTACAAAAAACTCAAAGATATAGGTTCCCTCAGGCATACAACACTTTATAAGAGAGGTCAAGAAGATCACAAGATGATGTTATAGAAATGGGGGTTGTGTATTAATACATAAGTAACACAACTCAAGTAAAGCATTTCCCCCAAGAGGCGTTAATGAACGTATGTGTACAAGTTTCATTAGGTTGGCCTTAGCCACTTCCTAGTATTACAATAAATGATAATAAGTGAGAAAAGGATGGCATCAACCATGAATAAAAATACAAATGATTGTGTTGTCACCATATGTGAGAATTACATCTATAATTCTAATTCCCCCCATTGAGTTGACCAATGAGCATAGAGAGAAAGCATTATATCACAAGATTTACTTCACCCCCTTAATGCTGAACAAAGATATCACTCTCCCTAAACTCCATAGTGCTCCCTCAAGAATCCACCGGTATCCTAAACAATAGAAATCAATCTCTAGAGTGAGTCCCGAGGGAAGAGATCTTGGAATTTTGCAACAATATCATCTTGAGCAGTGAGGGCTCAATTTGGAGGTTGAAAATACTCTTGATAATGCTTGAGGTGACCAACAAAAATCTCCACTACACCAACAATTGTGGAGATAGCCCACTTAGGTAGAGGCTTGGCTCAAGTTGGAGGGAGAGTCGCTAAAAGAGATGGGCCTCCAATGAAGCCATCAACACCATCATCATCATCATCATTGATTTGCTCATCTGTGAATGTGGTCCATTATCTTCCTATGCATTAATTGGAGTAGCATTATCACTGAATTACTCATCTAATGAAGAAAAACTGGAAGGGACATCTTGAGAGGGAACAATGATTGGTATGAGGCTAGATGAATCTATTGTCTCATTAACCCTAGTTATATGTCCATTTACCAATTGAGGGTCCTCAACTCTTGCGCGCTTGAGTCAAAGGAGGATGATACATTGATATCATATATTGAGGTTCTAATCTTCGCTTGGAGGGGCTTTCTGCATATTTTTATGCATGTTCTTCCATTGAGGAATGCCTTTGTGGGTGTTTTCATAGTTATTTAGGCATTAGTTACATATTTGGAGGCATAATGAGGACCATTGACATACTTTACAAAGTGTAGGTGAGGATTTAATGAGGACGCCTTTCATGAGATTATGACACGTGGCATCTAAAACCCCTCTTTCAAAGTCAAAGGCACATGTTAGGAGGAGCACTTGGCCCATGAGGATGTCTTGTCACATGAACACCTTTTTCAATAGTAAAGGGCCTATTTTATGAGCATTCGTCACCGAAGGAAGGTTCCTTGCATTTTATTGCTATATTTATTGAAGAAAATGCCTAATCAATTAGGGCATCGTGGTTTCAAGTATCTAAAGAAGACTATAATCCACTCTAGCACACATACCAAGGACACACCGATTCTTTAAGGGTTTTTATATATTTGATGTGGTCAAAGGGGTTAAGTTGGAGAGCGCTTTAGTTGTGAAAGTGAAAAGTGGCAATGCCGGCCATGTCAAAGCTCTCAACCAATCAAAACAAGCCAGTGCCCTATTTGGAAGGGTTTTAGCAAATGGCATGAATATTTATTTCATAAATTAGTTAGAATTGAAGCCTATAAAAGGAGGCTTCATTTCATTTGCAATTTGTGATTTCAGCTTGGAGAGAAGACCGTAAAACTATTGTTGTGGCTGTTATGGAGGTTTGGGCAAATTCAGAGCTTTGATCTATATCTTCTAAGGGCTGTCATATTCATGTAAGGCTGCTGTTTGGTACTTGTTACTTCTTTGCTGGGATACAATATTTTATTGTTTATGGTGGGTTTGACTAGCAAGCGAAGAGCTGAAAAGAAGGATCTCTTTATCGTCTTGAAGCTGTTATGATTTCAGATCTGGGATACACCATTTTCATGGCTGTTTTTGAATAGAAGACTGCCCTATTGCTTCATACAATTGGGTTGTATGTCATATATTGAAACAGTTACCTAATGGTTGTGCTGGTGTATCTATTTGAGCATTTGTACTTGGCTGTAAACAAACTTTCAGATCTGTTATAACTTATGACTGATAAACAGTGTTGTTTAGTGTGTTTGCTGAGTTATTCTCACTTCATAGTCAAGTTCCAAATACTTAGCATTGTTCCTGTCTACATAACCCTTGGATAAAGCACTAATCCACTGAAAATCACTATGGACACTGCTCATTCACTTTTCGGTCATTTGAAAGACAAGTGAAGAGATGCAGAAAACAATGAGAAGTGGCATGTATTTAAATCATTTTTAACATGTGCTCTTTTCATCTCCTTAATAGTTCTTACTTGTATTGAAAAATTTCATATAAGCCTTTATTTGTGTCATCTATGGAGCTATATTTGTGTCATCTATGGAGCTAGAATTAATGTGCATATACTTTTCCAAATGTTGCCTTTGATTACTCATCCATCTGTGCTTACTAGATCTAAAATTGCCACTGATTTGGGTCAAAATCTACATTAGTGTTGAGGCATATGAAATGTTTTTGGAAGGGTATCTATAATTTTTTGGCATTCTAATATTATTGGTGTGTTGCAGGCAATATTCTGTTACTGGATTACATCAAACTTGTTCTCGCTTGTACATGGTGCAGGTAAGCATCATATTCAGATGATCTGTGTTGTTTTTTCAAAATTTTCTAAGAAAAGTTGCAATTTTATGCATATGAGCATAATCCATCAATTTTATATATACCTCAATCTTCTTAACTATGGATATTGGCAGTACTGCCACCCTTTTAGAAAAAAGCCAGTGGGCATTCATATGAAAGATGGCCTTTAATTAACAGGAATACAAAAGAATAGCGAGTCAGTGAAGTCGTACTGCTCCAAATCTGTAATATTAGAACATGTACATGCCTGGAAATACAATATGATGTTTTATTATATAATATTGTATTGGCCTCTTCTCCAATGCTTTCATGAAGAAAAAATGAATGTGTCTAAACCCTTTCCTTTACCTTTTTGTTCATTAGGTGAGAAATAACCTAACCAAAAGATCCAATGGCTAGGATTAGATCTTGGGTCATCTAAATCCATGGTTGAGATAAAATCTCTTTATCTCAACTTAAAATTAATTTAAGTCACTTTTCTCATTAAATGTCCAAAAAGTCACTTTATATCTCATAAAGTGAAATTAACTTTATATTTCTTAAAGTCAATGCCTAAGAGTCTCATTTTGACATTTACCCTTTTGCTAGACACAAACCACCAAGGGGAACACTTATTCAAGATACAACTTTTTAACACTCCCTCTTACCAAGGAAAGTGTTCTTCACAACTCCCAACTTGTCTTTGAAGAAAACGAACTTGTCTCTCCCAAAAGATTTCGTAAGAATATTTGCTACCTGCTCATCAGTGGATATATATACTGTAGCTCAACTGCTTCCCTTTGAACATAGTCACGAATGAAATGGTATCTGATCTCAATATGCTTTGACCTGTCATGCAATACCGGATTCTCAAAGGGCTTCATGCAACTTTGATTATTACAGTAAATCACCGTAGGCCTCAGCTGCTGACCAAACAATCCCACCAATAACTTGCGAAGCCAAATGGTTTCACAACTACCCTGACTAGCTGCCATATATTTTGCCTCTGTAGAACTCATTGCAACGGACTTTTGTTTCCGAATGAACCATGAGACAACTGTCGAGCCCAAACTAAAACAGCACTCAGAAGTGGTCTTCCAGTTTGTCACATAACCTGCCCAATCAGAACCTGTATAGCCAACCAAGCTAACTCCATCCCCTCTCCTATAGTCCAGACTCCAGACCATATGTTTTGCATTGTTGCAAATGAGCAAAAAGCTGGTCAAAAATTCAAAATACTCTCACAAAAGAGGAAAATACTATTTTCTCAAGGAAATGAAAAGAATTCAATTAGAGCTGTATTCTCTTCTTTTGTCACAAAACTACCTTGCAAACAATGAAGATGTAAAATACTTTAGCACAATGATACCACAATGATACTTGAGCACATGTTTTGTAGCTACCAAGTACACTCTCCTCGGCTCAACCATATACTAACTAAGAGTGTTCACTACAAAACACAAATCTGGCCTGATGTTGACCAGATACATCAACCAGCCAATGAGCTGACGATACAAAGTAGGATCCACCAACTCACTCTCAGAAGCATTAAGCTTCTTCCAGTTGGTGATCATAGGTGTGGACATCGGCCTGCAACGCTCCATCTGAAATCTCCTCAAGGTGTCTACTGAATATTTTCCTTGCCCCAAGAAAATGTGACTAGGCTCCTACCAAACCTCCAATCCTAGAAAATAATGCATCATCCCAATATCCTTCATCTCAAATTCTGAAGAAAGATCTTCCTTGCATCCTGCAATGAGTCTCTTTGAACCTGTAATGAACAAATCATCCACATAGAGCACAAGAATAAGAACATCCTCACCAACCACTATGAAGTAGAGGTTTGGATCCACCTCACGCTTCTGAAAACCCATCTACTACAAGTAAGGATCAATCGTAGAATACCCAAATCTGGGAGCTTGCTTTAGTCCATAAAGTTCCTTTTTTCAACCTGCAAACATGCGAATCTCTTTCATGTATCACAAAGCCTTGTGGCTGCTCGATATATACCTCCTCTTGTATAAGTCCATTTAGAAATGTGATTTTCACATTCATCTGGTGGATCTTCCAACCCATCTCTGCTACAATGGAGATCTCTGCTCTGATCGATGAGTATCTAGCAACTGGTGCAAAGGTCTCATCATAATCAACTCCCTCTACCTATGAACCCTGCACCACAAACCGAGCTTTGTACTTCTCGATGCTGCCATTTGCAACATGTTTGATCTTAAAGAGCCACTTGGAATTCACCACTGATTCCCCTTAGGTATTGAAACCAGTTCCCACACATCATTTTTCATGATGGAACTGTACTCTTCCACCATGGCATCTCTCCATACCTGATGATCTGCGGCCTCCTCAAAAGTAGAAGGCTTGGACTCACGAATACTACTCACCAAAGCCATATAGCTGGAAAATCTCTTCGGTGCTTTACTCTCCCTCACCTCCCTCTTGGGTTTCCCCATAGATTCTCTAGCTCCCTTCAAAATTTCTCTAAGCCATATTGACTTCCTCTTCTTTGAAGTAGCCTCCTGTGGAGAGAACTGCTCCAGCTCTCCCTCATATGACAACTGTCCACCTGAAGAAGTAGCACATGAGGTCTGAGATCCTATAGCCTGAGAACCTGTACCTCGTGATTCTGAAGCTGAAGAACCAATAACCTGAGATCCTGTACATGTACCTTGGTAACCTGTGACCCGTATCCCTATAATTGAAGAATATGTAACTTGTGAACCTTTCACCCCCGATACCTGTGACCCAATACTCTGTGATGCACTCACCCGAGGTGTGGGAGCCTGCTGCTCCCCCTGCTCTGACCCGCCAGACTTCTTGAAGGCCTGATCCTCCTCAAATCTCACATCGCGCCTCACAACAATTTGTCTCCTGGCAGGAATGTATATGCGAAAGGCCTTAGCAGTGTCATCATAACCAACAAAATAACCCTTTTTTATCATGGGCTCTAACTTAGTCCTCTTCTCTAAAGGTACATGAGAGTAAATTAGACATCCAAATATCGTAAAATGACCAGCTCAAGCTTCTTCCTTGTGAAATCCTCTTTCGGAGTTTTACACCCCAAAACCTTATGAGGACTCCTGTTTTGAATGTACATTGCTGTGTTGCAAGCCTCAACCCAAAGAAAGAATGACAAAATTTGATCATTAAGCATGGCTCTCGCTACACCAACAATAGCCCGTTTCTTTCTCTCAGCAACCCCATTCTGTTGTGGGGTATATGGAACTGTCAACTATCTTTTGATCCTCTCCTGTGCACAAAACTCGTTAAAAGCCTTGGAGGTATACTCACCCCCATTGTCTATCCACAACACCTGGATCCTCCTTCCTGTTTGGTTCTCCACAAGAGCTTTAAAACTCTTGGAACCGTTGAAAGTCTTCTTTCGACTATTTGCTCTCCATGAAATAATTCCAGGTCTTGCTGGAGATGTCATCAGTGAAGGTTACATAATACTCATAACCTTTCAAGAAGACATCGAATCACATGGATTAGAATGCACCAAATCAAGTATCCCTGTTGACCTGCTGTCACTGCTAGGAAAGGCACTCTTGGAGTACTTTCCAAGAGCACATCCCTTGCACACATCACTATGCATAGTGCAAAACTCTGGCAAACCTGTCACCATATCTCTCAACATCCTTAGAGATGGATGGTGCAAATGGGCCATCCTCCTGTGCCACAACTCGCATAACTTACTACTGTTGCTGTTGCTATGTGCTTGTTATCACACAACTTGTAGTTTCCCCTATCGGATGATCTTATTCAAGATGGTAGAGGAGCCAGACAACCAAAAGAGGTGACCTAAGAGGGTCTCGATCCCTAGATGGATCGGTTTGTCATGCCAATCGAGACACTCTTCACTTTATGCCACCAAAGCTCAATGTAGCAAAGGGGGAGACTCTGCTCTAACCTAGAGGGAAAGATCTAAGCCAAATCACCAGATCAAACTAAGTGGATAGAGTACGTAAGGTGACTAGCTGATGAAACCCTAGATTTGAGGGATGAAGCCACTAAGGGGTTATGTTTGAGTTGAGAGACTTAGGATAAGCTGATTAGCAACCCGATATGTTTAATTAAGTGACTTAGGAGTTTTAATGAAAGATCTAGGATTGAGGTGTTAGATAAAAAAAACAACCTTGGGGGGATTGAAGGTAAAACTTGAGTTAATGTCCAAAGTACTAGATCAGATGGGAATAAGGGATTTCTAAGTTTCTAACACCTAAATGAGATGGCTTGAGGATAGATATGACAATGTCAACACACACAAGCAGTACCCAGATCACAGATCAATCATAAAATAAGCTAAACCAAGGAGGGCGAATGGGTTAGAGATCATTGCCTTCCAGATTGGGCTGTTGGAGTCCTCCAAGGGTGACGCTCTTGAGAACCCTCTTCGGGCTAAGCTAAAGAGAAATACCTAGAAAGGATTTGCCAATAAATTAAGTTGTGTGACCTAGAGAATTTTTGTAATTTTAGGAACTAGGGTTTTAAAGTAGATCTAAGCCAAGACTAATGGATGGATAAATAAAATGAAAGATAAACACTTGCAATCACTTACTTGGTGTTTGTAGATGCTTTCCGCATGGTGAAGACTAACCCCAACAAGATCAAGTGCAGATTTTGAGTGCCCAGGTCCAAGTAACACGCCCAAGGAGCCAAGTGTGTCCCTCCTTTCCTGCACAACAGAGGAAGATTCAATCAGTAATGCAAGAAAAGTTGGACGATAAACAAAGAGAGACAAATAATGAGAAAGTAAATGGTCATAAGACAAAGATACTCCCTGTTTCAACCAAGATTCGAGAAAGAAGAGCAAGGTGAGTCCCCTTTACAAGTGCGCCCCTCTTCAAATCGACCTCCCTGTTGCAATAAAAAATATGGATCCAAAAGGTACGAGAGCTGCCACAAAGATATTTCAACGCAAGAGGAAGCTAGTATTCAGTCACCACATCTCACACTCATCCACAAGAACACAAGTATTTGATCACAAAATATTTACTTTATTCCAAAAATCCAGAGCCAAAAGCCCCTTTGTCCTCTCTCTTAAATAGATTCGATATAGACCAAAACCCTAACCACTTTTTGAATGAGTGGTTGAGATTAAAAGATACAATGAAGATCATCAATGGTGGAGGTCTTTTTATTTTTTACATACATGGATCACTGATCAAGTCAAAGAGGGGGGCACACTTTTTGCTCAATGATGCCTTAGGAGAGGCCAATACAATATAACATCATGATATAACATGGGCAACAAAAGAAGGGGGACACTAGGGGAATAAATCACCCTAGGATCCCACCTTTTACAATGACATAACATAATAACATGCTACATAGCAAATGATCAACCACAAGTGCGCCCCAAGGGGAATGACGTCCTCCCTACGAAAAAGATAACATCATGTGGAGTCCAGGCTGGATGAAAATAATCCATGTAACATGCATCTAGAGCCATATCTCATCATAATCAACCATCCCTGTGCCATTTCCTCACCCACATTAGCCAAATCAATTTTCCTAGTGAAGCCATGGTCATTTTTTATGAATAAAAACTGCCGGTTGATCATGCTGGAGAATAAAACCATCATTAAGTCCATTTCCTTTGCCCAAAATCAACATCTGAGTGTACCAAGTGAATCAGAGACCTCAAATCCACCAATAGTGACTATACATACTCCATATGTCCATCAAAATATGCATCTGAAGCCCAACACCACATCCAGTATAAAAATATAGCCATACAAATAATAATAATCACTGTAATTGCTGCAGAATGGCCACAAATAAAAAACTGAGCATGGAAATGGTGTACTAGATACACCTGGAGGATAAGTATGCAATCTCGAACACTGCAGTCACTGCCTCGGGAAACGTGTTGACCAAGTCAAACTGGGTTTAACCAAGTCAAAGCACTCAAACTGAGGGTAGAGTAATAATATGGATGGTCCTATATGCATAATAGATGAATAGTGCTCACAAGTTTATGTTAATAACCAGACTAAAACATTAAATACATAACAGTGGCCACATGATCCAATAAAAATATACCTGTGTGAGAGAAACTATCAAGTATTTGTTGCATGAAATTGCAAGTAGTCAGCGCTCCTCGGTGTATTGTGACAAGGGACTAATCGCCTCTCGTGGATCCTTGAAATCTGGCGGTGGTGAGTTTACCAATCACCTGCGGGTTTTGGTGTAACGGTAGTCGTACTACCAACAATTGGTATCAGAGCTAGAGGTCACGAGTTCAATACACACTCGGCTCGCGCTGAGGGGGAGATTGTTGCATGAAATCAAACTGCTAGGATGGGTGAAGTGGAAAAACAAGGCTAGGATAATGGGGAAGGACTTGATGACTTCAACACTGTGATCTCTTGGACATGAGGGAAAAGGGAAAGCCACTTAGACATATGTCAGATAGAAGACACTAGGGAATGGTGGTGCCTCGCAAATGGGTAGAGTGCTTGGAAGGCTTCCAGTAGACTCTAGACAAGCAACCTTTTGCATCTAATTTATTGTCAGCTTTTTGCACATTTCACATTTAACATTTGACATTTAACATTTTGATCATCTTTCACTAGCCAGCCTCCAGGGGCAGGTGCCCCAAATAGCCTTGTGGGCCTCAGATAATGACTCGGTCTTACCACCATTTCCCGCAACCCTCCATAGGTGCGATGGAGTTACCACCTTGTTACCCTGTAGGGGTAAACGACCTTACATCATACAAGGTATAAGTGCTCATCCCTTGGCGACTGACTAGCTACGAAAGATTTTTATTTACTTATTGTTTAGCAACACTGTTTGTAGTTGACTTTTTTTTTGCATCCATTTAGATATAGCATATATGTGTTTCGATGTTTTTTGTAAGAGTACTTGCTTTCAATGACTAAAGGATAACATCTCGGTGACATAGGCCACACACTCCAGAGCCGAGACACAAGGTAAACATGGGGTCTATCCAACAAAAAGGTCTAAATGGGGGGGGTCCTTGATCTCACTAGTCAAAGTACAAGTCGGGACCAAACCAGATAATGGAAGAGACAAATGAGTAGAGAAGGGTGAAAAGGTGATGCCACCAAAGCAAAAGTAGGGCTAAGTCTATGTAAGGTAGGAGATACTAGCAAGCACATGTAATGACCTTACACTAGGAACTCTCTAACAACTCAAGACATAGGTTTCAAACCATGAAGCTCAGAATGCCGCTGTCAGTAAAACATGCATAGTCATAGTAACTAAAATAAACTATAGAGAAACTAAAACATCCAAATGCAATATATATATATATATATATATATATATATATATGGTCAGACATCACCGGTTAACTACTTTGCTCTGTATGAACCATGACTACACCTGAATCATCTCAATGTGGTCTTGTAGGATCAGTCATGACAAGGGGGCAAACTGTTGCTACCGCTAGCTCAAGAATATGTGCATCACCACTGAAAAATAGGCTCATCTCAACCACAATACTGGCTCATGAATGTGAAAAAATCTGGTCTGCATCATGGTGGCCCAGCTACAATGTATGTGACAACAATGCCAAGGCATGAACGTGTTGAGATAAAAGTTTATATAGTTTTCCCCATTAGAGGACAGGGGGTTTGTGGTGTTCTTCCGAGATGGGCATGTACTTGTGCATCCCAACGAATCCAGTGACACTACAACTATAGTGATATGCCCATCTCGGAAGAACACCATAAACCCCCTGTCCTCTAACGTGGAAACTGATATCAAATTCTTTTTCAACCCAGTGACATATAACACATCCCTCACTATCAAGGACATGGACTCACTAGACTCCCACTGAAGAGTCACTGTCCCTCTTCCAACTACCTTGGCAATGGTGTCATCTCCAAGCACCACCTCAATAACTCTACTCTCTGTAAAATCTGTGAAATTCTCATGAACACCTGTCATGTGGCTGGAGGCCTCACTATCAATATACCAAACACTGGGAGTAAATGTACTCAATGAATGACAAACAATCAGGGAAAACTCCTTTTCAAACCTTGTGGAATACTCTTCCGCTTCTATTGAGGCTGCCACCTGCATCTTCTTTTTCTTCTTATTTGGACACTGTCCAGCATAGTGTCCAAACTTCTGACAAGCAAAGCGCTTGACTTTGCTCATATCTTTCTTTTGCTCACCTTGCTGCTTAGCCCCACTCTTGGGACCCTTCTTGAACTTCTTTTTGCTCTTTGCTGAAAGAGCAACATTGTCCTCATCATTACCAACATATGAACTCCCCTGCACATATGCTCTTTGAGTTTCCTCCTGTATGAAATCGTCCCAAAGTCAATCCCACTTGGGTAGATTTTTCTCTTGCCACAACAATTTCAATGGAAACAGCCCATGGCTTGGTCACACCATTCAAGCCTGTGTGCACAAGTTCATTGTCAGCAATAACCTCTCCAACTACTCCTAGCTCATCTCGAACTTGAGTTATCCTGGTAAGATAAGTGGCAACACTTTCAGCCTTTGGTGATTTTTATGTTTTTTAGTTTCTCCCTCAATACCATCTTCCGATTTTCGTTGGAACTCTGGTAAAGTCTGGTTAAGGCATCCCACATCTCATAGGCATTGTCCTTGCCTATCACATGTGGAATCACATGATGCTTAATAGCATCAAGGATGATTCTTTTGGCCTTGATGTTCTTTTTAGTGTAGGCTGCCAAAGCTGTTGCATCTATAGGTACCGTCACAGGTTTCGCTTGTGTACTGTTCACAATATCCCACAATTCACACTCCTGCAGAAGCAAGACAATTCTCTCTTTCCATGGGCTGAAATTGGCATCCCCATTCAACCTGTCCTTCACAACTGAAAATAAGTCCAAATCCCTGTCTGGTGAACAAACAAACTCTCTCCTCTTTCAGTACTTTTGTCAAACAGTTTGCTTTTTGCTGATTTTCCCTCTTTAGTATGGTAGCTCCGATACCATGTAAATTTTCAAACCAAACCCGGTTTCAAGTCTTGATGAGAAATTTCGTTTAATGCCCAACCCACATGTGCATATAAATATAAATTTTCCTTTTTCTCATAAACAAGAAACACATGAAATCTGACTTCAGATACTGGAATAAAATCAATATATGCAAACCTAAATTTGACTCACATATTTTTTTGGTCAAAGACCCTAGAGAAAACCCTTGCGCGAAACCACTGAGAAAGAGCTCATTTTATTTGCTTTTCAGGAAGAATTACAGCAATATAAATATTAGTATTAAATGTCAACTTATCTCAACCACAGTGAGCAAACTCTGCCTTGAAAACTGTGCCACAATCTGCCCCGTAAACAGTGCCACAATCTGCCTCAAAATTTCTGTGCAATGGTTGTACAGCAATGCCTTGATTTTCATGCCCACCTCTGCTTGGAAAATCACGCCCTTCAGCTACAGTATGGACTTCTCTCCAACTGTACGGACTGCTGCAATTAATGCCTGTATGGCCTCATTTAATGCTGCCTGCTGCTCCTCAATTTATGTACTAACAATCTTGGAAATCATGCCCAATTCTTCCTGCTTTACGATTTGCGTGGGAATTCATACCCTCACCTTCTCTCTCTTGTCTTCTCGACTTCTCTTCTCCAGTGTTCTCATGAAGAAAAATTGAAGGTCATTTCATTAGGTGAGAAATGACCTAACCGAATGATCCAATGGCTAGGATTAGATCTTGGGTCATCTAAATCCATGGTTGAGAATCGAGATAAAATCTCTTTATCTCAACTTATAATTATTTTAAGTCACTTTTCTCATTAAATGTCTAAAAAGTCACTTTATATCTCAGAAAGTGAAATTAACTTTATATCTCATAAAGTTAATGCCTAAGAGTCTCATTTTGACATTTCCCCTTTTGCTAGACTCAAGCTACCTAGGGGAACACTTGTCCAAGGTACAACTTTTTAACAAGTGAGAGGGGCATTGATTATGAGCAGATCTTTGCATTTATAGAAAATATGAGCACAATCCGACTAGTTTTAGCCATAGAAGCACAATGTGGTTGAAACGTCCATTGGATGGACGTGGAGAAGGAGCATTTATGTATCAATCGCAAGGGTTTGAGGTTTCAAGGAAGGAGCATTTTGTTTGTAGATTAAAAAACACTTGATATGTGAAGTGGGCACCTAGGGCAATACTTGGTTGAACAGGGGATCCAGGGACCAACCTATACTAAAAGCAGTGGCAATGCTATCATCCTACTGAGCATTTATGTAGATGATACCATTATTACGGGTAGTGAAGCAAGCATGATTGAACATATAAAATCAAATAGTAGAAACGATCAGGGACGATTATTGAGAGGAAAGAGAAAATAGAAACCCAACATATTAACTTTGCTCTTATGGCCAAGGTTCAAGAAGTATTCGAGACATAGGTGTTCAAAGAAGCAAAAGGGAGAAGGTGATGACTATTGAACATGGAAGTTCAATGAAAAATTAGACATGGGTTGTCATAGCACTTCACCAGGGAAGAAATCCATTGGCTGCAAATGGGTTTATAAGGTCAAGTATAAGGCAGATGGAAAACTTGACAAGTACATGGAACAATTGTTAGCAAAAGCATTCTTTCAGTGAGAGGGCATTGATTATGAGGAGACGTTTGCTCCTAAAACAAAGATTAGCACTATTCAACTAATTCTAGCCATAGCAACATAGTGTGGTTGGAAGGTCCATCGGATGGACGTGAAGAGCGCCTTCCACAATGAAGGTTTGAAGGAAGAGGTTTATCTGTATTAACTAAAGGGGTTTGAGGTTTCAGGGTAATAGCATTTTGTCTACAGATAAAAGAAGGCTCTATATGGCATGAAGTAGGCACCCGAGGCATGGTACATTAAGATTGATAGGTACTTGGTTGAATAGGGGTTCCAGTGTCCAACCTATACATCAAAAGCAATGGTAATGATATCCTATTGGTCATATATGTGGAGAGCATCATTCTTATAGGTAATGAGACAAGTATGATTGAACATATAAAATCAAACACTAGAAATGATTGAGGGACAATCATCGAGAGGAAAGAGCAAACATAAACCTAATACGATTAACGTTGCTCTTATGGCCAATGTTCAAGAAGTATTCGATTCACAGGTGTTCAAAGAAGCAAAAGGGAGACCTGAACGGTAGAAGGCAATATTTGTTGAACATGAAGGTTAGATGAAAAATCAGACTTGGGATCTCACAACACTTCCACTAGGGAAGAAACCCATTGGTTGCAAATGGGTGTACAAGGTCAAGTATAAAGTAGATGGCAAACTTGACAAGTAAAAGGCACGGTTGGTAGCAAAAGGGTTCTCTCAACGAGAGGGCATTGATTATGAGGAGACCATTGCTCCTACAATAAAGATGAGCACAATCTTACTAGTTTTAGCCATGGTAGCATAGTGTGGCTGGAAGGTCCATCAGATGGACGTGAAGAGTGCCTTACTCAATGGAGATTTGAAGGAAGAGGTCTATGTGTATCAACCACATGGTTTTGAGGTTTTAGGGAAGGAGCATTTTGTTTGCAGATTAAAGGAAGCTCTATATGGCATGAGGCAGGCACCTAGGACATGGTATATTGAGATTGATAGGTCCTTGGTTGAATAAGGGTTCCAACAACCAACCTATACATCAAAAGCAGTGGTAATGATATTATCCTATTGGGCATTTATGTAGGTGACGTCATTACAGGTAGTGAGGCAAGCATGATTGAATAGATAAAATCAAACATGAGTAAAGCTTTTGACAAGAGTGATTTGGCCCAATGTTGAAAAAGTCACCGATTTTTCAGGAAAAAGCGCAAAAATCGCGAGTTTTTCCTCTAGCCAATTTTTCGGTGAGGAAAAATCACGATTTTTAAAATTTTGAAAAAATCGCGACATTTTGGAAAAAATCGTTGAGGATTTTTCATAGTTTTAAAAACTCGGGTTTTTTTTTTTAAAATTTGATGAGTTTTGTACAAGTGACATTGATGTCAACAATACTTAAATTTTTAACATTAGCATTAATTGTTTCAGGATGTTTGAGAGTGGTTCCAACCTCATCGGACTTCATATGCAAAAAGTAGAATTTTAGATCCCGTTCAGAATTCAACAGACTTAATGGTTTTCAGGATTTCAGAATTCCGATGTTTCCAGTGGATTCTATCATGTATGTGGGTAAGGGATTGGAATTTAATGAAGCAGATCAAACTATCTATGTACCTTGATGTTGGTGGTGTCAATGCCTGATTGTTGAAGTTGATTGAATTCCTCTGTCATGACCTTTATAAAAAATCCCGTTCAGTCAAGCAAAATCACTTATTAAGCATAGGAAGCTCTTTCTACCTTATTTTAATGCTTGGATTAAGAAGTTTCATAAAAAATGTAGGGTTTTAATTGATGTCCTTGGAGGATCAACTTCGAGATTGGAGGTAGAGGCAAGGTCTAGAGCCTAGAGGTGGGGGAACATGGTGCTATTGATGAATATGATCTCAACATAGACAATGATTTTGATGATTATGTTTTTTCAATTTTGATTTAGATATGTATTGCACTTGGTGCCATTTTGATAATATTTTGTCTCTAATGGTTTGGAATCATAGATTGGAATCTTTAATATATTTTTTTTCATTAAAATTGTAAAATTTTATGTATTTTTTAGCAGTCTGAGTCATTGAAATCAAACTGCTCCGAGTTATTTGCATCCACTACATCTATATATTAGCGCTTTCTCCATATTTATGTTCCAATGTGTTTATCTGATGTTATTGTTGCGTTATATGTTTAAAATTCTGAAAAAAATGAATGTATTTTGTATTTTTTAATGTTTGTTGACTTTAGCCGATTTTCCCTATTTTTTCGCCGATGTTGCCTAGAAGTTGTATTTGGGATCCTTGCCGACTTTTTGCTGATGCCGACTTTTTCAACATTGATCTGGCCTCCTACATTACTATCTAGGTATAGAAGTTTAGCAAACAAGGAACAACATTTTTGTCTCAAACAAAATATGCTAGGAATTTGCTTGACAAGTTCAGAATGACGGATTGCAGGATCTCGTTTACACCCATGGAGAAAGGGCTGAAACTTTCAGCCAAGACCGACTTTGAGGCAGTTAATGAGTTAGTCTACAGTTAGCTAGTGGGTAGCTTGATATATCGTATAGCCACTAGGCGTGATTTAAGTTATGCCGCGAGTTCCATTTCTAGATCCATGACAACACCAAAAGCAAAGCATTGGACTGCAACAAAGAGGGTGTTAAGATATGTGAAAGGGACGCTTGACTTTGGCATTTCATACCATAGTTGAAAAAATTGGCATTGGCAAAAAATTGACAATGGTCCCAAATACAACTTCTCGACAACATCGGTGAAAAAATCAACAAAAATCGGCAAACTGCAACAAACATAAAAATTACAAAATATATTCAGTTTTTCATAATTTTAAACATATAAAGAAACAAAAACATCAGATAAACACATTGGCACATAAATATGGAGAAAGCGCTGATATATATGATGTAGTGGATACCAAATAAAAAATTATACATCAAAGTTTCAAAGATTGGAAATTTGGAAGTTTCAACACTGGTTGGAACATTGGTCATCCCCCCTCCTCTAGGCTCTAGCCCTTGCCTCTATTTCGAATCTTGAAGTTGATCCTCCAAGGACATTAGTCAACACCCTACAAGTTTGATGAAACTTCCTAATCCAAGTGTTAAAATAAGATAGAAAAAGCTAAGTGATTTTGCTTTGTCGAGAAGTTGTATTTGGGACCATTGTCAATTTTTTGCCAATGCCAATTTTTTCAACTATCGGTGAAAAAATCAACAAAAATCGGCAAACTGCAACAAACATAAAAATTACAAAATATATTCAGTTTTTCATAATTTTAAACATATAAAGAAACAAAAACATCAGATAAACACATTGGCACATAAATATGGAGAAAGCGCTGATATATATGATGTAGTGGATACCAAATAAAAAATTATACATCAAAGTTTCAAAGATTGGAAATTTGGAAGTTTCAACACTGGTTGGAACATTGGTCATCCCCCCTCCTCTAGGCTCTAGCCCTTGCCTCTATTTCGAATCTTGAAGTTGATCCTCCAAGGACATTAGTCAACACCCTACAAGTTTGATGAAACTTCCTAATCCAAGTGTTAAAATAAGATAGAAAAAGCTAAGTGATTTTGCTTAATTGAAGGATACATTTTTATTAAGGTCATGAGAGAGGAGTTGAATCAACTTGAACAATTAGGGATCAACACCACCAACATCAAGGTACTTAGAGAGTTTGATGTGCTTGATTAAATTCCAATCCCTTACCCTCATACATGATAGAATCCATTGGAAATGTTGCAATCCTGAAAAGTATTGTGTCTGTTGAATTCTGAATGGGATTTAAAATTCTACTTTTTGCATATGAAATCTGATGAGGTTGGAATAACTCTCAAACATCCTAAAACAATTAATGGTAATGTTAGAAAATTTAAGTAAAAGTGACACTTATACGTTAAGAATTTAATATTACTGACTTCATTGTTTTTTTTTTTAGGGGAATCGACAACTGGATTTGGGCTGGTACTCACGTGACATGGGGTCTAGGGATTCAATCTCGCTACCGCTATACCCGTAGGTGCATCCACAGGGCCCGAACCATGGTGCACGGGTGAGTTTGGGGGGATTCGAACACATGACCTTCCATAACTGATTACAACTTCTCATCTTTACCACTTGAGCTCTCCCCCACGGGCTTTTACTGACTTCAATGTTAGTTTGTACAAAACTGGTCAATTTTTTTTTAGAAAATATGTGTTTTTACAACTATGAAAATGACCCCAAAAATTTCGAAATTGGCCTTAAAGCTTGCGACCCAGCCTCCCTGGCGATTTTTGGGGTTGTTGCATGATTTTTCCTAAAAAATTGATCGGCAAGCCAAAAAAATCGCTATTTTTTGGGAAATTGACAATTTTTCAGCGATGTTTTCAACTATGTTTCACACAACATAACCAAAGATCCTAGGTTGTGTTGATACACAGATTCATATTGGGTAGGTCACGTGGATGACAAAAAATCAACCTCTTGATATGTATTCATCCTTGGGACAGGTGCAATCACATGGACCAACAAGAAGCAACAGGCAGCAGCCCTTTTATTGATAGAAGTACAATATCGAGGAGTAGTGAAAGGAACATGTGAGGCAGTTTGGCTTAGGAGGATGCTGCAAGATATGAAGATGCAGCAGATAGAGCCGACACCCCTACTCTGCAACAATCAGGGGGTGCTCAAGCTAGCCAAGAATCCAGTCTTCCATTAGTGTACCAAGCATGTCAAGCTACATTGCCACTTCACCAGAGAGCTTGTAGAAGATGGAGTTGTTGAGCTGTAGTACTGTCCCACATAAGACCAAATTGCAAACATTTTCACCAAGCCTTTGGGTCCTAAAAAGCATATAAATTTTCAAGATAAAATTGGTGTAGCTAGTAGATTGACCATTAGGGGAGGGTGTTACAGTAAAACTTAGTTTATATAATAGTCAGTTAGATATTAGACTTATGCAAATAAAGTCACTTCCGACTTTACGTTATCGTGTGCTTTTATGCTATATGTCGCTTTATTGTATTTATTGGTCTATCCTGCATTCATAAAGTGGAGTGACTCGACTTCATTGTAACCCTATGTAAGAAGGCTTTTTCTTTCTCATCTATGTAATACATTACGATAACTCTTTTGAGTTATTATTGGTTTCTTTATGTGCTTGATTTCCGTGATAATTTTCAGCCTTGCGTCTGTAATGAAATAGTGTATAAAACAGCAGTGGAAAGAATACAATATTTCACATTCAAATAGTCCAATCTTCTAGGTGATCCATGGAGAAAATATACCAAACAACCTAGATAAGTTTCAACCTTGTTATTGCTTGATTTAGCACTTGGGTGAAAGAGTCCCAATCCCATAGTGCTATCAAGGAGCAACTTTGGAAGAGAGCACCACTGTCACCTTAGTGCTAACTTCCCACTTTTAGACCAACTCTCAAGGTCAAGGGAGGCTTCTTCCCTAGGGTTGATTAGATTGATTTTAAAGAGAGCTAAGAGAGAAGACAACTTAGTTTGGATTATTAATGTGTGTTGACAAGTTAATCTTCCCAAAGCATTTAATCATGTACAATGTTAAGTTGCACAATAGATCAAATACCTAAAATGGAAAAGCTCAGAGATGCAACATCAATTATGGAAAAGAGTGTTAGTTTTTGTACCTAGGGAAGTGTTCCCCAAGTGACATTTGCCTAATGTCACTTAGAAGGGGGGAAAATGTGACCCTCACATTAATTTCACTTAATGAGACTTTATAAAATGAAAGTCACTTTTTGATAAATTTAAGTGGGTGAGTGAATGTTATTTATGTGATTTAAATAAAAGGTATTTTCACTCTCATTGAATCTCAACCATCAGATTAGATCTACCGTTGGATTAGAACTCACTTAGGGTTTGATCAAAAAGGCATGAGAGAGGCATTCTTTCTCACTTTTGCAGATTGAAGTGAAGAGAAAGAGCTAGAGAGAGAGCTAGGGCATTGGCACGATTTCCAAGGAGAGAGTGTGCACAGAAATCGAGGAGTCTTACAGCAGCACGAGTTTCTAGGTGGCATAGTTTTCGAGGCAAAGAATTATTTAAGTGGGCACATTTTCCCAAATCCGTATAACATAAATTAGTGGCACAATTTTTGAGGTAACTTGCAATAGGAAGAAGGCATGGTTTCCCAGGCCCGTACAGCTGCTCAGTTGGAACAGAAATCGAGGACCGTACAGTCATTAATTGTTGTACCGTACAACACAGTTTTCGAGGCATTTATTGTAGGGTACAATTTTCTAGAAATGGCACGGGTTTCAAGATCCGTACAACAACATTAATTGCTACTATACCATACATGAATTTTCTATGCATTTGCACAGAAATCGAGACAGTGTCTTGGCACATTTTTCGAGAATAAAATTACACAGAAATCGAGGCAGCCTTGCACAGAAATCGAGGAGCTCAGCTGGGTGATTTGGTTGGTTGAGATAAGTACATCTTGTCTGTAAAATTAATGTACTGAAATATTGATGAAGAAATAAAATCTCTCTCTCTCTCTTGCTGGTTTGCCCTGTGGGGGTTTTTCCAGGGCACAGTTGCCGAAAATTCCGAGTCTCTATCTTTTATGGTGTGCATGTTTAAATATTTATTTTCTGCCTGTCAGTTGATTTTACAGCGTGTTTAATTGTCTCAGAAAAAATTTCATAAGTAACTTTCAGCCTATGCAAAACCGGCTGCTAGTGAAAACCATTGAAATGTTGACATAAACCAGCAAGCAGTAAAACTCAGAAAATTTACATGGTATCAGAGCGAGGGGGCAGAAAATAGTGATATTTTGCAGACACACAGAAATTTCCAGAACAACACTTTGTTGGGTTCGCTGAAAGATGGCTACAGGACTTAGGTTGGAGGATAGGCTGAATGGGACGGTGAATTTTGTGCTATGGAAGGCCAAAATTTTACTGATATTAGAGGAGAATGAACTATGGGAGGAAGTGGTTAGGAATACTACAACAAATCCGGTTCAGATTCCCGCTGCTACAGATGCAGCAACACTATCAGCCTTCAACAAGAAGGACTGTAAGGCTAGGAGGATTATCCTTGATGCAGTTAAAGACCACATTATCCCTCACATTTCAGGCAAGACTAGGGCACACTTGATGTGGACAGCTTTGACCAGTTTGTATGAGAGTACCAATGAGAACCGAAAGATGGTTCTCAAGGAGAAACTCAAGAGTATAAAGATGAATGGAGGAGAGGGAGTCACAGCATACCTCACTAGGATATTTACAGTTTGGGATGAACTGCCAGCGGTTAAGGAAGTGGTATCTGCTACTGAGCTTGTACGTACAGCAGTGAATGGGGCTTCAAAGCCCTGGGGTGCATTTGTGCAGGCCATAGTGGGTAGAGAGAACCTACCGTCTTGGGAGAGACTGTGGGATGACTTTGTGCAGGAGGAGACCAGGAGAGGTCTCGTACAGGGCAGTTCATCACAGAGTGGGGTAGATGAGGAGAACGTGGCTTTGACAGCCAAGGGAAAGAAGAAGAAGGGTCCCAAGAAGGGTGGGGCCAAGCAGCAGCAGTAGCAGGGTGGACAGAAGAAGGACTTGAGTAAAATCAAGTGCTATGGTTGTCAGACGTTTGGGCACTATGCTTCAGAGTGTCCAAACAAGAAGAAGAAGAAGGGACAGCAGACAGCAGCCTCAGCTGAGGTTGATGACTTTAGAGACAGGTTTCAGAGGGAGTTTTCCCTATATGCTGGACAGATTGAGAGAGAGAGAGTCTCTTTAGCCACCAGCACAGATATGGATATGGAGAGTGAGCATTCATTGTTGGCAGGCCATCAGACGAGTCCATCCACCACTAGTACTTGGTACATTGACAGCGGAGCCTCGAGACACATGATATGTACTCAAGAGTTGTTCTCCGAGCTATCACAGTCAGGTAGAGATGTGGAGGTGGTACTTGGTGACAACACCATTGTTAGAGCAGTTGGTCAGGGGACCATTACATTTCAGAGGGAGTCTATGAGTCCCATGATTCTGAGGGATGTGTTGTATGTCCCTGCGCTGAAAAAGAACCTTGTTTCAGTTTCCACTATTGAGGACAGGGGTCTTGGGGTGTGTTTCTCAAAGGGGAGAGTGCAGGTGTTCCCCAGGACTACAGGTGTATCTACCCCCATGGACATTGGAGTTAGATGTGGAAGATTGTACAAGTTATTGTTTCAGCCGCAGCACAACAGCAGCAGTGAGCTATGTGAGCTATGGCATCGGAGGATGGTCCACTTACATCACCCAGCTCTGAGATTGTTGAGGAGCATGGTTATAGGTTTACTCGAGTTCAGCAGTGAGCAGAGTGATGTGTGCAGGGGGTGTGCTTTGGGAAGGTACACCAAGACTGCTTTTCCGAGCAGTGACACGAGAGCAACAGGAGTGCTTGACTTGATCCATTCTGATATTTGCGGTCCTATGTCATCGGTCTCTTTGAATGGTTTTGAGTACTACATCATCTTCATTGATGACTACTCTAGGAAGACCTGGATCTACTTCTTGAGGAGCAAGAAGTCACACCTAGTTTTGAGTGTCTTCCAAGGGTTCAAAGCCCTTGTGGAGAAGCAGGCAGGGAGGAAGATCTGAATGTTGAGATCGGACAATGGGGGTGAGTATACCTCCAAGGAGTTCGATGCTTTTTGCAGACAGGAGGGTATACAGAGACAACTGACAGTTCCCTACACTCCTGAGCAGAATGGAGTAGCAGAGAGGAAGAACAGGTCGATTGTGGGAGCAGCAAGAGCGATGCTTAATGATCAGGGGTTACCGTTCTTTCTATGGGCAGAGGCATGTAGCACTGCAGTTTATCTGCAGAACAGGAGTCCTCACTGTGCTTTGGGGAGGAAGACTCCAGAGGAGATGTACACAGGCAAGAAGTCGGAGGTGAGCCACTTTCGTATATTTGGTTCTTTGACTTACTCTCACGTCCCTTCTGAGAAGAGGACGAAGTTTGAGCCCACTGCTGAGAGAGGCATATTTGTGGGATATGACGAGACTTTGAAGGCCTATCGGCTTTACCTACCTGGCCAGAAGAGAATTGTTGTTAGGCGGGAGGTGAAGTTTGATGAGGAGAGAGCCTTCAGGAAGTTGAGAGAGATGGAGCAGGGGGAGCCATCAGCGCCCACACCTCAGTTGACACAGGCTTCTTCGATATAGGTTTCAGGTCCACAGGTTTCTGGAGTGACTGGATCACAGAGTACAGGCACAACTTCTATAGGTTCAGTGGTTCAGGTGACAGGTACTTCAGGGATAGGTTTAGGGACAGGTATAGGTTTAGGTTAGTAGGTTACAGGTTCTTCAGGCACTAGTTCATCGGTTACTGGTCCTCGGGGTGTTGGACCTTCTGCTTCTGGAAGTTCCTCTGATGAGGATAGACCAGTTTGGGAGGAGCCTTCAAGGAAGAGGAAGCCTAAGTGGTTTCAGGATACCTTGAAGGAAGCAGAGGCATTTGGTAGGCCCCAGGAGGAGTTCAAGACAATTGTGATGCCAGATAGGTTGGGGATGGCTCTTGTTGCGAGTCTTCGTGACTCTGAGCCTTCCACATTTGAGGAGGCTTCTCAGCATCAGGTATGGAGAGATGCCATGATGGAAGAGTACCATTTCATCATGAAGAATGATGCTTGGGAGATAGTGCCGGGACCTGAGGGGAAGTCAGTTGTGACTTCCAAGTGGCTTTACAAGATAAAGCATGTTGCAGATGGCAGTGTGGAGAAGTACAAGGCTCGGTTTGTGGCTCAGGGGTTTTCACAGGTTGCGGGAGTTGACTATGATGAGACTATTCCGCCAATTGCTCGGTATTCTTCCATCAGAGTAGTGATATCTATAGCAGCAGAGATGGGTTGGAAGATCCACTAGATGGATGTGAAGACCGCATTTCTCAATGGTCTTCTGTAGGAGGAGGTGTACTTAGAGCAACCACAGGGATTCGAGATTCATGGGAGAGATTCTCATGTGTGCAGGCTGAGGAAAGCCTTGTACGGATTGAAGCAAGCTCCTAGAGCTTGGTACTCGAGGATCGATGCATACTTGACTTCGATGGGCTTTCAGAAGAGTGAGGTTGATCCCAACCTTTACTACATTGTGGTTTGTGGAGATCCTCTCATTCTTCTGTTATATGTTGATGACTTGTTTATCACTGGAGATGAGCATCTCATTGCACATTGCAAGAGAGACCTTGTAGCTGAGTATGAGATGACTGATATTGGGCTGATGCATTACTATTTGGGGATGGAGGTTTGGCAGGAGCCTGGACATATTTTCCTGGGACAGGGGAAGTATGGAGTTGATATTCTGAAGAGATTTCGGATGGAGGACTGCAGGCCTATGTCTACACCTATGATCACCAACTGGAAGCAACTTCATGCTTCAGAGGGTAAGTTGGTGGATCCTACACTTTACCGTCAGCTTGTTGGATCATTGATGTATCTGGTCAACACCAGGCCAGACTTGTGTCTTGCGGTGAACACTCTTAGCCAGTTCATGGTGGAGCCTAGGAGTGTACATTGGACTGCCGCAAAACATGTGCTGAGATACCTAGCAGGCACAATGGACTATGGTTTGGACTACAGGGGTTCGGGTGGAGTCAGCTTGGTTGGTTTCACATATTCAAACTGGGTAGGTTGTGTGAGGGATCGGAAGAGTACTTCCGGTAGTTGTTTCAGTTTGGGCTCGGCAGGAGTGTCGTGGTTCAGTCGAAAACAGAAGTCCGTTGCATTGAGTTCTGCTGAGGCTGAGTATATGGCTACCAGTCAGGCTACTTGCGAAGCATTGTGGCTTCGTAAGTTATTGGTAGATTTATTTGATCAGCAGCTTAGACCTATGGTGATCTATTGTGACAATCAGGGTTGCATTTAGCTCTCTGAGAATCCGGTGTTCCATGACAGGTCAAAGCACATTGAGATCAGGTACCATTTCATCCGAGACTACGTTCAAAGAGGAGCAGTTGAGTTGCAGTATATTTCCACTGATGAGCAGGTAACAGATATCTTGACGAAGTCTTTGGGGAGGGGGAAGTTTGTCTTCTTTAGAGATAAGTTGGGAGTGGTGCAGAACACCTTCCTCGGTAAGATGGAGTGTTAGTTTTTGTACCTAGGGAAGTGTTCCCCAAGTGAATTTTGCCTAATGTCACTTAGAAGGGGGAAAAAGGTGACCCTCACATTAATTTCACTTAATGAGACTTTATAAAATGAAAGTCACTTTTTGATAAATTTAAGTGGGTGAGTGAATGTTATTTATGTGATTTAAATAAAAGGTATTTTCACTCTCATTGAATCTCAACCATCGGATTAGATCTAATCTTCACCGTTGGATTAGAACTCACTTAGGGTTTGATAAAAAAGGCATGAGGGAGGCATTCTTTCTCACTTTTTGCAGATTGAAGTGAAGAGAAAGAGCTAGAGAGAGAGCTAGGGCATTGGCACGATTTCCAAGGAGAGAGTGTGCACAGAAATCGAGGAGTCTTACAGCAGCACGAGTTTCTAGGTGGCATGGTTTTCGAGGCAAAGAATTATTTCAGTGGGCACATTTTCCCAAATCCGTACAGCAGAAATTAGTGGCATAGTTTTCGAGGTACCTTGCAGCAGGAAGAAGGCACGGTTTCCCAGGTCCGTACAGCTGCTCAGTTGGCACAGAAATCGAGGACCGTACAGTCATTAATTGCTGTCCCGTACAGCACAGTTTTCGAGGCATTTATTGTAGGGTATGATTTTCTAGAAATGGCATGGGTTTCAAGGTCCATACAGCAGCATTAATTGCTGCTGTACCGTACAGGAATTTTCTGTTCATTTGCACAGAAATCGAGACAGTGTCTTGGTACATTTTTCAAGAATAAAATTGCACAGAAATCGAGGCAGCCTTGCACAGAAATCGAGGAGCTCAGCTGGGTGATTTGGTTGGTTGAGATAAGTACATCTTGTCTGTAAAATTAATGTACTGAAATATTGTTGAAGAAATAAAATCTCTCTCTCTCTCTCTCTTGCTGGTTTTCCTCGTGGGGGTTTTTCCAGAGCACAGTTGGCGAAAATTCTGAGTTTCTATCTTTTATGGTGTGCATGTTTAAATATTTATTTTCTGCCTGTTAGTTGATTTTACAACGTGTTTAATTGTCTCAAAAAAATTTCATAAATAACTTTCAGCCTATGCAAAACCGGTTGCTAGTGAAAACCACTGAAATGTTGACATAAACCAGCAAGCAGTAAAACTCAGAAAATTTACAAAGAGAACTATAACAAGTAACTAACAAGACTTGAAATTAAAATGTGACTAAGCATCATTTGCCATGATAAAAATACATCCACAAAATGAAATTGCACATAAGACAAGTTATTAAATTGATGCCATAAGAAATTATGAAGTTTGGCCCAAGGTGAGTCCTCCTTTGAGAGGAAATTTCTAAAATAAGGAGTTACTTAAGGTTAATTAATGTGAGATTTTTCAGACTTCTTGAAGTGATGAGAATCACTTCTCCAAGTGTGGTATTTAGATCTTATGCCTTAATGCGCCAATACTTCAAATTAAAGATTCCAAATGACGACGTCTCATATATCTATGATCCATAAAATAAAGAGCATTATCAAGAGCTTGTGCATTAGAAAGATTCACAAGATAAGTAAAATGCACAAATGATTTCCAAAAATTAAATGATACACTTGGGCAATAGGTGTATTGAATTAAACATCCAATGTTAAATTATATTAAACCAAGTGAATATTCCAAAATTATTTGCTTGCTGCCCCAATGTTTTTGCAGTAGTAAAATAAAGCAAGAAACTTTGAAAAAACTCAGAATTTACCCAAAATTTGAGAGCAGAAATTTAAAGCAATAAAAATTGAAATCTCTAGATGCTAGATGGCTTAGAAAATTTCCAAAAATAAAAGTAATTTGCTGTTGTAAATCCCAGAATTAATAAAATTGTAAAATTAACCAATTAAACTAATAAAACTAGCAATTAAATTCAGGTTTATAGCCGAGAAATTTTAGTGACTTATTCTAGCATAAAACCTTTAAGCAAAAATGAGAAATGAAAAATTAATTAGGCCTATTTTATCTTTATTTTTTTGCAGTAAATAAATGAAATAAAATAGAAAAATAAAACTTAGAATTTTCAAGCCTAACGGATGCTAAAGATATTTACCTTGGCTTGATTTGTTGAGAATTTGGAAATCTTTTTAGTTTTGAAATAATTAATTTTCACCCTTAACCAAAATAAAGAGAGAAGAATTTTTATGGTTTTGGTTGAAGATATGAGTGTTGGAATAGTGCCTTCAATTCCTAAGGCTAAAATGGAGTTGTTAGGATATTTCTCCTTAGGCATTGTGTTAATTTACTTGGCTGGAACACTTGCAAAAAAGCACGACGAATTCCTCCGAAGCCTTTGGGTTTCATGCATGTTACCAACTTTTTTGTACAAATAGTTGAACCTCCATTGAGCCACCAGTGTTGGAACACCATCAGTGTTCATTGCAGAGTATCAGGGGTTCAGATTGCAATAATTAGCCAACTTTTGCTAGCCAATTTTATTTTTTAGTCAAAATGACCATGGCCCCATGGGGTTTGTAATAAGTGTGCTAGTAGGATTTTTGAGTGGCTCGGTCCCCCATGATTTGGTTATGCAACTAAGGCATTCCAGGGAGTTTTTTCCCTTGTCAATTATGCTTTGCCTATAGCCGAGTAATAATCGATGAGGTTTTCTCCCGCCTCCTCCAAAGCTGGAATGCCCGATTTTGAAAATTTGAGCCTTGGGGGGTTATTAGAGTCCCACTGATGTGTATAAGCCTACTAGACACCATGTATGTCTTAGATGGTCATTTTATATGGTCCTCGTCCAATAAAAACACTGTCCATGGTCATTTTATATGGTCCTCGTCCAATAAAAACACTGTCCAAAATTTTTTTACCAGACGCGTAGGATGAGTTTTTATTATTTTTTAATTATTTTTCCAAATATTTAATTGGAAAAATCTAATTTGTAATATGTCAGTCATCCGGGAGTGGAATTCAGAGTTTGAAGGCTTGATTCATAAGCCAAAAATCACACATGATCCCCGGACCAACTTATCCTAAGTTTCGGATGTCAATTTAGCCTCATAATTAATAATTTCTCAAAAAACTCATTTATAGAGAAATTATTAATTATAATATAAAAAATCATTATTTTGGAGATTATCCAAATCTCTCCAAAATAATCCAAAAAGAATAAAATAAAAGGCTAAATGACATGGCATAGGGCATTCATGATGATTCCAATCAACTCCACTCAGCTTCAGTTAACTATCCAGTCACACCAAGTCAATCTCTTCAAGGGAATTCGCCCTCCTTCATGCAAAAGTCGATTTGGTTGATGTGTCAAGTGTTTAATGGTTTGTTGGGAGTACATTTACTCCATGGTAGGTGCCCTCCTTATTTTATGTCCACCTCATGGGCTTGGCTCCCATTAAAGGCCAGTTAGCATTTAATATGACATGAGATGAGATCTCCATGAGGGATCACGTATATCTCCATGAAGGCTCACGTATTCTTCCTTGGTTCACGTGTTTACACTTGGCAATTGGCATATGGTGTGGTGATATCTCCAAGGAAGGGATGGGGGGCGCCTTGCCTAGGTGGAGGCCACCTCCCCATCCTCATTCATTGCAAACTCTAGTCTATCTCATGGATTAGCACTCCAAGTTTATTTTGACATGGATTTGATTGGATCTAGATTGGAATTCGTTTTGATGACTCAGTGTTATTGGCTCTTTTCAAGCCAATTCGAATTTACTCCTAGGATAGCTTGTATTTTGTATAAGTAGAGGCTCTTGGAGCTATATTCTTCATGGATATTTTGGGCAAACTTACTCTGCCAGATTGTAATTGTGTTATAGCTTTTTGCTATTGGAAATAAAGTGACTTTGGAGGTCCATATGGTGTGTTGATTCTTGTCATGGGAAGTGCTTCATCTGCATCAAGGTGATCTTGTTCTTGTTTATTACTTGTATTTCACTATTTTGATCAAATTGTTAGCTTAGAAGGCTTTATTAAGTCCATAGGGTGGGCATTTGAGTTCAATTTGTCCATTTATGCTGGGTTTTATGTGATTTGGAAGGAGTAGACTATAGTTGGAAATACTTATACTCTTCTAATCCCATTCTGCTTTGCATACTATATTTGATCAAGATGTGTTTGTGAGTGATTTCTTGTGCAGATCTCCTAGGTTTGAAGAGAAGTTTGAGCTCGGGTGCTTCTCTCATCTCTTCAAAAGACCTATTTTTCCTAACATTGTGTGTATTTCAGGGCCTCCTAAAGTTGATCTCAAGCCTCAAAAAGTTTGGCAGGAAGTACTAGTTCAAGGATCCATCTCTTCAATCTACTTAAACTTGGTTACTTGGTTACCTTGGAAACCCTAAAAACACCATTGCTTTCGTTTTGTGGGTATCCTTCCTTTCGGTTTTGGCTTCTTTTCCTCCTTGCTAGCTCTTGTCCACCTCTTTTTGGCCATTAGCCCTTCTTCCTTTTGTCCTACTCTTCCAAGCTTTCAAAATCCCTTGCCCTAGTTCTCAAACCCCTCTTCTCCTTTCGTCTTGCTTGGCCTACTCCCTCTTTTGCTAGCCTTTTTCCTCTCAAAAAACTCTCCTAGTCTCCTTTCGGTTTTCCCTTCTTACCTTGCTTTCGTCCCTTTCTTTCTTTCGTTCACTTCTCTCTATCTCCTTGCTCTCGTCCACCTTCTAGCTGGCCCTCCATTCTCCCTTTTGTTTTCCCCTTTTAACTTGTTCAAACTTCCTCCTTTTCGTCCATCCTTGAACCCTTAAAAAAAAGGTCACAAAAAGACAACAAGAAGGTTTGGTTAATGAGTTAGTTGTTTTTTCCATTTTTGAAGTTAAATAGTTAGATCTCTTCTCATTCTAGGCATTTCCATTCATAGATCTCATCCTAAGCTTTGGATCTAGTTTATTTTGTTAGCTTGTATTTAGATCTCGTCATAAGCATTAGATTTGCATTGTACTTCATTTTCTAGCTTTGAAATACTTAGATCCTAGTTACATCCATTTTCTTTTGACTTGAGTTGACTAATGCTAAAGGGTGCTTGTAGTTTATTTTGCATGTTGTTGTAGGTTTGAATAAAAGCACTTGAGAAGAAAGATCAAGAAGAAGAGGAAGATCGTAACCATTAAAGAGCAATAAACCAATGAAGATCATTTGAACCAAGGAAGACAAAAACCAAACACTCTCCTTTTTGTAAAAGCCACTAAGGCTTTCTTCCATTTTATATTTTCCAAGTTTCTCTCAAAGTGGTTGAAAATCCAAAATATTGTACTTGCTTAATAAAGTTTGATTAGTGGGGTTTTTAATCCCCCACACCCAACTTCCCCTATTTGGGGAAGCCTTGTAGTGTCCTTGTATGTTTGATTTCTTTCCTTAGCTTAGTTCACTTTTGCAAGTAGCTTAGCCTCAATTTTGTTGTAGAACACTAATTGCTAGATTAGTTCGTTTTTGCAAGTAGAATATCAACTGTTAGAGCATTATTTTATCATTTTATTTGAGCTATTCAGTTTGTGTTTCCTTATTTAAAATTTACCAATCTTTAAAAGGAACCAAGACTCTTGAACTTTGTCATAAGACGAAGTCAAGAGCACTCTCTATCGGAGAGCATTTGTTTTGCACTTTTACTGCATTTAGCATATAGTAGTCAAAGACTCTTGAACTTTGTGATAAGACGAAGTCAAGAGTACTCTCTGTCGAAGAGGTTCATTGTGCTCTTAATAAAATACTTTCAAACTCACATCCCCCTTTCTAAAATTTATTTCGTTGCTTTCCACCACCAAGTATGCTCTGCCAACCCTAAAAAGTTGGATTATTACTCAGAACGGTGACTAGATTTGTTAATCTTACAAGTGATAACCATAATAAAATCTTCACCCCCATAAACCAACGAACCGATGTTGTTTCGAGAAATACTCAGGTAGTGGGGAAATTCCTACTGGTGGCGCCGAAAATCACCGTTGTCATAGAGTTCTAGCTTGTTGGTTAAGTCCCTTGGACACCTAGCCTAGAATACTGGACGGTCCATCAGGTCACCAAGGGGAGCCACTGAAGGTATACTTTTCCGGTTGGACTTTTGCCTTGCTTTATTAGCCCTAATAATCAAGATCACTAAAACTCATAAAATCAACCAAGATAATTCGCAAAACGTTCTCACAAACAATCATGTTGAGACTTGTATCTTCAGCATCCCCAAGCACTACACATTTGACTCCATTTGGCACTGGTCTTCTAAACTTTTATGCATCACCATTAATTTGGGCCATTTGTCCATTGGAATTTGTCTAAGTTATTTATCTGTGGATGTCATTTTATTGTACAAGTCTTCATTATATTGTTGATCTATAATATTGTATCGCAACGTGGATTGCATTTTATCTTGTATTCATTGTCATCTTATAAATTGTGATCTCATTAAAAAACTCCTAAACAACACCCATCCGCATCCGCAACCTTAAAACATTTAAAACACAAGAGCCATAGAAAACTCTTTGTTAGGGACAACCCCCCTTGGCTTCGTTAGGAGTTACCCTAAACGGAGGAGCTGGGATTCAGGTGACAGCACCTGGCTCATTGCTTGCCCCCAAGGCCACACTTCTCCCACTTGTAGTGAGGAGACAACTTTCGAAAGATTTCTGCTGCTGGTGTGCATCTCGGCGGACAACAATGCGAATCCTTCCAAGGAAGGTTCACCTTAGCATACACCTTCAATAAGAAAATCCTAGCTCATACCTTGGTCTATGCATTCTTGAACTTGTACCGCTCCTATGATGCCAAATACTAGTAAGATACAAAACTAGAACATGAAACAAGCAAAGAGATTCTTCCCTACTTGATCCAACAGAACAAATTTGCTCTTCTATGGATTGGATTTAATAACCTTACAATGCAAGAAATTTAGATGTTACCTCAAGATTAAAATCCACAAGCTATGCCACAATGTAAGAAAAATCCCAAGAGCCAAGAGCCAAAAATGCAAAGGTAATATTATTCTCTAACAACAACAACGAGATACAATGAGGAGTAGGCTCTCATATATAGGAGAGAAGGTCAACTTCCTTAAGAATAAAATAATAATAGATGTATCAAAGCCCTAGATCTATTCTTGGGAGGATCACCAATCCTCTAGGCATGGTCAAAAAATACTAAATAATAAAGAAATTATAACAAAATACTCCAAAACCCTAACAAAAGTCCCAAGCCAAAGGGGACACCTCATTAAGTCAATAGTCAAATCATGAGAATGGCCCATAGAATCTCCAAAAGAGGGGAGTTCTCTCCTCCGAAGAGGTCAAGAGATAACAAACTGCATAAAAATCCTCAACCACTAGAGCAGTCCTCAAGAAAAGTCCCCCACGTGCTGTCCAAGTGCATAATCCAAGGTCCAATAATTAATGGTCCAACCTACAAAAGGAGCGCTCCTCAAGAAAATTGTACCAAGTTAAGGGATTGACCAAATCTAGGGTCAAACCCTAGAGCACTCCTCCCAAATGTTAGGAAAGAGCCTCAGCAATGTCACATGTGTGGCACAACCTCCTAGAATTCAGCTCCAATGGTCCAAATGTGATGAAGAGATGGTCCAAATGTAGATATATGGTCCAAAGGTGATAACATATGGTCCAAATGTGTCTTAAGAATCTCCCACATGCCAAGGAATGAAGTCTCCATCATGTAGGAAGGGGGTGGCCCCATCGTAATAGCGAGAAAAATGTCCAAGTGCATATGCCAAGTGTAGCGCTCCACCTAGAATACCTAGTGATGATCAAGATACACCACAACAAGTGTCATAGTATGTGTATATGAATAAATGTTTTAGTGCTAAAGGTTAAACCAACATATAACTTACGAATTGTTCTTAAATATGAAAAGAATACATGAAATTAACTTCACTTACACCTTTGTAAGTTTCTAACAACTCAATGACTTAATTAATGTTTACTCATCCGGTTTGACATTGGTGTGACTCTTTTTAAGTCCTTATTACATGTGAAAGCCCTAAGTTAAGTTGCATAGCCTAGATTCCTAAAGTAAGTGAGGGTGAATAAAGTGAAAGTGAACTTAGGGAAAGCAAGGGGTCTTTGCAAATTAACCATCATAACAACTGAGTGTGATAGGTCTACCCTTAAGTTTCAAGAGGTAGGGTTTCAAATATTTCTTCTGCATGTGTGCCTTAGAAGGAAGTGTTGTTATGGGTCATCCATCCTTGTGCTTCTTTGTTATGATCCCTTTTCTTTTTTCTTTCTTTGTTATTTCATTATTTGCATTTCTTAGCCCTTGCATTGGCTTAGTCCATTTTACTTTAAATTTGGCTTTGATAACTTGGGACAAGGGAACCTATCTTTTTGCAAGGGGAGTATCTCCCATATTCTCCATTTATATCAACAACATAAATCGTAGAGTGCTAGACTGTAATGTCCCCATTTTTGGATTCACCTGTTCGATGGTCAGTGGTGACTTTCTGAGTAGTAAAGTAAGGATAACAATGGATTCGGGCGATTTGGAGTAGTTTTACGGGTCCATCCTAGTCCATTCACCATATTTCATCATTAGGAACATTTCCACACAGTTCGCTTCTAGTCCCGCGACATTCCGACGATTTCTGTCATTTTGGGTTATTATTGGGCATATTTTAATTAAATATCTTGGAAGTGTTATTTGGAGCGTGTTATCTGAGGGAACACCCTCGTGCAGTAGCTCATTGGAACCAGAACATAAAGATCTAAAGGATGGGATGATGAAAAGGAGATTTCCAACGTCTAAGAATGCTTTAGAATTCAATGTTAAATTTTGGTTAGGGTTAGGGTTTGATGCAGAGAAATCAAATTTTCACATAATTTAATGCAAAATTAAATGCAACAACCATAATAGTACAACAATAACTAAGTAGTATAATTTAAAAACATAATTTTCATCTCTTTCAACTTTAACACTACCGAGTGGGTCCCTGTGTTAAAGCGAAATCTTCAGCGTTACCGGATTCGCCCACATAAGGTCCGTATCAGTTTCCGAATCGATGGGGAATCGCGGATTCGCAAATCCGAATCGAATTCTGGAAGATTCGGTACTTTTTTCGAGGGGATCCGGATTCGATTTCAGATTCGTTTTGGGTGACGGAGGATTCGATTCCTCATAGGGGATACGGTTTCGGGTTGGAAAGGAATCGGTTGCCATTGGAGGAACCGTATCCCTACCTTCGAGATACGGATCCTCCAATGGGATCCGATTCCCTTTCATCCATTAAAAATTACTCACTTCACATTAAAAAAAACACTATTTTTGTTGAACGCGGGAGTTTTTAGGGCCCATGATTCTTCTAAAGAGGCAACTCAGGCCTCACCTTTGCCATTTCAATGATTTCATCGACTTTGAGCTTGAGTCGGCAGACAACATCGAACAAAGATTGACCATAGCCACAGGTTTCTCCTCTTCCAGCACGGGTTTCTTCTCCTCCAGCACAGGTTTCTCCTCATCATCGAGCAACGTGGCCGCGGATTTCTCATCCACCATCGAGAGACGGGTAAGTTTGTGCCATTGTTATTTGTTTCTTGTGTGTGTTTGTTTTGGTTGTGTATGCTTGTTAGCATACACATCCATGTTTTTCACTGTGTATGCGTGTTAGCATTCACAGCACTGTTGTTGTGTTTGCTAACAAGCATACACAACCATGTTTTTCACTGTGTATGCTTGTTAGCAAACACAACAACAGTGCTGTGAATGCTAACACGCATACACAGTGAAAAACATGGATGTGTATGCTAACAAGCATACACAACCATTTTTTTTACTGTGTATGCTTGTTAACATACACAACATTGTTGCTGTGTATGCTAACAAGCATACACAACCATTTTTTTTTACTGTGTATGCTTGTTAGCATACACAACAACAACACTGTTGTGTATGCTTGTTAGCCATTTGTTTACTGTGTATGCTTGTTAGCATACACAACAGTGTTGCTGTGTATGCTAACAAGCATACACAGTAAAAAAATGGTTGTGTATGCTTGTTAGCATACACAACATGCTTCCTGTGTATGCTAACAAGCATACACAACATGCTTCCTGTGTACAACATGCTTCCTGTGTATGCTAACAAGCATACACAACATGCTTCCTGTGTACAACATGCTTCCTGTGTATGCTAACAATCATACACAACAAATATTTTTACTGTGTTGCTTGTTAGCATACACAACAATGTTACTAACAATCATAATGTTACAACTTACTATTATACATATTGTATGAAATTCAATTTGATTTCAAATCTGAAAATTACATGTATGGTTCTATGAATCTATGATTCAATCACTATGATCATTGATGTTTCATGTTACGAATATGAATTATTCGATGCATTATCATGTCACAGTTACAACTTTGAAGAGTTTGAAATTTGAATGTATGATGTAAATGTTAATGATCCATGGACCATGATATGTTGATGATTTTAAATTTGTTATTTTTTATAAAATTGTAGATTTATAATTTTAATTTTTAAATATATATTCAATTGTTATTATTATTTATTATATATATTATAAAAAATTAGGGTTAGGGTTCCGAATCCTAATTTTGGACGACTGCCGAATCTCGTATCCGATTCTTCAGCCGAATCCAATCGCACCCACGGTTTGTGTAACCTTGGTAACATGTAATCAGCAATAGAAGACTAAAAATAACATGTTTAATTTAATAATTAAAAAAGGACAAGTTAGGATACTTACCTGGAGTGTGGGACCCTTCCTATTTTATACTTACAAGAATTTACTTCCAGAAAAGACCGTGCCTCTCAGAGGCCAGTCCATCACTAGGAACCAGCTGACCTTAACTAGAGGGTAAGTACAAGCCTGGGAGAGAGAGATGAGAGGGCTGTAGTACAGTAAAACAGGGATGGTCAAAGACAGTCTCAAGCATAATAGATCAAAACCCTAGATGATAGATATAATCTTCAACACATAAATATGACCTCAAGAAGGTAGAAGTACACATATCAGAACAATAACTCAAAACATTAGTTCACAGACAAGGGCTCAGTATAAAGATCTAACCCCATCAAGGCTACATCACAGTGGTTCTGACCTTAATCAGATCTCAGCATAAGGTAACAAGCCTCAACAAGGTCTCAACAAGTAGATCGGGTCTAAGGTAAGTCTCTGAGGGTTATGGCCCTTCCGTAACAAGCTCACAATAAGTAGGATCAACCAAAGCGCTTCACGGCATGTAGACCACTAATCGTCACGACCTTCACATAGATGCCTTCAACATGCTAGAACAAACCCTATATGGATTACGGCCTCCACAACAATTCACACATTAGGCAGATCTGACCAATGAGGCTCACGGCCTCTACAACAGTGCACACAACAGGTAGATCTGACCGATGGAGTTCACGGCCCAGTCAAACAAGACAACATGAACCAAATTGGACCTCAATCAGAACCCTAACAAGTAGATTTGAAATTCAACTAGACCTTATCAAGCAGATCAGACCTTAATCAAACCCTCAACAACAGATCAAACTTCAATAATATCTCAGGCAGACAAATCGAGCCCCAATAAAGTCTTAACAGTCATATCACACCTCAACATGGCTCCACCAAGCAAACAATTAGCAGATCGACCCCTAGGTAGACCACAACAACAGGTCAGACTTCAATAAAGATCACCGGCAGGTAGATCGAGACTCAACAAGTTCACGACTAGGTAGATTAGGGCTCTACACTTTCACTGCTAGCAGAACCAATCCTCAAATGATCACTGGTTAATCACATATGGCAGCAACGAGCCCTCTAAACAATCACTTAGATCAAATCTGATATGAGGTAATCTCTAGCAGCAGGTGGACGCCTAAACAGGTAAGAAAGCAACATCAATAACCCCAGAAACCCTTGACGTCAAGCAACAGAAAATCAGAGCTGATATGATAATGATAAGATGATGTCAAATTTTGGAACATTAGATCTCAATATATAGGATCCTAAAGACTTCTAGAAGGATCATTTAGATAGGGTTCCATTAAATTAGGAGGATACCAACACATAAGGGTTTAGACACCAAATAATAAAAAACACTTATAATAATATAAATTACAATTAAGGTGTCTTTAGGTGGGTACTAGGGTCAAGCTTAAGGGTACAAGTCAAAACCATAAAACAAGGAAGGGTACATGATCCACAACCCTAAGGACCAAAGGGTGTACCACAAAGGTGGGCGATCAACCCTAATACCCATAAGACCAAAACATCAAGGTGGTAAGAGTCAAGACAAACCAAGGTGGGTAGATGACCCTTCTAACCACAAGACCAAGAATCAACAAGGTGGGAAGACCAAGGGTGAACAACCATGTTGGGGTTACAACCAATCTTCTCTCTCTCAAATGTACAAGTGTTCCATACAACCTAAAAGTTCATCATCACTGTATAAGGAAGGTCTACACTGGATGATGTGATCATGTGATCCTCCAGACTGCTCCATAGGTCACATGCTAGTGAATCCATCAAGGGGTGGCTTGTCCCTTGAGAAGACCATCTAGCTCAACCATCTTGAAGACCTAGGAGAAGAGGACATCACACATCATCATCTTGGTTAACTGACCAAGATCCTCCATTCTTAAAAAATGGATCTCAACCCTAGGATGAGCTTCAGTCCCAAACTGAATCATGTTGATCAACTCCCTGTTCCTTGACCAAGTCCTCCATTCTCCCGGAGAATGGTCCTCAGCCCCAGGTTGAGCTTTCAGTCCTAGGCTGAATGTTGATCAATCACCTACAAGACTTACTTGGTCCTCGCAACCAAGAATCTACCTGGTCCCCCAGACTAGGAGGTCTCTGTATCAACCTGTAGGATCTGCTGAATGTTGATCAATCACCTGCAAGACTTACTTGGTCCTCGCGACCAAGAATCTACCTGGTCCCCCAGACTAGGAGGTCTCTGTCTCAACCTGTAGGATCTGCTTGGTCCTCGTGACCAAGACCCTATCTGATCCTAGACCAGAATACCCTAGAGACAAATAGGGGCCCCAACCACACATACTAGGAACTTTGCCATGGCATCAACTTGCTTGGTCCCCGACCAAGAACCCCAGGAAATCGCTGGGGCGCCCTAGGGTACCTTCTAGGGACTTACTCTTTACTCTGCCTAGTTCACTGACCAGGAACCCTAGTTAACTGACTAGGGTACCATCCTCTTTGAGAATGGGTCTCGCAGCTACACTAACTTTAACATTAATCACTTTTTGGCATTAAAAATGAGTTAAATAAAAGTTATAGTGACTTTAATGAATTAAAATATTAAAAGGTAAAAGGGTGGCAAAAAGGTAAAAAAAAAAATTATAAAAGGGAGAGAATGGTGCAATGGGTCATTATTGTTGATTTGACATTGTGAAAAGAATTTGGAGAGAGCTCTTGAAGCTTCTTGAGGGTTTTAAACCCTTGCTTGTTGACTGGTTTTGGAGGTAAACGGTTCCTCCCTAACTGGTGTGGGCAGATCTATCCAGGATTTGCACTTGTGTTTCAATGCTGTGAATTTATTTGGCCTTTACACTTTCAGATCGGAGGAGAAAAGCATAGATTTCAGTGTTTCCAGTGTTTTCCAAGGAGGGGGCAGTCCAGAAAAAGGGGTCACATTTGCTGAAGGAAAGGGGCCACGACTTCATCATAATCAATGTCATCTGCTGCCATTAAATGTGTAAGTGATGCCCATATCTGAAATAAGGGAGATTCACTATTGTTTGAACAACTGTGGGGTGTGCAAGAATTGGAGGGCGCACCCATTAATTGGTAACTGGCATCTATAAAAGGATGCACTTGGGGATATTTCCAGACTATCATTCTTCCCCTTGTGGTGGACGAGTTGGAGAAGAGATATCTTTATCACCTCTGCTGAAGTTATGATCTTATTAACTGCTGTCATATAGTATTTTGGTCTGAGATCTTTATTTGTGGGGGCACACAGACAGTTCCAGGCATCATTTCGAGGCTTGAGGAAGTATATAGAGGCAGTCACAATCTTTGCTAAATCTTTGGCCTGAAATCAGATTGTATGTATTCCCTGTAGCAGACTTACACTTGAATGCAACGAATTTGGGGACAAATATACTGTTGTTCTATTTCAGATTAATGGTCTGAACCATATTTACCCATATATCAGTCACCACAGGCAGGGAAAGGCACAGAGATACTCCAGATCTAGGGACATTACAGAGTACCCTCAAACACTAACATTTCCAGACTTGAAGATCCATTGAAATCTGAAGGGGTGTATGCTTGTATGAGTGCCATAAGTCCCAGGTCATATTCACTGTAACATCAGACTTGACAAGTGTGGCCACAAGCACCAACGTTCCAGATCTGAATTTAATATCCAGTATGCCTGTATATGCCTGCAAACTCAGTGTTGTGCGTTTCTCCCATACATCTGGGCATACATATTTCATGTGGCAGATTTATTCTTCTTTTGGGGGCACATTACAGCAAGAAGATTAATTATAGGGGAGGTTCCATGTCTCAAATCTGCCAATGAGCACTTCCAGGCATGCATTTATGTTTCTTCAATAAAATTATCAGTCCTCTATTTTGTTGGTTGAGTCCTGTTATCACCAAACTTGTAGTTGCTCCTAGAGATGAATCCAAGATGGATGGCAGAGGGGATGGGCAACCAAAGAGGTGCAACCAAGATAGCCTCGACTCCCAATGGATGGTTGTCACGCCAATCGAGGCAATCTTCACTTTGTGTTATCTAGCCCAAGATAACAAAGGGGGAGACCCAGATCTACTCCCGATAAGAGAGATCAGACCAAGACACCAGATCAAATCAAGTATGGATGAAGTACGTAAGGTGTATGGTAAACCCTAGATCTATAGATGAAGTCACAAGATGAGTAATGGGTTGGATCAAGAGGTTTAAGCAATGTAGGATTGGTCCAGCTTGGTTATGTGAGTGACTTATGAGATTTAAAACAAGATCTAGGATCAAGGTACTAGTCAAAGATGAGAAAATCCACTGCCTTGGGAACCGTGTCCAATGCAGGGTAGTTAAGGACCAAATTGGGGCTAACCAGTACCAAAGATAGGTTTGATAAGTGGATATGACAATGTCTAGGTGTTCAAGTAGTAAGGCAAAGACCAAACCACAAGCAAACTCAACAAACCAGAAAAGTCGTGAGGGCTTGGAGAAAGATCAGTGCCTTGGGAAGTGGGCCAAATGGAGTCGGATGTCCACCAAACTGTAGATCAGGGATGTCAAGGTGTAAAGCTAGGTGGGTCTTGAAAATTAGGATCATCCAATGGTGAGATCTCAGTAGATCTGAGATTGAAATGCATCACCAAGTAACCCAAGTGGGGCTCAACCCTCAAAATGAGGAATGGGGCCCACAAGGCAGAAATCAACAAGGTGAAGCACTAGGGGTAGGTTATCAACTGTGGAGATTAAGGATCAAGTGGGATCTCACCTACCTAGGTGCTAGATCTAGCAAAATTCACCTGTCCAAGAAGTGCGACCTCACTTGGAGAGGCTAATTTGCCTTGGGAAATGGGTCAGATGAAGGCCAATCCTCACCAAACTATAGATCCGAATTTCCATGGATGCTATAGAGGTGGGTTTTAAATGTTTTACCCAAAATCCAAGTAGATCTTAGTAGATATGAGAAATTGTAAAATGAGGGTTTTAACTTATGAGGGTTTTCAGTTACTTAGACAAATGGATAGATCATGAAATGAGAAATTTACCTTGAGATCATACCTGAGTAATGGGTGAGGTTGCCTTGTTGTTGAGGAAGATTCCCGCAGAGATCGAATGGAAGATCTTTGATTTTCCTTGCTTGAATTGATGCCCTAGCTCCACACGTGCGCCCTCC
This sequence comes from Larix kaempferi, assembly GCA_027924585.1. Taxonomy (NCBI): domain Eukaryota; kingdom Viridiplantae; phylum Streptophyta; class Pinopsida; order Pinales; family Pinaceae; genus Larix; species Larix kaempferi. The sequence goes on from BSBM01000799.1 coordinate 11,688,941, forward strand.
TCTACCTGTCAAACCAAGGAAAGTCGATTCAATCAGAATGAACAAGCATGGAGGAAATACAAGTATAAGCGAATGATAACATGAAATAGAAGGTCCTAGGACAGTAATACTCCCTGTTACCGACGAAGAAACCCAAAGAAGAAGCAGGGAGAGTCTTCCCCTACCAATGGGTCCTCCTTGAACCAATTCGGCCTCCACCTGTAGATGACAAAATCATGGAACAAAATCGATAGCAAGAGAAATCTCCAATAACCTAGTGCAAAGGAAGAATCAACGAACGAACTCCAGAAGCATTCACCACAACACAACAGATAGATGCAATAGTATTTTTCTATTCCAATAATCCAGAGCCAAAAGTCCCCTTTACAATGAGAAGCTCTCTCCTTTAAATAGGATGGAGAGAGGCCATAATCCTAACCACTTTTTGAATGAGTGGCCAAGATTAAAAGATCAAAAGATCTAATCAATGGTTGAGATGAACTCAACAATACAATACATGGATCACTAATAAAATAATACATCAAATGGACCAAATCGCCCTAGGAGAGGGGGTCCCACCAAAAGTGAATGATAAAACATAAGATCTAGCTCATGGTGGGTCCAAGGGGTAATTATCAACACCCTTGGTCAATCCCCATGGCACAATAGCCAAAAATAAATAATCTAGACACCAAATCGTGTCTCTCTGGGAAAGTCGTGAGCCTTTGGAGGCTCCAGAAAATCTTATAAAATGCCAAATGTGATGGGTGTGGGTCCCATTGAAAGCTGAAACTGCTGGAGAAGGTGTGGAAGACATCCCACTCATCATCACAAATCATCCCATGCCATAACTTTTCCTCAATAGCCCAAAACGAATCCTTCAGTAGCCATTTTCACCATTTCTGGACTGCCTCGGGAAATGTGAACATGCCCAAACTGCCTCCTGGACTGCCTGCGCTGTCAAGGTGAGGCCATCAAGCTCTCTGGGAAGGGGGTAATATGGTAATATCAAGTGGCTGGACCACCCCCTCCATGCACAACACCCTAGGTGAACTCATCAACTCTCTGCTCTGCTCTAACAGGGCCTCTGATAGGCCAAAACTGCATTAGGATAGTGAACTGAGGCTAAACATCACTGTAACTACCCGGAACTGAAAACAGACTGTCCCATTGGACTCAGAAGGTCCAAATCCATCTAAGATGTGTAGTCATACACCATATAGACCTTTGCATGGTAAAAAATAAATACTCATCATATCCGACAGACCAAATAATAATAATCTGTAAAAGTGCTGAAAAGCACAAATCATCATCATAGGCCTGAAACCATTGCATAGAACCACCATGGTGACTTGTACCAGACCATATATCATATCTCTGTATCATCTGAGGTCTGCCACCTCATGTCCTGTGGTTGACTTTTGGTCAAACTGAGTTTGACCAAGTCAACATGGGTTTGACCAAGTCAACATGACCAAAATATAACTCAAACTATCATCAAATTGCTGCAAGGTGTCAAAGGTTAAAACACGCTTTGCAATCCATTCAAATAGCAATTATAACAAAAAGTAATCATTACTGGCGATCTAAATCCAAATATATAAGGTCATTAATTATTATTTATAACTCAGACTAGACTTTCAAGACCATACTCACTTCATAGTAGTGATCAATTTGCTAGTGAAGGGTGAAGGCTAAAATAAAATTGGCTAGGCCAAGGGATGACTTATTGACTTAACACTGTGACACTTTGGATATGGAAAAGGGAATACACACCATAGCATATACTGGACAAGCAACAACACAGGGAATGGCGGTGTCTCACAAATGGGTAAGTTGTTCAAAGAGTGTTTATTCACCTTGGCAGATGCTCACAATCCATAATACAAATGACACCAGCAATCTTTTTGATATAGAGTTTAAGTTCCATTGCTTTTTGGGCCTTTAGTTTCAATAGCCTTTGATCTATGTGTGGTTATAAACACATTGCATAGATTTACATTTCATTAGGCTTCTTGCTGCAGGTGTGTTTTTAAGGCACTTGTTTACCTGAGCACTTCTAGGTGTGTTTTTTAAACATCTTGTTTACCTGTGTATTACATTTCACAATAGATATAGCATTTGATATTTCTTTGCCAGATTCATTTGGCTTTTCACAATAGATATAACATTTTCTTTTCACAATTTGTATTCATGGCAGCACTATCTGTTTCAGGTTTAGCCAACAACGTCTTTAGTGACTAGGGGGACTTCGTGCCAGTGCCAAACATCGGGACAACCGACCAAAATGATTTAGGCCTACAATCCAACTCACCAAAGGTAAATTTTGTCACCAACTCAGAGCCGAGACACAATAAACAAGGAAACTTATCCAATACAGAGGCTACATCGGGGAAAGGTCTTCCATGCCACTAGTCAAGTAGTAAGTCAAGGTAAATAACAAACTGGGTAGGTAAGGGATGGATGAAGACAATGAATAATGAGACCCACACTAGCAAGCCAAAGTATGGTGGGAATGATCACCTCTAATCTCCCTAAGGAGGGTAAAACCGATGAATATAGGTCAAGAACTTCTAAGTCTGAGTAGGGACAATATGATATATATAAAAGTACAACCAAGTCCACATATCTATATGATCACCAGATCATGGTACTAAATGCTAAGACATGTTACAAGAATGAATATAAAAGCAATATAACCATAACACCAGAATATACGTGCTGAGTCATAAACTTGAATGCTCATCATCTGAACCAACATCTGTCCTCTGAAGCTGCTGCTGTAACTTTGGGCAATACTGACTGCTCTGTATAAATGGCTAAATGGCTACATCGGTCATTTCTCCGGGTGTCCTGAAACTCAGTCATGGCATGGGGAAGAAAACTGCTGTCCATAATCTGATAGTGATCCATAATAGATGCTCATCTCAGCATCTCAATGCAAGGGAACTGGCTGAATAGTGTACTGGAATTAGAAAAATAATGTATGGTAACCCGACTACTATATATGTGATAACAAGTCTCTTCATTTTATCAAGTGTGTTATTATATATGTCCTTCCTCAAATGATATATGAAAAGTTAACGAATGTTATCACCAAATGACAACATAAAACTTGCAAACAAGTAGACACAATCAACAGTGGAATAAATAATCAGTGGTCCAAATCTGAAGTGCAAACAGTGACCATTAGTTGGTCTCCAGAAGTATTTGATGAAAGCCTAGAATACAATCAGTGCTCACAATAGAGGAAGAAAGTTAACAGATATTCTGTGAGAGTCATTACATAGACTCTTTTAGCTTTATTGAGGCATTCTTGCATGGGAATAGTTATGAGACCGTAAGTTGTTACTGATGATAGATCCTTTACAAAGGGGGAAATGAAGAGGATGGATGAAATGGCTAATGAAATGAAAAATGGCTAGGCAAAATGTTCTGGAATGGATGAATTCAGTTAATTTAGTTCACTATGGTACAAATTAACCTTTGGAATGACACACTTTTAAGGCAGAATGACACCAAGGTTAGACTAAGACATGAGTAACTATTTTACGTATTATGAATTATTATATGAGCATAAATGTAACATTCCATGCAAACATATCGTCATGTAAGAAAACATTTCAAGTGTCAATGATGGTTTAGAGATATCATAGCACATATAACATCTTACACTATCTCTGACTAGACACATGTAAGGCATATGGACCATCCGATCATGTTGAAAGGACCTGTAACCAATGATCTATGGGGAAGCCACAAATATTAACTTAGGAACAAGTGTCTGTGATATGATCACAAACCACATTTTATCAGCATATCATCCCTTGTTGACAAAGGGGTAACAAGCCCTTTAGGGCATCTTATTCCGCATAAACCAGATCTGGAAATTCTCTTTTACAACAGTTGTAACAGCAGTCAAACAACAGGTATAGCAGCATCCAAAAAGCCCTTAGATTTCTCAATAATGATGTCTAATCACTTAACAATTGTCCTTTTACTTATGTCAAATCACCAAGACATATATAACTGTAGATAACAATGCATGAAGAACATATATGGCTGAAAATCAAATATGGAAAAGGCATAAGTTTTGGATATCTGAAAACTTCTTAATATGCTCAAGATGAAGTACATATACATACCATAGCTTTCTCTCAATGCTAGTACAAAATCACTAGCATTCCAAAACCCTATCTAGGGAAAACAATAAAATCCTAGCTCAACCAAGGAGCTCCAACATGCAAGAATCACTCCAACATATCCTCCAAAGCAAGGCGTCCTCTTCTCTTTTTCTTCACTAAAGATACCCTAGGGTTTTATCACATATCCCTAATCTCATACCTCCAAGGGATAAAGTTAAACCATAAACCTAGACCTCCAAAATGCTTAAAGATACTCCAAGAAGACCAAGAAACCCTAGCGACTCCATGAGAGAGAGAGAGAGAGAGAGAGAGAGAGAGAGAGATCACATACAAGTGAAGACCTAGAGAGAGTGAGAGACTAGTGCACACTCTTCTCTAGGTCACATCTTAACACGAGTGAATAGAATGTGTGAATCATTTATTAATGGGGACTCTCTCTCCTTCCTTTGTTTATATGAGAGGTAATGGAGGCCAACAATACAATGTGGGCCAAAGTCCTTAAAAATCTACAATGAGCAATTGTAGGCCAACACAAGTGAAGCACTCCACTCCAAAGTACACATGTCATGCCCCAAGGTGATTCCATACACAATAAGGTAGCCAAGATGATGTAGCTACACAAGGCATGTCCACATCTCTCAATCACAGGCTTCCACAAACTCCATCGATCCTCTTAAGAATGTCCTCCATTAGGTCAGCTGCCCACTCCAAGAACACTATCGTAGCCCAATCATTACTGAGCCAACTCCAAGCCTCTGAACAAGAATACAACCTATCTCATGTTATCTATGGCCTGATGCCATACTCTAGGATCCACAAAGCTTCTCCTTCCAAGTTGGGTGGTCTCCAAGCAGGTGGACTCTCCATGAGGCCATCATGAAGGGTGTCCACCAAACTATCAAGAGAGTTCTAACCTAAGGTAACAATTGTGTTTATTGCTAGTGATAAAGGAGTCATTGGGACTGAAACAGATTGGTACATTGATTTAAGTGCATCACGACATTTTATTATTCAGAAAGGTTGGTATCTTGATTTTGTTGAGGATAGATCGAACCCTAAGTCGGTTGTCTTGAGTGGTGGACAAGAATATGGTGTGAAGGCAAGGGTGGTGAGTAACTTCATATGAGAGGTAAGAGGTTGTTATGTAGGGATGTCTACTGTGTCCTTGGTTTGTAGAAAAAATACTTTCCATTAATTCAATTATGAAGCATATCCCACACTTCGATGGCGTCTTCAATAATAATAAATGTTTTATTGTTAATAGGAGGAGCAAAAAGACGATTGCTAAGGGTGTGGAAGAACAGGGGTTATTTTGACTGGTGGATGGTGAAGAGAAGTTGATGGTTGCGAGAGAAAACTTGGAGAAGCAAGAAGTTAAGCAAGCTTTGATATGTTGAATTACCAAGATGTGGAGGAGGTGAGTTTGGTGAACAAGCCAAGTTCGGTGCCAATGGTGGAAAGCCTAACTATTCAACAAACATTGGCTTTTATCTAATTGGTGAATCAATGGTTAGACAAGAAGATAGTGGTGTGATCTCTACTTAATCAACCTTTTTGGATACAATTCACCTCCAGTTGCTGATTGAACACCATCATTTGGAGTGGGCTGCTAAGATCTTGCTTACCCAAAGATGTTGTTTCTATATTTGAGAAAGCAAATTTATGTAATATGACCATTATGGCATGGTGTTAGAAATAATGGTCATAAACATGTAATAAAGTCTTAGGTAGTACCTTTATAATACAGTGATACTTTTATTGTGGCAGTGAATATATACCCGAGGGTCTGGAATATAACGTATCGACAATATTGGGGAAAATATCAACAAAACTTAAAAAATACAAAAATCTTCAGTTTTTTCCATTTTTTTAAACATCTAAAAAAACAACATCAAACAAACACATTACCGCATAGATATGAAAATAAAATTGATATATGAGATGTATGAGATGTCAAGTGACATATCACACATTGATACTAAATTCTGATATCTATCTTGAGTTCTATGTCTTGATAGGACAAATACAAAACAACATCAAAACAATAATAAATGTATCTCATGATTTATCATCATGAGCAAAGTTATTAGAACTAGAACTGAGATCAGAACTGGCCTGTGAACTGATTTGTGTATCGGTCTACTAAAATATACATAAGATATACAAAATTTATTATATGTATTCATGTAGATCAATGTAAATCCAAACCATTAGATACCAAATATGCAAAGTTTGATCATGTATATAACATGTAAATTCTGAGGGTGAATATTTTAAAATGGCACCAAATGTGAATCACGATACATATCCGAAACAAAATACATAGACATTGAGGGTCTAAATGGCTGTTACAGTCCAAGAAAGCATCATGCTACAACAAATAACTACATATTGTCAAAATCATCACCTATATTGGGATCCTTACCTTAGCAGCACCCTCTGCCCCTCCTCTAGCATTTGCCACTACCTTGATCCTCTAGGGACATAAATCAACATCATCTAATTTTGATGAAACTCTCTAATCCAAGCATTAAAATAAGGTAGATAAAGCTTAACATGCCTAATCAGTGATTTTGCTAGAGTGAAAGATACTTTTTTAGTATTTACTATGTGGTCATGATAGAAGAGTTCAGCAATCAACACCACCAACATCGAGTTACATCGAGGATTTGGTGCTCTTGATTAAATGCCAATACCATACCCTCATACATGATAGAATCTAGTGGAAACATTGCAATCCTACCAATCCTAATATCTTGAAGATTGTTAAATGCGCTGAATTCTCTATGGGATATGAATTTCCACTTTCTTCCTATTATGTTTGATGATGTTGGAACCACTCTTACACTTCCTTGAACATCTAATGGTAATGTTAAAAATTTAAGTAAAAGGATCAAAAAGGAAATATAAGGAGAATGCCAACTTTTACTCAGAGCTCAATCCCCTATCTCAATTTTCAAAATAATGGTGAAAGGACCAAAAATCAGGTGATAAAGTGTTATTGGCACCATCTGGGCAATATTTTCCTTTGATTCTCAAAATATTCCTAGAATTTTACAATATTTCCAATTTATTGTGATGATATCAGGTTAGGGAAATATTGGTGATTTTTCCCGTGATAATATTGTCCCTTGCAAAATCATGTGATATATTGCGATATTCATAACACTAACGTAATCATGAGTTAATTAACGTAATCATTAAAATATTGGGTATTCAGGAGTTACATAAGTAATTTATCTTCTATGTAATGAGACATTGCATCACCTGATAATCAATCTATCAATTCTCTCTCATTCTTATGTATGTTCATGTTTACACTCGTGTTTGTAAAAACTGACATTCTCTATATTGGCACTTATATAGAGGTTCCTAAATAGTTGTTAATCACATACTATGCAAAATTTTATAAAATAAAAAACCAAAATTTGAACTCATCTTCTTTCCTTGGTCATCCTTGAGTTGATTCATGCTTTTCAATCCGACTAAAACGTTCATAGGCTACACCAAGAACCATCACCAAACCACTAAGGTACTACTATTGCTATTGTTTTTAATAATAATAATAATAATAATAATAATAATAACAATATCTATTTTTAAGGTCACAGTATAGCCAGACACCAAGTTTATGTATGAGAACCCCCTGTTTGTGGGAAAAGTGGCCCCCTCTGCACAACAATTTTACTGCATAGTCTATGGAGGAGTACATACCCTACCACCCTAGAGATTCGAATCTGTGGCCTCTAAGGAGGAAACACATGTTCTTAACCATTAGGTCCATTCAAGCTGTACCCATACCCATAGGATGCAAGCCTAAGCAGCATAGTTACATGTACTGGAGTTTGGATTCTTCATACCCAGACACACATATTGGAAATGTATCCATACCCTTTCGATCCAAGCCATACTCTGCAATACTGTCACGTACTCCATTCTACCCTGGGCAGATTTGTAGATGTACCTTGATTTCAGGTACATTGACGCTGGTTTTAGCATGAATTTATTTTTTAAAATAATTAAAAAGTCTCATTGAAGTTGCATTTAGGGTGGGCCCAAGAAGATACATTAAAACAATTAAGTGTTTTCCTCTTTCATACCTTTAAATGTTGATTTCATTCTCACTTTCACATTTTCAGTTTTCATTTTAGATATGTGAGATTAGTAAAGACCAGCAGAGAAGAGAGGAAGTAGGGCATTTCTGGTTGTTGTTATTGCAGGAAATTGGTGTCCATGCCAGTTTGTCAACATTAAACATTCTTCTTCATTATCGGCATTCTTCTTTCCCTGAATCCCCACATTTCAATTTCATTAAATTTGAAGTTTTCATATTTTTCTATTTGTCAGTTCCTCACTCCATATGGAAAGGGAAGGAATGTCACTGGTCACTGTTGAATCATGAATGTCAATTGATGAATGGACACTGGAATGACTTGAATCTAAAAGCGAATATGAAACATTGCTCATTTACATGAATGTTAGTTCTCTTTTTTAAAATTATTTGATGCTACAGCGAACACACAACACGAGGCCAAGGTAGGCTGTGCTCATATACAGACATTTACATCATCTCCTTGGTACAATATTAATAGTGCTATAGATCCACTATGGTGCGTTAACCACCTAACATGAACTTAACTTTGATGGTTATATGTTGGTCGTATACCATTTCATTAACATTAAAGTTCAGTAACATGATATAATACAAAATTACACTTGTCTTTAATGTTGGAGCCCATTGTTTGATCCTTCAACAATCCGGTTATAAGCAGTGCACCTGATCAATTGCCATGGCCATGCTTGGAGGCATGCGACATGGAGATACCACAGTGTTAAACCCATGTTCATGATTTGATATATGCATGCTTGAAACTTTTCTAGACCAGCCACCCTGTTATGTCCATTAGAAAATTTCTCAGCATATGTGCTTCCAACGTTTGTTTGGGGAGTTTTAAAATAAGTAAGCTAGTAAAGATGTCCAACTAGTTTGCTTTTACTGTTCTATTTACTTGCCTAGAAGTCTAAATCATCATCCCTTGATATTATGGCTTTTGTAAGTGAACACTTGCTGCTTATCATTGATTGTTTTTGGAGTTGCAATTCGACCAATTTCTTGCTAGGACAATTTAGTGTGCATTTTATCATTGAAATGAAAGAAATTCTATTGATTGCCATGAAACAGTCCAGAATCTATTGGAATAGGTGAGAACCCGAGGACCTGCTTGGGCTGAAAATTAAAAGGGCTACAATTTTTTTTTGAAACACTGCTACTAGTAGTTTTATGAATTGCCAATATATGCAGTTCCATATTTTTTTCAAGTTTGGTTTATAATTTCCATATATGCTTGGTGACATGTTCATGCTTTTATTAAAATGACATGTTTCAAGCATTGCTTTTGTATATTATTTAGTAATTTAGTTCTAATCCACCTTCTCCCAAGATACTTATAATGCTCATGTTAACATTGAAATGAAGAACTTGACCATTTGGACAATGTTAGCCTCTTCGAAGTCATTTAGAGTCTATCAAAATGAACGACTTCTGGAGGACCTGCTTGAGCTGAACATTCGAAATAGCTACAGGTTTCCTTGTAAAAATACTGTTGTTAATTTGTTGCACAAACTACTATCTAGTTTTATAAAAGTTGACTTCACTTTAGGTTTTCCATATATTTTCATTTTGCTTGCTACTTAATGAGATATGCCATTCATTGTTTCATTCATTGTTTGTGCCTAGCATTCATCATTGAAAGACATCTATTGGGATTCTTGAAACCTTTTTGTAGCTTTGCTATGAGTGAAGCTCGGAAGGCTTATGGAATAATTTACTGCAAATGGAGGTTAAAGATATGGTCATGGAAGATATAAATTCTAGAATTACATGGGCAATTGATAGTTACTATTGGCAGCAGAAATTGACCAATGCATTTGTTGTGCTAATCATGGTGCTCATTTTTGGTATCTCAGTAATCAGGATGCCAGGCGTCAAGAAGGCATTGGCTCTTCCTGAGATCCCTGTGTCACCAAAAGCAGGCACAACTCTTGCTGGATCTATCATAACAACTGAGAAAAGACCACCATCATCTTCTCTCGTCCATCAGCGCCTGAGAGCACTGGAGAGAACTGTGAAGGCAAGAAAGCATGCAAAGAAGAGATGATGTTGAATCTTTTGAGGGAGTTCCGTTGAGTCTTGCTATTTTGGTCCAATAAGCAGAGTTTGTCATTTTCTAAATTTCCATTTAGGCTATATTTTAGATATGATCAAGTTTCCATTTGCAATTTTTGCCTTAGCAAAATAGGAGTTAGTAACATACATCCATTTGGGATTGCTACGTTTTTATTGAGGCCCGTTGGGCAGATGAGAAATCATTGTTCTTCCTTCCAACCTACTTGATACATAACAGTGCTTAAAATTCAGTGGAACATTTTCTACATGTTTTTGCACTGCCTTCAATTTGTGCGCTATTTAATTCAATCTTGGTTAAATCTGTGATTGTATGCAATAAAATGTTCAAGCCAAGTCATGGGCATGGGTGCTGAAAACAGATGTCAAGTTTTTTGGGATCGCTGGACCTGTATTTTACATCTTCATTGTTTGCAAGGTAGTTTTGTGACAAAAGAAAAGAATACAGCTCTAATGGAATTCTTTTCATTTCCTTTAGAAAATAGTATTTTCCTCTTTTGTGAGAGTTTTGAATTTTTGACCAGCTTTTTGCTCATTTGCAAATTGCAACAATGCAAAACATAAATTCAAAGTGTAAGAATTGTTGGCCGATGTTTCTATTGCTTGCTTCAAAACTTGTGTTGGAAATTGATGTAGAATAGTTTTATTTTTAGTGTTTTAATTTTTAATTTTTTTTGTTGCTTCTCCTACCACTCACCATTCCACAAACGTTGCTTGCCTGTCTGCTCACAGGAGATTCAGGTTTGAACTCTATAGCAGTTGGATTGAAACAATGGATATGAACAATGCTATTTTATTAGGAGATCAGACCTCGCTGGCTATGTGATGTAATGCTACGGTGTTTGTTATAACAAGCTAACAAGCTGATGGATTTTAAAGATGAGTGGAAAATATTAAAAAATATGATTTGAACCTGAAAATGTAAACTTGTGATTGTCATGACCAAAGGTAAATGGTTTTATTTTTTATTTGGATAAAGGACGGGGAGAGAGTGGCTGGAGAGGATATTCAATGGTTTGATACCTATCTCTCCAGTTTATAAGTTATGTATATATATCCCACAATAGCCTTTAAGAAAACCCACCGTGTTGGTCATCATGTTTCCGTGCTTGAAGCAGTTCATAATCTTCATTAACGAGCATTTGCAAAATCATCAAGTTTCATTAAAAAAATGCACATTATATATAAACAATACAAAACATGGATGACGAATGTCCGTGCTTCACATGATGATGATAAAAGAGACATTATTAACCTAAACAGTGGTGCAACCATTATTGGCCACAATTTGTTGGAAAATTATGTTCAAATTTAAGATAGTGATACTGAATTTGAAAAATGATAGAAATTTTTATTTAAGATATTTTATTGAGCCCCATTTCTAATCAATGATATGACGTCATTGAACCTAGAGTGATATAATTGCCAAGTCGAAGATGCTATATTGAAATTATTGTAGATGTGTTTGAAATATGATGACCAACGATGGCTTATCAAGCTTTTGGGTAACATACATACACTTAAGGTATGGTTATTTTTCATTTCAGCAAGAATACGAGGTCGTGAATGGTTAGCTAATCCCAAGAAAAACCCTGATCTCACCAAAGAGGACTCTTGAAATGTTTAACAAGAGATCAGGTAAGACATTGGTCTTATTTGAGTTAGAAAGTCATGAAATGACTTACTTGAGCTCATTTAAGGTTCTAGTTGGTCCCTAGGGCTTGAAAGGTCTTACTTAAGTTCAAGGCCTGCCCTTATATAAAATGGAAAGGTCCAAGCTAAGACTTGGCCATAATTCTCTAACAAAAACAATATATGCTGTAAATGGGAAACACATGTAATTTATTTCAACCCTTAAATGTTGGGTATTAGGGTTTGGGATTCATGGATAGTTTATTTTTCCAATAGAAATGATTACTTTGAATTATATCAAAAGTGCCATGGTCTTCTCACAAGTAGAGAGTACAAAGTTTAGGAAGATTCCTCTTCTCACATGATACATTAGTCCTACAGCTTGATGGGATTGCTCATGTTAGGGTCATAATCTTTCCAACTGACGTCTTTCCCTTAAAGACAATTCCGTTGCTCCTATTGTAGGATCTCAATGCTTTCTTGAACCTTGTTTGAAAGTGGTTCCATTTTTGTTTGTGGCTCTCAAGTAACTTCATGATCATAAATAATTAGAATTGTTTGAGACTTCTTTATCTCTTTGGGATGAGATAACTGATCTAAAAACTATGAGCTAGGGATTGATGTTGAATTTTCTTATAGCAGTAGAAATACAATTTTCAGATTTACTTCCTAATGATTTGCAAACAGTAATCTCATCCCATTGTTATCATTGAATAATTACACATGGAAAATTTCAACTTTAAATTGTAGCAGAAACACAAGTCATAGAAGGACAACCATGCACAATAGACAAAGATTTTACCCGGAGAAACATAAACTTGGGAGAAAACCCAACAACGTTTCTAAAGAATACCTTTTCCAATAATAAGAGTACAACAACAACATGAAGAACCCTAATCATAAGGGTATGTCAACATCACCAGTCACAGAGAGAGTGCAAACTTGATGGAGGAAAGATAGAAAACCCAAGAGAGAGATAAAACACTTCAAAAGTTGGGTTCTTGAATCTTCACTTGCCCCTACTAGATATGCGCACCATAGAAGAAGATATGCCTTGGACGAGTTGGATGGAAGAAATGATTTCCTGAGCACTTTATTTACATACATTAGATCACCTGAATTTTGCTTGTGGGGCCGACTTGCCTTTTTGCTAGGGCCGACTTGCCTTTTTTTATATTTCAATGTTGATTTATTTGTTGACCACTTTATTATTGGAATTCCTTCTTTCTTAAGAAAAGTTGTCCATGAATGATGATGTTATTCTTCTCCTCACATGCACGTCTATTCACATAGAGTTCTAATGATGAATAATCCCACTAAGTCATTCTGAACACTTCGAACACTTCCTAGTATGTCAATTCAACATTAGACTACTTGTATATTCCACAAGGTGATGAAAGCCCCTATCAAATAAACAAGTCAAACCCGTAATATAGAATAGAACACTCCATCACGGAACAGGCAATGCAAGAGCACCTTGGAGCCAATCTCCCCACATCATATGACTCAAAACAATGGGAGAATGTCTGCCCCTGCCTGGCCCTTTCATATCCCGAGTTTGACCCCATTGCATTAAAATGTAAATGATGTAATATTATTATAAAATCATGGTGAAGAGCTCAAGGCCAAGGCCCCGCCATCGATTTAGCGATGCATATGGTTTACGTGCTAGCCAAGCACATTGGAATTTCAAATATCATGTAAATATGCATTTTAATAAAATATCCACAACTAGCTATGCAATGCAACAAGAGATGGGGGCATGATTTTACAAGGAATTAGGAGGGAAATATTCAAACCCTTGGAGCCAATCAAGTCAAGCCAAGTGTCAATGAGAGAACCCATAAAACCCTCAACTACCCATGTTGACTTTTGTACCCAATCATTCATTTCTCCAAAGAGTCGGTTGAGGTAGTTAATGCCTTTGGGAATGAGAGGTATGGCTGTCCAAATTCGAGTATGGGCAAGCCACCCTGCATGGAAAATCGTGTTTGGCTTCCTTGGCAAGAAAAGAGCCATGATTTGCTTCCCAAGCCATTACCCATCAACCAGTTTGGCTCTCTCACGAGTTGGGAGTTGGCTGGGCGTTTTTCCCATCGAAATTTTGTGTTTTCCTTCATTCTCAGCTGGGAGAAGGGCGTCTTTGTGTTATATACTAGTAGGGAAGAAGGGGAATCGAATTGGGGGTTTCATAAAGACCGTTTTGGCTGCTGAATGTTTAGATAGTTGGGGGAGAAATCGTTTTTCTCCCTATGAATGTTTTTCCCCATCCCACCATCCATTTTCACTGGAAACGTTTTGGGGAAAACACATGGCCATCTTGTTTGTAAATCTCATTGTTTAAAATTTGTATCAATGCCCAATGATTGTGCTTGCTGTGTGAGAAAAGAGTATGTTGGGGTATGGGTTATGGGTATCCATTGATTTGGCTTGAGCTTGAATGCAAGTATCCAAAGATGAAGAAGGTTCATATTTAGCCTGATAAACCCAACTGTGGACTGGCTTGGCTTAGATGCAAGGATTATTCGGTTGTGTATGAACTTGAATGTCCCATTTTCTTTGTAGAAACCATGCCCCGCTCGGAGGTGGTCTCTGAATGTCGAAGTAATACAGGCTGGGTAGAGACCTACAACTGGGTGGAACATTGCAACGACATAGCTAGTTGCTCGGGACAATTGCATAATGAAGATAAGTATTCTCTATGTGTATTTACTTCTGCAATGTTTAATTTGAAGATTATTTTGATATGTTGGATAAGTATGAAATGTGTGTGGATGATGTTTTATTCCGCTGTGCATATTTGCTTGATTTGCATCTGCACACTTTTGATTTTATTTGCATGAATCTAAGGAATGGGCTGAGTTTATGTAAAAGACTTAGAATTTGGTATCATGTTCCCTTCCTCGAATTGGGTCCATGGGAGGGGACGTGACAGGCCCATTCACCTCTAGCCATATGACTTAGACTCCAAGAGTGAATGTATCATATCCTCCCTTGGTCAAATCAGCATGACCAATTTGGGAGAATGTTTGCCCGATGTTGCAAACTGGAGAAACATCAACACTCCCTTTAAGTGAGGGAGACATTCTGCATCACGCCAAGCTTATCTATGAAGTATACACACATCGCTTTAAATAGAGGCTTGGTGAGAATGTTTGTAATCTGCATCTCGAGTCTTCCACTCCTAGCCAAATCAACATGACTATCTGGAGAAAGACTGCGCTTGTGCCATCCACCACTAGCCATATGACTCAGGCTCTGTAAGTGAATGTATCATTCTCCCTTGGTCAAATCAACATGATCGATTTGGGAGAATGTTTGCTCGATGTTGCTCATCTGTGGATATGTACTTCGA
Source organism: Larix kaempferi (assembly GCA_027924585.1). Classification (NCBI taxonomy): domain Eukaryota; kingdom Viridiplantae; phylum Streptophyta; class Pinopsida; order Pinales; family Pinaceae; genus Larix; species Larix kaempferi. The sequence goes on from BSBM01000799.1 coordinate 11,704,236, forward strand.
GTTGCACTGCTCCCTTCTGCACCATGTCTTGGATGAAGTGATATTTGATCTCCTAATCAATTAGTCATGTAAGAAGCTTCTGAAGCTACACTGCTTCACGACCTACAACACTGGCTACGTAATACTCTACTTTTGTTGTACCGAGTGCTACAAAAATATGCTTCCTACTAATCCAGGATATCATAACTGATCCCAAGCTGAAGCAACACCCTGAGCTAATCTTTCTGTCCACTACAGTCCTTGCCTAGTAAGACTCTGTATATCCCTACAGTCTCACTTCACCACCTAAGACATATCTTACATCATATCCAACTGTACCACGTAGCTACCTCAACACATGCTTTGTCGCAACCCAATGTACATGCCTCAAGTCAACCATAGATTGGGTCAAGGTGCTCACTGCAAAGTAAACATCTGGCCTGGTGTTAACCAAGTACATCAAGGATCCAATCAGTTGGGTGCACATAGTGGGATCCATAAAATATGAATTTGAAGCGGAATCACTTAGCTTCTTCAGATTTGTCACCATAGGTGTAGCCATGGACATGTAGTCCAACATATCGAATTTTCTCAAGATCTCAACTATGTACTTCCCCTAAATGAGGTAGATCTCACCTGATCTCTGCCACACCTTTAATCCCAAGAAATAATGCATCAGGCCAAGATCCTCCATCTCGATTTCCGAAGCCAACTTCCTCTTAGTGAGGGAGGTATTCCTGACTGGGGCACCTCCTCCATCATCAACAATTTTTGCTGCAGCTACTCCCTCTGTGCGGGAGCACCCTGCTCCCTTTGCACTTGAGTATCTTGCTCCCTCTACATTTGGACACCCTGCTCCCTCTGCATCTGAGTGTCCTGCATTGGAGAAATCTGCTGCCCTCTGCACTGTTGATCCTTGTGTATCCGTCTGTGTCATCTCCCATCAAGTGGGTCTATTGAGATGAGCCTCCTACTCCCTCTAGAACACTAAATACCATCCATGACTCTCTCTGAGCTTGGAAATTGGCGTGTCATCCCTGATGCTAATATGGACTGCATGCTTGATCTTATAGATCCACTTTGAAGTCACTACTAACTTCCCTTCTGATCTCAAAACTATCTCCTTGAAAGTATTACTAGGCGCTGCAAGCCTCTCTACATCTTACAAAGTGCCACGAAGCCATGTTGGCCTCTTCTTGATCACTTCAACATCTCTTGGTAGATCCATTGTCTCTATTGACTACTTCTGATAGTTTGAAGGATGAACAATTGAACTAAAAGGATCTGTACCTCGTCCCTAGAAGCCTCCTTCTCCTCACTATCAATCTCCATGTGAGACTCCTTAGACCTCCTGAATGCTACCTCCTCATCAAACGTAACATCCCAACTAACCTCAATCTGATGTTATCCTTGAATGTAGATCATGTAGGCCTTCAAAGTCTCGTTATATCCCACAAGAGTACCCTTCTTTCCAGAAGGTTCTAACTTTGTCCTCTTCTCTTTGGGCACATGGGTGTATATTGGATAACCAAAGATCCTCAAATGACTGACCTCTGGCTTCACTTCTGTGAATGCCTCCTCAGAGGTCTTGTCCCCTAATATCCGGTGAGGAATCTTGTTCTGAGCATAAACTGCAGTACTAGATTCCTTTTCCTATAAGAACATGGTTAGATCATGATCATGGATCATTGTCTTGACAACTTCCACAATGGACCTATCCTCCAAAACATGACCAAACTTGTCCACAAGAGTTAACCAGTACCAATCAAACAATTATGCCATTCATCAACAAAATATCAATTCAATTTAAGTAAATAAAACTTATTGCTTAAAGCATTAAATACTTATCTTGTTGTTGACTCCCTCTTGATCCTTGCCTCCTTGCATAAATCACTGAAGTCCTTGGAGGCATACTCTCCTCCATTGTATGACTTTAAAACCTTGATCTTCTTCCCCATTAAGATATCTCTCTGAGCCCTGAACTCCTAGAACATATGAATGCACTAGAAGAAATACTTGTTCTGAAGTTCATCTTCAATTTCATCAAGTTTAGATTCCTTTACCTTCTTCTGTGGTGGAAGCTCACCAACATTGGTTGTTGATGCATGTTTCCTTTCCTCCCTTTTATTCTGAGGACACTGAGAAGCGTAGTGACCAAATGTATGACAATTGAAGCACATGATCTTTGAAAGATCCTTCTTCTTTTGTTCTTGAACTAGAGCTAATCCTCTACTTGTATTTTTCTTCCCAAAATTCTACTTCCTTTTCCTTTTCTTGCATGAGCTGCAAGAGCTTGATTTTCTTCATTCTCAGGTATCTGCAAGCTGTTTTTGGAAAATATTATGGCCTCCTCTTGAACACAATCAATCCATAGCCTATCAAATTTGGGTGATGCTTCTCGTCCACAAATGCTCTGAACAAATCACTCCCATGAAGAAGGAAGTCCATTAAGAGTCATTGTAATGAGTTATGCATCATCAATGGTGTCTCCAATAGCCTTAAGTTGATCTCTCAACTGAGAGACTCATAAAAGAAGTGGCAATTAAATTTGAGTTGGTCATCATGATACAACGGAGTTGATTCCTCAAGGTTAATTTCCTGCTAGTGTTCTTACTCTGGAATAATCCCACCAAGGCATCAAACATTGCTTTGGCAGTCTTCAACTCAGCAATATGTGGAATCAAATGATCTTTTATAATATCTATCAAGGCCCTCTCAGTCTTTCTTTCATTCTTCTTGTGCTCGGCTTTCTCCTCAGCACCTTCTGGTTCTGAGACATCTTCTTTTACATAATTCTAAATATCATTTTCATTCAAGAGGAAGAGTATCCTGGTCTTCCAGGATCTGAAGTTTATAGCACTATCCAATCTATCTTCTACTCTGAGACTGGTTACCATCTTGAAAAGAAATTTGAAATATGAACCGGAAACCCTAGCACCGACAAAATTTGTCAAAAATGAACTTTGACAAATCTGAAAACTGGCTCCACCAATAGATGCACCCTACCAAGGTGACCTCCAAAACATTAGGTTCAAGTCCAATGTTAGGCCAGAAAGGTCCAAACTTGGAATTCCTAATTTCCATACTTGAGGAAAAAAAGTGGTTCAATGGTTGTCTTTCAATATTGCTTTGATACCATGTTGAATTTTCTTATAGCAGTAGAAATACCATTTTCAAATCTTGATAATTACTTCCTAATGATTTTCACAATAATCTCATCCCACTGTTATCATTGAATAATTACACACTGAAAATTTCAACTTTAAATTGTAGCAGAAACACAAGATCATAGAAGACAACCATGTACAATAGACACAAAGATTTTACCTTGGTGAACCCAAAATTGGGAGAAAACCCAACAACTTTTCTTAAGATCTTTTCCAATAATAAGAGTACAACAACAACATGAAGAACCCTAATCACAAGGGTATGTCAACATCACCAGTCACAGAGAGAGTGTGAACTTGATGGAGGAAAAATAAAAAACCAAAGAGAGAGATAAGAACACTTCAAAAGCGGGTTCCTTGAATAATCACTTACCCCTACTAGATATGCGCACCAAAGAAGAAGATATGTCTTGGACAAGTTGGATGGAAGAAATGATTTCTTGGGCACTTTATTTATACACATCAAATCACCTGAATTTCACTTGTGGGGCTGACTTGTCTTTTTGATCATTTCAATGTTGATTTACTTGTTGACCAGTTTATTATTGGAATTCCTTCTTTCTTAAAGAAAAGTTGTCTATGAATGGTGATGGTATTCTTCTCCTCACATGCACGTCTATTCACACATAGAGTTCTAATGATGAATAGACCCACTAAGAAGTCTTAGACACTTCTTAGTATGTCAATTCAACATTAGACTAGACTTGTATATTCCAGATGGGGATGAAACCCCCTATCAAATAAACAAGTCAAATCTCTAATATAGAATAGATCACTCCACCATGGAGCAAGCAATGTGAGAGCACCTTGGATCCAATCTCTCTACACCATATGACTCAGGATAATGGGAGATTGTTTGCCCTTGCCTAGGCCATTCACCTCTAGCCATATGACTTAAGCTCAAAGAGTGAATGTATCATCTTCCCTTGGTGAAATCAGCATGACCAATCTGGGAGAATGTTTGCTCGTTGCCGCAAACTAGAGAAACATCAACAATTGAGAGAGGATGATTCATCTACTTCCTTGTCCTTTTTGGTTCAACCCTTTCTAGGGGTTACTTTGACAAATTCCTTTCTTTGATAAAGGAAATCCCTCTTTTTCCTTGAGAGGAGGGTAAGGGAGAGGTTTCTACAAGAGAGCCCCACTTCGTTTGAGACATTGTTTCGTTTTTGCATTAGCAGGTGGCTTGAGTATGTCTTCATCCATTTGAGGGTTTGGAGACTTGTTGAAAATCATCCCCTTTATTTAAGCATGATGTATCTCTTTTGGGTGTTTTTTTCTTCTTAAAGGGTTCAATAGAAGTTGTTACACTTGAAGGGAAGCATCTTGTAATTCAATGGCTATAAGTGACTCCAATTATTGCTTTGCAATGGCGGAGCTTAAGGAAGGAATTCTTGGAGGTTTACTCCTAAATAGATTTGAGCACAAGTAAACATGCTCAAGGAAGGCCTTCTTGGAGGGTTACTCCATAGATTTGAGCACAAGTAAACAAGCTTGCTCTAGGTTGAACTTTTAAAACATGTTTCCCTTATTTTATTTTGATTGCCTCTAGGGTTTTGTTATCTTAAAGGATGAGGGGAAGATGAGGAACTCCAACCCATAATAGAATCATTGAGGGCATTTCCTTCTTTGGATCAAAGTCTGAAGAGCATCTATAAATACCATCCCATTGGTTCCTAGGAACTAGTGGGCTCTTCAGAAAATAAAATCATGATCATCTTAGAATTGGAAGGTTTCACCCTTTAATCAATGGACCCATAGCTTTTGGATCCAAGACTTAAGAGATTTTTTGTTCAACCATGTCCCTATAAATTTCTCAATTGAGATTTGATTTGGGAACAACACCTATTGCTTAGGGCTAACAAAGGGGGAAGTTCAATTTAGGAATTCATCAATCTTCTTGAAAACGTTTTGTAGATTTTTTTTTGAATTGGAGATTTATTGCAAAACAAAAAGTTTCACCTCTTTGATTGGAGGTTTCTAGGATTTTAATGCCATGAATTTCATCCCGAGGGCTGTTATACATTTTCATTATCCAGTAGCCCAATTTTCCAGGCAATCCAAGGAGGGAAGATAACAAACTTCCTAGATAATTTTTAGCACCCAATGTCAATGTATCACACATAAACTAGATTTACAATAGTAAAACAAAAGATAGCAACAACAAAACAACCCTTAAATTCTTCAATGATGATTTCAAATTACTCAACAAATTGTCCTTTTAGTTATGTCAAATCAAGAAGACATACATGGTTGTTAATAAAAATACATGGAGAACATATATATTATAATCAAATCTAGAAATTGCACAAGTTTTAGATAGTTGAAAACTTCATGTGTATACTATAGCCTTCTCTCAACTCTAGTACAAACCACTAGGTCTCCAAAACCCTATCTAGGGAAAAGCAAGAAAACCTCAACCAAGGAGCTTCAACATGCATGAATCTCTCAACATCCTCTTTTCTATTTTCTTCTTCACCAAACATGCCCTACGATTTTATCACAAAACTCTAATCTCAAGGGATAAACCCTAACCCTAGACTTGAAGATGGTCTAAGAAGACTATGAAACCCTATTGACTCCAAGAGAGAGAGAGATCAAGTACAAATAAAGACTAAGAGAGATGGAATACCAATACACCTACTTCCTCAAGATCACATCCCTACACAAGAGTGAAATATATGACGAGTGAAGATATGTTAGGACGCTCTCCTTCCTTTATCTATATGGGAGCCAAGGGACGCCAACAATACAATCCGGTCACAATTCCTTACAAACAACCTAGACTAAACTCATGTACGAAATTTTTTTGGAACCCCAACTTGGTTTCAAGTTATATTTTCACATAGAGTTTAATGCCCAAACCTCATGACTGCATGTTAGCTTCAATGCATAAAAAATTAACTTTTCTTGAAACACATGGAATTTCTTTTCACTTTTTCACACTCAGAAAATTTATAACAGCCAAACACATAAAAGATAAAACTCAAAATTTTAGCCAAATAGGCTCAAGAAAAACCACGAAGGGAAAACCTGATAGGAGAGAGAATTGATTTCTTCACAAACAATTTATAAAAATTACAGCAATACTTATCTCCTTTTATTTCATCTCAAAAATTGTGCCAACATCTCACTCACAAATTTGCTATACGGATTCCTCAAAACATTTTTGTACGACCTCCTTGAAAACTGTGTTGTACGATCCACACATGTGAACAATACATATTGTTTTTCCTCGATTTTTGTGCTGGTTCTCTGCCTTGAAATCTGCATCTGTTTCTACCTGTACATACTTTGTACTGACATCATTAATTGTTGTACCTATGCCTTGAAATTTGTGCATGTTTTTTGCCTAAAAAACAGTGCCCTTGCTCCTCTATTTATGTGTTGGTATGGGCTGGAATAAATGCTTGATTGGTCTGTACAAATTGTCTTGAAGTTTGTTCCCTTCTCCTTGGAAATCGTGCCCTGCTAAACCTTCTCGATTTCTGTGCAAGGGTTTGACTTCTTCCTCTCTCTCTTCTCTTGCTCTCTTCTCCTCCAAAAATTCTCATTTGGAATGTGAACAATTGAATTAGGTTTTGTTCCTTTTCCCTAGTTTTATATGAGGTAACCACTTCTTTTAATCCAAGAGTTAGGATCAAAACTTGATTTGATGAGATCTATGGCTCTCATTAAATGCTCACTTTTTCTCATTAAATGAATTTAATGCACTTCACTTAAATAATTAAAGAGACATTAACTTTACTCACCCTTTTTAATTCTCTCATAAAGTCGATTAATAAATATAACCTCAAATTCACTTTATAAAATAAAGTGTATCTCACTTTATAAAGTACCAGAGACCACTTTGTAATGTTCTTGCCCACCCCAAGGCACATGAGTGAAAAACATTTCCTTGGTACTTTTTCAACACTCACTCTTACCGAGGAAGGTGTTGTTCACAACCCCCAACTTGTCTCTGAAGCGAACATGCTTTCCTCTCTCCAAATATTTTGTTAGGATGTCTGCAACCTACTCCTCAGTGGAAATGTACCGTAACTCAACAACTCCTCTCTGAACATAGTCTTGATGAAGTGATATATGATCTCTATATGCTTTGACCTTTCATGAAATACTGGATTCTCAAAGAGCTTAATGCAACTTTGATTGTCACAGTAAATAATTGTAGGTCTCAGCTCCTGATCAAATAAACCGACCAATAACTTGCGAATCCACAATGCCTCACAACTAGCCTGACTGGATTCCACATATTTACCCTTTGCATAACTCAATGCAACTGACTTTTTCTTCCAATTGAACCATGACACTACTGCTGAGCCCAAACTAAAGCAACAACCAGAAGTTCTCTTCCGGTCCGCTACACTACCTTTCGAATATGAATCTGTGAATCCAATCAAACCAACTTTATCTGACCTCTTGTAGTCCAGACCATAGTCCACTGTCCCAGCTAGGTACCTCAGTACATGTTTTGCGTCAATCCAATGCACTCTCCTAGGCTCCATCATGAACTCACTGAGTGTGTTCACCGCAAAACAAAAATATGGTCGAATGTTGACCAGATACATCAACGAACCTATGAGCTGATGATATAGGGTAGGATCCACCAACTCTCCCTCAAAAGCACGAAGCTTCTTCCAGTTGGTGATCATAGGTGTGGACATCGGTATGCATCCCTCCATCTGAAATCTCCTTAGAACATTAGCTGCATATTTTCCTTTCCCCAGGAAAACATGCCCATCCTTTTTCCAAATCTCCATCCCCAAATAATAATGCATCAACCCAAGATCATTTATCTCAAACTTTGAAGCAAGATCCTTCTTGCAAGTTGCAATCATATGCTCCTCTCCCGTGATAAACAAGTCATCAACATATAGCAGAAGAATGAGCGGATCTCCTCCAACCACAATGAGATATAGTTTGGGATCAACCTCACTCTTCTGAAATCCAATTGACAGCAAGTAAGAATCAATCATCGAATACCAAGCTTGAGGATCTTGCTTCAATCCATACAAGGCCTTTTTCAGCCTACACACATGAGAATCTCTCCCATGAATCTCAAATCCCTGTGGTTTCTCTAAGTACACCTCCTCCTGTAAAAGACCATTGAGAAATGCAGTCTTCACATCCATCTGGTGGATATTCCAACCCATCCCTGCTACAATGGAGATCACTACTCTGATCGGGGAATATTGAGAAACCAACACAAAGGTCTCGTCATAGTCTTCTCCCTCTACCTGTGAGAACCCTTGTGCCACAAAACGAGCCTTGTACTTCTCAATGCTTCCATCTGCAACATGTTTGATCTTGTAGAGCCACTTGGAAGTCACAACTGACTTCCCCTCTGGTCTCAGAACAATCTACCAAACATTATTTTTCATGATGGAATTGTACTCTTCCATCATGTCATCTCTCCTAACCTGATGTGTGGTTGCCTCCTCAAAATTAGAAGGCTCTGACTCACACAAGCTGGTCACCATCGCCATATAACTGGAAAACCTCTCCAGTGCTCTACTCTCTTTGACCTCCCTATTGGGTGGCCCCACAGACTCCTCAGCTTCCTTCACAAGTTCTTTAATCCAACTTGCCTTTCTCTTCCTGGAAGTAGCTTCTCGTGGTAGGCCCTCCTCACGAACATCCTCATCTGACAACTGTCTATCTAAAGAAGTACCTGTGGTCTAAGAACCTATACCTGGTTAACCAAAACCATGTGAACCCGAATAACATGAAGGTGAAACCTATGAACCTGTGGTCTGAGAACCTATACCTGGTGAACCAAAACCATGTGAACCCGAATAACATGAAGGTGAAACCTGTGAACCTGTGACCTAAGAACCTGCCCCTATAACAAAAGTCTCTATAGATTGAGTCCCTAAACCTGTAGATCCTGAAACCTGTGGACCATTCACCCCTAAAACTTGACCCTGCACTCTGAATAGTTGAACTTTGAGATGTTGTCACTTGTGGAGTAATAACCTGTTGCTCCACCATCTCTGACTCACAAGACTTCCCGAAGGCCCGCTCCTCCTCAAATATCACCTCCCTCCTGACCACAACTTTCCTCTATACAATAAGGTATGCGAGGAAGGCCTTCGAAGTCTCATCATAGCCAACAAATATTCCTTTCTCTACAGTGGGCTCTAACTTTGTCCTCTTCTCAGAAGGGACAAGAGAATAAGTAAGGCATCCAAATATGCGGAAGTGGCCTCTCTACGGACTCTTCCCAGTCAACATCTCCTAAGGAGGTTTACACCCCAAGGCACGATGTGGACTCCTGTTCTGTGCATAAGCAATGGTACTACAGGCCTCATCCCATAGAAATAAATGAAGACTCTGATCATGCAGCATGGCTCTAGCTACTCCCACTATAGCTCTGTTCTTCCTTTTGGCAACTCCATTCTGCTGTAGAGTATATGGAACGATCAACTGCCTCCTGATCCCCTCCAGTTTGAAAAACTCATCAAACTCCTTGGAGGTATACCCACCCCCATTGTTTGACCTAAGTACCCAAATATTCCTCCCTGTTTGGTTCTCCACAAGAGATTTGAACTCTTGGAACCTCTTCAAGACTTCCTCAGACTTCTTATTTTTCAGGAAGTAGATCCGGGTCTTCCTGGAGTAATCATCAATGAAACTAATATAGTACTCAAAACCTATCAATGAAGCAGAAGACATGGGTCCACATAAATCAGAATGTATCAAATCCAACACTCCTCCTGATCTGCTATCACTGCTAGGAAAAGAATCCTTGGTGTACTTTCCCAAAGCACACCCTCTGCACACACCACTATGCTCTGTGCTGAATTGTGGTAAACCTATAGACATCTCCCTCATCAATATCAAAGCTGAATGATAAAGGTGGGCATCATCCTGTGCCACAACTCACTGCTACTGCTAGTGTGGGCCAATGCATGATGAGGCTGGAAGAGAAGCTTGTATAGTGTCCCACATCTAACTCCAATGGCATATGAAGTAGATGGTCATTAGAGGAAATTTGGGGTCTAAAATGGGCCTTATAAGAAAACGAGCCATCATATAAGAAAACGAGCCAACCATAATTTCTTGATGAGTTGGAATTCAAGAACCAATAGAAATTAAATAAAATGAGTCAACCATAATGGTTGACTTGAGATATTTGTCATTAAAAAACTACTTTTTTTGTTCGCATTTTCAACATATCTCCCTGTGTTTTTGCTCGAATTTTGAGCGAGAGACACGTTGGATGCAAAATTAAATTCTGCATCCAACGAGTACCCACACTGCATACTTTTGACAAACCTCGCTACCCCAAAAACAAGAAATACCTGAAAAAACGTGATAATGACATCATCAGCACATATTTCAGGTGATCCCTGCTGTCCCAAAAACAAGAAATACCTGAAAAAACGTGATGATGATGTCATCATCACATTTTTCAGGTATTTCTTGTTTTTGGGGGTAGCGGAGTCTATCAAACGTATGCAGTGTGGCTACTCATTGGATGCAGAATTTAACTCCGCATCCAACGAGTGCTCTCGCTCAAAATTTGAGTAAAAACACAGGGATATATATTGAAAATACAAACAAACAAAAAAGTAGTTTTTTTCTTTCTTCCTCCAAAATTAATAAATATTATTTTATTAATTTAACTATTATTTCATTATTTTAACTATTATTTTATTATTTTCCTTAGGAGGCCCATTTTAGACCTCAAAATTCCTCTGATGCCTACTGCTTTGGGAAAAACATACACTTTCCCATCTAGGACATACACTCCAAAGCCCCTATCCTCAATAGTGGAAACTAAAACAAGGTTCTTCTTTAGCACGTGGACGTACAAGACATCCATCAATGTCATGGGCTAAATGGACTCCCTTTGAAAGCTGATAGTCCCACACCCAACTGCTCTCACAACAGTATCATCACCCAACACTACCTCTAGACTTAAGCCAGTCTTAGTCATCTCAGTGAACATGTCTCGAACACCTCTCATATGGCTCGAAGCCCCACTATCAATGTACCAAGTGGAAGGAGTGGTGGAAGCATTCAACGAATGACCAACCAATAAGGAATACTGTGTTTAATCCTCCACATCACTGCTGGTGATATATAATCTCTTTGTACAACCAGGATAGAGAGAAAACACTTCCTCAAATTGAGTAGCAAACTCATCAATATCAGCTGCTGCTATCGTCTGTTTTTTCTTCTTGTTGTTGTTTAGACACTGTCCAGCATAATGTCCAAACTTTTGGCAAGCAAAGCACTTGACTTTTCTCATGTATCTCTTTTGCTTGCCACTCTGCTGCTTGGCCCCACCCTTAGGGCCCTTCTTGAACTTATTCTTCTTTCCCTTCGCTGTCAATGCCACATTCTCTTCGTCTTCCCTACTCTGAGATGAACTACCCTGTACATACCCTCTCCGAGTCTCCTCCATAATGAAGTCATCCCAAAGACGATCCCAGAAAGGCATATGCTCACGAGCAACTACGGACTCCAAAAATATACCCCATGGATTTGTCACGCCATTCAATGTTTCCCACATGAACTCACTACCCTGTACAACCACCTCAACAGTTGCAAGTTCATCTCTCACCTATGTGATCTTAGTAAGGTAAGAAGCCACGCTTTCACCCTTACTCATGCAAACACCCTTCAACTTTTCTCTCAACACCATCTTTTTGTTTTCATTCAAATTTTGGTGAAGATTTGTTAAAGCAGTCCACATCTGAAAAGCATGGTCTTTTGCTAAAATATGTGGGATCACATGATCCTTCACGGCATCAAGTATGATCCTTCTCACATTTGCATCATTCTTAAGAAAATAAGCCTTGTCTGTATCATCGATAGGTGTTGTGACTGGATTAGCTATTGTACTATTTACTATCTCCCATAATTCATTTTCCTCTAGTATCAAAACTATTCTAGCCTTCCATGGACTAAAATTTACAGCGCCATCTAGCCTATATTCTAATCTAAGTCCGGTGGAAATAACCCCAAACTGTTCAAGAACCCGTTTTCTTCACAAAATACCTACTCTCCCTTCTTTCCCAAGTCTGCAATTTTTTTGAGTAGTTTATTTTCTGCCCTTTACTTCAGCTCTGATACCATGAAATTTTTTGGGAACCCCAACCCGGTTTCAAGTTATATTTTCACATAGATTTTAATGCCCAAACCTCATGATTGCATGTTAGATTCAATGCATAAAAAAATTACTTTTTATTGAAACACATGGAGTTTCTTTTCACTTTTCCACATTCATAAAATTTATAACAAGCAAACAAATAAAAGATCAAACTCAGAATTTTGGCCGAATAGGATTAGAAAAAACAACTAAGGGAAAATATGATGGGAGAGAGAGATTTATTTCTTCACAATCAATTAATAAAAATTACAGCAATACTTATCTCTTTTTATTTCATCTCGAAAACTGTGTCAGCATCTCATTGACAAATCTGTTGTATAGATTCCTCAAAAATAGTGCTGTACGACCTCCTTGAAAACTGTGTTGTATGACCCACACATGTGAACAGTACGAATTGTTTTTCCTCGATTTCTTTGTTGTTTCTTTGGCTCGAAATATGCATCCGTTTCTTCCTGTACGAACAACATTAATTGTTGTACCTTTGCCTCGAAATTCGTGCATGTTTTCTTCCTGAAAAATAGTGCCCTTGCTCCTCAATTTCTATGCTGGTACAAGCTGCAATAAATGCCTGACTGGTCTTTACATATTGTCTTGAATTTTGTGCCCTTCTCCTTGGAAATTGTGCCCTGGTCAACCTTCTTTGATTTCCTTGCAAGGGTTTGACTTCTTCCTCTTGGGTTCGACCTCTCTCTCTCTTCTCTTGCTCTCTTCTCCTCCAAAATTTCTCATTTGGAATGTGAACAATTGAATTAGGTTTTGTGCCTTTTCCCTAGTTTTATATGAGGTAACCACTTCTTTTAATCCAAGGGTTAGGATCAAAACTTGACTTGATGAGATCTATGGCTCTCATTAAATGCTCACTTTTTCTCATTAAATGAATTTAATGCACTTCACTTAAATAATTAAAGAGACATTAAATTTACTCACCCTTTTTAATTTTCTCATAAAGTCAATTAATAAATATAACCTCAAATTCACTTTATAAAGTAACTTTATAAAATAAAGTGTATCTCACTTTATAAAGTGCTAGGGACCACTTTTAATGTTCTTGTCCACCCCAAGGCACATGAGTGAACAACATTTCCTTGGTACTCTTTCCACAATGTAGGCCTACACAAGTGAAGCACTCCACTCCAAAGGTATACATGTTATGCTCCTAGGTGATGTCATACACAATATAAGCTCTGAAATATGGTGTAGCTACTCAAGGTGTGTCCACACCTAAGGCACACGGTCCACTAGGTGAGTTGCCCCCACAAAAACAATGTCGCAACCCAAGCATCCTTAAGCCAAATCCAAGCCTCCATCCAAGAGTCAATCTACCTCGTGTCATCTAGGGTTCGATTCCAACCTCCAGGATGCAATTCTCCTCTTAAGTAGGGTATTGTCTAAGAAGTGGATCTCTCCATATATCCAAAATGAAGGGTTCCCTCCAAGCAAGCAAGAGAATTCCATTTCCCTAGGGAAGAATGCCAACATGCACCCACTCGAGGTCAATCAATCATTGAGCAAGTTGTTTCCACTGTGCAAATCCATCACAGGCCATACACCATGCACCAATCCATCTTGGACCATGCAGGCACTAGACATACACAATGTACCCCAAATCTCATGAGGCACCCCCAAACACAACGTAGACACTTTCAGAGTAACTTGAAAGATAACACTTACCCATTACGAGGAAAGTGTTGACACTGACACTTGTATACGTTCTTAGCAACTGCACCAAACCTATCACCTCCAAATATATACATTTTGTAGTCTCAGTATCAATGATTATCACTTGTAAAGAAATTATAACCCGAGCTATCACATCATCTCAATCCTCCAAAGAATAATGACCACTTGTGAATATGAGGGAACATAACCCATCGAACAAAAACAACTTGTGAAACTCCATCATCCTTGAAGTCATCATCATGGGCCAAAGTCAACAAACACCACTTCATGAGTTGTCCAAGACATCCTATAAAGAATATCACATCTCCATATAAGACCAAGACAAGTGAATTGAATCTATCAAATCCATAAAGATAGAAATTTGCACAAGTCAACTTTTTTATCCTAAATACAAAGTTTGTGGTATGGGAAACAACCTATGCAAGGCCATCAACAACATGTTATCATGAGAATCAACCACTTATACTATGAAACGAGAAATTTATACTATGAATGAGAACTCTAGCCATAAAAACGATGATTTTTGCAAAAAAACACCAAAAACACCCCCCAAATAGAAAAGTGTTGATACCAGTATACACGTATTTTTTTTCAGGGTAAAAAATAGAGCCATGGCCTAAACATCCCATACTTTTGTTTACAAAAACTTTAAAATCAACCCCTAAATTGGAAAAAAAAAATTCTTGAAGAGATACTTTACAACTTTTTTGAAACTTGCATATTCTTTGAAATTTTCATCCTTTAAATTCTTTGGCACATAGACAAAATGTGGTAAGAGTGTTTTTTTGTGATCCATGCCATCAATTATCAAACCCATATACTTATGTACAACATCATAACACTTCTTGTGATGTTCGTACAACTTTTGTCGTTGATTTGATTGTTGATTGCGATGTTCTTGCAGTGCATTGATTATGGAATCTATAAACAAATTTTAATTTTGGTTTTAAAATTTTTTTATTATTTTTTTACTTAGATTTACAAAAAAATTAAACCTCCTCTTGCCCCCTCCTTTCCCTCCCTTCCCTCTCGGCCCCTTCCCCCTCTACCCACCCCCCTAAACTATATAAATTAAAAAAAAAAAAAACCCTAAACCCACTCCACTAAACTATATAAAAAAAACTTAAAAACAATTAAAAACTAAACCGACCACCCTAAACTATATAAAAAAAAAATTAAAACATAAACTCAAAACAAAAACTATTTAAAAATAAATAAAACCTAAACCCCCCCAAAAAAACTATATAAAAAAAAAAATTTAAAAAAAAAAATAAAACCTAAAAAACAAAAACTATATATAATTAAAAAAAATAAAAATAAAATTAAAACATACTATATAAAAAACAATTAAAAAAAAAAATCAACTCCCCATCCTTCTTCCTCCCCCTCCCACCCCCTCCCTTCCTCCCCCTCCTCCCGCCGCCCTCTCCCTTCCCCTTCCTCCCCCTCTGCCTCCCCCTTCCCCCTCCTCCCCCACCTCCTCCTCCCGCTGCCCCCTTCCCCTTCCCCCTCCTCCCCCTCCTCCTCCTCCCTTCTCCCTCCGTGGGCTTGTGGGTTTCAAATAAGAATATAATTCCTCTGTTTTCGAAATAAGACTGTATAAAATATGTTATATTCTATGCATTCATTTGAATGAACTATCTGACTGAAAAAATATATTTGTAATTTGGATAGGCCACCTTTCTGTACTGAATTTACCACCCATATTTTAATAATTATGTACAGTCTTATTTTGAAAACAAAGGAATAATATTCTTATTTGAAACCCACAAGCCCGTGGAGGGAGAAGGGAGGGGGAGGAGGGGGAAGGGGGCGGTGGGAGGAGGAGGTGGGGGAGGAGGGGGAAGGGAGCGGGTGGTGGGAGGAGGGGGAAGGGGGAGGCAGAGGGGGAGGAAGGGGAAGGGAGGGGGCGACGGGAGGAGGGGGAGGAAGGGGAAGGGAGGAAGCGGCGGGAGGAGGGGGAAGGGGGAGGCAAAGGAAGGGAGGGGGAGGGAGGAGGTGGAAGGAGGATGGGGAGGGAGAGTGAGCGGGAGCTCGGCTTGCTTGGGCGCCAAAGGGCCGTCCCTCACGGCCGCCGCGATGCCCAACATTGCGCAACCTGTGGGGGGAGGCCATTTGGCGCCCAAGCGAGCAACGCTCAGCTTGCTTGGGCACCAAAGGGCTGCCCCCCATAGGCTGCACAATGCTGGGCATTGCGACGGCCGCGAGGGATGACCCTTTGGTTCCCAAGCGAGCCGAGCGCCGCTCGCTTGGGTGCCAAAGGGCTGTCCCTCACGGTTGCCGCAATGCCCAGCATCGCCCAAGGCCCGCGGAGGGACAAGGGAGGAGGAGGAGGGGGACGAGGGGGAAGGGGGCGGCGGGAGGAGGGGAGGAGGAGGAGGTGGAGGGGGCGGCAGGAGGAGGGGGAAGGGGGAGGCGGAGGGGGATGTGGGGGAAGGGGTCAACGGGAGGAGGGGGGGAGTTCAAAATTTTTTAAATATTTTTTTTTATTGTTTTTTTATATATTATGTGTTAATTTTAATTTTTTTTTTTAATTATTTTTTCATATAGTTTTTGTATATAGTTTTTTTGTTTGTTTGTTTAGATTTTTTTTTTTTTTTTATATAGTTTTTTTAGAGTTTAGTTTTTAATTTTTAATTTTTTTTAAATTGTTTTTTCATATAGTTTTTGTATATACTTTTTTGTTTGTTTGTTTAGATTTTAATTTTTTTTATATATAGTTTTTTTTGGGTTTAGCTTTTAATTTTTTTATAATTTTTTTTTTTAAATAGATTCTGTTTTGAGTTTAATTTTTAAATTTTGTTTTTTATATAGTTTTTTGCGCTTTGGGTTTAGGTTTTTAATTAAAAAAAAAAAATTTATATAGTGTTTGTTTTGGGTTTAGGTTTGATTTTTTTTAAAATTTGTTTGCAAAAAATTCTATATATAATGTTTTTCATATGTTTTTTACAAATATATGGTATAGTTTTTCTTGAATTTATGTGAATCGTCACTTTTCTGAAAATAATATGAAATAGTATCGTTTTTATACAAAAAATCTCTGAAAATTCATTGAAAATGGTTTTAAATGTCTTTATTTTCGGGAATTTTTTACAATTTTGTCCATAAAAATGTCTTATTTTATAGAAAAAATTACAAAATGAATATGTTTTTCATTATAAATTGCTTATAAATTTATGTTATTTTGTTAAATTTCTATAAACACACTTGAAAATAGAAATAAAAAATATTTTACGACAAAGATAATTCAAAGGCCTAAAAAAATGCCTCAAAATGAGAATGTGTGATATTGGTATCAACCCTTTTTGAAACGGAGCTAAAAATAGCTACTAAAATTAGGAGAGAGAAAAACGAGAACTGTGTCGAGTTCTCGTTTCATAATATAAGTGGTTAATCCCTCTCATGTACCTAAAATCCTCTTTCAACCGAAAAAAAAATGTAAACTAAGTGAATTTCCTCATCTTGAGATAATCATTAAGCAAAAGTAACATCATGGGAAACTACCTATGTCTAAGAGAATCCATGAGAAACATCATCTGTTTGAGAGAATTCATCAATTGTGAACCTGGAATAAATATCAACATCATCCTCCATCAAGGTATCACACCTCTCCTCCAATGAACTATTGGAAGGCTCACACATGGAAGAAATCAATGCAACATGAATAACTTATCTCCTAGGAGGTATATGCGCCCTCCCTAAATATTTGGGTGCTCCTACATGCTCTTACACCTCTGACAATGTCTGAGTGAGCCATAAATCTCTTATAGGTTGAAGTAGAAGGTAACTGCATATCCAACCCTAATCTCACCTCATCTCCCTTTGAATCCAACTCATCTTGAGTCTCTGAATCAATCTCTGGAACAATCTCCACTCTCTCATCAATAACCAAAGGAGAATCATATGTATCGGAAGAGCTCACTATATCATGTTCTTGCCTCATATCACAATTGTGAATGAGTATCAATCATGAAATCTATAGAAATAATATTGTATATGATTACACAAGATGCTATCATAATGTCCATAATAGGTTATAAACCCATCTTCATGGCATCCCACAATGGATGCATCTCATAAAAGCTAGAAGGCTCTTCCAATATCAAATGCAACTCTTCACTGTATATCTATCATACAAGACACTAAAACAAGATTCTTTTTTAGCACAAGAACAAACAAAACATAATCCAACTAAGAGTGTCACTTGGAAGCATATGAAAGGAAATGGAGACAAGTGCTCTCATAGGATAAGTGGCATCATCACTAAGCTCCATGCTCATGCTTCTCTCTTTCTATTGAAGTCTATTGGATATGTTGATATGTCTTGAAGCTACACCATCTACATACCATCCAACACTAGAGGTAAAGTGAGAGACGAAATCTATATACATTTTGGAAAATATGCAATATGAGGAAGATCCTCCACCTATCACAAGTGAAAAACATTGGCATCTACCAGAAAAAACCAACCAGCTATCGTAGGCACTCTTGGACATCTCACTCACTAAAAATAAAACCATACCAGCCAATAATAACATAGATATATCACCTACCACCAGAGCAAATTATCTACCTATCATAGGTCCTAAGCATCACACCTACTAAAAATACATCCACAACAACCATTTATGTAATAGATATATTATCTCTCATGACAAGAGAAACTCATCAAAACCTCTTACAGGTACAAGAGCTCATATCAAGCAACCCAAGATATCACACAAAACAACTACAAATAGAGTCAATCAACTCTCCCAGGCCATATTTCACATAAATACAAGCTCCCTCTTACACCTACAATGATTTTAACCACAAAAGTTTTGATGCCACATATACATTTTTTTAAATTGGAGATTTAATGCAAAAAAAAAATCACCTTTTTGACTAGAGGTTTCTTAGATTTTAAAGTTATGTACCTTCATAGAAGAATACAAAATTCAGAGCATAAATAATAGAATATAACAAGGTTTTAGAAGGAAAATGATAGAATTACCACAACAATAGACAATTGGAGATAACCAAATACCATAATAGCAATACCTTTATTGATGAAATCAATGTTCACTAGTCTCTTCAAGGGGACAACCTCCAAATAAGCAAAGCTCCAATTACATTATAGTTCACAATACATCTTATGCCATTGCTTCTAGTCCTTTATGTCGCTGACAAGTGTCACATTCTGCCACAAAGCTGTGGATTCCCTTCTTAATGCCTCTCTATAAAAATGGTCATTTAATCCTTTCATATGTTTTAGGAAATCCTTAATGATCAGTTGTGGGGGATGAATGTAGCTCAAATAAAACTCGTCATTTCAATGCTGACTTCTTGTACAAATATATATGGCATTTGTAGTAAATATGTTCATTGTGCCAAGTGTAGCCCGAATATGCATGGGGTTCCATTTGAAGTTGTTGGATCATGCTAGTGAGCTTTGGATATGTGAACGATTCGTTATAGACATAATTCAACTAGTTTTATACAATGAAGGAGATGGAAAAGAGGGAACCTTTTTTTTTCATAGTTTCAAGAGAGAGCATCTAAGACCACATTCTCCTTTCCCTTCTGATAAACTATCCCATAGTCATATCCCAACATTTTGGTGACCCATTTTTGTTTCTTAGAGGAGGAAGTTCTTTGTTCCATAACTTATTGTAGGAAATGATGATTGGTTTTAATTTGTAAGTGTTTCCCAACTAGGTATGGATGCTAGAAGTCCACATCATGAAATATGACCATTATCTCTTTTTCATAAGTCAATTTTCCCAAGTGTTGCTAACAGAGTTGTTTGCTAGTAAAGGCCAATAGTCCACCTTATTGCATGAGGATTGATCTTATGCCTCTACCCAAAGTGCCACATTCTAGGATAGAGATTTTAGTGAAGTCAGATTAAGCGAGTATTCAGGTGGTACATATGACCTCCTTTAAGTCCTGGAAATCCTTTTATGTCGCTTCATTCCAATTGAAAGCATCTTTTGAGCAAAAATTTGAGTGTAGCTGAAATATTACGATAGTTATGTGTGATATTTTTGTCATAACTAGTGAGACCCAGAAAACCTCTTAGGATTTTAAGAGTTTTGTTCAAAGCCAATCCTTTATTGCTTCAATTATATATGTATGTACACAAACATCCTCCTAACTAACAACATGGCCCAACAATTCCACTTTATAGACATCAAAGGAACAATTGGAACTTTTAAGAAATATATGATGCTCCACAAATAGTTGTAAGATCCAATCCACATGGGCTACATGCGATTGCCTAGTTATACTGTAGTTCAAGATGTCATAAAAAAAAGACAAGGAAAAAATTTGCAATAAGGGTTTAGATGTTTTGTTCATGAGACTCGAAGGTTGAGGGTGCATTGCAAAGTCCAAAGGGCATCACCAAGATCTTGTAGAGGCATTCATGTGTGTGAAAATAATATTTTAGAATATCCACCTCATTAATGCAAATTTGTTCATAGCTTGAGCAGAGACCAATTTTGGTGAAGGATTGATCATCCCCAGAATGTCATCAATGACAAGAATGGGAAATTTATTCTTGATGGTCAATTTTTTCAAAGCACATAAGTTAAGACACATGTGCTAAGTGCCTTCTTTCTTGAGAACCATGCCAACTGGGGAGGAATAAGGAATGGTACTAGGGTAGTTGATACCAATAGCTAGAAACTCCTTAACTATCTTTTCTATTTCATTTTTTTGTGTAAATGTATGGTGATATGGGCATACATTGGGTGGCATGCTACCAAGTATGAATGGAATGGAATGATCATGCTCACCATGAAAATGGGAGAGTCCTTTGGAAATGTTAAATATGGAGTGGTGTTTGTCCAAGACTAAGTGCATGTAAGAAGGAATGAGTTGATAAGGGGTCTCAAAATATTGAATGGAATGGAATTGAGACATAACCTCTAAATGGATCTTTTAAAGAAAATTTTCCATATGGTGTGAGTTGATAATCTCTAGATATCCAATTGTAATTCCTTTGAGAGTGTATTTATTCCTTGCATTATAGAAACTCATGTATAGGGCATTGAAATCCATGGTGATGGGGACTAATGTTTGTAACCATTCAACACCCAAGACAATATCACAACCACTCATTTCAATAGAAAACATGTGAGTTTTTAGGGAAAAATCACCATTTGAAGCCAAATATTTTCACAACGACCACCACATTTCATAGTGTCTCCATTTGCAATTATGATTTGGAAGTTTTTCACATCATGGATATGGTAGTGTGTTTCTTGGGCCACATGACTATGAATAAAGTTATGCATGCTAGCACTATCTATTAAGACTATGAATTTGTGATGTTTGATGTAGCCAATGAATTTGGTGGTTTGGGGAGAAGAAAGGCCACCCAACACATGGAAAGAGATTTGAGGTTCCACTTATGTAAGATCAATCCAAAGAATGTATTCCACAGATGGATGAGGGACCTCATAGGTACTAGCTTCAACTTTTTCATCATAAATGTCCTTTGAAGTGGACATACAAAGTTTTTCTCCTTACATTTATTCCCAAGGAAATATTTCTCATCACAATTGTGGTAGAGACCTTTGAGTTGGCACTTTGCCATTTCATATCTGGTTAAATTTTGGATCTTGGGAGGTGGAGAAAATGGAGAGGGATTAGTGGAAGGGAAGGTAGGTGGATGGGTACGGAGAATAAATGGTGCTTTTTTTATTTGATAATTAATCACTTTTTGGGATTCCCAATCTCTTTGAGTGGCATCCAACCAGGTTGTAGGAAAAGTCACTAAGAATTGTGCACATATCTCTTCTTTCCAACCACTGATGAAACATGCCTTGTAAAAACTATTATAAATTCCTTCGATCTGAATGGATAACCGCTCAAGAGAGGAGATGGTATCTTCATCTATTCTAGATTGTTTGATCTTGGTTAGTTTCCCCAAATAGTGAGTGTCTATTTCATAACGTTCATATATATCTCAAACAAATTGTTTTCAAGCAATATAACCATTATTGTATTTCTTGTGAGATTGCTAACATTGCCAATGTCCAAGATCCAAACAGAAGACGCCCACTCGAAGTTTCATCATATAATTTATGATGCCATGCAAGGAAAAGTGATGTTCCATCTGAGTGACCCATCCTGTTGGGTTTGACCCATCCTGTTGGGTTTGACCCATCGAATTTGGTGAGTTTGAATTTAGAAATTATGTGCCACATGTGAGTCATCGGATCACAAGAAAGTGTTATAGAGTGAGGCCCACTAAGATTAGGTGATTTATCCCCTTAGTAGTACCAGAGTGAATATGATCTCCACCGGACATACGCAATTCTTTAGCCAGTACACAGAAGTGTATGCCATGATTTCTTTGTCTGTCAATAATTGCATGTATCGTGTGGTGAATGTGAAGAAGTAGGCTGTTGTCTCGGAAATAATGAGACAAAGAAGTATTTGCTGAAAGAGAAGTAAAAATTTGTCATAAAGGACATACATCGGGGGATTTGTGATGGCCATTTTGCAGCAAGGAAGCCAATTTCATAGATAATATTTGGACTTTTTATTACAGATATGATGGAGTAGCCAATTATGGGGAGTTTGGTCTGACTTTGGGTGTCCTAAATATGGTGAAGGAAAGAGCATCATTAACTGGGCCATCTAGTCAAAAAGTGACTCTAATTTGGCAAGCTTGGCATAAATGTCATTAAGATTTTTCTAAGTAGATGAGTGGTTGTAGTGTAACTTGTGTTGCAACTCATCATACTATATTTCTAGGTGGGAAAATTTGCGGGAGATCACTCCTCTTATAATATTATCCATAGGGAGAATGGGTCCACAAAAAGGGTTTTGGAAGAGTGGTACTAATGCGATCATCTCAACATAAGGATTATGTTAAGATGGGTTTGAAATAAGTTTTTGGAGATGTGGGTCCATAGAAAGGGTTAATGGAGAGTGATACCAATGCAATCAACTTAGCATAATGATTTTGATGAGGTAGGTATAAAATAAGGGTGTGGACATGAACCAAACCTTCTTTGTTCTTCTACTCCTGGTGGAGTTGTACTTTCATTTGATTATTACAACATAGAAGAATTCCCAAATTCTTAATAGAATAATTTATGTAGGAATTCCATAAATTTCTAGGTGTTATATATATCTGATATACTTGTAGTCTCCAAGAATATCACTCGACCCAATATCTCAAGGAACTGACTAAGGAGGTTGTAATATCCCCAACCTTGGATGAGGAGATATCAACTCCAAAAATGAGAACAAGAAACAAAATTCCAAACTAGGGGCCAATTTCAAACTTTTGGAGGCTAACTTGGCCTATTTCCAATTCACTCCAAACACTACCAAATAGTCTCAACTTTCTAAACTAAATTAGTGGATGGTTCCTAACACATCCCCTCTAACATGAATGACCCTTAGATAATGAATCCTGGAAACACCCTTGATAGTTTGATTAAGCACAACTTAAGTTTTGTTTTCCAATTTCTATTTAGGTTCAATCAAGGGTCACTACACACCGATATTGGAGAGATGAATCTACTAGATCTGAATTCTTGACAGTAGGAACATTTTGAAGTACATCACACCTGGGAAGACCATTTTGGAAACCCAAATGATCGGAGGCAATTTCCCCAAGACTTATGTGGAAACCTCTTTGCTTTTGGTGCACTATCGGAGATAACCAGGAAACACTTTCCAAGAAGTTTTGAATGCTACTAGAGGTTTTTGAATTTATTATCTAAGTCTTGGGATGGGTCCAAATACATCCTGGCTAACATGAATGTCCCTCAGACAGAGTTTTGGATTAGCAATCGACAGTTAGATTAAACATAACTTAGAGAATATTTTCCAATATTAACAGTTTGCAACATAAGACAAATTTTACTGAGAGTTGGACAATTTGAATGGAAGTGGCACAATTTTCTTATTATATTTGTAGAGTGTACATTACGTACATAATCATCGTTGAAATTCCAGTTTCAAACTCAATAAATAATTGAGAATAGGAAGCTCAGAAAGTGAAGGAAGAAAGATAAAAGAATTGGCTTTAAAACAATGAATTTCCTTGCATAGAACTTGACCCTCTTGGATTAATTTCAACCCCAGAGCTGCAAAAAATATTCTGAATAGTGTCCACGACCTAATACAGGTCACTACCAGCCAATTGGAGGCACTAGTACATTCATCACTTCACCTAAGTGCGCCACACAACACCAAACCCCCACCAACTGAAAACTAGTCACATGAAAACTCTATAAACTTAGCACTGCTGCATTGGAACCACTGGAATTTCTAACACACTGATATGGACTTGAATTTACACCTGCAATAAAAGTGAAATGATTGCATGAATATCCATTGAAAGGACTTAGTGTCCTTCTCCTCTATCACTAGCTGAAATGCTAGCAAACACTCTAACCAGTTCTGGTTACAAAGGGGCACATTCCCTACTGTTGCAAGGGGCACATATCCCAAGGATATAGAATCCATGAGCTACTCCAATATCAATCCAAACATGAAAAAAAACTCCCTCCAATGGGTGCGTCATTGATATTTGTGCTATTCAAAATTGCCTTTCTTTTCGGTGATTTTTTTATGCCAAGTGGTCCCTCCTTTCCTCAAGTGCACTTTCTTGATTTTTTGATGATTTTCTCATGCCAAGTGGTCCATCCTTCCTCAAATTCACCCTCTCAAGTCTCCTTGGATGTTTCTGTTAAATTTTCAGAATTTACTTCAATCTGATCTAGGATCTTAACTGAGAGAACAACATGTACAACAAATATATAGCATATCAATCATGGACACAATAATGCAAGCACACAAGAGACAGAGAGTTTACTCTGGGAAAACCATAGAGATGAAAAACCCCAATAACTTCCTCAGAGATAGATAGAGCAATGATACAACCAGAATACAAGAGATAGTCTTCTCCTAGCAGCAGAGCCTCCTCCTCCACAAGTGCGCCACTCTCGAAAGTGTGAGTGAGAGAATAGAATGTGTAAAATGAGAGAGACACACTCTCTATTTATACACTAACTTGACTTGACCTTTACTCAACTAGGTCGGCCCAACTTAACCACTTAACATAATGCTGACTGGGCCGACCCCCACTAGGGTGGTCTAATAACCCTTTGATCCACATGGTCGACCCCCAATAGGGTGGTCTAATAACCCTTTGACCCACATGACTTATACAGGACCGACCCCAACAAGGTGGTCTAATAACCGATCGAGTATAAGTTGCGACACTTACAATATAAATGACGACACTTCCATATAGAGGAATAATAACATCTCTATAGGAATACAACATACATATATGTGAAACACATTCTGAAGTTACATATACATCAACACTCCCTCTTAACTAGGAAGGTATTTCTCGACACAGGTCTTCTAGCACAAGTCATCGTCACTGGATAATCGTCATCGAGTCATCATCATCATCACTGCTGCTGCTATCTCAATCAATCTCTGAATCTACTCGTCATAGGAAGTTCTACAGAGTCAGTCCTTTTTCATACTGGATGTAGGCCCACCACCTGTAGGTCTTCATCATCACTGGCCATACTGTAGAAGTCTCAGGACTTATTACGTGCGTCACAAAACCTTAAAAGAGTCTCTTGACTAGCAAGAACCCTAAAGAGCATCTGAGGCCTTTTTCATCCTATCCAGATCTCCAGGACTTATTACATGTGACCCCACCACAAAACCTCGAAAGAGAATCCCAGGACTGATTATGAGCACAAGGCTCAACCTATCGGATCTCCCAGGGCACAAATTACATGTGGTCACCACAAAACCTCGAAAGAGCATCCGAGGACTGATTATGAGCACAAGGCTCAACCTATCAGATCTCCCAGGGCACAAATTACATGTGGTCATGGAAAAACCTCGAAAGAGCATCCCAGGACTGATTATGAGCACACGGCTCAACCTATCGGATCTCCCAGGGCACAAATTACATGCCATAGGACAAAACCTTGAAAGAGCATCTGCCAGATATCCCAGGGCACAAATTACATGCCATAGGAAAAAACTCGAAAGACTATATGCAAATCTCCCAGGGCACAAATTATATTTCCTCCCAAGCAAAACCTCGAAAGAGCATTTTCCAGATATCCCATGGTACAAATTACATGCCATAGGCAAAACCTCGAAAGACTATCTGCAAATCTCCTAGGGCACAAATTACATGCTTATCTGCACAACATGTTCCATGGCCACAGAGTATCAACCTGATACTCACCATACATCATCCTGATGTACACATGATCATCCTGATCATCATCACTGCAACATCGTGCTGCATGTCATCTGGAGCAACATCCTAAATCTCGTCATCCATGATCATCCTGATCATATAATGCATCTACCTGATGCATACCAAGTATCTACCTGATACATATCATCATACATGATCCACCTGATCATACAATGTATCCACCTGATACAAATACAAAAACATGATCCACCTGATCATACCTGATACATATCAACATACGTGATCTACCTGATCATACACAGTATCCATCTGATACATATACAGATACATGGTCCAAGCATCCAACATGATGCATATACAAAACATTTACAAATGATCCTACTGATCATATCCATCATCCAACATGATGCGTACATACATATACATATAAATGATCCAACTGATCATATCCAGCATCAAACATGATGCGTACATACATATACATATAAATGATCCAACTGATCATATCCAGCATCTTCCTGATGCATATATAGAGCAGTAACTGGAGCATCGTCCTGATGCTCATCATCCAGTGCTTACATCCACAACCATGTGAAGGATCCTCCTTCCAACATGCTTGGAATGGATTCTGCAAATGTGTCCATCACTTCTTCCTCGAAGTGTCATCAATTTGAAGAACACCAAGCCTCTCCCTGAAGTACTCAAACTTCACCCTGGCTAGTGGCTTCGTCAGTACATCTGCAATATGCTCGTCCGTCGCAATGTATAGGAGCTTCACAGCTCCTCTCTGCACCATATCTCTGATATAGTGATATTTGATCTCTATGTGTTTCGACCTATCATGAAACACTGGGTTCTCGGACAGCTTCACGCAACTCTGGTGATCACAAAAGATACCAATAACATCCAACGGGAGATCAAATAACTTAGACAGTAGCTTCCGAAGCCATACTGCCTCACAACTAGCTGAACAGGATGCAACATACTTTGCCTCAGCTGTACTCAGTACTATGCAGGACTGCTTTCTTGCTAAACCAAGAGATCACACTTGATCCCATACTGAAGCAACATCCAGATGTGCTCTTCCTATCTGCAGCATTGCCAGTCCAATCTGAATCAACATAACCCTGCAGGTTAAACTTTTGATTCGCTTCATACTTGAGCCCATAATCCACTGTACCCTCCAGGTACCTCAGAACATGCTTTACAGCAACTGGGTGAACACTCCTCGGATCCGTCAGGAACTGGCTCAATGTGTTCACCGCAAAGCAAATATTTGGTCTCATGTTTGTTAGGTACATCAAGGACCCAATCATCTGACGATACATAGAGACATCAACCGGCTCAGATGAAGCATCACAAAGAAGCTTCAGATTTGATGCCATAGGTGTGGCCATGGCCTTGCAATCCATCATCCCGAACCTTTTCAGGATCTCTACTGCATACTTCCCTTGTCCAAGGAAGATTCCATTTGCACTCTGCCACACCTCCATGCCAAAAACAAATAGTGCATCATCCCCAAGTTCTTCATCTCGAACTCGGCAGCAAGCTTCCGCTGCGTGTCGGCAATCAATCTATCTTCACCTGTAACAAACAGGTTATCCCCATACAAAAGTAGTATCACTGGATTGCCTTCCTCAACCTTGTAGTAAAGGTTGGAATCCGCTTTACTCTTGGTAAATCCCAAACTGGATAGAAAGCTGTCTATCCTACCAAGTTCTGCACACATATATGACTACACCATTCAAGAAGGCTGTCTTGAAATCCATCTGGTGTATCTTCTATTTCATCACTTTTATATTTCTCTATGCTGCCATCTGCAGCATGCTTGATCTGATAGTTCCATCTGGAAGTCACAACAGACTTCCCTTCAGCTCTTGGGACCGCATCCCAAACATCGTTCTTCATGATCGACGGATCATGGCATTCTTCCTGTATCCTGGGAACTTCAGTATCTTCAATAGATAATTTTGTTGCTTGAACAAATGTTGTAGTTCTTCTTTTGTAGGTGAAGGTATACGGTCTTTTCTACAAAACAAGTTAAATTGCATGATTAGAAACATCTCATAATTTTCAGACAAATTTTTACACATAAAGAAATATGTCATGCAGTCATGCAATTATATTAGCCAATGCTTCAATACAACATTTATCCATGTTCCACAACTTTCTAGATGCCTTCCAGTCTCTACCAGAACATTGTTAAGAGTGTGCACAACTCCTAACATGTCAACAAAGAGGTTTCATTCTAGATAAGTAGCAATGGAATGTTGTACAGTGCCATAGGCCACTTACCCATGTATATTAGTAGTATACTGTTCATCAATGCAACTATTCTAATATGCATAATACACAACCTAATTCTAGGAACATAAGCATATACATCATTGAATAACATTATGTAATAAATGACAATTCAAATACTTATCTTTGTTTGGTTGCTGGGTGGACTCCCTCTGAATCTTTGCAACTCCATTTTGATGTGGATTGTGAGAAGTGGTCAACTCCCTCTGAATATCTGCATCCTTGTAGAAACTACTGAAGTGTGCTCCTTTGCTTTCTTGCAGGAACAACTGGAGTGTGCTCCCTCTTGATCTTTGCTTCCTAGATTACCTGTCCTTGAACTTACATCCATCCTTAATCACTATGCATGCTTATTAGTATCATCATTGTGTTATCCTTCAGGTCTTATACATAATCACACATTTATTAGTATAATCTTAATACTATCAAAACACAATAATCTTAAACATGTATAGTCATGATCATTCATAGATAATAAACATTAGTATTCAAGGTTTCAGGGAAGTCTTCTTTTACTCATGCATATTCTTATTTGATCATAGGACTCTTCTGATTAGTTAAATCATCAATGCATAAACCCGTGATTACTCAAACCTATACCTTCATGATTCTTCTAGTTATACATATCATCAATTATGGTAAGAAACATAATATGCATACAGCCATGATTATTCAAACCTATGACTTCATGAATAGTCATTATCAACAACACAACAGTATAAGATCCTAACACAAGGTAGGATTCTAGCTTGATATAGGAAAAACATACCTGGATTAGCATGCTAGCTAGATATGTATAACATACCCGCATAATGTCTTCTGGTTCTCTTCAGTGACTTGTGCTAGTAACCTGCATGTCTCATAGGTTAACCATTGTAGGACCAGGTTATACATACCTCGAAAGTAGATCTTCTATGTGATCCATGACAATGGATGAATCTTTGTCTTCATGTCACCATGATCATATGTTCTTGAAGTAGAACATGATTTGTCTTTCTTGGTGTACCTTTTATGTTAGCGAACAACATAAGCCTCATACAACATCACAATGCATTAGTACATTCATAAGTGTCAAAACCTTAATCAATGAATATCTTCTATTAAGGTGATACGACAAGTCTAGTAATTAATCAAGATTGTACTGTAATGATATGAAGACAAACATATGATAAAATTAACAATGAAACATACCTGTAAGCCATACCTATCAAGATTGCTTGTAATCTTCTTATGGAAGGCCTTAGCCTCATCTCCCTTTTAGATAGGAACTTCTTCACTTATGCAGGTGACCAATCCATATTCTTCTAGGATTAACCCAATCCACTTTATTTGCAAGAACTGGACCTGGAGCTAGATTAGGGTTTGTCAAGGAAACCCCAAAAATTCAAACTTTGAATTTCAAACTTATGAAAGGATAGAAATATGCACCTTGATGAGCTGATCAAGTTGGTATATTCTGAATTTGAAAACTACAAAGTTTCACCCCTCGAAATTGCCTTTTAGATTTCTGGATTCACTAGGGAGGACCTTGAATTAGGGTTTGAGTTTCCCAGAGCTTCACCAAACCAAAAGATTTGATTCAAATCTCTAAGCTTCGATTTTTCTAAGGAGCTTCCAGCCGTGGTCACAAATTTCCAAAATTCCAAGTTTTGTAGAAGCCCTAATTTTCCATCTTTTCGATCAAAGTCCCGAACTGGGGTTTGATCAAGCCAGGCCTTCTGCCCAACCAAAAAATCTGATCTTGGTCTCTAAATTTCTATTTTGATGAGTAGCATCCAGCCGTGGTCTCCAATTAGAGAAATTCCAACTTTCTCCAAAGCCCTAAATTCTGGAAGCCATGAATGAAGGTGCTAAAAAATAATTCTGTTTTGATAGAAATATGTACCTGATTGTTTCTGGTGTAACTCTGAACTTTTCGATCCACAGGTTCTGAAAATTTTTCTTGAGCTAGCCTGACCTGTTATCTTTCCATCCCAATAGGTATGAACTCAATTGGATTCTCTAAGAGAGAGTTATGCCAAGTGTCGCAACGTGACCTGTTTATGGGATAATACAGGAGAGCGAACTTGTATGGTGTGCCACGTGTCATTGGTTCAACTTCTGCCTCTGAAAATGTTTCCTGAGATATAACGACCTGTTATCTTTCCATCTCGACAGGTCTGACCTCAATTGGATTCTCTGAGAGAGAGTTATGCCATGTGTCGCAATGTGACTTGTTTATGGGATAATACAGGAGAGAGAAATTGTACGGCATGCCACATGTCACTGGTTCAACTTCGACCTCTGAAATTTTTTTCTGAGATAGTAAATTCTGTGTACTACTTGTCACTCTTTACGAAATTTCATTTGGAGCTTCCTAGCCCAAGTTATGACCTTTTTTCCAAGGTCACCTGGTTTTGACTCAGATCTGGAAGAGGCAAGAACCCTATATTGTATAGATCATAAATCACAAAGTACAACGAATTAGAGGTTTTCCTTTGGAAAAAAGGTACATGGGGATCTTATCTTCGACCTGTAAAAGTTTCAGAACCGAAAACGTTGCCAAAACGGATTTATAGCGAATGTGCTACGATGACTGGTTTTTTCTATATCGAGCCCTAGCATCGTAAGTGCAACAAGTGTCATACATGCCATATCATGCCTTCTTTCAGGCTAGCTTTGATACCATGTTAAATTTTCAGAATTTACTTCAATCTGATCTAGGATCTTAACTGAGATAACAACATGTACAGCAAATCTACAGCATATCAATCATGGACACAATAATGCAAGCACACAAGAGACACAGAGTTTACTTGGGGAAAACCATAAAGGTGAAAAACCCCAATAACTTCCTCAGAGATAGATAGAGCAATGATACAACCAGAATACAAGAGATAGTATTCTCCTAGCAGCAAATCCTCCTCCTCCACAAGTGCGCCACTCTCCAAAGTGTGAGTGAGAGAATAGAATGTGTAAAATGAGAGAGACACACTCTCTATTTATACACTAACTTGACTTGACCTTTACTCAACTAGGTCGGCCTCAACTTAACCACTTAACATAATGCTGACTGGGCCGACCCCCACTAGGGTGGTCTAATAACCCTTTGACCCACATGGCCGACCCCCAATAGGGTGGTCTAATAACCCTTTGACCCACATGACTTATACAGGGCCGACCCCAACAAGGTGGTCTAATAACCCATCAAGTATAAGTTACGACACTTACAATATAAATGACGACACTTCCATATAGAGGAATAATAACATCTCTATAGGAATACAACATACATATATGTGAAATACATTCCGAAGTTACATATACATCAACAGTTTCATTGTCTTTTCTTGAGTTATATTATCAAAATCTAAATTTTGCTACTTTTCCTACCCTTATTTTTCTTTTCTTGCTTTTCCAATTTTTTCCTTCTTTCCTTTGTTTTTTGCCTATTTTTATGAGAGAGACACCTCATATGGTTCCCAAATAAACTCCTAGGCACTTGCTGAACCAATTATACCAAATCCTTGAATTAAATAATCAATTTTGTGGACCTACATGATTTAATTTACTTGTGCTTAATAACTATATGCCAAATAATTCCTAACTCAATTATTTTTCCACTTGAACCTATGGTAATTAAAATGGGGACATTACAATCCTCCCCTCCCAATATTGCTTGTCCTCAATCAAATTAGACCTATAATTAGCAATGCTTTGCTTTCCCCAACTATGCTCATGCATTCCTAATACCACAACTGAATCCTACTAAGGATCATGGATCCAACCCAAATGAAAGGAAGTGAAGTGTACTCTGCTCAATGTATGTACTTGCAAACCACTAACATAGGAAACATCTTGACTATGGCCATCAAGAAGAATGTATTTATACTCTAGAAATGTTGTTGGAAGTGTGCTTCTACAACAGTAACTCTAAGCTCCCCATCTAAACTCAGAAAGGGATCACCATCTTGCGGCTGCTCCACTCTGATCAGAACTATCCAACTATCATACTTCACCTGCATCCTCCTCTCTTGGATGTCATAATTGAAACACCCACAAAGACTAAATATCTCATCATTGATGGTGGCCTACAAATGCATCCAAGTGAAATCTACCATCCTTTTGTCATCCTCAACTTTGCATATTGGAAAAGGAAGTATGTATGAATCACTGGTCATGCCTCTAGGATGCTCAATATCTCCAACAATACCCTTAAGAGATAGCTCCATCTCTCCTACCATCCTGCCACTAACCCAGTTGGAACAACTAAGTCCCCAAGTGTCCCAAAGTCCCAAATGAACCTAAGAACTGCAAGGTGTCTACTACATCCACCTTTGCATTGCATAGTATCAACATAAGGAATATTTTGTAGACTCTCGATCCACCAAGTAGGAAAATATTGTGTCCATCCATAAGATGATTTCCCAAATAGGAAATTGAACCACTGCTCCACATGGATAGAATCATGCAAATTAAGACTGGCTCGCTCTCTAATGCCAACATCTAAATTGCTGCTCCAATGCCAACAACTATACTCAAACCAAACTATACCAGGATTGTTGGCTGTCTAACTGTTCTTGAGGTTTTCTATAAAGACCTAGGTTCTGTGTGGTTCGAGGAACCAACAAATCCACTTTTCACCATCCCTTTTGACAACAATCTGCGAACAGACTAAGGTCTCACCCTAGGCGAAGTAATGGGGGGGCATGCGGAATCAAGTTTCCACAGCCGGGTGATGAGTGTTTAAACAAATTGGTGGGAATCGCACTTCGGTACTCGTGCTGCGAACTTCGGACTACGTGAAGTTCCACTTCTTCATGACGAACACTTAGGCTATCGCGCATCCAAGGACTGCGCAATGCGGGACAGTTCTTCGCCAACAGGAAAGTGCCACAAAGACTGCGCTTCCTCTTTGGTACTGGACCACTTTAATGGATCTTACTTAGTGTAATAAGATGTGTTCAACATGTATGATAGACTGAACCTTGCAACCTTATACACTCCAACAACAACAACAATAATATCACTGCGCACTTCCGGTGCTGCGCTAAGTGTTATCCGACTAGTTCATGCATTCATCTAACTGCGAAATACTAGTGCATTCAACATTCATTCATACATGTGATTACTTAACATTTTATTCCCATAATTATCCTTATGGCGAATACATATAAAATCAAAACACATGAACTCATAAACAACACTTAACCATTTATCATAAGTAAAGACACAAATGCAAACACATAAGCAATCACATAACACAGAATTTAACGTGGTTCACCCCTAGGATGGGAGCTACGTCCACAGGAACTGTTGTTGTATTATATTTGGGAAGGGTACAACAGTTCCAGTTTGCGCACTCAACTGTAGACTCTCTTCTCTCTCAGTAGGTCTCTACACACGCAGCTTGCAGAGCCTTTTACAATGGCATTCACTTCTTAACACTTAGAAGAATTTACAGTGAAGATTAACAATTACAGATTATTCAACCCTTTCCCTTACAAAATGTGCCCTTTTATAGACCGTTCCCTTAGGTCACATCTTTACAATCAAGTGGGCCAAAACCCTAAGGTTACCCAAAACTATCATGGTTACTCCACTAACTAGGACTGCTAGGCTTTGATAGAGACTTCTCTGTCGTGGCCGTCCTTCTATGCATGGTCACGTCGCTTTCAACCCTCCATGTCAAGCGCACGCTGACGGGTCGCTTTCACCCTGCCGTTCCTTCTCTAATGGCTTTGTGTGGCCGGTTCACATCGTGCTGCCTCTACTCATCTGGTCGGTCGCTTTCCTTCCGCACCACTCCTTACCCGCTTGCTGGGAATCATGGAGTACTTCGACAAAATAGGTCACTTTCGCAGCTCGACCTTTCCTTACATTCTTTACCCAAAATAGGTTCCCTGCTGGCACTTCGCGGTGCTACCACTTCACAGAACCGGATCTCAGCTGCGTAGTTCCTATCCTATCGATACTGCACTGCGCTCAACTTTGAAGCTCCTCACAAACTGTCTAGCCAAAACTGCCTTCATCTGAGTTGCGCTGTAACTTAGCAGCTCCAAAACTATCTTGCATAAAAAATGCCTTACTTGGGATAGGCCCAACAGGCCCCTAACACTTACATGTAGCTTGTTCCCGAGCCACTTTCTACTTCTGGTTCCATGAGCTGCTCTTCCCCTTGCAGGGCTACTTTAGTAGCTAACTCATGATACATTGCGCTCAACTTAGCAACCGTATCTTTGGCATCTTCTTCAATTGCTTTGACGGTTTCTAACACATCCAGTGTTGAGTCATCCTGAGTTTGCTCTTGTATTGATGCCTATGCGTCACAGAGTTCCTGCAGTTTCATTCTATCTTTTGCGTTAGTTCATGGGATTCCTCCTGCAGGGGTTGTGATTTGTCTCCGACTTCAGCCTCCTGTTCTCTTAACACTACAAGTTGTCTCTTTAACTCTCTGACTTCTGGAAATCTGCGGACTTTTCTTTTGGTGGCAGGGTCTTTATCTCCACGTTCAATGTGTCTAATGCTACTTCCTATTCCTTCAAACTTGTCTGGACCTACAGCAGCTTGGGGTCCTCTTGGAGCGTAGTGAATACTCTTGTAGCTTCGTCCAACAAGTCTTGACACTTCTCTACTTCGCTGGCTATTGTTTCCGCGGCTGCTTTTGTTTCTGCTGCTCTGAGCTTTGCCTGGTATGGTAGCGTCTTTGGCTGATTCTGTGCTTCCAAGGCATCGATATTTGCTTGGTAATTAGTCTCCATGTCCTTCATTCCAGTCTTAAGATCGCTGACCACAAAGCCGATCTTAAGAATAATATCCATGAGCTCTGGCTATTCTTCACATTCTGGTATCTCCACGCAGACCGAAGCGACAGTATGCTCTATTCTTCTTCGTTGGTCCTGCTCATTTTCAAGTGCCATGGTTTTCTTTAAACTTGCTTCCTGCAGCTACTTATAATTTTCTTGCAATTGATGGTGTTGGTTTAGAGAGACCACACTTCTATCATGGATCTCTTCGACAACCTGCAAGTGTAGATTGTGTAGGCCCTCTAGTGGCAACATTGCGATGTCTATGTCCACATTCTCTATTGCTATCGTGCCCGAAGCTAACTGTTCGCGCGGTAACCTTAAGCTTAACGGGTCAAGTTGGACTATGCGTGATTTTGGTGGCAAGGTCAGGGCTAGAGGTGTTTTATTTGGTTTCTAAGTGTCCCCTGACCTTCCTTCTGATTCTGATTCTCGCGACACGACCAAGCCGCACTGACTTGCTCAAAATTGTCTGTTATGCCTTGCAGTGTGGTGAGATTCTTCTGTAAACTTTCCTGGCTCACCTCATCCTTACTATCTTTGAGGTTCAATGCATCTTCTATATGCGCGGTGACCGTGGATGCGATCATCTCATAATCGTCATCGTGGAGCTTCGCTTCTGACTGGCCCTTTATAGCCTTCTACTTCTTTTTCTGGACTTTTTCTGGTACTGAGCTTCCTGGCTCCTTCCTTTTGCCTGATGGTGATTCTTCAACAATTGGTGTTGGAATGGGATTTCTTTCTTCGGATTCACTGTCAATGATCACAGGTCCTTCGAACTTCCATTCATCTATCCATTCCTTCATGATGAGATCGATATCTGCTTCATTCATGTGATATCTCCCTTGGAACCATCCTGTGTTCTTTTTTTGCGCCTTCGCTGAAATGTAGATGGAATGCATGTCAGTGTAAAAATTTAAAGTGCGAATATATTTGGACGTTATTTGCTTGGATATGCACGGTGTGTGAATAATGACATTGCGCATCTGCTCATAGTATATGTGGAATACTTCATTGGACGCGTGTTGTCTCTCTGGCATCAAATTCACCCAGATATTTGCATACCTTGGTCCTCTATAGTCAGTGCTGGAAGTGTTAAGGTCAACATAGTGCCTTGGGTCCTTTCAACCCATAAATCCAATTAGTATCATCAACCAGATGTAATGGAAGACAACGCCATGGACCTGAATTTCGCGGACATCCTCAAGAAACTCGTTCAGTAAGTATTGACACCAGTTGAATCTTTCACCCTGCGCTACCTTCGCACCAAGGAGCACTGCGTCGTCTGGTACTTCCGTAGGTCTGGCCTTTCTCAATATTTTTCCTGCTAGTAGTTGTGTTACAAACCACGTAGCAACATTAGCTATATCGTCTGTGACGAATCCTCTTTTTCCTTTCAGAATCTGATGTGCCTGCTTCATCTGTGCGGTGACTTCCTTTTCCGTGGATTTTCCTTGAAAAATTTTCTTAGGGTCCTCGCCTTGCTTGCTTAACCCTGTGATGTGATGGATCAAGTCGATATTCAGGTCAACATTTCTATCCATCCAAAGATAGCCTTGGTATGTGCATGAGATGAGTGTGCGCATCACCACATTAAGTTATGGGCTCCGGTAGAAGTGCGTGAGCCACAACAGGTTCAACAACCCTGATTCCACTACTTTGGATAGCTAACTCTGCACGACCAACATAGAATTTCCTTTCACATCATTCTTCCAGCACATATATATATCTGGCTGAAATTGCAGGTACTTTGCCTCGTCTGGATCCTTTTGTTGTTGCAGCAAGTTGTAATCTTCGAACTTGCAGTCCGCAATCTTTCCCAACAGATTGGCTTCTGGTTTACAATGCTTGGATATTGGTGGAAGCGAGATTTCATACTTCGCATTCCTCGTGAGTTTCAGATCCGGTGCATCCTGTGTACACAGAGAGATATACTTAGGGGTCAGAGTTAATGGGATTTATTTATCGTCAAGCAGAACTTCTAGCAGCTTGGAACTCATCATCTTCGGCTTTGTCTTCTCGACTGTTGGTTCCTTTCCCTTGGATTGCATAATTGTGGAATGTCATGGGGAACAACTTGAACCTTGACCTTGTTCTATAACAACCTTCTTAGAAGGGGGTTCTCATCAACCCTTCAATCCCTTAGTGCTTAAACACTCTCACAACCTGCGCGACTGTGAACTCTTGATCAACTGTAGAACTTTCATACATACACTGAACTTCTTCTACAGACTCACGGGATAACTTAGCGCTCTCGGTAAACAGAGTTAGTCTATGGCTCGCAAAAAAATCTTGCGAGTCCAAATGTAGCGGTATTTATAGGCGTAGTTGAGCCTTAGCCATGCCCAATAACAGTTAGAAAAGAATTAAATGGCATATTTGTTGGCCAAATCCGCTGAGGATTCAGGTCCTTCCCCTCATTAACTGCTTCAAAATGACTAATTTTGTGTTAAATGCTCAAGCGGTCGTCGGAAAAATCACTGTATAACGGCTAGTTTTTCGACCAACATTTCAATGGCTAGTTTCTTAAAGCATTGCGTCGAACTACGCGGTGGGTCATCACTATCCCGACACGGTTACTTTGCAGTGTCGTTCTTCTTTTCTGAAGTTTTCATCCTTCTTGTTCTCTTTGATCTGCGCGACTACCTTTTGAGCTTCGAACTGCGCGCTCTTTTCTTTTCCTCTAATGTTTTTTTTTTTTAAATATCCGCGCAACTTCACTTCTCAACTAGTGTTGCGCGGTACATATATCCTTTTCATCCATCTTCGTGTGTCAGACCAAACTGTGTACAAACTCTGCCCAATTTCTAGTTCCCAATTTCAACTATAATTGACACTTAGAAATTTCCTTCTATATTAATCACTGCAGGTTCTGCGAAGTAGGACTATCCCGATAGGGTTTTATTCTGCTTCCATTCACCAAACCTAGTAAGCTATCTCCATCTAACGTGGCTAACTGAACTGCGCCACCATTAGTAACCTGCATAACAGTATATGGGCCAAGCCAATGCATTTTAAATTTGCCAGGAAATTTCATAAACTTGTTATCATACAGGAGGACTAGGTCACCTACCTGAAAGGACTTCTTGATATGGCGATCATGCCATGCCTTTTACCTGTCTTTCTTCACTTGCTGGTGAAATCCTACGATGAAGTGATCTTCTCCAACCAAGTGTAGAAGCCTTTCTTCTTTTGTTTCTTGATCTTCCATGTCTGTGAATGTAGCTATCCTTAAGCTAGGTACAATGTACTCCATTGGAATGACAGCTTCATGTCTATAGGCCAATCTAAAAGGTGTATGGCCTGTCAATTTATTACAAGTGGTCTTGTACGCCCATAACACAGTTGGAATGCGCAGATCCCAATCATCCCTGTTAACATTGCATACTTTTGTCAGCGCATTTTCCAGTACCTTGTTGAAAGATTCAACAGTTCCATTTGCTTGAGGATGGTACGGTGTACTCCTCTGATGATGAATGTGGAACTCTTCAGTAAGGGATTCAATAGTTCGGTTCAAAAAATGGGTCCCTTGATCACTCATTAAGATCTTTGGGCATCCAAATCTGGTAAGGATTTTCTCAAAGATGAACTGCGCGGCAATAACTGCGCTATAGTTATTCACTAGTTTAGCTTCTTCCCATCTAGTGAGATAATCAGTCGCGGTGATAATGTATCTCACACCAGTCCTCTTTCCTGGTGGGTTAATAGGTCCCACGAAATCAATAGCCCATTTATCAAATGCCTGAAGTGTCAACTGCAGATTCAATGGAATTTCATCTCTTTGCGACGGCCTTCCTGTCCTCTGAGAGACATCGCAGCTCTGGCAATGTTCCTTTGAATCTTTGTGAATTGTAGGCCACCATAGCCTTGCTCTCAGTATCTTTTGTGCAGTAGCTCTTCCTGTGTAGTGACCTCCCGATACACCTGAATGTTCACCAGTCAATATGAATGGCTTCTCATGCTACAACACGCATCTGCGCAACACTTTATCTGGTCCCAACTTATATAATTGACTTGCAATTATAGTGAAGTCTGTTTCTTTGACTACCAACTACTTCTTCTGTAGCATAGTGAACTCTATTGGTGCCAATACCATGGTAAAAAAGTCTACAATGTCTTTGTAGTAGTCTTTTGTGATCTGTATAGAAAATAACTATGCGTCAGGAAGATTGTCTTCAAGATTAGTGGGTTCTTCGCCTGAATTAATCCTTGAGAGATGGTCAGGTCCTAGGTTCAGTCTTCCTGGTTTAACCACAATTTCAAAATCATACTCTTGGAAGAGAAGCAACCATCTGTAGATTCTCCCCCCTAACACTGGCTTATTGACCAGATATTTCAAAGTGGAATGGTCAGTGTACATGGAGAAGTGCGCACCCAACAAATAGTGCTTGAATTTATACAGTGCATACACCATAGCTAGACCCTCTCTTTCAGTGGTTGTATATTTCTTTCTAGCTGAAGATA
Source organism: Larix kaempferi (assembly GCA_027924585.1). NCBI lineage: Eukaryota > Viridiplantae > Streptophyta > Pinopsida > Pinales > Pinaceae > Larix > Larix kaempferi. The sequence goes on from BSBM01000799.1 coordinate 11,743,947, forward strand.
TATTCCTGCTCGAAAATGCAATGGGGTGATCAATGCCCCCTTCACCTGGTTGAGCGAGCAAAATGCCCAACGCTATAGATGAATCATCAACATGTACATGGAGCGGCTTATCCCAATCTGGAAAAACTAGGATCGACGCAGTTACCATTTTCTCCTTTAGCGTGTCCAGTCCTTGCTCACATTTTGCGTTCCATATGAACTACGCTTCTTTCTTCAGCAGTTTCTCCATTCGCACGGTTATCTACGCATAACCATTGATGAATTTTCTATAATAACCCGTATGCCCCAGTGTCGTGCGAAGCTACTTCACTGAGTTTGGTGCAGGTAAATTCATAATCACTACGATCTTCGCAGGATCAACCATCAAACCTTGTCTGCACATAGAAAATACATTTCTTTAAATTCAATGAAATTTGATGTTGTCTTCACTTAGCTAACATCATTCTCAAGTTTTCAAGATGGTTCTTCATAAAACCAAAGACAGTCCAATCATCAAAATAAACCTCTAAGAACTTATGGATAATGTCCTTGAATGCAGCCACAACAACTCTAGAAAATATGGCAGATGCATTCTTCAACCCAAAAGGCATAACTGTATACTGGTATGAGCCCCATTCAGTAGCAAATATTGTCTTATGCATGTCCGTTGGATCAATCCTGATTTGATGATATCCATAAAATCCATCAGTAAATGAGTAGGCCTCATTTCCTCCCACATTGTCTAATAATTCATTTGTAAAAGGAGTAGGAAATGGGTCATGCAGCGAAGCATCATTCAGCTTCCTTAGATCTACGTAGATTCTTATTTCACCTTTAGTCTTTTTATCTTGGATAACCATCGGGCTTATCCACTTCGATTCTTCAATGGGCTCGATGATCCCTGCATCAAGCATCTTATCAATTTATGCCTTAACTCTTTCTTTATATCTGGGATTTAGTCTATAAGGCCTCTTCTTTACGGGCTTTGCACTTGGCTTGAGAGGTATTTTCATAACTCCCAAGTCACCCAAAATTCCTTTCATTTCGCAAACTTCGTCAGAAATAAATCCTGATATTCGTGTAGGAGGTCTACAACCTGCGCAACCGTTGCATCGTCCCAGTAGTCTCCAATGGACGTGAACTTCGGCTCTTCGCTTGTGCCAATGTTCACTTTTCTTATCTTGAAAGGTCCACTCATGTTTGGGATTTTTAATCGAGGTCCCTCTACATCGCGTGCTCCTTCCGAATCATGTATATTGATATTGCGCGGATCCTTCTCATCGCTCTGTTCTTGTTGTTCTTCATTTTCAACAATATTATAACACTCAAGGGTGTGTTCTATCGTTCTTTCCCATTCTGGTTGTAGGTTCATAGGTACTTTGACATCTTCACATATCTTTTCTTTGATTTCTTCTAATGCCTCATTTATACTTGGGAATTCCTCTCTGAATATTCTGTCTTTGATAACTTGCAGAGCTTCGTTTATGCTTGGAATTTCATCTTCAAAACTAAAAGTTCTCTGGAAGTTCGCAGTTAAGAGAGACCAATCTATAGTTCCTCTGCGAAGCTCCGTGTCTGTATACCAATCTTCTGGAATCTGCTCTAGTGTGTGCACAAACAGATGAACCCATTTTGTCTGTGGTATCTTTATCCATGCTTGTGAACAAGTTCCAGTGTGATCCCTCGGATCCGTCTGTCCATTATACTTTCCAAATGTCAGTGCAACTTTCTATGTGAATCTGTTTTGCATCATATGTTTGCACTGATCCGATGTGGTCAACATCTGCTTATGCGCGGCCCACCATCTGGTAGGTGTAGCGCATAGTTCTATATCTAATGCTGGTATGCGGTGTTCAGTTGCAACTGATACAGTATATTCTTGAATAAATGAATAAACATTAGTCGAACCATCATAGGTGGGGATTGGACTTACCTTGGTTCCAATCCAGCACAGTGACTTTGTGATCTGCGCGCATCTTCTTGTAGATAATTCCTGCATACGGCTTTTCCAATTCTCCAGTCTTGCGTCGGAGTCTGAGATGCAAGAACTGTCACATCCCCAACTAAGTGCTCCATCTTCCGTAGGATTAATATAGTCATCTTGATTCACATTCATCTTGTAAATGCAATCAAGATCCTGTGCTCTGGATTCTTCCTGAATAAGCTCACTGTATCTTTCTCCTTGTGAAGGGTCCAATGGTGCTATGACCCTGATATCTTGCCCTTCAAAGATCATCTTCTTGGTCTTCAAGTTTATGATGGCGAGGTTATCCATCGCCTAGTCTATACCCAATAGTGATGGATAAGGATGACTATCATCCACAATTTCAATAACCTCGAAGTCTGCATGACTTCACACTCCATCGATGTCAACAATAATATTGGCTAATCTCCCAAAATGTATGACTTTCTGTTGGTTGGCCAATCTCAACTATATGGGTGACCATCACACCTTTGGTCTTCCGATATGCTGCCATGTCTACTTAATCAAGACGTTTACCTTTGAACCTAAGTCAAGGATGATCTCATCCATCTCATAATCTCCTATCTGTGCACTGGGCCTCATTTCTCTTCATGTTCTTTTGTGGCTCTTGATGTGATGAACTGCTCTCTGGGAAGTATCCATCTCACTGTGTGGTTCATATTGGTTTAAATATTTTTGTAATTCCACTACAACATCTGTGCTCTTCAATAATTTCATGCAACTCCATAGGAACTACGCAACAAAAGTGCCTGTTTATGATGCGGTATTGGTTTGATCATATGCTGTCGGCATATCTTCGATATGCGTTGTTTCACTTCGCAATGGGATTCTTGGTGACATAGGTGATGGATCTTTGAATATGTCCCGTGCTTCTTCAAATACTTTTTTGTTCTTCTCGAGATTGAAAACATGTGTTTTCCCAGTAGCTTTTTTGATCTAGACTGCTTCAGTAGGGGTCTGCTTAGTTTCAAAATATCCAAAAGTCGAAGCTTCTGCTTGCCTATCGCTTCCTATTGCAGCGCCACTTCGCGTCACAACATTAATACTTGGATCTGCAGTCCTTTTCTTTGTTGTGATCAGCTGAATATTCGGGTTAGGTATGTCTTGCTTTCTTTTCTGCATTTCTGCTGCTAACAATGGGCATGCTTCAATAACATGATCAAAATATTTACAATAATTACAGGTAGTACATGGATTGGTATAATATTTATATAAGTGACCTGGCTGGCCACAGTTATAACTGATCATCTAGTCTCTTCCTCGTCCTTGTCCCGGGCCAGTATTTCTTCCTCTTTTGCGGAATCCTCCACTACCTCTGTATGCGCCTTGATCATACTGCGCGTTATCCTTGTTCTGCGGTGTTTCTTCTTGGACTTTGTATACTCCACCACCAACCATATGCTCTAAGTCTCGTTTTCTTTCCATCATGAGCTCATATGCTCTACAGTTGGAATCATCATGTCCAACGGATTTACAGAATGTGCAATATAAATTCTTAGGAGTTCGCACATACTTTTGAATTAAGTAGCAATCTTCTGGTCAGTGTCCTCTATTTCTACAAATCTCACACCATGGCGCTTGGTTTTGGTTCAGTGGATTTGGTGCTCCACTGTTAAGGTATCTTGAAACAAAGGACAGTTCTCCCTGGTGTGTCCTTCTCCTTTGCATCTAGTACATCATATTTCGTGTCTCTGTTCTTTCCCCTTCTTCATGTCCTGCAACTGTAATGTCAGGGTAGCTAGTTGGGTCTGGATATGAGACATTCTAGTGCTAGTATCTCCTATAGGTGAAGCTTATAACTTCATCGCGATATCCAAGGATTCTACTTGCGAAACAAACTTCTGTTGCATCAATGGTAGTCTGATATGGGGAAACAACGCGGCTATAAACCACTCTTGGTTTTGTTGTGGTGATATGACAAAACTGACCTGGTCTAACAATGTCTTAAACTTCTGGTCGAATTCTGAGACTATCTCATTAGGTTTTTGCTTAATTTCCTTTAATTTTGTTATACATTGGGATTCTGAATTTGGTTTCTTGAACTTGCTCAATAGTGCAGCCTTAATCTCCACTAAGGTTCTATTATGTCCCTAAGAATACTTCATGAACTAGTTCAAAGCTCTATCTCTAAATGTAGTGACGAGCTGCGCTTGCTTCACAACATCATCCTGAACTTGCTTGACACTCCATACGGCTTCACATAGACACCAATGTTGCTCAGGGTCTTCCAGACTCATCCCTTTAAATATCGACAGCTTAATATCGTCAGTCATTCTCCTTCTAGGTGGTACAATGTTCTACGCAGTGGTCTGAGTGGTGTTAGGGATGGTACTGCGTGGAATGTTCTGAATCAGAATATTCTGAGTTGGAATGGCCTGAGTTTGGATGGTCTGAGTACTCACTCTCGTGGTGTTACTGGTATTGACGCTCTGAGGATTAGGAATATTAACAACTGGAGGGTTTTGAACTGGTGGGTTTTTTGTAATAGGAGGTACGGTGTTCACAACCGGTGGATTCTGCGGAGTAATAGGCTGATTGGTGGTTGATAGAGGTGCAGTTTGACTATCAAGCTCAACTTCTAAGTTAGTGTCTACGCGGAGTCCACTCTTCTCGTTATTAAACTTATATATTTTCCCACTTCTCAAATTGTGTGTATCTTCATCATAATCACTATATATGCTATTAACCATTACAAATTCAAAAACTTTTAGGACTTTTACCACATTCTTAAAACGCCTTTCTCAGCTAAAAGCATTTTAATATATAAACTGAGATTGTTCAGGTACTTACCTCTGAACCCTTTGAAAAAATATACTTCGGTCGTGCTGTAGGACTTCAACATGTCCACAACGAACTTTGTCACGAATCCTTCTAGTATGCTATCAACCCAAAAGTCGATTGCCCATGAGAGTGGACTATCTATTGCTTTGAGCCTCTGAATGAGCTCTGGGATCCACTCGGTAGGTACTCCTTCTGGTTTAAAACAATTCTTTCGCTCTGCGAGTCTTGATAACCACGCATGCAACTCGTTTCCAAAACTTTCCCAAAAAATTTCATGAATATCCTGCCATAGGTATTTATTTAACTAATCTACGTCAGAGAGATGCAGATGTCTATTCTCCTTTCTGGAAAAATCTCTTTCTGTCTTGTTGCACCAGCTCCAAATCTCTTTCTTATCTGGATGCCAATTTTCAGTGACGGTACTCATCACCAGTTCAAGCGCGGCAACGGAACCATTTTTTGGTTTTATATACTGTTCTTGAGGTTTTCTATAAAGACCCAGGTTCTGCGCGGTTCGGAACCAACAAAACCCCTTTTCACCGGCCCTTTCGGAAACAACCTATGAACAGACTGAGGTCTCACTTGAGGTGAAGTAATGGGGGGGTGCGGAATCAGGTTTCGACAGCCGGGTGATTAGTGTTTAAAAAAATTTGCGAGAAGCATGCTTCGGGACTCATGCTTCAAACTTCGGACTGTGTGAAGTTCCACTTATTCATGACGAATGCTTAGGCTATCGCGCATCCAAGGACTGCGCGATGCGGGACAGTTCTTCACCAACAGGGCAGCACCACAGAGACTACGCTTCCTCTTTGGTACTTAACCACTTTAATGGATCTTACTTAGTGTAATGAGATGCGTTCAACATGCATGATAGACTGAACCTTGCAACCTTATACACTCCAATAACAACAACAATAATATCACTGCGCACTTCCGGTGCTGTGCTAAGTGTTATCCGACTAGTTCACGCATTCATCTAACTGTGAAATACTGGTGCATTTGACATTCATTCATACATGTGATTACTTAACATATTATTCACATCATTATCCTTATGGAAAATACATATAAAATTAAAACACATGAACTCATAAACAACACTTAACCATTTATCATAAGTAAGACACAAATGCAAACACATAAGCAATCACATAACACAGAATTTAACGTGGTTCACCCACAGGATGGGAGCTACATCCATAGGAACTATTGTTGTATTATCTTTGGGAAGGGTACAACAGTTCCAATCTACGCACTCAGCTGCAGACTCTCTTCTCTCTCAGTAGTTCTCTGCAGACGTAGCTTGCAGAGCCTTTTACAATGGCATTCACTTCTTAACACTTAGAAGAATTTACAATGAAGATTAACGATTATAGATTATTCAACTATTTCCCTTACAAAATGTGCCCTTTTATAGACCGTTCCCTTAGGTCACGTCTTTACAATCAAGTGGGCCAAAACCCTAAGGTTACCCAAAACTGTCATGGTTACTCTGCTAACCCGGACTGCTAGGCTCTGATAGCGACTTCTCTGTCGTGGCCATCCTTCTGCGCGTGGTCACGTCGCTTTCAGCCCTCCGTGTCAAGTGCATGCCGACGGGTCTCTTTCACCCTGTCGTTCCTTCTCTAACAACTTTGTGCGGCCGGTTCACATTGTGCTGCCTCTGCTCATGTGACCGATCACTTTCCTTCCACACCACTCCTTACCCGCCTACTGGAAATCATGGATTACTTCGAAAAAATAGGTTGCTTTCGCAACTCGACCTTCCCTTACATTCTTTACCCAAAATAGGTGCCCTACTGGCACTTGGAAGTGCTACCACTTCATGAAACTGGATCTCAGTTGTGCGGTTCCTATCCTATTGATACTATGTTGCACTCAACTTCGCAGCTCCTCACAAGCTGCCTTGCCAAAATTGTTTTCATCTGAGCTGCGCTTTAACTTAGCAGCTCCAAAACTATCTTGCATAAAAAATTCCTTACTTGGGATAGGCCCAACAAGGATCCCACTTCTTGTGTTGCACTCCAACAAACATCGATGACAACCAAGACAATCCAGCATGCCAAGGAATACCTAGATCCCACTGTCTCAGTTGCATCCTCCCAAACATCAATGGTTTCTGAAACAAACCATTGTTTCCTAGATCCCATGGTCTATGGTGCATACCATCCATCATTACTGCTGCTTGTGACAATATGTCATTCCATGGTATGGCAAGATCCATCCACCGAATGGGAAGTTTGACACTCCCACTACAAATCATCAACTTTGTGAACTTCTCCAACAATATGTGAAACTCCACATGTGCAAATAGCACTCCAATCCCATGGCTCACACTGTTATCACTTGTCCCACTAAAAGTTCTAAAATGGAACTTCCCTGCACTGAGTATCAAGTGGTGCAAGTAGATGCCACTGCTACTCACCATACTTAAGGAGGACCAAGGGTGTGTCCAAGTGATCAAAATCAAGTTGATAAGAATACACTTGCATCTTTGCTTCTCTTGAATCATAAATAGAAATGGTGCCTCCATCAAATCAACATTTCCTTTCACATCCGAAAGTGCTAGGAGTGAAGGAAAGTAATCCAACTGCAACTCTCTACAAAATTCATCCACCGAAATAGTAGATGCATGGTCTCCTTTGTTGGATAGTCCAACAATAATGTACTGATGTGCCTCATCCAAAGATGCGACTTTCCTCCACAGAGGAAGCTGAGTTCTTCCCTGTGCAAGGAAAATGCCTCAACATGTGATATTCCAATCTCCTCACCGCAACTTGCTTGTGCAACTGTCTTCCACCTAACATGAGAAGAAATCTTTCTACAAGGTATATCCATGTGTTCCATGCAATCTTCCACCCAATACATGTGTGGATGAATGGAATCAAATGGAATCCAAATGTGCATAGGTTGTTGCTCATCTAACTAGGCACTATGAGAGATGTCAATGGAATCATAAGATGTGCCCTCACATTATGGAGTCTTCAACTCTGCAATGCATCTATCCATATATGGACAGATCTCTCTGTTTCTTGATCCCAAGGAAATGATCTCAGGATCTCTATTGTTGGGGCCAAGTGGAATGAACTCAAGTACATCCTCCACAAATGAGACTTCCTCACATAGATAAAGCTCATGATCCCCCTGATGTGAAACAAGTGCTCTGCAACCAAACCCCATATCATTGCTACCATGAAGCACTTGCATCACTGAACACTCCTCATGCTCACCTCGTGCATGAGGCTCCTCTGATGCAACATGTGTGCAATAAACCACACACATCACATCATTAATGGTCCTGGGAGACGGAAGAGAATGTCTCAAACCCATATGAAGTTGCTCTCCTTCTGTTGTTTCTTTGTCTTAAGAAAATTTGAGATCCATGTCTCTATCCATAAACAACTACAAGTAGTCATCCTTCAATTATTATAACTCTCTCTTGATGATGCAGAGATTAGAGATAGATACTCTTCCCATAATTCCACTCTGTCTCTCATCCAATTGAACTCTCCCAATGAGATCTACCATAATATTGTGTGCACCATTAGTTCTAGAAAGAACTTGCAGTATCCTTTCTTTTGTGACTAGGAGTAGGCTCTCCAAATCACTCAATGTCTTGTTGACAATGTGGTGTGTGGTTCCACATGTGATCTCATCCAACATATGATAATCATGTAAACTCCCATCCAATAATCCATCCCTCTCACTACAATAATCCTCCACACCCGAAACTTGAGTCTCAATTCCAAGAGACTCAACCACGCCAATGCCAAAATTCTCCCCATAAGTGGATGCAACCTCATGATGACACAGGGAATACTGTAATATGAAATGTGATCATTGTTAGTTGTTCAGAATTTACTTCAATCTGATCTAGGATCTTAACTGAGAGAACAACATGTACAACATATCTACAACATATCAATCATGGACACAATAATGCAAGCACACAAGAGACACAGAGTTTACTTGGGGAAAACCATAAAGGTGGAAAACCCCAATAACTTCCTCAGAGATAGATAGAGCAATGATACAACCCAAGCATAAGAGATAGACATCTTCTAGCAGCAGCTTCTCATCCTCCACAAGTCTCCAAAGTGTGTGTGAGAGAATAGAATGATCAAATAGAGTGCCTCCCGCACTCTATTTATACTTGACTTGACTTGCCTAATAACCTTTACTAGGTCGGCCTTAACTTAACCACATAACATAATGCTGTCTGGGATGATTCCCAATAGGGTGGTCTAATAACCCTTTGACCCACATGGACGACCCCCAATAGGGTGGTCTAATAACCCTTTGACCCACATGACTTATACAGGGCTGACCCCAACAAGGTGGTCTAATAACCCATCAAGTATAAGTTACGACACTTACAATATAAATGACGACACTTCCGTATAGAGGAATAATAACATCTCTATAGGAATACAATACACATATATGTGAAATACATTCCGAAGTTACATATACATCAACACTCCCTCTTAACTAGGAAGGTATTTCTCGACACAGGTCTTCTAGCTCAAGTCTTCTTCTTTGGATCATCATCAGCAAATCATCATCCTCGAATCATCGTCATCATCACTACTGCTTCTATCTCAATCAATCTCTGAATCTACTCGTCATAGGAAGTTCTGCAAAGCCAGTCCTTTTTCATACTGGATGTAGGCCCACCACCTATAGGTCTTCATCATCATTGGCCATACTGTGGAATCCTTCGGACTTATTACGTGCATCACAAAACCTCGAAAGAGCATCCCAGGATGTTACGGGTACACAACTCCGACCTATAGGATCTCCCAAGATCTTTTACATGTGACAATCACAAAACCTTAAAAGGGTGTCTTGCCAAGAAAGAACCCTAAAGAGCATCTGAGGCCTTTTTCATCCTGTCCAGATCTCCAGGTTTGATTACATGTGACTCCTACCACAAAACGTTAAAAGGGTGTCTTTCCAAGCAAGAACCCTAAAGAGCATCTGAGGCCTTTTTCATCCTGTCTAGATCTCCAGGTTTGATTACATGTGGTCATGGCAATGCCTCGAAAGAGCATCTGAGGCCTTTTTCATCCTGTCCAGATCTCCCAGGTCTACTTACATGCCATAGGACAATGCTTCGAAAGAGCATCTGAGGCCTTTTTCATCCTGTCCAGATCTCCCAGGTCTAATTACATGTCCTCCCAGAGCAATGCCTCAAAAGAGCATCCGAGGCCTTTTTCATCCTGTCCAGATCTCCCAGGTCTACTTACATGCTCATCTACACAACCTATCCATGGCCACATAGTATCAACCTGATACTCACCATACATCATCCTGATGTACACATGATCATCCTGATCATCAACATTGCATCATCCTGTTGCATGTCATCTGGAGCAACATCCTGAAGCTCGTCATCCATGATCATCCTAATCATATAATGCATCCACTTGATGCATACACAGTATCTTCCTGATACATATCATCATACATGATCTACCTAATCATACAATGTATCCACCTAATACATATACAAATACATGATCCACCTGATCATACCTAATACATATCAACATACATGATCTACCTGATCATACAATGTATCCACCTGATACATCTACAGATACATACACATGATCCAACTGATCATATCTAGCATCCAACATGATGCATACATACATATACATATAAATGATCCAACTGATCATATCCAACATCCAACATGATGCGTACATACATATACATATAAATGATCCAGCTGATCATATCCAACATCCAATATGATGCGTGCAAACATATACATATAAATGATCCAACTGATCATATCCAAGCATCCAACATGATGCATATACATAGCAGTAATTGGAGCATCGTCCTGATGCTCATCATCCAACGCTTATATCCACAGCCATGGGAAAGATCCTCCTCTCACTATGCTTGGAATGGCTCCAGCAAATGTCTCCATCACTTCTTCCTTGAAGTGTCGTCAATCTGAAGAACACCAAGCCTCTCTTTGAAGTACTCGAACTTCACTCTAGCTAGTGGTTTCATCAGTACATCTGCAATCTACTGATCTGTCACAACATACAGGAGCTTCACTGCTCCTCTCTGCACCATATCCTTGATATAGTGATATTTGATCTCAATGTGTTTTGACCTGTCGTGGAACATCGGGTTCTTAGACAGCTTCACACAAATCTGGTTGTCACAAAAGATACCAGTAGCCTTCAGCGGGAGATCAAATAACTCAGACAGTAGCTTCTGGAGCCATATTGCCTCACAACTAGCCGAACATGCTGCAACATACTCTGCCTCGGCTGTACTTAGTGCTATGCAGGACTACTTCCTGCTAAACCAAGAGATCACACCTGATCCCATACTAAAGCAACACCCTGAAGTGCTCTTCCTATCTGCAGCACTGCCTGCCCAGTCTGAATCAACATAACCCTGCAGGTTAAACTTTTGATTCACATCATACTTGAGCCCATAGTCAACCGTACCCTTCATGTACCTCAGAATATGCTTTACAACAACCAAGTGAACACCTTTGGGATTTGTTAGGAACTGGCTCAATGTGTTCACTGCAAAGCAAATATTTGGCCTCGTGTACGTCAGGTACATTAAGGACCCAATCATCTGACGAAACATTGTGACATCAACCGGATCAGATGAAGCATCACACAGAAGCTTCAGGTTAGATGCCATAGGTGTGGCTCATCATCCCGAACCTCTTCAGGATATCTACTACAAACTTCCCTTGTCCAAGGAAGATTCCATCTGCACTCTCCAACACCTCCATGCCTAGAAAGTAGTGCATCATCCCCAAGTTCTTCATCTCGAACTTGGCAGCAAGCTTCCACTGCATGTCGGCAATCAATCTATCCTCACCTGTAACAAACAGGTTATCCACATACAAAAGTAGTATCACAGGATTACCTTCCTCAACCTTGTAGTAAAGGTTGGAATTTGCTTTACTCTTGGTAAAGCCCAAACTGGATAGAAAGCCATCTATCTTGCCATATCAGGTCTTGGCTGCTTGTTTCAAACCATACAGGGATTTCTTCAGTTTGCACACATGTGAATCTCGTTCATGTGTCTCAAACCCGAGTAGCTGCTCCATATACACTTCCTCTTCGACTACACCATTCAAGAAAGCTGTCTTGACATCCATCTGGTGTATCTTCCATTTCATCACTACAGCCAAAGCAAGTACTGATTTGATGGAAGTGTGCATTGCTATAGGTGTAGAATTCTCTTCATACTCAATCCCTCTTTCTGGGAGAAGCCATGAGCTACAAACCTCGCTTTGTATTTCTCCATGCTACCATCTGCAACATGCTTGATCTTATAGATCCATTTGGAAGTCATAGCAAACTTCCCTTCAGGTCTTGGGACTGCATCCCAAACATCATTCTTCATGATCGACTGGTACTCCTTGATCATGGCATTCTTCCCGAATCCTGGGAACTTCAATATATTCAATATCTTCAATAGATAACTTTGTTGCTGAAACAAATGTTGTAGTCCTTCTTTTGTAGGTGCTCATATACTATCTTTCCTACAAAACAAGTTAAATTGCATGATTAGAAACTTCTCATAGTTTTTAGAACAAATTCTTACACATAAATATGTCATACAGTCATGTAATTATTTTAGCCAATGCTTCAATACAACATTCATCCATATCTTGTAAATTTCTAGATGCCTTCCAATCTCTACCAGAACATTGTTAAGAGTTTGCACTACTCCCAACATGTCAGCAAAGAGGTTTCATTCTAGATAAGTAGCAATGGAATGTTGTACAGTTCCATAGGACACTTACCCATCACATGCATATTAGTAGTATACTGTTCATTAATGCAATTATTCTAATATGCATAATACACACCCTAAGTTTAGGAATATAAGCATATACATCTTTGAACAATATTATTTAAACAAACAAATATGCAAGAAATGACAATTCAAATACTTATCTTTGTTTGGTTATAGGGTGGACTCCCTCTTAGTCTTTGCTTCCTTTGTGCAACTCCATTCTGATGTAGATAGTGAGAAGTGGTCGACTCCCTCTGAATATTTGCATCCTTGCAGAAACTACTGGAGTGTGCTCCCTCTTGATCTTTGCTTCTTGGATTACTTGTCCTTGAACTTATATCCATCCTTGATCACTATGCATGCTTACAAGTATCATTATTGCGATATCCTCGAGATCTCATACATAATCATACATTTATTAGTATATTCTCAATACTATCAAAACACAATAATCTTAAGCATGTATAGTTATGATCATTTCAAACAGAAATAATAAGCATTAGTATTCAAGGACTCTTATGGTTAGTCATATCTTAAATTAAAGTAATAAACATAATATGCCTAAACCCGTGATTACTCAAACCTATACTTTCATGACTCTTCTGGTTAGTCATATCATCAATTAAGGTAAGAAACATAATATGCATACACCCATGTTTATTCAAACCTATGAATAATCATTATCAATCATGCCATTTATACTTATATAAGAGATCCTATCACAAGGTAGGATTCTAACTTGATATAGGAAAAACATACCTGGATTAGTATGTTAGATAGTTATGTCTAACATACCCACATGATGTCTTCTTGTTCTCTTCAATGACTTGTGCTAGTAACCTACATATCTCATAGGTTAACCATTATAGAACCAAGTTATACATACCTCGTAAATAGATCTTCTAAGTGATCCATGAAAATGGATGAATCTTTGTCTTCATGTCACCATGATCATATGTTCTTGAACTAGAACATGATTTGTCTTTCTTGGTGTACCTTTCATGTTAGTGGAAAACATAAACCTCATACAACACCATAATGCATTAGTACAATCATAAGTGTCAACACCCTAATCAATAAATATCTTCTATCATGCATTCATAATTTTATTAAGGTGATACGACAAGTCCAAATTTAATCAAGATTGTACTAACTGTAATAATATGAAGACAAACATACCATAAACTTAATCATGAACAAATCTCGAAACATACCTGGATAAGTCATACCTGTCGAGATTGCTTTTAATCTTCTTATGTAAGGCCTTAGCCTCATCTCCCTCTGAAATATGAACTTCTTCACTTATGCAAGTGACCAATCCATTCTCTTCTAGGATTAACCCAATCCACTTGATTTGCAGGAACTGGATCTTGAGCTGGATTAGGGTTTGTTAGAGAAACCCTAAAAATTCAAACTTTGAATTTCAAACTTCTGAAAGGATAGAAATATGCGCCTTGATGAGCTGATCAAGCTCGTATACTCAGAATTTGAAAACTGCAAAGTTTCACCCCTCAAAATTGCCTTTGAAACTTCTGGATCTTTTGGACAGGATCCTGAACTAGGGTTTGATAAAGCCCACCCTTCTACCCAACCAAAAGGTCTGATCCAAAGCTCTAAACTTTGATTTTTTTTAGGAGCTTCCAGCTGTGGTCACAGACTTCAAAAATTCCAACTTTTGCAGAAGCCCTAATTTTCCACTTTTCTGATCAAAGTCTCGAACTAGGGTTTGATCAAGCGCGGCCTTCTACCCAACCAAAAAATTTGATCTTGGTCCCTAAATTTTTATTTTGATGAGTAGCATTTAGCTGTGGTCTCTGATTACAAAAATACCAACTTTCTCCGAAACCCTAATTCCCGGAGCCATGAATGAAGGTGCTAAAAAATAATTATGTTTTGACATAAATATGCACCTGATTGTTTCTGGTGTAACTCCGAACTTTCCGATCCACGGGATCTGAATTTTTTTCTTGTGGTAGCCTAACTTGTCATCTTTCCAACCCCATAGGTCTGACCTCAAATGGATTCTCTGAGAGAGAGTTATGCCAAGTGTCGCAACGTGACCTGTTTATGGGATAAAACATGAGATCGAACTTGTACGGCGTGCCATGTGTCACTGGTTCCGTTTCGACCTCTGAAAACATTACCTGAGAAAGTAAAGTCCATGCACTACCTGTCACTTTTTACAAAATTTCATTTGGAGATTTCTATCCCAAGTTATGACCTTTTTCCCTAGGTCAACTGTTTATGACTCAGATCTGGAAGAGGCAGAAATCCTAGATTGTATAGGTCATAAAACACCAAGTAAATCGAATTAGAAGTTGTCCTTTGGACACAAGGTACATGGGGATCTGATCTTCGACCTGTAAAACTTTCAGATCCGAAAAACTTGCCAAAATGGATTTATAGTGAAAGTGCTACGATGACTGGTTTTTTCTATATCAAGCCCTAGCATTACAAGTGCAACAAGTGTCATACATGCCATACCATGCCTTCTTTTAGGCTAGCTCTAATACCATGTTAGTTTTTCAGAATTTACTTCAATTTGATCTAGGATATTAACTGAGAGAACAACATGTACAACATATCTACAACATATCAATCATGGACACAATAATGCAAGCACACAAGAGACACAAAGTTTACTTGGGAAAACCATAAAGGTGGAAAACCCCAATAACTTCCTCAGAGATAGATAGAGCAATGATACAACCCAAGCATAAGATATAGACATCTTCTAGAAGTAGCTTCTCCTCCTCCACAAGTGCGCCACTCTCCAAAGTGTGTGTGAGAGAATAGAATGATCAAATAGAGTGCCTCCCGCACTCTATTTATACTTGACTTGACTTGCCTAATAACCTTTACTAGGCCGGCCTTAACTTAACCACATAACATAATGCTGACTGGGCCGACCCCCAATAGGGTGGTCTAATAACCCTTTGACCCACATGACTTATACAGGGCCGACCCCAACAAGGTGGTCTAATAACCCATCAAGTATAAGTTACGACACTTACAATATAAATGACGACACTTCCGTATAGAGGAATAATAACATCTCTATAGGAATACAATACACATATATGTGAAATACATTCAGAAGCTACATATACATCAACAATCATAAATTTGTATCATGTCTTCTCTTTCATGTGGGGGAC